>CM021763.1:29034918-29201395 GCA_011075105.1 Heteronetta atricapilla | reverse complement strand
TATTATAAATTTATTTATAATAAATATAAATATATATATTATATATATATATTATATAATATTTATAATAAATATAAATATATATTTATATATAAATTATTTCTTAACCATTAACATTTAACTTTGATGTTTCTATCTTCAATATTTTCAAATCCCTGACTTTCAAAGCGCATTAACTTTGGATCTTCAAGTTTTTATTATCTACTACTAGTTCTTTACTCTCCCTTAAAACCTTTCATATAGATTAATATGACAAACATAAATTAAGCACATGCAGTGCTAAAACTGTCTTCAGTCTAGGTCCCTCAACTGTTTGCTTGAATGGCTGTAAATAACCTTTGAATGAAATCCAAAAGGATAGAGTCACAGAAATTTCTGGAAAACGGCCACAAATTAATCAGCTACTTCTCTTCAAGGATTAGTTCTTTCCTTCTGGATCTGAAGAGAAAGCACTAAGAAACTGTTTCCAGCAGCAAATCTGTTTTCACAGAACTCAGACTACTTTTTTGCCTGGATTTCTGATACAACAGGCTTACATTGATCGCTATGCACCTTGTACATTCAGCTAGTGAGGACAGCTACAGTAGCAGCAAAAAATCCTATGGTACATGTACAAACAACCCGTAATGGAGAACAGAAAAGAGATCAGCCAATAACTTGGCTGAAATTAGTCTTTTTGAGTTTTGGATCAAATGGCCACATCTTGATTTCTGTCATGTAAAAAGACAAGTGTCTTTAAGCACTCCTTTTCCATGCAGCCTACCTCCAGGGATTTCAGTTCTTCTAGATAACACTAAATTAAACTTAGTGTGAAAGGACTACACTGACAACGCAGCAATGATAAAATGCATGCACAACCATGTGGGAGCATATGGACTTTATCAATTGTGCCCTTGAAGAACAGTTACTTATATAAATAAGGCCCCTGAAAACTTGTGTTACAGACATGTTTTACAGATGAATACTTGAGCAGACACCAAGAAATTAAAAACTTGTGGTACTATTAATGGTGTTTCAGTAGATACCACCTCCTGATACACTTTCATGCACACACGTGAGTGTCTGTGTTATTCAATCTTGCAGAAAAAGAAACCTATATAGAATGGGAGGGGATGGTACTTTCTCCTCAGTACTTTAATGTTTTAAGTATTTTTATGCTGCTGTTCCAGGGACTCTTAAAGTAACCAATCCACCAGCAACCATCACATTAAACAGATGCTAAAATGCGAAAGCCATGCCTACTCTGACATTTTAGCAATTAATGCATTAATGTTCTAATAGCAGTAACAAGAAGGGAAGCGCTAACATAAAATGAGCTCCCCACATCTGAATCACTGTCACTAGCTCCACTTCGGTAATTTTTCAATAGTTCTATAGCAGAAGAGATGAAGCTGCAGAAGAGATGAAGCTAACGGCCCTTGACAAAACCACAGCAAACCCCAGCTAACTCACAGAGACCAGCACTATCAGTCTCCTAATTTACTGTCTTGCTCAGTTCCTGCAGTTGTCTTTGCCAATGTCATAGCACAAAAGAGAGAAGAAATGTCTAAAAAATAAAAGCATGTTGTAGAACTAGTAAGCCAAACAGTAACTTTCATTTTTTTGAACTGTCTTATGTCATGCCAGAATCTTCCTCCAGATTGGCATTGTTCCACTACTGTCTGCAAGGATCTCTGAAGTCTGTCTTGTGAGGAAATCTGCATTTAAGTAGATTGTTCTTCTTTCCTCAGATAAACAATGCAAGTAAATAAAACTATTCCTCTAACAAGGTTTTCCAATACTAAAATGATAAAAGGTTAAAACCTTTGTAAAAATGCTAGAAAAGATATTCTACTTATGATCATATCATCCTTACCATGAAGAGATCGAATTCCTCCTCACGTCGAGCAATCATCTGATTCAGAGTCTCATCGTCAGGAACTTCATCTTCCTCCTAGTCACATAGATGGATAAAAGCATCAGGAAAGAAGCTTTCACATTCAATGTGAAGCAACAGTCTGCATCATGTCAGCATTGTAATGAGCCTCCCTCCTTCTGTCAGGAAGCACATGAAACACTCAAACCAAAACTAAAACTTTTAACACGTTCAGCAATTCAGAAGTAATGCAAAACAGACATCATAAGAGACAATTGGGACTTATTACCACTTTCATAAATTGAGAATGAGGAAATGAGCAAACATGTAACCAGGAAATTTTGGTTTGTGGTTTTCCTGGGTCAGAAGCACAGCTAGTGCTTCAGTTAAAATATATGCGCTTCTGCTGTTCTACAGTACTGCCTCAGAAATACCCTTCTGTACAATGAGGTCTTTGCTGTCAAGGCAAGGAGACTGCAAATGGCCCTACATTTAAAAAACAAAACAAAAAAATCCCACCACCTTGTCACTAGATTGGCGGAAAAAAAAAAAAAAAAAAAAAAAAAAGATTGCTGAATCCCTCTTTCTCTTGATCATTAGCTGCTTACAAAGGGAGATGCTAACCTCTGTCTTCAGACAAAAATAATTATTTCATAAAAGCAGAAACATTCCTTGGAAAAATCAGAAAAGTCTAGAATTCAACTAAGAAGTTAAACAGCTATTGCAACCATTCTAACGCAACCTGGCTCCAGAATGTTATTTTTCCCTCTCCCAATTATTTTGAAAGCACATTTCAAACCTGAGAACAGGTGAATATAAGCTACGGACTGGTTCCACCATAGGGCTTATTGACCTTATGTTACAGTATGCTGCAGACACAACATTTTTAAAGAAAATTCATGTTCATTATTTAGTGAAATGGGAGTACAGAATGCTGTAAATAAAGCATAAAGTTGTGTAGTATTCTTTCTTTCTTTTCCCAAAATAAACAAAAGAAAGCCTGTGTCTGTACCCACATCTCCAATTTTCCCACCACTGGTAAGACATCTTCACCTCAAAAAAAGAGTACAATTTTCGTTAACACAGTTCCTACCACTTTTGTAACTTAAGGTACGTATAACTTAATCATGAAATAAGAAACTAGAAAAACAAGACGGTTCTTCTCACTCCTAGTCAAATGCTCCTTCACAGAAAAAAGTCTATATATCTCTTCTGCATCTTGTATGATCAGCGAAGAAAGTTACCCCCAGGAAAGTTTCACATGCTTCCTTTCACCTTAGAGTAACTTGTGACCTTAAAAAAAGTGATCCCATAGGAGAAATTGTAATAGCACCAACTGCATTGTGTGTTATTAGTCCAAACAATCATGTTGCCAACTAGGTAGGTATCACAGAATCACAGAATGGTCTGGGTTGGAAGGAACCTTGAAGATCACTCAGTTCCAACCCCCCTGCCATTGGCAGGGACACCTCCCACCAGACCAGGTTGCTCAACGCCCCATTCAGTCTAGCTGTGTCCTAAGGGATAGGAGCATCCACAACTTCTCTGGGAAAACTGTTCCAGTTACTGACCACCGTCAAGCTGAAGAATTTCTTCCTAATATACAATCTAAATCTACCCTTAGTTTAAAGCCACTACTCCCACTATGCTTCTTGACAAAGAGTGCCTCCCCAGCTTTCTTGTAGGTCTCCTTTAATATTGGAAGGTTGCTATAAGGTCTCTCTGGAGCCTTCTCTCCTCTGTGCTAAATAAACCCAACTTGCTAAGCCTGTCTTCATAGGAAAGGTGTTCTGGTCCTCTGATCGTGGTCCTCCTCTGGATCCACTCTTAACAGGTCCATGTCTTTCTTGTGCTGCAGGACCCACAGCAGAACACTGTACTCCAAGGAAGAGTCTCATGAGAGCACAGATGATGGGGAGAATCACCTCCCTCAACCTGCCAGTTAGGCATATTTTGGTTATGGTTGGCTTTCTGGGCTACAAAATAGTGGATTGGTGGACGAAAAGCTCAACATGAGCCAGCACATCTTTTCCTGCAGAGCTGCTCTCTATCTTCTCATTCTCCAGCCTGTTTCATGTTTGGGATTGCCCCAACCCAGGTGTAGGACCTTGCATCAGCCTTTTCGCCTGCACATTTTTCACACAGGCCCACCTCTCAGGCCTGTGCAGGTCCCTCTGGTTGGCATCCCTTCCCTCCAGCAAGTTGACCATGCCACAGAGCTTGGTGTGCAAAACTGCTAAGGGTGCACTTGATCCCACTGTCCATGTCACCAATGATGTTTGACAGTATCAGTCTCAGTACTCCTGAGGAAAACCACGCATCACTGTTTTCCACCTAGATATCAAGCCCTTGAGTGAAACTCTCCGAGTGCAACCATCAGAAAATTTCTTACCCACCAAGTGGTCCATCCATCAAATCCATGTCTCTCCACCTTGGAGACAAGGATACCAAGTAGGACAGTGCGAAATATTTTGCACAAGACCAGGTAGTTAATATTAACTTATCCACTGATGCTGTAACCCCATTGCAGAAGGCCACCAAACTTATTAGGCATGATTTGCCATTGGTGAAACCATATTGGCGGTCACCAGTTTCCATGAAGATCTGCTCCATGATCTTGCTGGGTCCAGAGGTGAGACTGAGTGGCCTGTAGCTCCCCAGGCTTTCATTTTTCCCTTTTTAAAAACTGGACTTACATTTTACCTTTTTCAGTCACTGAGATCTTTGCCAGACTTCCAAGACTTCTCAAATATTTTAATGGATAGTGGCTTAGCTAATATTTTGATGGATAACAGCATAGCAAATTCATCTGCCAATTCCCTCAGGACCCTTTGATACATCTCATTAGACCCCATGGACCTCTGCACCTCTAGGTTCCTTAAACAATCTCAGACCTGATCCTCTCCTGCAGTGGGCGGTTCTTCATTCTCCCAGGCACTGCTTTTGTCTTCTGTGATACAGGAAGCGTGGCTAGAACACTTGCCAGTGAAGACCAAAGCAAAGAAATTCATAGAGTACCTCAGCCTTCTCTGTATCCCAGGTAGTCAGGTCTCCCGTTTCATTCAGGAGAGGGCCCACAATTTCTTGAGTCTTCCTTTTATCACCAATACACTTATATAAGCCCTTCTTGTTCCCCTGGATGTCCCTGGCCAGATTCAATTCTCTGGGCTACAGCTTTCTTAACTTGATCCCTGGCTGATCAGACAATTTATCCAAACTCCTCCTCTGTTACCTGTCCTTGTTTCCACCCTCCTTCCAGCCTGTTTCCTTTTCATGTTTGGCCAGGAGCTCCTTGTTCATCCACAAAGACCTGGAATTTTTGCCTGACTTCCCCTTTGCTGCTATGCATTGCTCTTGAGCTTGGAGCAGGTCATCCTTAGCCAGCTTTCTTAGGCTCCTCTTCCCTCCAAGGCTTTATTCCATGGTACTCTACCAAGCACATCCTTGAAGACGTCAGCTTTCCTGGAGTCCAGGGTTGTGAGCTTGCAGTGTGCCCCACTTGGTGTCCTAAGGATCTTGAACTCTACCATTTCATGGTCACTTCACCCAAGGCTGCCCTTGAGCTTCACAATCCCTGTAAGCCCCTTCTTATTGGTGAGAATGAAGTCCAGCTTAACTCCTCTCCTTTTTGTTTCCTCTATCACTTGGAGAAGGAAGTTACCATCACTGCACTCCAGGAACATCCTGGATTGCTTATGCTCTGCTCTGTTGTCCCTCCAGCAGATAGTGCAGTGGTTCAAGGTCCCCATGAGGATCAGGGCTTATGAATGTGAGACTGCTCCATTCTTTGGAGAGCCGTTATCAGCTCAGTGTTCATGGTCAGATGGCCTGTAGCAGACCCCCACACTATAATGTCACCCGTCCCTGCCCTCAGTTTAATCTTAACCCATAAACTCTCAGCCAGCTCCTCATTCATCCCCAGGCGGAGCTCCAGGCGTTCCTGTTGGTCAACACCGTACAGCGCAACACCACTTCCTCATCTCCCCTGCTTGTCCTTCCTGAAGAGCCTGTATCCTTCCACTACTAAATGAATTACTTTGCAAAATAGATTTTATTAACTCCATTGCCAACAAAAAATTCTCCATGAGCAAGTTCCTTCTAATCATCTGTCACGCATTCATACTATTCATATGTATCTTTCTAAATACACAGAAATTATCTCTTTTTTATAACTAGTTATACTAAAAGTGGAAAAATGAGTAAAAAGGAGAGCAAAGAAAAAAAGAGTTGGGGGAATTTGATGCTGCATTTAGAAGAACTAGAAAAGTACAAGCAGAACATGGTGCTCTTCATACCCGAGTGAAAAGCTTTGGGATTTAAGTTTAAAGCTCACTTAGCATGGAAATATTTAACTAGCCAGTCACTAAGCAATATCTTTATTAGATGTGCAGGTCCATATTTGCACAGCAAAGTTATTTTGATATTAATAATTCTTAACTGGTGAGATTTACTTTTTCTTGTCAATCTCCCTTCTTTGTCACTCAAATTTTATCTCCAATAATGTTGCAGTGAAGAAGCAATGACTGACCAATGCAGGGTGGTGCAAATTCAATTCCTCTTAGTCCCTCAAATGTTTCAGTGTTTGGGCAGTTTTGCATAGTCTCTGTTAACAGAGAAAATTTACTTTAAAGCTCTGGCAAAGACCTATTCTGCTATTTTGAGGATATTGTTTTGTTTCTGTTTTTTTGTTGTTGGTGTTGGGTTTTTTTGTGCTTTTTTATTATTAACAACATGTAAGACAGTGAGTTGTAGTAGCAGCTTAACCTTTATGGATTTTTTTTTAATGTTTCAAACATAAAACATCTGGAAGAAAGCTGTTCCTTTTTTAAAACTCACACGTGTATTTTGTAAGTGTATATATACCTCAGAATATATACAGAATGTGTGTCTGTGTAGGACAGGAAACAGGAAGAAGAGGTGTAGGGGAATACAGGAAATTTCAAAGTTAAATAAAAGCATCCTGTGCCTAAGAAAACGGCATAATCTATAACAAATTGCCAAAAATCCTTCAAAAGAGTGTAAGAAACGGCTTAAAGTCTTTGTCATTTGAACTAGGGCAGCCCTATGTATGTGTGTGTATGTGCATTTACTGATTTTTTCATTACTTGATGAGGTCTTAAGTCTCTTCTACAGTTTAATTTTATTGTATTTTTCTCTACAGTCAGAACTGTAGAGAAATAGAAAACAGGACACTTATGAAGTCAGATCAGGATTTTGAAAGGATGATGAAAAGAATTACAAACTAAAAAAGCTTTTCAATAGCCTAGCCAGTTCATGAAGCCACAAAATTAGTATTAAGTGTCTGATATTGCATTACTCTTGTCTAATCTACATTGTGTCCCATGCATGTGAAAATATTATCTTAATGGTAAGGCAATTAATTGTTTTAATCATCCCATTATTAATTACTTTCACCTACAAAAGTATCACAACTGTTCGTTCCAATGAAACATTTTCATAGACAGCATCTTCATCATGGCTACAATCCATATGGAATCTCATTTGAGGTAAATGTTCTTCATGTTACACCCTTTCAAAGGCTTGTATGAAAAGAAAAAATCAAAACCCTGAGCTGTAACATTTTCTAATGACAATGTAATTGTTGCAAAATTATTGCCAAATACTTCTAAGCAGCCTGGACAGAGAAATTCTATACATTGTGTGCAACAGAAAGCATACCTAAAAGAAAAAAGAAAACAATGAAAAAATAGTATATAAAACCATGTTTAGAATCTGTGTTCTTTGAGTATATGGATGACAGACCAGCTCAAATTATTCTCCATGGTATTTTAAGCAATTGTATGTTAGAACAGTTAATCTCTAATAGCATAGGCAGTAATTCTTTTGAAACACTTGATGATTTTCAAATCTATCTTGCTGCAGAATTTGTAGCCGAGCATGAAGGATACCAATGTTAAGCTAGAGTCAGAAGTATTTGGTTATATTACTGATCTATGTGCCTGATTTTATGTATATGGGTAATGGATCTTTTAAACTGTTATTAAAAAAATAATTGCAATAATTGTCATATATATAAAGAAGAAAAAAGATAACACATTAAAGTTTGAAAGAAACAGTTTAGGCAAGTCATTAGAATCAGCTAATTAATATGATCAAGATCATGCAATTGATTTCTAAATTTTTAGACAACTAAAAATAGTACTCCATGTACAGTTTATTTCTTGTAAGTCAATATATTTTAATAAAATTATCAGATGAACTGTTAGAAGACCAGTCCTCTAGGATTTTATGTGAACCCATTCTTGTAAATGAATATACCTCGTTAATTTCAAGTATTAAAGTGTAAATCACTAAAGCATACCAAACGAAAATGGTCGTCTGTCACTCTGCATTTGGAATTCAGTTTGGTGGGCTCTAACATCCTTGCCTACTACTAAATTCGATTTTCAGAAGAAACACATTACCAATTACAATTTTATTATTTAATGTATTGGACTGGAGCAACTCCAAAGCAATTTATATACCACCTGGTAATGTCTCCTCCTTCATGATACTGGAGATCGAGTCATCATGAGAAAATGCATTATGTGGAACATACAGCACAAACAAAAAATGTATTTTTAGGTAAGTTATGCCTCAGTTCTTTTCAGAATTGATTCACTTTGCAAATATATTCCCTTTCAGATGTTTCCTAAGCACTAGGCAGGGAAGACTCGATTTTTTAAAATTTCCTGTTACTAAGTACGACTATGCTTAACAAGCACAAGGAGAGATAAAAACTGTCCAAATACACTTTGAGCAATTAAATGTTACTAAAGATATTTTAGAAATAAACATATATATATATATATATATATATATATCATTTTAGGAGTCAAACTATAACACCAATTTGTGCTTTAAAGACTGACACCAGGTTATAGTAAGCAAGCATTGTTTAAATCTGTGCATGTCTGCCCAAATATATTTGAAAAATGCACAAAAAGTAAATTGCTCTAAAGTCATCCATCAAATAAGGCATGCCAAGCAGGCCTGAACTGCAGTCCTGAGCTTTTGAAATATTTTAAAATAAATATTTTATGTGGAATTTTCTACATGAAAATACAACAGGAAGATCTCAATTTTAAAAACAAATCTACAGGGTTGACAGAAGATTTCTACTGGTTTCTAAGTTTATACATTCATATAAAGGGTGATGGCTATATGAGTAGTAAGGTTTAATTTCGTCAGAAATAGTACACATACATCATACCATTTCTGCATTCACATAAATAATCATTACTTATAAAACAATTTGATTCATTTCTTATGAAAAATACTATGACAGGTACAAAATAGCAAAGACTTTTCTTAACGATGTACTAGGTTTTTCTGTGTGCACAACAACATAAAAATGAGTTTTTACAAAAGGTTTAATTATTGAAGTAAACCCTTTGGTCTTTGAAAATTTACATCACATAATGAAAGATGACTGTGAAACAGACTATAGAGTCCTGTTTTCTTTCTGTGTGTACCATACCATGTTCAGATGGTTTGAGCCATATGGAGAGGCAAGAAATCTCTGCAGTCTTTAACCAACAGATATCAACATATTTTTGGGGGCAGGAAAAATCATTGCAGCATGGGACTTTTTGTGTTTGTGTCTTCAGTATAGACTAATACATTTATACTATCTATCCCAAACACAGTGCTGATCCAAATTATGAACACTGTTCACAGCAAGAGAACAATCTGCAGTGACAGGGAAAAGAAGGGTCTTACCATTCCACAATCCCAGTTCCAAAGAGGAACACAATGGGATAAATGATTAGTGTTTCTACAATCTCAGTTCCCACTATTATAAAGAAAAATTTGATAGCTGTTTTGAGACAACTAATTGTTTCCTGAAAAGGAGAATTCCAGTAACTAGAATTCCAGTTTGGATATAGCACCAGAAAGAAACAGCTACGTTGCTGGTTTGCTTTAAGCTCAAAGCACATCTTAAATCTTACCCAGGACCCAAAATGAAAAAGCAGAGGCAAGCAGGTTCTTACTTGTTTGAAACTAGGTAGTCCTAGTTATTCAGTATGTCTGAAAAGTCCACTACATAGTCTAACATTATTTCTTTGACTGGATGATAAGAGTATGTTGACAGTTCTAATTTTGAAGGAGATAATCTTTGAAATTGATGAAAAGCGTAACCATCCCCTGAAACATCCTCTTACTGATTATTTCTAACTACTTTTTACCTCATTTTCTTCTTCATGCTCCAGTATAGCCTGTAGAAAAGCCCTCCTTTCATGGCTTGAAGATTTCTGATCAAACATTCCAGCTTGAATGACTTTTTGATCCACGTTCAACTTATACTTTGCAGCAGCAAGTATCTTCTCTTCCACACTGTTCACAGTGCACAGTCGCAGGACTCGAACTTCATTCTGCTGACCAATTCGATGAGCTCTATCTTGGGCCTGCAAGTCCTATGAGGCAAAGAACACAGAGAATGATTTATAGAAGTGTGCTACTCAAATCACTCTCTGCTTAAAGGACATTATAATGCTGAGTTCTCTTTTGACATAAAAAGGAAGTACTCAAACCACAGTCCACCATAATTCACATAGTTCACTCCTGATTGTTCTGTTTCCCAAAACTACTTCAGACCCAGACAGGGAGAAAATAAAGTGAAAAAAAATGCACTTGCTCTACACACTGCACATACAGTAAGCTAAACACTTCCTGAAAGCATGTGCAGTGACTGAGAAGGGCTTAAGCATCTATTTTTTCTCTTCTACTCAAAGCTTGTGACCTTCCAAGCCAGAATGAACCCTAAAGTAAAACATTTCTTGATTCCAGGGAAAGAAAACAAGTATGTTTGCATAAAATTCATATATAAACTTATCTAACAGAAGGCAGTTATTAATTCATAAATATGTTAACTAAAAGTTATCTGTGAAATAGGCTTTTATATTGATCTTAAAATATTTGTGTTAAAACAGCCTAAAAATGATCTTAAATTATTTTTAGAACACCATGAATCCACTAGTTTTTGTTCAGGTGACTGCACTCAGAGACAGCAGAAGTAAAAAGCACACTGTAGGTGTTTGGTAAAGAACTACTTTTACTGATTCAGAATTATATCTATTTTTTTTGGAGAAAAGAGAAATCCATGAACTCCTACTCTCACAGTGTTTGTTTCAGCAACCAGATAATGAAGGGTACCTACGTTCAAGATGCTACTACAGTTTTGTGCTACCTCACAAAACAGAAATCATTTGAAGTAGAAAAAAGAGTAAACCAGACAGTGAGTTTGCCATTTCACTCCAACACCTTGCTCTTACTACTGTTGTTAGCTTTTCTCTCTTGCAATGCCATTAACAACCCACAAGATGTGGCTGCTGGAATTTAAAGGTATATTTGAAGTTTTTATAGTAGTCAAGATGAACCTACAATGTTAATTTGTTTATGTAATCCATTTTCAGAAGCACAGATAAGGCAAGTAAATTGAAGGTTTTACTTCTGGAAATACACTGTTTAAGTGCTTAAAAATAAGCAAACAACAGAAGTATTTGCTTTTAGCATGCTGCTTACCGAAATTAACAATTTACTCACAACCACAAGAGAAGTGAAACTGCATATATTTTGTAGTTCAGCTATCTGTTCACTAGATTCTACAGAGAACATTCTGTAATTTTTGCTGCAAGGATGTATTGCTATGTAACTGTTGAAATATACAGAACACTGCATTACAAAAGGTTTTAGAAGTGGCCTAGAGATAACCAAAAAATACAAAGAATGAAGTGCCTTCAGAAGTGCTTTTGAAGCCTTTAAATGTAATTGTTCCAAACTTCAAACTTCTCAAACCCAATTTAAAAAAAAAACAAACAGCACTAAGCAAAGACCATCTTCCTTTTTTTTTTTTTTAAGAAAAAAAACTAAGCTGAAGTCTTTTGATACCCTCATTGTCTGGTGATCTGTACTCACCTCTGTCTACCTATAGCACAAGTGCAAGTTCACTGTCTCAGACCAAGACTGGTGTGTTCATGTGGCCACTAACTAACTTCTTGAAACATGCAGCACTCTGTAAAACCTTTACTAAAATGCTGCAACCTACTGAAGAATCAAAATGGGAAGATACTTGTTAATGCCCTAAGGGTTGAAAAACAAGTACAGCTACACTACTGGTGCAGAACCCTAAATGAGGGTTCCCTGAGACTCAGATAAAATATATACATAGACACAGAATTACTTCAAACCAAAGCATTTCTTAGTTGTAGGAGTTTGTCTTACTAATTCCTCTCAATGTAGCACTTTGTGATGTACCTCGATTTTTTCTGTTTGCCCCAGAGTATATATACGAAAGCTAAAGAAACAACCCAAAAAAGCATCATGAATTCTTTGCAAATTGCTTGAAGATAAGTAAATAAAAATAACCTGATGAGGATTCCAGTCACTATCGAAGATTATAACAGTATCAGCAGCCTGGAGGTTCAAGCCTAGCCCTCCAGCCCTTGTACTCAGCAAGAAGATAAAGTATTGTGACCCAGGCTCATTAAATTTCTTCAGCAGAGCAGCTCGATCCTCTGATTTTGTTGTGCCTGAAAAGAAGTAAAAACACTCTATAACAACATGAACTAAAATAATCTAAACACAATGTCAGATCCTAAGGGTACACGTGGAAGTGAAATTTTAGCTCACTTGTTCTTTGACATCTCTGCTTATTACCTATAATACAAACACTGTCCATGCATGTTTTGGTCAACTGACTACCTATTACATGTGAGAGAAGTACTGCTAAATATTTAAGCTTTTTGTTTTTGTTTTTTTCTTGACATTTCAAAAGTGGATTTTAAAATGTCAGTGAACATTGTTACACTTTTTGATGATTCACAAATTACAATTGAAGTTATTATACACAACCACAATAGAACTGCAGTTTTGATTAATATGTTCTGGTCACAACAGCATCTAAGTACTTTTAAAAGTTGTTTATACAGAGATTTATGAAAATGTCACTGTTTGCCTTAAGAGCCATCACTAATATAAAAGGATTGAAAATTCTTAGTACGTCGTATCTTGAGCATAATGGTTTACCATGGGTGAGGGAGAGATAGAAAGGAATTCAGTCATGGTAAAAACCTAGACGAAATTCTAAGCAAAAAACAAGAACTGTGCAAATCTGAAAACTGGATGAATTTTCATGTTTTGACAAAACTATATATGAATCATCTCAGCCTGGTCCAACAGTTGCTTTATATTTTTTTAATCTTGTGTCTATAGCTGAAAACCAAAGAGAGTCTGCTATCTTGAATCAGGTATAAATACACGTGTAACACAGAAGATGAAGTTCTTCTGTTACTGAAGAGGATTGACCTTGGCTGACTTTCAGACCTCCACCCAGTTGCTCTCTTAATCCCCTTCCTCAACATGACACAGAAAGAAAATAAGATGGTAAGGGTCATGGGTTGAGATAAAGGCAGTTTACTAAAAGCAAGAGCCGCGCACAGAAGCAAAGCAAAAAGAGGAATTTAATCACTACTTCCCATCAGCAAGCAGATGTCCAGCCACTTCCTGGAAAGCAGGACTCAGTACACACAGCGGTTGCTTGGGAAAACTAACACCATAACCACAAATGTCCCTGCATCCTTCTCCTTTCCCTCAGCTTTTATTGCTGAGCATTATGTCACATGGCACACCGTATCCCTTTCGTATCCCTTTCGTCAGTTTGGGTCAGCTGTCCTGGCTGTGTCCCCTCCCCATCTCCTGCTCACTCCCCAGGCTGCTGGGTGGGAGGGGCAGCTTGGAGAGAAAGCCTTGACACTGTGCAAGCACCCCTAAGCAGCAGCCAAAACACTGGTGTGTTATCAACACTGCCTAGCCACAAATGAAAAACACAGCACTACATGGGCTGTTATGAGGAAAGTTAACTCCATCCTGGCAGAATCCAGTACCGTCACACAGCAGAAATGCTGGCCCACAGAAACCCATTTCTTTAAGAAGTGCATGAAAACACCAAGTAAATAGAATCTATATGTATATGCTACATTCCAGTATGGAGGTATTTGTAATCATAAAACTGGAAAAGATGACAGAAGTGTTCATCTCACTCAATTTAATTAATTACCCACAAAACCTTAGGAGAAGGAGCTATATTTACAATACTGCATATTGACATTGTAGCATTTAAAAGACTACATGTTAAAACACATCAGGCATGGTAACATATAACATTTTAAATGTATTATAATTCAGCTGTCTTAAATAGAAGCATCAGACCATCTGCAGGCCAGAGATGCAATGCGGGTTTTGTTAGCATGTTACCATATACTTCAGCCAGTTTTGACAAAAACATCCTGCGATGCTCCAACACAGTTCATTTGTATCTTAGTTTCATTACCCTGATTTTTAGTTTTATAACCCTGATTTACATTTGAGGATAACAGTTTTGAAGTTTATGTTTAGTTATGTTTGAAAAGAACTATAATACTTCTCAACATTATTTTTTCTGCCATATAAACACTAGAGCAAAGAGCCAACATAAAATGATGTAACAAGAATAGTCGAAAGACCTTAAACTCTCATTTTACTCATGCTTACTTAATATTTTTCTTATATAATTCCTGTTCTATTAAAAAAAGAATCTGATAAATGCTGCTGTTTCTGTATAATACTATAGTTTGTGAGATAAATACATTAAGTAAAAAGTAATTAATATTTAAGAAGGTCAGTGTGAGATAGAGACCATCAACATGAAAGAAGGCCAAAATGGAAACTTCTTTCAAATAGGTTTAAGTTTCAGATAGAATTTGCAATTCTTAGGTATTTTCTTTTTGATATTCCTCCATTATGTTTCTAAATTCTTTTTGCATTTACAGGTAATAAAGCGTATCTACATATTGAGATATAATTGAGGCTACTGACCTCCCTCTGACATTCAGAAAGACATCTGATCACTTTACTTGAAACTCAAATTCTGCTATCCTGTGGAGATGGCAATGGTATTCTAAATAGGCACCAATCAATTAATTTATCTGGCCAAAATATTGGCATTAATGTCTCTCATCATGAGAATATTTTCAGGCAACTTAGGCAGTGACAACTGACTGGGACCTTGAACTGTAGGTCTCCACAAAATCTGCATTCCAGGAACAGACCCGAGCATTCTTCAAAACAATCCCTCAGTCTAATGGCTTGCAGGTTAAACAGATAAAAAACAAACAACAAAAAAAGTCAAAGAGACAAGGAGACAGAAGTATTTAAGATCAGCTCTACTGAGAGGAGCAAAATAACACCCTGCTCAGTACCTTCTCTGAAAGAAGAGGTAGAATTCTAGTATAGTGTAGCTTAGTGTTCTGTAGCCATATCTTCATGACAAATACCATTGCAGACTCCCTTCTTGGATTTGTTGAATCATTTTTGAACCTGCTTGCACTTTTGTATAGTTACATTACAGCACTGGCATACTAGGAAGCGAACCCAGGTGTCCCATGACCCAAACTAATCAAGCATGCCAGCTCCTCATTTCTTTATTCTGTTTTCATTCAGCTTACCATCGAGACGCAGGTAAAGGAAATTTCGAAAGGCGAAGTAGTCCTCCATAATGGTCATGAGTGATGTCATTTGACAGAAAAGAAGCACACGATGATTAGTAGCACGTAACTTTGGTAGAATACGATCAAGTAGCTCAAACTTCCCTGAGGCCCGATAAAGTTCAGCTCTGTTGAAGAAAAAAAGCACAGTAATTGCCAGAATGAGCCTGCAATTAGAAAAATTTTAGTCATTAACATATCAGAGTTTAACAGAGAGATTCACTTAAGATTCCCACTTAACTACTATGTTCATAGAATCAATGCATTCCAAACTGTACTAATATTCACAGATAATGGGAGAAGCTTGAGCCTTTAAACCTGCACCCTTAACAGACTTGCAGACTGCTTTTTTCTCTTCTATACAATGAATTGCAAAATGTGCTCCTATGGCCAAAATGCAAGCCTTAACTAAGGAAATGATTAAAAGTCAAGAGGATGACTAAATCAGCATGACAGTGATATACTTCATGAAAATAAGTTTCACATAACTTTTTTTCTAACCTTGACTCTGTCCTCTAGAAATAAGACTTATCATTAGTAACTATACACTCAAGTCCACAAGATATTCAGCCTTCAGATTTGCATTCACACGTACGCACTCAGCAAAAGACAAAACTGCATAGGAACTAAGTGGTCTGCTGAACTAGTGAAGAAAGCAATAGTAGAAGTGTCATTACAATATGAATAAAAACGAGGTCAGGTGGAAGATACACACCTTTCCTTTAAAGGCAACCATCTACAGACAGTTGGATGAAGAAGTGCCAAGAAAATCAGTCTCTTTCCTTTTGAATAACAAATGAAAGAAGTGCTATTTTAATTTGGAATAAAGATGGTAAAGAGATAAAAGAAGGTGGCAAAAAGAACAAGGAAGAGAAGAAAATCCTACATGATATATCTGAAGAGTCATTCTGATAAATTTCGTATGGTATCTATGAAGTTTCAAAATAAGGAGAAGGGAAGATGTCAGTTTACAGTCTTCTCTGACTGTTCTCCTGAAAGGGATAGAGGGTCATAAAATCCTTGCAAAACACTTCTAGTACTGGTATATTTTGCCTTAGGTATGTGTCCTATGCCTCCTTCGTCGTCCTACACAAGGACATAAAATATACTGTGATAAGAATTCTCCTTAAGTTTTTTTCATAAATTGAACTCTATACTACTGAGAAAATGGTAATCCATTTGCATATATCATAAGGCTATCATTTGCCTCTGATCAGCAAGTCACCTAGTTATGAGCATTCTTCAGAACAGTAAATGCTAGTGAGAATAAATACTGAGAACTTGCAATATCAGGGAGAATTCTCCTATAACGCATCCTGATACCAACTAATTTCTGCTGGGAATCTTTGAGAAAAGGAAATTTCCTATTTTATGCAGGTCAAGAGATAAGAACATTCTTCAGCTTTGAGAGATGGAATGATGAAAGGAAATGTTTTTATGAATAATTTAGAATGACATATGTACTTGAATTCAGTTTAGGAATAACATAATTTTGCTTTTGTTCAGAATGAGAAAATACATTATCCTGTTAACTCTGAATTATTTTCTGAAATTTCAAAAGCACTGCATTTCCATGTGCACAGAAAACTGAGACTTAGCCCTAAAATGGACATGGTAGACATGGAATAAAGCAGTAAAATGTGGATGTGGTTAAAAGAATGATGGAAGCAATCCTCAAAACAGTCATCTCCTTAGCCAATGCTACCCTAACCCAGCAATCTTCTGTCTCCACAAGAAGGACAATGGGTGACACTTAGCTTCCCCGTAGTCTTAATACTCTATTTTTTTCTTTGTACAACTGTTTCCGAGCTAGAATTTTTACACTTGTGTCTGACAAAGTGTATATACAGGCAAAGACTAACACAGTGAGTATGCTCAACATACACAAAACAAAACATCTACTCCTTTCATCCTTCAGAGGCTGAAACCCCAAACTTGAAATCCTATTCTCCATTTAGAATAATAAATAATAATATTTAATAATAGTAGTATAAGGGGTACTAATAATAGTATATCTAATAAATAATATTTACCAATATAGTAATAGTATATATAGTAAATAATAATCCTTAAAAATAGAATAATGGGAATTGTAGAAATTAAATTTAATATAAATTATCTTTGACCACTAAACTTTAGTTATACTTCAGTACAAAACAAATGATACAAGTTGGCACACATGAAATCCATCATAAAAGAATCTTGCACAGGAGAGGTCTCAGTTGTAGATAGCTGTAATCAGATGATGCGTGAGAAACATGGTAGTCCAGAAGCAGCACAAAGATTCTGGAAAGATTTCAGTTTTACTCTGTGGCATGCTATAAATGTTTGGACATTCATCTTTCAAAAAAAAAAAAAAAAGAACCCTGCATATAGCCACTACAATTTAGGCTTACCAGAAAAAAAAAGAAAAGAAAAAAGGCCCTTGACACAATACAAAATACACTTTCTACAGAACCAGAAATATTTCTAACATGTGTAATCCAACTCCAAGAACTGGAATTTCAGTGAAGAGAAGGATCCTGTCTACAAATCACCTGTCTGATGTTAAAGACAGTCTTATAATCCATCTTCAGGTTCCTGTTACCATTATCTGTTTAAGGTGAATGCTTCTCTTTATGATACAAGACTCTTTGATATTAGTCAGAGAAACAACTTTCTTGTTCAGAAATTAGTGACAGAGCACAGATCCAGCATTACTCAAAGGGAAAAACCTCATTACCACTGAAAACCAATAAAAACGTTTAATTGCTAATTCAGAGAAGAAATAACCCTTCAAGGTGAGAACATTCTTTTGGGGAGGGAGGGAATACGATGGAGATAGCTTTATGTTGATTAAGAGTCTTCTTAATAAGATTTCTATGACTGATTTAATTTAAAAACCACTTAAGTTTGTTAGCATATATCTTCTAGAACAAGGATGTGATGTAGTGGTTCCAATACACCATATATGAAAAGGAAGGAAAAAAAAAGTTACCCATTGATGACACCATTTGAGTAGCCTAAATGTTCAGCAAAGGACTCCTGCAGAGTTAAAAACATTGAACAGATTATTACAGACTCCATTAGAAACTAAAATTAAGCATCTTTATTTCAATTAAATTAAATGCATGCGTGTTGGTATTTCATTTCCATTATGGTCATACTCTTGGGATACACCCTGTAGCACTAGTGTTCTGCTTAATGTTTTCCTGTACTGCTATTATTTGAAATTCATGGTCTGCAGGAGTAATTTGTCAGCATACATTTTACCAGATTACAGATACAGTAGAATCTTTATAATGTTTAGTAATTACTGGAAGAGCCATTTGTAAATTACTCAATTTCATAAGTCAGTATTCAGAAGAACAAACAGTAAAAACTACAACACTGTAGGTACTTGTTCATTTAGACAAAAACATAGCTCCACATCAGATATTTATGACACTATATATACACAAGTTTATTTACTTTGGGTTCTACTGAGAGATGCTATATTGATAATACATTTCTACTAAAAAATCAAGGTGGAAATAGGACAATTTTAGCAGATATGGTAAGAGATCAGCAGTCTGCTAGTTTTAAAGATTCTACCACTTGGCATTTTGAACTAGTATCTCTACATTGCAAGTTAGGTCTAAGTAGAGGTTAAGTTGCTCTGGAATGCCTTGAATTCAAAAAAAAAAAAAAAGTCACATTTTAAAACAGCACCTCCAAAAGACTAAATGCTTTAAGACTGGACTTTAGATTGCCAATAAAAAGCTGGTGGTTCATCCATTTCTTTCTAAATATAAAGAACAAACAACATAGACAGAGTTGCTCCCTCCCACAAACGGAAGCTCCAACAGAAGCTTTCTGTTTTATTAGCCATGTGAATAAAAACAACTCTCAAAATCAAACCTGGCAATCCTACCTCAATGTGTTGAAACATATATGGGTGATTGCATATCTTCCTCAGTTGCATGATAGTGTTCATAAGAGTTTTTGCACCACCTTTTCCCTATGGGAATAAAAAAGGCAAATCAAATGATGAATCTCATTTCCTAGCTTTTAGAAGACATTTTTAAGTTCAAGTATAAAAATACCTCTACCTACAGCCCAAGCACCAAATCATTTTTGAAAAAAAAAAAAAAATCAACAAAAACTATAAGCTAGTTACTTTGCTGGATAAATTCACCTATCTTAAAGATACTCCAAAATATAAAAGGAAGACCTGGAAATAATTTGCAAAATGCATTATGTCTCATATTCACAGTCAGAGGCAGCATATCTTCTGTCCTGCCTACTGCTTGTTTATACTACTTGAAACCATATGAATCACTTTGAGTCTGAACCCTCCTAGCAGAAAATAGTACTAGCTGGATGCCTTTCAATTCTATAGTATCTGCACTTCTACTGTTAACCTGATAAACGTGATTTTCTTTCCAAGAAAGTCAACAGCTAGCAAAAAGGCTAGGTAAGCACACTACATGAGACATCCTGATATTTTACCAACTGTATTTTCAAAACCTACTCCATAGCAAATCCTTTTCAGAAGCAGGACTGAGTTCCGACAATACTCAATTCAGCCATAAGACATTATGCCCTCTAGAAAACACTAAATGATTACTAGGTACTAGACTAAGCTGTACAGCTACAACTTAGTTGCACCTGCTTGACACAAGTTTGGTAACATCATATTACATTAACACTGCCAAACATTAGTCACTTTCAGATGCCATACTGATTTGCTGTGATGTTATGAAACTCCAGTTAAATTGGCCACAATATTCCAAGCTTATCGAACAATTCATTCAGATTTATTTGAAAAAAATCTCAGTGAAAGCAAGTTAGCAATTTTCAAGGGTAAAATTATGCAGTAATATAAATAAAATAAAACTAGCTAATACAGAAAAAAGTACACTGTTCTGTTATATTACATACTCCTAATACTCCACTCTTCACTGGAAAGTACAGTAAAATCATAACTTCTAAATCTAAAACCATAACAAAAAGAGCAGGGATTTTTTTTTTTTTTTAATCTGAAGAGGCACTCCAATATATTAAACTTGCTTTTCTTCTTTTGAAATTCCTCTCAAATTTGCTCCAAAATGTAGTTTGTATTTGTTCTAAGAATTATTCCCTAGAGCTTTGCAACTTAATGAATCCTCTCTAATCTGAACTGCGTACAGACTGGATTTGCAGAAAGACAGGACTTTTTACTAACACAAGTTCTCTAGCCACTGAAGCCAAGAGCACTCAATAAGCACCACCTCCCTCTGCTGGCAACAAGTAGTATGGATAACACAGCCTAATGAAACAATTACAGAAAAGAAAAAAAAAAAAAAAGGAAGGTGAAAGAGAGGAGATGGAGGTGTCAAGAAGACTGCAGAGGCAATCTGAAATGAATAAACAAAACGCTCAGTAGAGAGGCATGTACAGGAAAATTATCAGAAGACTCTGAGATGGAGAATGAAAGGAAAGAGACCAGAAAAAGAAGTAGAACACCATGATGCAACATTAAATGCACAGAACAAAAGTACAGGCATCAAACTACAA
Source organism: Heteronetta atricapilla (assembly GCA_011075105.1). Taxonomy (NCBI): domain Eukaryota; kingdom Metazoa; phylum Chordata; class Aves; order Anseriformes; family Anatidae; genus Heteronetta; species Heteronetta atricapilla. The sequence continues at coordinate 29,180,500 of CM021763.1, read as the reverse complement.
AATTATATTTAAAATACAACAAAATAACAAATTAATGTTTCCAAAGTGCTCAAAATATTGATTCGAATGCCAATATCCAACAGTAAGTACCAGCTTTGCCTGGAATTTGAATAATCAACTGCAAAGTAAACAATTTGCATCAAACACGCAAGGTAAAATAAGATACTGAATGCCACCCATTGTAAAAATGCATCTGCAAAAGGATGCTGGAAAGACAGTATGTGATCTATCACATACATCATATCACATATCACATACATCACTTCAGTAAAATGCACATAATGGGGCCAATTAGGGTCCTGGCACAAATACAAACCTACATTCAAGCTGTTCTGTACTAAGAGCTCTTAATCTATAAATTCTCATGGTGAATTCAATGTATTTCACATTTATTATAATGTATTTTATATACACAAGTAAGCTGATGGATGGCAACCTGTTTCCTCTATATTAACTGGGTCAAGACTAATGATGGCATAATCAAAATGTATCAATTTGTATTCTAATACCCAATTTGACTTTGAATCCTACTGTTCCTTAAAAACTTTTTAATTAACAGATTAATTAAGTATGAAGGCAGACATAAAACCCTGGCTGGCCAAAACAAGGTTTATATTTAACTAATAGCTCTGGAAGACGAATAACCTCCTGTAGCCAGTACTGCCATTATCACAGTTATTCAGATAACGTACTAGATTAAACTCAGCCAAGGGAAGTGCTGGTTGTTTGGTTTGTTTGTTTTTTCAAATATCACCTATTTGCAGAAATGTATAGTATGTACAGTGAATACAAGTAGTATTTTTTCCACATGAATGAAGAATAAAAGCTGCATTCTTTTCAAACAGGCATGTCTGATGCAGATTTCATTTCCTGTGAGAGGTATGTGTACTAAGAGCTTACCTACTAATTTTATGAAACAGAAATCATATGGTTAGCATGTAACTGTAATACATTGTTTCCTATTTGTTCTATCTAGTCTTTCTTTTGTACCTTCTTGTCTTTCTCAGAACCATCTGTAAGAAGGATTCCCTTGGCTTGCATGTGACGGTACAGGATCTTCTGAAGAGCCGACATATCACATTTGATCACATATTCCACCTAGTGTAGAAAACAGTACAGAAACACACTGACATAATAACATGAGCAGGATCTAACTGCAGGTTCTTGTCATCCTAAAACACAAAGCAAAAAACTATTACTCTTATGTACAAGCCAACAGCATCTTTGATTTCAGTGAGCAGCAATTCAAGTACAAGCATAGCAATAGGAATCTCAAAAGATTCTCTGTGGGAGTCACAATTATTATTAGACAGGTGGGTTCTAAAAATGTAACTGTAGAATTGTCCAACATTTGTTTCTCATTCTGTAATTTGAATGATTAAAAATATTTTTAATGAATTTTATTTTAACGTTTAACATCCAGATTAAAAAAACTTGGGGGTTTAATAGCCTGTGTACGGTATTATGTCTGCTTAGCATAATAAAAATATCGTCACTGTTCACCTAGCCATTAAGATTAAGTTTCCCTTACAGTGCTTATCTAGCATTATGCTTGCCTAAACAAGAGTGGAAATATTTTCTCCATATCAACTAAAAATACAGGGAATTAACGAAACAGTGTATGACCCCCACAATCAGTTTAATTTCCTATTCATACTAAAGCAGGTTTTGACTGCATACTATCCTTAAATCCAGTAACACAGGATTTCATACCCCTATTTAACCCATTTTTTCTATTATCCAATTTCCAGATTTTAGTTACTATGTTTTTAATAAGTGACACTAAAGTAAAATAATCACAAAATAAATCTAGATTAATGGCTGGATATCTTACAAGGGATTATGAAAAGACTAAACTGCCTAATAATTAATAAACAAGAATAAAAATTATAATGTTATTTTCATCTCAAAAGGACAAGAGGATCAACTCATAAGAGAAGTGAGTACCAATCTGTATGCAACTTCTAACTCCTACATCCCCAATGCCTAATAATGGCTTCATCAAACACAGTGGCTTTAACTGGCAGAAATCAGAATAGAACTAAAAATTTTCAGTAGTATTTCTAAATTAATTTAAAAAATTTCAATTTATTTTATTCTGAATTTAAAATATCAATAAGAAGGTACTGAGAATCTGACAGTTGGAGGAACAGAAACTCACAATAGAAGTGTCCACAATACTACGAAGATAAGAAAGAATTTGAAAATAAGCCAATTATTGTCACTGGTCATCTTTACAGAGTTATTTGTTCATTCAGCCAGTGTTAGTCAACTTGTAACATACCACACAAAAATTTACTTTTTAGTATGGTTTTAACTCAGCAGAATTTAGAAACAATTTTTTCGTATCTCACCTTAAAATTTACTTAAAAAAAAAATAGTTGCTGTTGTAATTTTGGGAAGGGTGAAAGGGAAAGGTGATACAAGATTGCAGAGAAAGACATGGTCAGGCAAAATGAGCTGCCCACAGACAATGATATTTTGAATCAGAGAGAATTTTACCTTCTGAGTTACAAAGCTAAATTCTGAGAATTGAAAAATAAACAAAAACTTGTGCAATATTAACAAGCCACTTCACAGAATTCAAAACTCCTGGAATATTAATATAGGATTAAATTGTGCCTGCTTTATAATGTTCAGTAATCCTTTAGGGATTTCTGTGTAATAGTTAAGACAGCAAAAGGTTCTACCTAGCTGGGGGAAAGGTAGAAGAAAGGAAGAGAGGAATAGACAGGACATAATCTAATTCTTAAGGTATGGTCAACTCATTTACAATTTGAAACCAATTCCTACAGAAATAAATAGCAAGCCTTACATAAACCATGGATAACTACAACTAGAATTAAAGCTGTAAGAGTAAGGATGACTCCTGAGAATGCAGCAACTTCAGGTATTCAAGATTTCTCAGGTGCCAGTTTTCTCTGCAAGAAGTAATAAACAAACCACAGTAATAAGACATGCTAGTGAAGTCTTCTGTAAAGTAAATCTGAAAAAGAAACATTACTTAATGCTTAGAAAAAGTATTAAACCCCTTCTGCAAGTCCTCTCATTGCAAACCTTTTCTGGTAGTTGAGACTCAACCTCTTTCTTCAGTCTTCTCAGCAAGAAGGGTCGGAGTACTTTGTGGAGGCGACGGATGATCAGAATAGTTTCTTCCTCATTTAAATCCACCTACAGAAGTTTATAAAAGTTACTACAAGACAACTCAGTATACTAAGTAATGTCTTGTCTCACATGAAAGGTGAGTATATGCAGTAATTACTTGTATGTTACAATCAAAATGACTCAGAGTCAAAAAAGAGACACTCAATATTATTTTTTTCTGGCATTATAAAAGGTGGCTTTTAGTTAATGTTAATTCCCTAAGTACCAGGGAGGGTTCAAGCACTACTGCTTCTGTATAAGCTCCATTTTGTTTTCAAAGTGATTTGTTTCTGATGTTAAAAAACAAAAACAAACTGCCACAGTACCCTTTCTCCAGTCATGGCAAATGGAGCGTTGAACCACTGTTCAAAGGTGCTACAACTCTTGAAAATGGTTGGGAGGAGGAAATTGAGAAGAGCCCACAGTTCAGGCAATTTGTTCTGTAATGGAGTCCCAGTCAGCAGTATTCGCCTAGGGGCCACATAGTGAGTGTTCAAGACCTGAGTCAGTTTGCAATGATGGTTCTTCATTCGATGGCCTTCATCTACTATCATATATTTCCATCGAATCTGAAAAAAATAAATAAATGAGGAGGAGAAGAGGAAAACCTAGGTCAGACAGAGTCAATTTCCTCCCGACATACGTAGACCGAAAATATTTCAAACCTGAAACATTTATCATTCTCACGAGTTACAAAAACACAATCATTATTGAAGCACCAGTGTCCTCAAAAGAAGCAAAAACAGGAATGTACATTAGGTATGCTAAACCCAACACTGATGTATGAATTCTTATTGAATTGCAACAGTAAATAGCTAATTATCTCCCTTTTCTGGGGAAGAGTTTAAGGTGACTGGCTCTTTAAGGTCAGAATATGGTTTAGGCAAGAGGAAAAAGACCATAAAACCTCCAAATAAACCTGTCCATAACAAGAACCTTGCACAAGAGGCATGAGCGTTTTCAGTCAAAAAAACTATGCTTGCAAAAAACAGCAATGAACCACATGAACATATGAACACACAAACCATATGACTAGGAAGGCCTCAGTTCGTAGTCCTCTGGTATTTTCATAAATATTAACCAATGCCATTTTCCATGATAGGTAGAATGCCACAGTGCTGTTCTTCCTAACCTTTAGCAAAGGAGGGCAAGTTAAAAGTAGAGGTAAAGGAAAATTCTATAGTCTCAAACTGGGTTCAAAATTATGGTAAGAAAATGTACTGCCTTTGTATCAGAGAGACAAATGACTCATCTATATAGTTAAATGATAGATTGAAACAAAGTGAAAACGAAAAGCAAAGGGACAGTAAGTCCATGTTTTCTGTACATGGCAGAATACTGACTTACTCTGCACTGTGTGTACATGAAACAGTCTGACACTAAAGTAAAACTTTCAAGTTAATACATTGGAGAAACCCTTATTGACAGTATGAGCCTTTAATAACTGGGCAACGTACAGTGAAGAGTCTGGAAACCAAAATCATGATACATATAATCAGTTACCTGAGGAAAAGCATCACATAGCTGTAAAGGAGAGTGAGCTTCAAGTCAATCAGAATGAAAAAAGCAAGCATAGCACTGCAGATTAGAATAAATGATATTAAGCAGACAAAAAAAAAAAAAAAAAAAAACCTTCTTCCAAGGGCAGGCAGATCTACAGGACTGATAAAAATCACAGAGCTAACAATTACTATCGTAACCATATTCAGAAAAACCCTGGTGATTACAGGGAGAAGATGTAACTGACAAATCCAGTCATAAATAAAGGAATGGAGAAGTATGGTTTAACTTTACTGAAAGATGAAAGAACTCAGGACTTCCCTATAAAACCAAAATATGTTTTTTGTGCTATGCACCACCTGAAAATACTTCAGAAGACCTGCTGTTAAAAGACAGTGATTATTACCTTAGCAAGGATATGTTTGTCCTTTATTATGTACTCATAAGTAGTTAAAAGAACATTAAATTTTCCACTTCGAAGCTGAGGAACAAGTGAACGGCGCATCGCAGGTGTACCCTAGGAGAAAGAGAGAAGAGTAGTTAATTGTTCTTCTGATGAAGTAAATAGATCCATCTTTTTATGAATTAGCAGACATAGAAAGCGCATGAACTAGTAATCCTACAGTACTGCTAACAATACATTCATACATTCCAGACTTCTTCAGAGTCCTTTCCCTGACTGGTTGCTAGATTATAAGGCTTTGTTTATGGGGGATTGAAAATATGCTAGCAGTCTCATCTTGTTACTAATTGTTTGTCTTACCATTACTACAGCAGCCAAAAAGCAAAGTAGTTGGTAAAGTATAAAACATGAAGTATTTCTCATTTGTATTACTCTTGTTAGAAGCTTTGCAATGTGATAATTAACAATTTTCTTCTGCATTTCACTATCTGAAAGTAATTATAGTTTATTACAGTCATCTTCTTAAGATGATTAACTCTTACTGCTTAGTACATGATATATATGACAAAATTTTACAGGCAAGCAATTTAGAAATGCATGCAGAGGCAGGGGAAAATAGACTGTATTTTCATTCCTTTAACTTTATAATCATATAAAAAGCGAATCAAACCTTGTAAGATATCTTAACCACAGAAGGGGCCCATTTGTCAAATTCATATGTCCAGTTGGATAATGTCCTACCATAAAAAAAAAATACATTTTATTCTATAAATAAATTTTATAAATTTTCCTAGTGGTCACTTAATTTTCAACACATTTCATGTAATCAAACTCCATAATTAAGAGGAAAATAAACAAAAAAAAAAAGCTTTGTACACTGTAATAAAATACATGCATCACAGAGAAGAGGAAATGAGAAAAAGTGGGAAAAATGTTTCTGTTCTCATACAGGAGTCTCTTCAAAATCTATTCAGAATAGTATTGTATAGGAATATTCATATTCTGGAGCATATTAAGGACAAGAAAGATAACCCTGAACAGAAAATAGATTTGCATGTTACTATATGCCACTTACGATCCACAAACTGAGTTTGCAAATTTTCATATATAGCTTGATGATGTTGGAAATAGAATTAATCTGTTTTCCACTCTAATGATGTTATTGCCACCCAGTGAAACTATGCAGATCTGTTTTTGCACTTCATTTCTGCCATAATGTCACAACAAACAGCTTTTTAAACAGCTAGTCTAGCTGCCAGCATGATATTGCAAAAATACATCTATTTATTTATTTTTAAGTTTACTGAACCTATGACAGTAGCAACTATTAATCTGGAAGAGGGAAAAGTCAGAGAAAGAAGGCTTTCAAAATGTTTGCAGAAAATAAATTTCAGCTCCTTTCTTTTAGGAACACAGAATAAAAACATTTCAGAATACTTACAGAAAAATTCAAATTTCTTTTGTCTGCATGAAAGCAGATGCTAATGATATTCTCCCTTTATTTTTAACTTTGCTATAGAGTTTCTCCTTATACTAAAACTCATATTTTGTACTCATAAAATCAGGCAAATCTGTGGTATTTATACTAGTTAGCTACTACTGCAGCAGAGTGAGAAGACAGGATACCTCAAAGCAAATCATAAGAGATGACCATGAATATATCCCAATCCTACCACACATTTACATGCTCTGGACAATTGGTAGATGAATTATCTAATAAAAAGGCTGAGGAACTTCTGTGTGCTTCTGTGTACAATCAAGACATTTACCAAATACATAAAGAAAAGCAAACAAACCCTGAGATGCTACATCTGTTTTACAATGCATGACAGTTCTTATTCAAAACACAGCATTTCAGATCACTAGAAGCCACACCTTGCTTTTTGGGAAAGGAAAATGCATTAGAAGAAATATATAAAACAAGCAGCATCTGGGAAAGCTACAGAAAAGGAAAAGGAAGCTGCATGACAGTCATAATATGGTCAGCTGACTGAGCTGTGAGTATCACACATCAAGGCTATACAACAGGCTAGCTATCCAGTACTTAAAAGATTATCCTATACCAATAAAGCATGATTGCATAATATTTGACAGGGTGGCAGTTGTTTAAAGATCTAAGTAAGCAACAGATCTTTAATATCACAAAGTAGAACGGGGATCTACAAAGATGTAGTATTAAAGAAAAAACAGCCTCTTGTGGCTTAAGAGTAACTAACAGTAAATTCACTACACATTTCACCAAAAAATAGACATTAAAGCTAACGGAATGAAGTGCTTTTATTAGCCATCTGGTCACCCTTTCAATGCTAGACAATTACCTGGGAAGAAATGATCAACACAAGTACAGAATACATGCTCAGTGTAATCCTACTGTGCCACCTGAACTTGTCATAACATTAAAAACAAGTGTGTATTCCTAATAAAGCAATCTGCAATGCTTACAGTGATAACAACAGAATGAGATCTACTTACGAAAGCGGAACAATGATGAGATAGGGGCCATTGAGTCTTTTGTGCTCCATCAAGTAAGTGATGAGTGCAATAGTCTGTATAGTTTTTCCTAGTCCCATTTCATCAGCTAAAATTCCATTCAGATTGTTATTATAGAGTGAAACCATCCATTCCAGTCCCTGGAGCTGAAATGAAGAATAATAATTTCTGTTATTTAAAACCCACACAAGTAATTAACACTGACAGTACAGAACTAAAGGTTCTAATGACCTGCCTACTTAGATGCTGGATTTCCTTCAGCAGTACTTAGAAGCATGGGAATCCCTGGCTAACTTAACTCCTTTTCCCGTCTCTCTCATCCCCTTCTTAACCATCCCCTCAGCCCCAACCACAACAGAAACAGTAACAACAACTAAAGATTTCAAGGTAACTTCTGGTAACAGAAATCATCCACTCCTGTTTAAGACCAGTAAAACTCAAAATATAAAGTCAAATTTTATATATGGAGAAAGTTTTTTTTGTACTGTACACAAAGCAACATAGGTGCTCACATGTAAGACTGATGAACAAACACTTAGCATTACACAAGTTCGTTTTTCAGCTTCAGCACTGCAAAATTTTAAACTTTTTGTGCATATTTAATACCATTTGTCTGCCTCAATAAAAATCTTCCAAAACCAAATCTGCTGAGTCTGTGCTATAAAATTAAGTTAATAATTTTAAGTCTCTTTTATTTTGTTCCACTTCAGACTTCCCAACTGCATCACTGGTATTCCAAACCTCTTGTAGCACATATCCATTTAGTGTTTACTGTCTGTACCTCCACATGTCAAAGAATGCCCCCTTTCTTCAATTATGCCTTATATACAGAATCACAGAGCTGGAAAGAAGTCAGAGGACTATAGCTAAGAAATGTCTACATAACAGGGTTTTACATTCTAAGGAGTACTTCTAGAAAGCACAGTCCCAATATTGCATTTTAGGACACAGATTATTCCCTTCTCATATGGCCTTCCATGTATGTACCTAACACATCATTCATAGAAGTGCAATCTAAGCTTCTGCTTCAAAGATCCAGACTTTCAGTGGGTCTCACACATAGAGACAACTAAATTATGATATCTGAGAAAGTTCAGCAAGAAAGCAGTATATGTTTGAAGTAACCTTCTGTTGCCCCCTTCAAGAAAGTATTCAAAATAATGATGATGATTTACTGGCTTTATGTACACGCTGACTGATTTATATTTGGATACTAAATTCTCTGGAAGCTACTTTTATTGACCTCAAGATACCAAGAGTTGATATATTTTTTTCTGCCACTTTATGCTTCACTTACAAAGTAGCTTCAGAAATGAGAATAAGGACACTGTCCTTTCAGTATCACTTCACTTTCTCTACTGACATACACTAATACATCAGGAAAAGACAATCTGACCCAACTTAACAGTAAGAAACATGGAAAAGCAGAGAAAATAGTTAAGAAAGAAAAAGCACGTAAAATATAAAGGACAGAGAAGTACAGGACAGCTGCAAAACAGTCTCGTTCAGAACATTCCTACTAGAATCAAGGCCAAGTCTCTATGTTCCCTCCATAAAGCTAATGGGAGGAGTGTGCTTCTTATTTCTAGTGGCAGCAATCACTGTACAGAAAACACACTATGAAGAACAAAACTCCTGATTCAATTGCTAGATATCACATTAAGCAGCTGAAGGACCTGATCTAATTGGTAATCCCTGCAAGTATGTCTGACTCTACAGACTGAATTATTTTGCCCTGTAACACGCAGGAAAATTGTACACAGATCTGCATGAATTAAAAACATTTCTGTACTGCATAAGTAATTAGAACTTAGGAAGTAAAAGAAGTGTCACAATCCTGTCCATGAGCATTTTAAGCCAATATGGCCATCAAATTAGTATTGTTATACACTGACTTCATTTATTGCACCAAATAAACCTTACCAGACAATGAATTGGGATTATGCAGTAAACAAGGCTGCTGAATGCAACCGTTGAATTACTGCTTCATTTGCTGCAAAGGCTGGATAACATATTGACAAGGAGGCAGCAAAAATAAAAGAAGTCTCAGAGATGAGAAAGAGGCATATTTCTGGTTATGGATGGTTAGATCTTGTCTTAGTAACATATCTCCTCAATGGTGCCAGAAAGGTTTTTTAACCCAGGATTTTCAAAATCAGTCACTGAACAACTTCCTCTTTAGATGAGGGCTCAAAGTGAGAGAGCTAGAAGTGCTAAGAATTCAAAGAATTTAAATTCAGGGGGATTTTTCCTATGAACAAATAGGACCGCGAGATAATTCAGTCTCGCTACGTCAATCCCCTGCCCAAAACAGATTCAACCATGTTGCTCTGGTCTTCATTTGGTCTAAGACTAAAAACCTCTTAGGATGGAGATGATAAAACTTCTCTGAAACTCTGCTCCACTACTCTGCTGTCCTTGCAGGGAAGATGTTTCACTGTATAACCAATCTAAGCCCTCGTTTCAGCTTAGGTTCATTGTACCTTGTTCTCCCACCATGTGCCACTGTGAAGAGCCCAATATAGGAATACTGAAATGATTCAAAAATAGAGAACCAGCTTAACACTTGAATTTTAATTAACTTAAACAAGCTACTGTATTGATGGCATTGCTGAGAACCACGGGAAGCAGGGACTGTAATCATAATACTCTGCACACTTAGGGAACAGTTTTCCTTCTAGTTCTTTGCAAGTACAAATAGATACATATCTTTATGACATTTTGGTGAGTAAGTATTTTTTTTTTATGTGGATATGCAAATATAGTGGCCTGACTGCATAAAAGATGCGAGTGTTGCTGGAGCATCCTAGAAAACTATGCAGTGTCAGAAATGCTGAAAACATCTGTCAAGGACATTTTCAATCATACATGAATTTAGCTCATGTCTGAACTGAAATTCTTAGTAATTAAATCCACTGAATGACTGTAAAGAGTAAGGTGACATAGTCCTCCATAGTAAATGTTCTCCTTGTTTCCAAATTGTAGTGCATCAGTGCATTACAATTACAATTGAAATACTGGGATTTTAACTAAAAGATTAAATCCTAAAATTTTAAATATTAAAAGAAGAAAAATATTGTTAAACCACCACAGATGAAAACAATAAGAAGAACTGAAACTCTAGGTCAATAAGAATAGCAAAACCAAAACACTGTTGGTATGCAATGAAAAAAAGTTACAATGTTACATGCATAAATTTGTATTATTATTTGAGCACTATTCAAAAAACATTATCTGTGATAGATAACTACCAGTTCTCTGCCCACAAAATTCCCAATTTCTAACCTAACTGAATTTTTGTACTCCTTAACAAATTTTTATCTTTTTACCTGAAATACTACCTTGAAATATATCTAGCATAATACAAATTTTAAACACTTTAATGTTTCAGTGATTTCTCACCTGATAATGTTTTAATGTGCCATTAATGAGAAGAGAAGACTGCTTTTCCACCCTTTCTGTGATTGCATGTGCAACAGTGTAGTAGGATTGAGACCCTCTAGCACTATATTGCATACTATATTCATCATCCACATCTTGTTTGGCTGTCCTAGAAAGCAGACAAAGAACTAAAGTAAATTCCCACAAACAAACAAACAAAAACCAAACCACCAGACAGGTTTTTTGACCATAGCCCACATACATATGTGTAAAGAAACAGTGCAAATCCCAAACTTTGTCAAGTACACTATATGGTGCGAGGTAGGTGTTTTTAGGAGCACACAATTAATACTGAATGATTACATTCCTTCTTCTGCAAATGTTCTTGTCAGAGAAGAAACTACAACTCACTGTAATCTACAGCAAACTATTCTTGGGGGAAACTCTTTCTAAGAAATCAGAATTCGTAACCAAGAGAAGTATGTAAGAAAAGCAGCAGCTGAAGAACACTCACTCAATGATTTGCTTAGCATCTTTCTCAGAAACTTCCTCACTGTTAGGATCCAGAAGTATCTTCTCATCTGCTTCTAACCTACTTGATTCTTCCTCATCATCCTACAGCAGACAGAAAAATAAAAAGGTGTTAGTGAATGCAGTATCTTCCTAAGTCATACCTTCAGTGGGCATTCACACATTGGTAGCTTTCATTGGTCAATGCCTTATAATGGGAACTTGAATCATGAAGTTCAGCTTACATTTATGCTACAGCAGAATTGCACTATGGCATAGAAAATGTAATTTTTGACACACATTAATCAACATGAAGTCACAATACTCTGAAATAAAAATTACTTTCCACTTTAATCATTTTATTTTAAAAAGCCTTCCCCTGTCTACCCTACTAATGGAGTAGATTCCAAACCATTCGCATTTTCATATTGTATTCCAGATTTATGCTACTTTAATACAGTTTAAAAAAAAAACCTCGAAAGTACTGCTGTGGTAGCCTTTTCAATTTCAATTAAAAAACAAATTGTATTTTTAACATCATTTAATTTGCCCTCTGCCTATAGTTGCAATGGATAACCAGCAACTTAAATTCTCAGAAATGAAGCTGAACAAAACAGTGTTCTAAGGTTTTTTAAGTGCATTCTTTTGAAAACATTTTCCCTAACTCTAAACAACACTGATGCTAAAGAGTCTGTGCTAAAAATGAGGGCATGTTTCCTTTATCATTCCTCCTATGACTTCACATGGTGTCACCCAAATCTTATAGGTATCAGGCAGGCTCTCACCTCCTGTCTTAATAGACAGTCTTATAAAGTTACATTAACAGTAATTAGTCCCACAGAGACATACATGTGTTCTTAGCATCAGATAACCCAGCCAGTTTCAGTGGCTATTTGGTCTGCTATTGGAAATACTGATAGACTTACAAGATCCAAATTCCAGTTCTACCACTATCCTGTTAACTGAACATGGTCCTTCTCTACTTCCCAGTTTTCTTCTACTTTAGAAAGTTGTTGTCTGAAAAATGCTGTGCAAGCATTGGCATTGAATATTCACAGTATCTAGTGTTACAATCCTGATGGAAGCAGTTACAGATGTAACTTGACTGTAACGAGAAGGATTTTGGCATAAAATAACTGCTCAACACAAATAAGAGAAAATGACTGCCAGCCTAAAAACTCAACCAGGAAACCAGGCCTGAGAACTTGGCCTTCAGTCTAGGAACTTAGCCTGGGAACCAAGGGCATCGCTTAAGTGTCGCTGAATACATAATACCAGAGGCATCCTGAAAATACCACTGATAAAATGGAACAATAAAGTAAAGAGCAACTTACCGCCTGAGAAAGTAGGATCAACGTGAAAAATAATTTTTTTGTTTAAAGAAAATAAAGGAAAATAATAAACATTATCATTGCCTGTCTCACAAAGAAAACTAAAATTAACAGCACCTATTTGGTCACCAAAGTGGTGGTGTCCTACGCCCTCTTGTGTTTCAATGATATAAAAAGAACCCGATTTTTACTCAAGACCGAGCTTCTCCTTCTGAGAAGCTTCCCATGCTGCATGTACTCCTTTTTCTCTATTGTTTGCTTTAGTTTCTCTTCCCTCTTCGAAGAGGCTGAAGCTTCACTAGAAGTCGGATTAACTCTGTGACTCCCTAATATCAACACCTAAACACTCCACACTTCACAAAACAGACCAACTTCAAAGTGAGACTCAATCTGTTACTTTGGTTGCCCTTCCAGGACCATTCCTGGGAGCACTCAGTCTCCTCTTAGATCAGTTTTAGATTCCCCTCCACACTTCTGGATTCTGTTTGATGCGTTTGATACCAGCAATTTAATGAACATGTATGTAATAGAGTAGTGATAAATATAACCTATCATAAGAATATTTGCTGTTATAATATTGGTAAGTTTGTAACCCATAAATATTTTCACTTCCACATTATTATTAATACATTTGTTCAACCTGTAATTATCACCAAGCCATATCTGCAGCTATCTTACTGATTTTCCTGCCTCAAAGCGTTTATTACCACTAATTGCTGCTACTATTAATTGGCACAATATCCTAAATATCTGTTGTATCTAACAGCTTTTTATCCACACACACACACACATATATATTTGCCTTATTAATCACAGTATTCTTGCTAGCATTGGTTTATAATAAACAGGATTCATTAGTAAACAAAGCCTCCTGTCCTTGTGTAGCATGGAATCCCATGAGGTCACTGTTGTGATCCATATATACCTGCAGGCCAGCTACAACCCTTCCCAACACCTTTTGAATCACAACAGACCCTTCAGGGTCAGGATCTTCATATGTATTAATTTTAAGTCTAAGGTTTTTTTCAAAATTTTGTAACAGTAGTATTTAATTCACCACTAAAGCACTGAATCAAACATACTTAGTTTGAACTATCTGAACCTAAATCCCTGACTTTTTAATAAATATAATATATAAATAACTGTGTTACTTGGAATTGCCAATAAAACCTCCAAAATATGAACATTGAAGATGTTAACTTTATTCAGCACAAAGCCCCCATACAGCCTTTTCTACTATGTATCTTAAAACAGGAACTTGCTTATACTCTGAGTCAAGATTATTAATAATCTGAGTAAACTATTTCCCTTTCCTCTCCCCAGTTTCCAGTTAGACGTTTGCAGCAAATATGAAGGACAACTTCTATGAACTGAATGCAGTTACAAAACCAGTCATCTTTCCTGTATTGTATTATAAACAACTAGACACATGCTATTACCTTCCCCCCATTCCTTATGAAAAAGAAGAAAATACCACATAGGATATGAGCTTGTTTTTTACTTCATTACTTGTCACTATCTATGTATGTGTATTTAATGACACATACCTCCTCTTCATATTCAGAACCACTTTCATCTTCACTGTCTGATCTGGGAGCAACTTCATAGCTGTAAAGAGCACACAGAATATGGGTTACAAATAATAAAAGGATGAGGGATTAAATTCAATAAATGTCCTACTCAGCTTACATATACATATAGTAAATTAAAATGAGAATGGAAAAGCAAAAGAGAAAAAAGAATAACTAGGACATGCCCATGAAAAAATAAAAAAGCTAATTGAAAGAAATAACCCTTTTGTATGCTAACTACTTACCCAGGATTCATTTCCAGCCAAGCATCCAGTTGACTTGCTTTTGGTGCTTCTGGTCCAAGAAGAACTTTGCCTGTTTCAGTGTGAGTCACTTTGACTGGAAGGTCACTCATCTGACTACTCTCATCTATGGGCTAAAAATTCAAATGAAATTTCATACCATAAGGCTACTAAATTTCATCCTTGTCACACATAATGAAAAGAACAAATAGCATCTTCAAAAATACAAATCTGAACAAGCATCAGAGTTTCATTAGCAGACACAGCTTCCCATATAGCTACCAAGCCACACTGATTCACAGTATTTTTGTGTGCAAATTATCTTTATGCTACATACACAAATATAACACAGTATTCCAAATAGATTAAAAAGAGCAGCATTGAACAAAGAAAACTGATGATTTTTATAAAAGAAAACACAAGGTATGTATCCGTACAGTTGTTTAATTCCAGTTTTTTATACCAATGCACATCTGCAACAAAAAACATACATCAACTTTATAAACTTTTCTCCTATATGGAGAGAGATAAGGATGTAACAATTTCACGAACTTTTTAGGTAAAGAAGATTCATTTAAAAGATTTGGTGTCCTGACTTCTTCAATTATATCCATAAAGCATCTGCAATCTAATTCCAATGATCTAACATATCCAAATACATATGAGCATTTTTTTTATTTATTTGTTTAATCACAGAATTTCTACTTTAAAAATTCTTTGCTTTCTACTACTGCTTCTACTAAAGAATTCTGTCCTAATTTATAAGAACAGGAAAAAAAAGTCACTGAGTGTAAAACATGCCTCCTTTCCACAAATTCCAAAAGTTACAGCACAGTTACATGTATTTTTCTCCTACAATTTCAACTGTATTAAAGGATTTTACCATAGCTCTTTAACATCAGAAAAAATTCAGTTGGAAGTATAAAAAAATGAGAAGTAAAATAACACAACATTCTGAAATATTTATATAAAAATAAAATGGAAAAGAAAATCAGCATTAACAAAATAGCTCTGAGGCAGAATATGCTGGGTTACTGCAAAAATGTTATGCAAAGAATTATACAGAAAAGATATTAATTTTATTTGCTTGAGTAAGAAAGAACATCCTGATATCCTAAGTCATCATAATACTGGGGCAGTGATGCACCGGAACAGGTTGCCGAGAGAAGCTGTGGATGCCCTACCCCAGGAAGTGTTCAAGCCCAGGTTAGATGGGGCTTTGAGCAACCTAGCCAGGTGGAAAGTGTGCCTGCCGATGGTGGGGGGTTGGAATGAGATGATATTTAAGGTCCTTTCCAACCCAAATCATTCTATGATTCTATATTACAATCTATCCTATGTCTGATAGATAATTAACAGTGTCAATAATGCATATTTTTAATGAAAAGCTAGAATGTATTTTGTTTACAACTATATTTTTAAAAGTAAATTACAGCTACACATGGGTTGCAAGAAAATTATTTACTTTTAAGCATATAACAAAGCCAAGAGGCATTCCTCATTGATACATTCAATATATTTTTATTTCAGTTTTCAATTTTCTGAAGAGAAACAACCTTAGCATAAATGTTAATGTGGATATTTTTTTTCCTGGTTAGAAACAACAGGTCTTAGAGCATTTATTAAGCCATGATTTATTGTAAAGCATTATTAGGCCATGATTTATTGTAAAGCTACCTCAATGGCACTCATCACATTAACAATCACTGTAAAAGTTGTAAAATCATAAAATTCATACCTCTCCATCAGGACCAAGACCAGATGCCATTCCTTCTGCATTTTCTTCAGCCTTCTAAAATAAATGAAGGGAAACATGGTCAGATCATCAGTATATAGAGAATACTTCCCAGAATCACAGAATCATCTACGTTGATAGAGACCTCCAAGATCACCTAGTCCAACCTCTGACCTAACACTAGCAAGTCCTCCACTAAGCCGTATCTCTGCGCTCAACACCTAAACATCTTTTAAAGACCTCCAGGGATAACCAAAATTTTTTCCTTGGATGAATAAGAAATAGATATAACTCAAACCCACCACAACAAACAAACAACAAAAAAAAAAAAACAGAAAGCATCAATGTTTTTCATTGTGCAAAGCCCAGATGCTGCTGTGAGAACAAGCATTTACAACCTAGGTTAACAAGGATTTTGGAAAGCAGAAGCCTACATTTCAAAGGAGATCAATGTAAAAAATAGCGTATTTTTTGCAGCTGTATTTTGGGCAGTATAAAGATTTCTTTAATGTACATAGCAAAACCAATTTTATAAAAGTCGGAAATTCCACAGTAAAAGGACAGGAAAAACTCCTACAGATAAAGGTGAAAGTTTGTATAGCAAGTTCAACTGGCCCATCAGATGAAAATTTCATCTCCTCTATTTTTTTTTTCATCTATGACTATGTAAGTAAGTGGGACACAAGCTGAAAAGGAGGCTGGAGACAGAAGGTGCAACTACAAGAATGTAAAAAATAGAAAAAATCTACCACAAAGATTTCCCAAAACTGTGTCCCTGAGAAAACATGGACTCATCTGAAATTTTATTCTCTTAAGAACATATGGTACACTTGGACGGTATATACTGTGAGCCTTTTTCACCATTTACTTCCTCATTGTGATTTCTAGGAGAAAATCCTAAGACCTCTCTTCTGTCTTTTCTCTTTTAGTATGAAAAAACTACAGGTGTTAGTAGATTAATCTGCACTTTATATGGATTATGAAACATACATGGAAATGTATTAAGAATAAGAAATACTACATGAAGACCAGGAAAATGACAAGGCAGCCACTAACTTCAATGAGTGCTGCAGCCATGCAACAAAAAATTCATAGAATTATAAATAACTCTTTAAAAAAGGATAATAGTTGTGTGCACTCCTGTATTCTTGACAGGTGAGCAAAAACATAATGGAGAGCCTCATCACAAGCAATAAGTTGCCGTTGATCAGTACAAAGATCAGATTTTTTTCTACTAATTTTCTGTTAGTTTTCAGATCAGGAAGAGGCCTGGATTTTTATGAGCACTGCATATTTATGGCACACACTACCATGTTACTTCAGAGAAGGTAAATTATGTCTTCAATGGCATTGCTGGAAGATGCTTTATTCCTCATACATACTTCAGCTAAACTGAGCATCACAGAGGCAAACAGCCCAATAGATAGTCGAATTCAAACATTTTATTATATTAGTGCATGTACACACCCCACTTTCTCAGTAAGGACCATCACTGCTGTGAATTCTGTACACTAAATCAGGTCTGTTC
Source organism: Heteronetta atricapilla (assembly GCA_011075105.1). Lineage (NCBI taxonomy): Eukaryota > Metazoa > Chordata > Aves > Anseriformes > Anatidae > Heteronetta > Heteronetta atricapilla. Next base: position 29,162,665 of record CM021763.1, on the reverse strand, counting down.
TCACAGGCACTGTGGGTCAAAAACTCCATTTAAATTACATCTTAGCTGTGGAGGCAGGGGACTGTGTCTATATATTAATAACATACTCAAAAAAAATACAGGCATTTTGGAGGGTGACAGAAGGAAATACAGAGTATTACTGAGGTCATTCATCTCCAAAATTACAAGTTGTTATATGGTGGTATTTATTAGCACATTTAGAGCGTTGCCTGTAAACAATGTAGATATGTTTATATTTGTATCATTAATTAGTAACAAACCAAGCACAGAAAAGGATTATAAAAATCCTCTAATCCATCCTGCAAGAAATTAAAGATATTTGTAGGTCACAAAATGGCAAATCATTGTTTAGTTATCATTTCACATACAACGTAAATTTTTCAAAACTAACACTATTCAGTTTCCACAACCAGCCTCTCTGATATGCTAAAATATTTAGTATGAACAAAGATTTTCAATTAAATGGTAAGAACGCACAATGAACATGCTACTGGCAGAATATATTTTTATTATAAACCTACTCAAGTTTTTCCTAGTTATTTGCAGTGGTCTTACAAGATGGACTGAGCAAAACTAGAGTTCACTGTGTTAAGAATTAGGCAGTGTAGATGACTTTACATATTCTGGTATGTATATGACTACTGGTGATCACTATATTAATCAACATTAAAATTGTATTTGAAGAAGACATGGCTTAAAGATGTCAGATGTAACTACTTGCCTTCTTTCTTCTCCTCCTCTTCTTCTTTTCTTTGGCTGCTTGTGCCTGTTTATGTTCCCATACCAGATTAGTCAAGTTAGCCACATACTCATCTGTCTGCTGTAATAGGTAGGCCAGGCGTCTATCCTTCTTTTGGTCTATCAGCTTACGGTAGCCTTCTTCATCTTCAGCCTAGAAATACAAAACAAACATGAGCCATGGTAGAAATGTTTTTGAGTACCAACAGCTCATGTCTCTATAATCATGTTTTACCTTGGTTATATCATTACAATCTGTGTAGATAGACAAATAGATGGATAAAGAAAAGACTGGATGACCAGGCCCAGAGAGTCATATGCTTGGGATTAAGGGTCATATCCTACCTGGAAGCCAGTAACAAGAGGGATACCACAGAAGTCTACCTGGGACATGTGTTTATCATCTGTCAGTGACCCATAATAACAGATGGAAGACTTGACAACATTCAAGTTTCCAGATGACATAAAACAAGGGATAGCAGTTGATATGCTGGGGCTGGCTGCCCTTCAGAAGGACCTGGACAGGCAAAATAAATGGGCCACAAATGAGCCAACACAAACCTGATGAAGTACAAAGACAAACAGAGAGTCCTAGAGTTCCTGACAATGACGTAGGCAGGTGAACAGCTCCACTGCATCCATCCATGGATGTCAGTTTATTCTGAAATGGATTTGTCAATGTGGCCTGACAGTAAAGAAGGTCAACAGCATGCTGGACTATACCACCACGAATGTTACCAGTAGAGTCATGGGAAATGATTATACCCTCCTCTGCCTGTTTCTCATCAGACCACTTGTAAATACTGCTTCAAATTTCCCTAGTGTAGAAGAGACCTTGACTGAAGTTGAAACTGTGGAGGCTCATACTGGATTTCAGGAGACACTTTTTTCCCCTGTCATGCAATGCAACAGAGGCCCAGAGAAGTTAAGCCATTTCTAGATCTTAGAGATTTTTCAAGACATGATTGAAAGAAGCCTTAAGAAAACTGGTTTAACCTTCATGTTGACACTGTTTTGGGAAGGAGGTTTGACTAGAAATCTCCTGAGTTCATGGTCAGCCTGAGTGACTCTGGAATTGAAGGATTCTATAATTCTAAACATATCCTACCCTCATGGAATCATTGGAAAACCTACAACAGTTTTAACACAAAAAAAAATCATGGAAAAAAAACCCTCCACATCAAGGAAATTACAATGTCCTAGAATCATTGAATATCCTGGAAGGAACCCACAGAGATCATACAATTCAACACCTGGATCCATACAGGATTACCTAAAAATTAAGCCATATGTCTGAGAGCATTGTCTAAATACTTTTTGAACTCTGGCAGCCTTGGTTCCATAACCATTTCCTTGTGGAGCCTGTTCACTGCTCCATCACCCTCTCTCAGTGAAGAATCATTTCCTAACAATGCAAACCTCCCCAGCTTCACTACATTCCCTCATGTCTTGCTGCTGATACCAGAGAGCAGAGATCAGAGTCTGTCTCTCCACTTTCCCTCATAAGGAAATTGTAGGCTGCCATGATGTGTCAGTCGCTAATCTGAAAAATCAAGTGACCTCAGCCACTCCTCATACATCTTGACCTCTAGACCCTTCACCATCTTTGTTGCTCTCCTTTGGACACTCTCTAGAAGTTCTGTCTTTTGCATATTGTGTCATCCTAAACTGCATACAGTAGTTGAGGTGAGGCTGCACCAGTGCAGAGCAGAGTAGAACAATCACTTCCCTCAACCATCAACACTGTGCTTGATGTACCCCAGGATACAGTTGCCCTTTAGGCTGCCAGGGCATGCTGCAGGCTTCTATCCAACTTGCCATCAAACAGAATCTATTTCTGCAGGGCTCCTCTTCAGCTTCTCTTCCCCCAGTCTGTGCATTTAGCCAAGGCTGCACCAGGAGCAGAATTCAGCATGTCCCCTTTTTATATTTCATACAACCAGTGATTGCCCAGCTCTCTCTAATTTGTTAAGATCTCTTTGCAAGGCCTCTACCCTCAAGGGAGTCAGCTCCTCCTAATTTAGAGTCATCTGTAAACTTACTTAGCATACATTTGAGTCCTGCATCCTTGTCATTTGTAGAAACACTAAAGACAACTAGCCCTAAAATGGCACCCTAGAGAACCTGACTAGTGACTGTACTGTACTGAAACACAGATACTTGGTACATCTGTGATGTCTTTTCAAAGACATGAAGTGCAGGTAACTCATACCCAGAGAAAACATGGAAGCTGGATGCTGAACTTATATTTGGTCATTTTTCCAGTAAGAGTAAGAACCTTTTCTTTAAGGTGGCAAAAGGAAATTTCCTTTTCGGTAGATTTCCTATCACCTTTGTACTCTGGTGTTTTTCCATCTTTGACACAGACCACTATAAGAGAAAGGATTCATCATATCAGCTGCATCTCTGAATCATTCTGGCAACTTCACATATGTACATGGTGCCATAAGGATACAAGTTAGGGTTAAGACATACCATGAAATATTATTTTTATGTGCTGTGAATACACAATGCAATGTCTGAGCACATCAGAAAAACACAAGGAAAGCAGCACAGACACTACTGTCAATTTTAGCCAAAACAAGATCAAAGAGGTATATAATTCTGTATTAAAACAAACATGAAGTATTTTAAAAAATGATTACTTTAAAAGAGTGCACTCTTGGAGACACAAAAAATCTCTTGCCTTTCTGGAAAGATACCAAGACTGCAAAAAGCTGCAAAGGACAGCTGTAGTGTTCAAATTCAGCTTGTAAAACTGGTCATAAACTTCTGTTGTAATGTTTAAGCCATTGCTCGGAAGCTAAGCTTTTACAACTATTATTATTATTGAACACATAGTCATTGTAATCTGGCCAAGGTACTTCCTTCACACATTCAAGATTGTCCTGACAGTTTCCTTTTAAATCATACCAGTGACCATTCTTGCATGTAATATATACTAATATTTATGAGCTGTGACACAATCACTGCCTCTAATCACAGTCAATGAAGGACAATCTGTGGAATGAATTCAAAACTGCTGAAAATAGATGTGAAGAGTTTTAGGCACAGCACATTTTCACTACATCACACTACACCAAGGGCCTGAGCAGGCATAATGTTTGTAAAAACTTCTAATACACCTCTGAAAATTAAAAACGTACCACAAGTGGACGGAAACTAAATAGGCAAAGCAATTCAACATACATAACATACAGTTTTGCAGAATTTAAATGACCAGTAGGGGCAAGTACTTCTGAGCGGAAACCCGCAGACTGAAAATGCCGATCAAGACCTTTATATACATTAACAGATTAAGCAAAGGCCATGGCTGGGGTGTTTTAGGAGAAAGCACTGGTATTTTAGAAGCATTGGTATACCGTGTCATTTCTGGACATTCAAATCACCTTCATTTTTCAGTAGTGGACATCATTATTTACTTTATTGTATGTTAGACTTACTTAAGCTCAACCTCAAAAACAATGTACTAAAGTATTTCTAAAACATCATGATTATCTTTTTTTTAGTCAGTTATTTTTCTTTTCTCTGTTAACATTTTAACAGTTGAAGTACATGGACTGCTGGTAACTGTCTCAAATTACAAGAGTGCTCGACCATGCAGATTAGTACGTAAATTTCAGAAATACTACAGGGTCTAAACAGTTGTTCTTCTCTTATGCAAGTCCCTTATTTACATTTTGCATGTGCTTTTATTTCTAAGTTTTTATCATTTTTATGTTTAATCATTTCTATATTTTGTTTTGTTATTTTTAAAAGCAAACTGCTCAGTCTTAAGTTCATGACAGGAATAGATTTTGAACAGGGAATAGAGCTTTATTTTCTTTAGATGCTTACATTTTTTATTTTTTTTACCAACTCTGTTTCAAAGAAAATATCAATTCCTATTTGGTTCTATGCTAGTGAAGTGTTAGTAGTGTTAACAAAGAGCTAACCAATGTTCAGAAGATATTTTTCCAGTCCCAGTTGCTCATACACTTGCCCATGCACATTAACTGTCTATACTTTATATTCTACAAGTATTCTAACTTCAGAAACATAGGCAGCCCACTCATCAATTCCACAGTGTTCTGACAAGACACAGTTACACACAAAATCATTTTACTGTGTCTTAAAAAGGATAAAACTGATGTTGTGCAGGTGCAAAAAAGAGAAATCTATGAAAGAGCATGAAGCAGTATGGTCCTGGAGCATTAATGGATAGAACTGATTGCCCTTTACATTCAGTATTGCTATGAGTTATGTATTTTTGTATTTGAAATCAGTTTTATTTAAAAGTTGCTGAGAAATGCCATGAACAAGATAATCAAATGGAATATTCAAAAACTCTAAGCCTAGAAAAAAAACACAGTATTTATATAGTGGACAAATATCCCTGGTATATGAAATTAATTAGATTAAGTGATGCTATACAGTAGTGGCTGTTGTAAGGTTTCAGGCTGATAGAAAAAAATTATTCTTGTCAGAGAACTTCAAAAAAAAAGTAGTTACAGGTTAAAGTGAACAGTGTCATCATAAGAAATAAACTTAAAGTGCAGCAGTTTTAGATTTGTACTTTTTGAGTTACAGAGGATTTACTCTGCAAAGAAAATAGGTGGTTGTTTGAGACAGGATATGAAACATTAAAAAGGATAGAGTATGTGATTTTAGCTAACACAATTGTATCTCTCCCTCCACTCCTTACCATTAGTCTTCTCATTCTTTCTTTCTCAATTCTCTCTGTTTCTTTCTTCTGCTCACGTTCAGTATTAGCATGCCAAGTTGCCACAGCTTTAGAAAGTTTCTGAATTTTCCCAGCCACTGACCGGTGGTATTCTTTGAAATCTTTAGCATGCTGCAATATGCTATTGAGGTATTCCTAGAAAAAGAAACAAGTTAGTACAGATACTTGGACAAAGCTTGTGATTTGAAATCAGGAATATAGAAGTTATAATCTTGTTTTCCTATTGTTTATTTCATGATTTGGAGGTTTTTTTGTGTCTTAAAAACTCGAAAGGTGAATAAAATACATAACAGGAAAGATCATCACAACAAAGTAAAACTCAATTTCTGTGACCAGACAAGCAGCTAATATATTAAAATACCTGATGCTTCTGTCTACGCTTCCTCTCCTGTTCTATCTTCTGCTGTTTCTCAAGCTTTTCTGTCATACGGGCCTCCCTCAAAGTCTGGCGCTTGCTTCGCTTGTAGGCTTTGGAGTTCAATGCTGTCTCCAGCGTTGTGTCACGACGCATGCAGGCTACCACCTCTTGTCTCAACTACCAATGAGTAGAAGTACCAATAAGTTAAAAAGAAATACTTAAATAGACAGGTGTGATGCATAGAAAAACAACCGTAAGCAATGTTATGGCAGAGTAAAATAATAGCAGTCCAGAAAATGCCCCAGATTCCATTTTCCTTATTATAGTTCTACAAAAAAACAGCATCTATACAGTTGCAGCAGATATACCCGTTTCCCTAAACGAATCTTAAGCCTCCATAGGATGGCCAAAAGAGTTCATAATTCTTAATCATAATTTTTTCCTTCTTAACAAGATAGCACAAATCACTGTTCTGTTGCAATGAAAGGAGCTAGCCAAGATGTTACATCATCCAAATAAAACATAAATGAACAACATATATAACACACTTTCTAGAGCTGGAGCTGAACAGAATTGACAAATCCTTTCATTGTCAGCTGCACAGGAGACAGCAGGGATTGTGAAACAGTAAAGGCTTGGAACAGTACAGCCACAGTCCCAGTACAGTGGCAGGGAGAACCTGATGCTTCACATTTAACCTCCGACAAAACTTCATTACAAAGGAGTGCCAGGACAGTGGGAAGAAAGACTCAGGCATCACAGTACAACTACTGGCAAAGACTTCTGTCAGGAAGTATTTTTGCTTGACCTGCCAAGTCACGTGTTTAGTCCTCCAGACTAGCTGAAAAAACCTACAGCAAGAGGCCCAGAAGAGTCTGGCACTGTGTTTCTTTTTCTGAAATTCATCTGCCGATACATACATTCAAGACCAAACTTCTGTTTTATGTAGGATCTTGTTAAGCTTAATTTTCAAAGTTTGTGCCACAGTGAAAATTCTGAAAACAGATGACAAGAAATACCACACACCACCACCACACAATTCTTCCCAGAGCAAGGGGACCCATGACAAGTATAAAGAATGTCCAGAGGAAGATGTCTACTGGAATTTGTGTTAAAAATGGATTTGCAATCTGTTCTGCTTGTTTCCTCTTTGTGCTACTGTCATTTTCCTTATAAAAGACACGGTTCTATGGTTACACTTTAGACTGGGAAATGAAGCATGAGGGAGAAAGAATTCTTGTGCATTTTTAGTAATCAAACAATTTCTGTGACATACTTATCAGTCAAGTTTGCTCACATACAAAATCCCCTGCTTAGATTCAGTATTGTTGTAAAGATCTCATGCCAATTCATCCTGTGTTACACATACACATTTGACTATAATCTTTGACAATTTTCTTGAAGCAAAAGGCATTACCTGACGCTGGAAATTCAGTAGCCTAAGTGCTTTCAACTCCACTGTCGCCTTGGTTCGCAGATCAGGGGGCAGAGAGCCAGGCAAGTTCTCCAGTTCCTGGATTCTGTGAGCAATTCTAGCCTGAAGCCTAAGTGAATACAAAAACGGGTAAGACATCAGGAAAAATATTTAAATAAGTATCAAAATGACACAATTAAAATAGACATTTTATCTCAGGTATTTAATTGGCTTTTACCACTTGTTTCTAAACCAAAAGATTTCTGCTGAGATGGAGACTAGGTATCCTTTTCCATAAATTGTCAATTAATGAAAATACTCTTCAGCCTCTCTTTTAATTTTGACCAAAAGAACATGTGAGAAAAGCAACTTAGAAACTGCATTTTAGTCATATAACCAGGATTCTGTTTTCAGGTTTCTTTGATGGGAATTGTTTTATGCAGTCTACCTTCGCAACCTCCTTTTGCATTCATTTGCAAATTCAACAGAAGGTGAATAATAGACAAGCCATAAGGAGCTTGTTTTGTTATGTTTTTCACACTGAAAGATCACAGAGCTAACAGTTTTTATCGGTTTTGTGGTTTCCTTTACAATGAAGTATTTTTGTGAACTGTAAATTTTGCTGAAGCACAAAAATAACAGATCCCAAAAGTCTAAGTCATCCAAAAATTGCATGCAATTTTTGAGTGCCCTTCGTTTCCCAAATGCACGAAGAAAGAAAGAGAGAGAACAAAATAGTGAGCACAAAAGAGCAAGGAAAAGTGGGTGAGCAAGGAAGAAAGAGAAAGGGAATAGGAAAGACAGCAAGAAAGAGGGAGATAAAGGAAACGAGAAAGAGAAAGAAAACAGGGTCCTCTCTCTCCCAAAATCAAAAACCTAAAGCTGAAGAATGGAAACACCTTTTATCTCCCTATACTGCACAGGACTCACAAAAATCTCCATTTTCTTTACTTTCATAAAGCACAAAACATCATATCACATTAAGAAAAGACCTCTGCTGCAGTTCTTCTGTGATGAGGACTTTTGCTGTGAAGGCAGAAAGAAAACACTTTCTATGGAGCTTTTTTGCATACAGTCTTCTTTTCCATGTTTCCCTTGCCTTTCATCCCCTCAGCACTCCACATTGTGGTTTGTGCACAGTGCCACAAACTCTCATACACTTGACAAGTAAGCCTTACTGCTGGAAAGTACATCACACATCAGGCAAAATGGGTGTACCTGATATATGGAGTATCAGAGTACCTACATGCAGAATGACTCATGTATAATCTGAAAAGCAACCAGAATCACTTGTAAAGTGGCAGATAACATGTGTTCTGTAGAAGCACTCCTTCCCAAAATTCTGGTACAACTTACTTTTTGTCTTCCCCAAAGACTTCTGAAGTTCCTGAAGAAAAAGTATGTAATGCTGCATAACTGCAGAAGACTAACTAAGTGCCCTCAAGAGAACAAAAAATTGAAGCAAAATTGGGTTAGTTAAGTTTTTCATAGAGACTGAAATGTAAAACCTAAAGAGTTACTGTCCTAGCCAGAAAGAGTTTCATTAGAAATATCAGTACATTTTGTTCCTTTAAATAAGCTGTAGTACACTGAAAAAAAGTCTACACTTTGTACAACTTCACTTGTAACTGGGCATTCCAGTTATTGAGAAAACATTTTAATATTAAAGATGCAAAAATCTGAGAATTATGTGGTTTCCTTGGAGATTAGATTTACTCTTGTATATCCATACAGAAAAGCAGCCACAGCATACAAACAGAATACGATTAGTATTCTAAGTCCATGATGAGTGCTCTGCCTGTTAATTATTCACGCATAGATGTAATCATTGATCATAACTATGATTTATTTCACTCCCCAGATAGCTGCCATGCTCCTGAAACAATTACCTAAAAAAGTTATAGCCAGATCCTGGTTTCAGACGTCTAGGAACTTCAGTGAGTGAAGCAGTCACAACTTTCCCAGACTCCCCTTTTGAGCTGTGGACTTAGTAAGGCAGCTGAATACTGAACATATTTTCAGTTTATATTTTTTCTTCTTTTTTGCTGCAAAGAGTATTCCTGCTTGCACTACACAAAAAGATGAGCACAAGAAGTTAATCTAGCTTCTTACTACTATTCCCTACAGTTTTAGATAGCTAAATCGATGAAGCAGTTTGCAAAATATGATGTGAAATGTTCACTTATTGATTCTGCCAGAATTGGTTTGTTAGCCTAACTCTGGTAAGAAAATAGATGAAAGTGCCTCCTAAACATAAAAGTTTACGCATTATAAATTTAATTAAAAGCCAAAGTTGGGCTGGAGTTTGTATTTTTATCATCTAAATTATTTAAAAAAATCAAAATATACAATCTTCTTGAGATGATAATGCAAGTTTCACATGACTAAATATAATGCAAGTCAATAGGATTTTAAAAAGAATTTCATGGCAGACATCTCACCTCAAGTGAATGCCACAACTGTAGTCTTTTAAAATTACAGCCACCTTCAAATCTTTAAAGAGAATGCCTGCATTTTATTGGACTATTCTTGTCTTCATAGAAAAATACTAACTGCTATTAAGTCAATTGAATTCAATGAGAAGAGTTTCCCAAATGATTTTGCTAGGGCTTGAGGAATATAATCTTATCTTACTTAAATGATACATTTAAATAATCTTTGCAGTTCAGCAATTTATCCATGAAGAAAGTGGCTAACGTATCTACACAGAAATCCCTTTGCAATTAAGTGATGTACACCTTTTCCTCATTAACTGCTGTCAACTATAAAGGTTACTCTTGCACATTCCAGCAAGTCTGGAGTGGACGCCATACAGCAAGCAATGAATATATATATATAAAAGATTTTGCAGATAACAGAAAGAAAATACTAACAGTCCACAGGACACAAATACATTTTTTTAATTAATGATAAGATGGAAAAAAGCCTTTCCACATAGCAGAATAACTTTAAATTACACTGCATATAATGAGCTTTAAGGGATCATCTATTCACTAAGACTGAAAAGCAGCACTTATTTTGAAGAAAGCGTTAAGGGGAGTTTCAAAAAAGCATGGTATGAATTTATCACCTCAGCAAGATTTGAAGGACCACAAGTTTAACAGCTCTCCACATGTAAATACTTCAGAATTCTTATATTAATCAGAAATTTAAATATCTAGGTATCTTTTTATCCACCTTCAGTCAGTCATATAGAGATCTACAACAATTAGCATACACTCCTTTTTTTAAACACATGCTACAAATAGCTTCTTGGCACAACCACGTGAGTTTGACTACAACATTAACTCTCTTTCTTTCTTTCTGTTAACTTATGCCAGAATTTTTTTTTAAATAAATGGATCAAGAGTTCTCAGGGAGAAGAAATAGTATGCTGATGTTACACCACATTCAAAGCTTTTTCAGACCCAGCAATATGTTAATAGGTCCACTACTGCTTCTCCATCTGTAGCAGTCTATTTAATACATGGTTAATGGATAGGAACACTGTGCTGTACTTGTATGTGCCTAGTTGATAAATTGTCAAACTACATAACATCCTAGTAACAAGGAAGGGAAAAAAGAATTGCTGTCACTGAAATAAATAATTAGATGCGATTTATTTAGTATAATAGCAAAAACTAAAGTATTTCACCTTTACAGCTCTGTAATGTGTGCAAGTAAGACTAATGCTGTAATACAGAAACTATATAAATGATCCATAAAAAAAAAGGAAGTGTGTACACAGTAGCGTGTATCCTCTACCAAAAGTCAGCTGTTACCTGCTTAAGAAGAGCGTATAAACCACAAAGAAAGGCCAAATCCCCCAGTGATTATCTTTTATCACAAAGCTGATGAATTAGTAGTAAATGAATGTGAGACAGAATCCCAGCACTATACTTTGCACCTTTAGTCCAGAAACACTGTTTAAGGTCACAGAGTAAACAGCTTGTGACCTTCATGAATTCCTAACTTGATCAGATTCTGTGCTCAGACTCCCACAATGAAACAGCATGCCTTTTGGGTTTATATATTTGAAATATGGATACCCGAAACTCTTATGTGTTAATTCCATCTTTTCATGAAAAATGTGAACCCAGTTTTCTGAGTATTTGAGAGAATAGTAATTTATTAGAAAATTTAACTACTCACAGATCTTAAGAGGTAACTGTTTCATAAAGCTACCACTAACTTCACAGGTTATCAGAATAAAAATACCTATACCAGCTTTTTTCTACTCTCATTTTATGAAAGAAGTGCGAATACTTCGTGTTTCTGTATTAAGCTTCCCTACATTAAAGCTAAGCCTAGCACCACCCAAAGCATAAAAGTTGTTAACACTTTTTTTTCCCTAAAGCTTTTGTCTTATATTACTTACACAGCTTTAAGCAATAAAGAGACTTCGAGAAGTTCTAAGCATTCTGGTATGCAAAGCTATATCAAATTCCAGCAGTGTTCAACATTAAAAAAGCTTGGATCACTATCTAACCACTACTGTAAAAAGTGAAAGTGAAAACCTACCACAGAATCCCTCTCAAACTTCCACCTCATTTACTCTGCCAAGATTAGGGTGTTTAGAACCTAGCGCATGCATACGCTGTATCTGCAATCAGTTCTATATATTAATTTTAACAAGTTACTTTCCGCCACAGTTATTTTACTTTCCTCCACTTCTGCATACTAAGTCATAACAGTTTGGTGTAAATAGTGCAGCAAGAGTAAAGCTGGTTAGACAGAGGAGAGAAAAATTTGAGGCAACTGATGCAGGAAAGGTTACGCTATATTGACCACACAATTCTTAGTTCACGTTAGTAATACAAACATTCCTTTCTGAGCAACTGTGAAACTATGTAATGGTGTGTCCTACCAGTAAAAAGATAATTACCACAACTACATGCCACAAAATTACTTAAGCATTATTTTACGCAGAAAGTGAGAGCTTTTCTGGGATCAAGGCCTGGATTCTGGACATAGCACCACATCCTAAAACGCTTTATGGTGCTTTACCTTAATGAAGTGCATGTCTTCAAACCAGTTTCCAGTGAGATTGCCATTCCATTTGGTTACTTTTTCCTCACAAATTCATTCTTATAGTAATTGGAAGAGGTTTCATTAGTCCATACAAAACAATATGCTATGTGCAGTCTTTTCCCTCCAATTGCTAATCTTTTATGTGCAGGTCAAGATCCTTCTGCCTGCAGATTCTGAAGGACAACTGTTGTTGTCTCAAGGGCCTTGTTGATATGAAAATGGGAAGGAGAAGTCTCTAGTTCTACAAGAAATGCTATTCTCTACACTTTCTTATGAACACAATTCATCAACTAATTAGGGCACTCAGGAGACAACTTTTGAAGACCATATTTCCTGGTAACCTTTTCTTTAATCTTGCTTGATAATATTCTCTTTAATCTTTGGTAGTCCAGCCAACACCCTGATCACTAACAAAAAATTGCTTTTGTTTTGGCCACTATCAGCGATTTGACCTCCACTGCTCCCTTCCTTGTTTGTAATTTTGAAAACTTACCACACTAAATTGGTTTCTCTGTAAATAACAAGGATCTTGATTTCCTAACTTCCACTCTTTGAAAAATACAAGTAACACAGTAACACAGTAACACAGCAGAGAACTTGAGCTTTTTTTAAACTTGGATGGTTTGCAATGATACTGCCAGTATGCTTTGTCTAGGTTGTAACTTGAGGTGAAATTAAATTGTTTGATGGTTCTGTACTTCTCTTTGACATGGTCCCTCTCTGGAAACTCTGTTTATATGATTGTCACTACAATACTTGATAGTAAAGACTATCTGTTGAGAAAGTGCAAAACAGCAATCTGCATATTCATTTGAATCATGTTATTCACTTTTACCTATATTCACGCTCTTGAAGTATTTCAACAGGGTCTAATCCTTGTGGCTTCTGGATAGGGCTGATGCGATTCTGCTTTTGCTGCAGCTGAACGATGGGTGAAGGCTGTCCAGGTGGTGGCTGTGGTACGGAAGGTCCAGGCATGGCAGCAGCAGGCTGGGCAGCAGGAGGGGCAGGAGAAGGCCTTCCACTAGGCGGAGGTGCAGGAACCTTTTGAGGAGCAGTGGAGACACTCATATCTGGGGTTTGGCCTGAATCATAAAAAATATGTATTTATAACATGTAATACGGAGTATAGGAAGAAATTCAAGATGGTTTCTGAAGACAAAACATGAAGCTAAGACAAACATACGAAATTACCAGAAAAGCACACACCGAGATGGACTTTTCTCTGTATTTAAAAAAAAAAAAACATATCAAAATGGAAGTACACAACACATTACAGGAATTGGTTGAAAGAAAAAAAAAAAAAAACACTTGAAACTTTATGATCAATGTCATTATTTGCCCATCCATACTGACTTTTACGTTTAGCATTAGAAGACATATAAAACAGCTCTATTTGCACCAGATGATCTTCAGAGCTCCCTTCCAACCTCAGGCATTCTGTGATTTTATTTCCCTTTAAATCTAATAATTCTGCTTCTTGTTTGTTTTCCTTGCACCACTTTAGAACACATCTATAATCACTGAATTATAGAATGGCTGAGGTTGGAAGGGACCTCTGGAGTTCATCTGGTTCAACTCCCCTGCTCAACCAGGATTACACAGAGCTCCTGGCCCAGGACAATGTCCAGATGGTTTATGAAGATCTCCAAGGATCTCCAAACTCTCTGTGAAATCTATGCCTAAGCTCAGTCACCCTCACAGTAAAGAGGCACTTCCTAATGTTCAGGCTTAACCTCCTTTATTTCAGTTTGCAGCCAATGCCTGTTACCTGTCACTGTATACCACCAAAAAGATCTTTGCTGTATACTCTTTGCTCCCTCAAAAATACCTTTTGAGGTACCTGTATAGATTTATAAGATCTCCCTGAGACTTCTGTTTCCTAGGATGGAGACTCCCAGCTCTATCAGCCTTTTCTCATAGGAAAGGTGATTCGGTCCTTCCATTATATTTGTGGCCCTTCAAATTAACTCCTCGGTTAATATGAATATAGTACTTGTCATTTACTGTGTTCAGCTCTGGGGTCCCCAACACAAGGACAAGGACTTCTGGAAGTGAGTCCAGAGGAAGGCCACAAAGATGATCAGAGGGCTGGAGCACCTCTGCTATGAAGAGAGGCTGAGAGAGTTGGGGTTGTTAATCCTGGAAAAGAGAAGGATCTAAGGACACCTTTGAGCGGCCTTCTAGAACATAAAGGGGGCCTGCAGGAAAGCCTGGGAGGGAGTCTGTCAGTCTGTCAGAGAGTGAAGTGATAGGTCAAGGGGTAAAGGTTGCCCAGAGAAGCTGTGGATGCCCCAGCCCTGGAGGTGCTCAAGGCCAGGCAGAATGGAGCTTCGAGCAACTTGGTCTGGTGGAAGGAGTCCCTGCCCATGGAAGGGGGGTTGAAATTATATGATTTACTATGTGTCACGAATTTCAGTACATCGTTATGTCAACAAGTCACCCATGCATTCAGACATGCAAAAAATTGTCACTGACAACAACAGACACAGTAACAATTAAGCTGTCACTTAATTGTCTGAGGAGTCATAGTAATTTAATGCTAGGAAAAACAACTACAAATTATGTTTACAATCAACATAAACAAATCCAACATTCTGAAAACTAGATAACAATAGACTCCTAGTCTTCAGATCACCATTTGTCATTGACACATCTGCTTCAAACTCCAGAAAAGGAACATAAGCACAAATTTCACATTTTCACAGAATTATAGAGGTTAGGATGGACCTCTGGAGATCATTTAGTCCAAACCTCCCTGGGGAGCCCCAAACTGGACACAATACTCCACGTGTGGCCTCACCAGGCCTGAGTAGAAGTGGGGGATAACCTCCCTCTGTCTGATGGCCATACTCTTTTTAATGCACCCAAGGATGGCATAGGCCTTCTTGGCCATGGGTGCACACTGATGGCTCATGGCCAACCTGGTTTTCCATCAGGACCCTTAGGTCCCTCTCTGCAGAGCTCCCTTTTAGCAGGTGAGCCCCTAACCATTACTGATGCAATCAATTATTCCTCCCCAGAGATATAAGACTCTACACTTGCTCTGGTTGAACCTCATCATTGCATTTCAGCTTAAAAAAAATAAGAAAGGAGAGCAAAGCAACCAAAAGCCCGTGTCGTCTCACTTTTCAGTCAATCATGCAAATTGAACTGTAGAACACACACTAGTATGAAGGACTAAATCTAAATAAATCTAAAGAAATAAACATGATCTTTAAAAATGCATCAAATAAATCCTTGTAACAGATAGTGCAAGAACAGAAATTTTTTTCCTATCAAAAAGAGCAGTGAAAAAAGACAAACTCTAAGCAGCTTATACTTGAACAGGGCAAATATATTATTATGGCATACTGGATTACTTAAATAAAACTATCCATCTAGTGATTTTATACACCTTCCAGCATTTTTCAGTCACAGCTTTTAAGCTAAATAGAAGGCACTGTGCCTGATAAACTCATACATACAACCTCTCAAGAAACACTTCTCACCCTCTTTATTATCCCACTCAAATTGTAAATATTTGTTGGGAGTATTCCAAGAAAAGCACTTCTACATCTGATTACATATTATTATTTCATTTCCTTTTTATGTGGCCCTAAGTAGCTGACTAATGACTGAGAATTTTTATGACATCGACTATCACAGTTTTCACTGTCCCCAGATTTACCCACAAGTAACAGCACTGCATAAGATATCTAATGCATGAGAAGCATGTGTTATTCTCAAGTCTATAATATTGTATTTCTTTTTAAATCTCTCAAAGCAAAAAACAAACCAACAAAACCCTCCAAAAAATTTAGTATTAGGGACTTCTAATTAATTTCAATACAATCCTTCTTTCACTCTACTTCCAAACCATAAAATGAGCCTGTAAATCCAAACACAAATTATATTCAAAAATTATCATCAAGTAGGGAAAAATGATATTCTGTTCATTAGACCTCAAAGACTACACTGTACTTTCAAAGCAACCCAGTTAAAGAAAAAAATGCTTCATTCCACTATGTCTTGAATAGTTTTGCTTACAGTAGCAAAGAATACATTTGAAAGACAAGCTTCCTGCAATTAAGCATTCTGAGAACATAACTTAAGTAGATTTTATGGGTGTCCCTCAGGCAGCTTATATATTTCATTCTGATTATAAAAAGGTGTGTTATGTTCAGGCTGCCTAACAACTGCAATAATTTAATCTGGTCAATCACTCATGGATGAATAAATGGTTAGATTCTCCTTGATATTTAAGTCCTAGGCACAGTAAAGGTTATTCTATTTCTTCTGTATGACTTTTTACTTTCCCTTTTTTTCTGCATCTTTTTTGTACTCTCTACCTACACCATTTAACCATAACTCTGTGTATGACATAAAATTTGCATTATACTCCTCTATACATACCTTCACTCCAAGTTTTAGGAGTAATGGCAGCTGTATGTCCAGGTATTCCTGGAGCAGGCCCTGGTCCAGTTGCAGTACCACTCATCGCATGTAACCCAATACCTAAAATTTGTCAGAGGAAAGAAATGTTTTGAGATACAAAGCATTTCCAAGCATGTGTTGTGGTTTAACCCAGCTGGCAGCTAAACACCACACAGCTGTTCGCTCACCCTCCCCCCTCCCTCTCTGGGATAGGGGAGAGAAACGGGAAAGTGAAGCCTGTGGATTGAGATAAAGACAGTTTATTAAGGTAGAAAATAATAATAATAATACATACAAACAAGTGATGCACAGTGCAATTGCTCACCACCCGCTGACCGATGCCCAGCCCAATCCCAAGCAGCTGCCCCCCCCCGCTCCGGCTAGCCACCCCTATATATTGTTCAGCATGACGTCAGATGGTATGGAATACCCCTTTGGCCAGTTTGGGTCAGCTGTCCTGGGTCTGTCCCCTCCCAGCTCTTGCTGCACCCCCAACCTGCCCACTGGCAGGACAGAGCGAAGAGCTGAAGTCCTTGGCTTGGTGTAAGCACTGCTCTGCAGCAACTAAAACATCAGCATGTTATCAGCACTCTTCTCATCCTAATCCAAAACATAGCACCCTACCAGCTACTAGGAGGAAAAATAACTCTGTCCTAACTGAAACCAGGACAGCATGCAACAATCAGCTGCTTTCCAGCATGCTAGTCTATTCAGGCAAATAGTATTATTATGCATTAAACATGGTTTTAAGAAGATTCTACTGTGAAAAAATACATAATGAAGCATATTAAAATCACATCTAAATAAACCCTCTATTTGGTAGCTAAGTCATATGCACTGAAATGAAGTGACCAGTGGAATTATTAAAACCATTACTAACAAGAAAATAGGACAATCTTAATGCTCAATTTCTAATGCTAGCTCAGTAATGGAAGTGTTCAGAAACTACAAATGGTATTTAATGTAACAGTTTTCTTAGGACCAAAAGGTACCTGCTTACTACAGTGTAACATCTATTATCATTAGAACAAAAAGAATACTAAGACCATTTTCTTTCCTCATGTTATCTACTTGATAAAACACTATACATGGTTTGTTTTACCTTCAGTCAGCTTGCTCCAGATTTCATATCTATTTTTTCCCCCATAATGACAAGAGACTGAAAATTCACTTTAAGAAGAATAGTAAAATTGTGATCAATTAAGTATGGTTAGCATTCAAAAATATCTGACATAAGGCAGATACTTTAATTTCAGTGTTGACAATACCCTATTAATAAGAGATGTTTTATGCACTTGCTTAAGGTTAAAACCAAAGGCCAGAATACTGTCTGAAATTACAATTCTGAACACCACGTGTTTTTATAACGTTCCACAAGAAGATCTTCCAAAAATTATCTGTGCAGTGACACAAGGCCTGGGTGCACTTACCAGACTGTCTGTTGAAGGCACTGGGAGGCTGCTGCTGTTGAATGCCAGGCAGGGTCCTCTTTCCCTGAACAGCAAGCTGGAGGTTTTCTGGTAAAGGCTGACCTCTAGCTAACATTTTGTATGCTAGAATCTGAGCCCGCAGCTGATGCAGCTGTACAGGGCTGAAAGGGGAAGGACCTCTGTTGGGTTGACTCATAACTTGTGGGTCTCCAGGTAAAATGGGTCCTGGCTGGCTGGGGGTCATCTGCGGTGGAGTTGGACCTCCTCCAGACATCGGACTGGAAACATGTTCTGGTGCTCCTAGTGGAGATGGGTGTGGAGACATATAACCTGGAACAGATGAGATGATCACAAACTTATCATCCTGTGTAGTCAGACCTAAATTTCATTAATTTTCTTTAGTAGTACATAGAGCATATAAATGTCTCTCAAGTCAGGATGGTTGTAGTATTTTCTGAAAGAGCAAAGTGCCACCAGAAGTTCCCTGAGGTATCAAAATAGCTATGTGACCTCTTGTCTGAACAGTTATGATTCTGCGGTCTAATTACTCCTAAAAAGAACAATTACTCTTACGTTTTGAGTAAGACAAACTTGAACATGAAATACAACACAGAAACATCAGGATGGTATATAGGTTCACTAGAATGTTACACAAATATTTCACTACAATACATACGTAGTAGATTCTGCATTTTTTGCAGCTGGATGTTGTAACGTCTTTTTGATGCACATGCATCAAGGAACACCTATTCACCCTTACTGACCCTCTTTGCCAAACCTCTCCAAAATACAGAAATAGAAATAGGTAGTGTTCACTTTCTACACCATTGCTCATTAATATATACAGATTAAGGCTTTGTTTGAGTCAGATGAAGAACACAATACGGTTTACCATCCGGGTGCTCATCTTGAACTTGAAATATCAACTGCCAGCACAAAAATCATCTTCTAAAGAAGCTGCTGAAGACTGGTACTTTAACAAAACTCTAAGACAGCAAGCACAATTCTGAATCAAATGGTGCCTTGTACATTTCTATAGCAGTTGTGAACACAGCAGTTTTATGTCTAAATTTTAATTAAATTCAACTACACATAATACATATTTCCAAGAGTTTTGTGATTCATCCATGAAAACAGATGGTATAGATTTTTGGTGAGATCAAGAACAAATAGCATGTCAGATTAAAAAAAGAAAAAGTATTAAGAGTGATCTTTCAGGTAAAGTGCTACAGACAGCTAGATTTTAAATATGTCTACCAACAGTGAAAAAAGGTGATGTTATTTACTCACTTCACTCTGGTATTGTGAAGCACAAATAAAGTTCTAACCAGTTTGAAAATATGTATGTATACACACACACAGACACAGATATATAATAATTAAAAAATAATTTAAAACTAATATCAAGAAATCTTCTGGCTCATGTTTATTTGCTGTACCAAGCCAAGGAATATGGAACTCCAAACTTCATGCAAAAACTTCTGATACCAAATCTCCATCATTCTGACACTAAGTAAAACTGCATCAACATCATCTACACATAGTTCAGATCAAAAAAAAATGTTGTTTTTTTTTGACCTCTCCTTAGCTTCACTATTCTCCTTGGTCTCCCAGTAAAGGTAACATGGACAAAATCTCAGTCTCAGATTCTCTTTTGTGAGATGACAGAAGCTGTAAGTCTCTAGAATTTCTACAAGTAGATAGATGAGAATGCTAAAGAACTGAAAGTCTAGTGATGCTGGGCCTCTGGATGAAAATATTTTACAAGCTTTACGTGTCTGTAAATGTCTAAATAAAGGAAAAAGAACACAGCCTTTCAGCTCTTCAAAAAGGAAAATGAGATCGAAGTACAGTAGAGGAGTAAAGGTTTTGTGATGAGAAAGGCCAAGTAAGACAGACAGAAATGGACTGGGTTCAATCTTGTAACTAAAGAAGATGAAGACCAGAAAGAAGATTTTAATAAGAAAAATTAAACAATTTAAGAGAAAATTAGGGAAAGTGAGGTGATGAGTTCAAGAAAAAAAAGAGACCTTCAGAAGTTAAAGTTATTGAAATTATTTACTAGATCATAAAAAAAAAACGTTTACACACCTATTAGTAATGATAAAATCAATAATAAATAACCTTAAGTTTACTTCACTTATTCATCTCCTTTCACAGTTACTTTTGCCTTAAATTTTATTTTTTTAATTAAGAGCAGAAACTAGAAATTCCTCTTGCTGAGAACACTGCTGTAAGAAAATAAATACTATGCCACAAAAAAAAATGCATTATTGTTATTATTATTATTACCTGAAAAATGCAAGATTTATTGCTATGTTTATCCAATACTACTACACTTACAATCTCAGAATTTGCTTTAAATTACACCTACTTTGAATTAGATTGTTTTCAAAACTGCCTTTTAAAAACAGTTTATTTTCCCTTCAATGCTTTCCAAGTTATATATTCCTTAATCACTGACACATTTCAGACCCAGGATCTTGAAACCCATCTGTACTACAAAAGTAAGAAATGTGGGATATGATTTTGAGCACTCGTTTCAAGTCTTGGCAGTTCCAGCTACAAGCCTATTACTATTTTGTAGAGAAGAGTCTCCAGAAACATGCATTTTATTTTACTTTTCTAGATATGTGTTAATTGCATCTTCTTTCTCCCTCAAAGTCCTGTGTACTAGGGTTCTTGGTAATAAGGAAAAAAGGCTTGACAAGAGTTAAGACTTAAAACAAAATTCTAATAGAATATCTCATACAAGAACAAAAGCCTTTCCATCTTGTGAAGGCTCTAAAATGTAGCACTTACAGGACCTAAAATTTGAGAGGTTATATGGAAGTTTTCCTTTTTAAGTTTAAAACTTTTCAGAAGATTTAGTGGTGTGAAATAATACAGTAACTGCCCTATCCTCATAAAGTACATACCTATCTTATTACTCTACTACAGGTGAGCATGCACATATGGGCTCTGATTAAGGTCACATCAAGACTCACGAAGATTGAGCTTAACAAGCATATGCTGCAAAAGAAAATATTAAAGACACGGGGCTTAAGAACGTTTAAGAACAGTGAAGGACATCCTTTTTAACATTGCAAACAAACTTTCATCTGCCATAAGCTCGTCAAATGCATTTTTGTGGCACGCATGACTTTCCACAGTAAACATTCCAAAATTTGAATCTCTAGATCATTGTTTCAGGATGAACTATAAGATACCACTTCCTCTAGATTTTCCACATAAAATTTTCTCTTCAATACAGAATAAATACTTCAGCTTAGTTTAATCTTCAGAACAGCAAAAGCACTGAATGATACAGTTGCAAAACACTTGGAACAGAGGAGTTCTATGAGGTGGCAAAAAATACCACACAGTTCTGAAAACTATTCTGAATAGAAGACATCATTCTAACAAAGGCAGGTCAAATAGCCCCAGCTATCATCTAAACTGGGGCAACTCAAAGTATCCGGTTTCTCCAGGTCTTAGTTAAGTAAATTCTGAAGATCTTCAATTATGGTGATTCTCAATCACTCTCATGATTTCCCCCCCCCTTAGGTCCCCTTGTTAGCTACGCACCTCTGAGGAGGGACTGATTCTGATTATGTCTTCTCCATAATCCCACAGTGGGATTAGTGAAACATCAGAATTTTTTCTCAATTTTTAAGCAATTAACAAGCGCTGCTCTCTTAACTGTGTAAATAATTTTAAACCTCTCTGACACCAACTTTTTTGAGAAATACATCATAAAATGTCATAAATTGAATATTCTCTTCAGTACTGACAACAGAAATCCTATTCCTAACACTTTACCAAACACAAGTATTTTTGAAAGGCAGACCATATGAGTTTCTGCTCTAATTGCTTTTAATTTCACTTTAGTTAACAGAATCGAAGACCAATTTCCTCATCTGTTACAATGCTGAAGAACTAGAGGGCTAAAAATTAAGACCTTTTTTTTCTCCACTTTTAATGCTACAATTAAACAGAAGCAAACACAATTGAATTCTGAATTCTGACAACAAATGGTAGATAAAAGAGTCAAGGTTTTACCACTCCAAATACTGCAATATTTAACAGAGATCTTGACTTCCACTAAAAATTAAGTAGACTTGAATGATGATTATGTCTGAGGATCACATACATAAAAACTTTCTGCTAAACCTGATTGGAAGGTTACATGCTTACCCAAAAAGATCAATGTAAGAGAATCTTTTGAGGAAAAAGATACAGAATTGAAGAAATTTTGTTCAGTATGGCATTTACCTTAACTGTCATTTCAGACAAAAATTGAAGTTTATTTTTTAAAAAATAAATCACGTACACGCTCACAATAACAGTGGAAAAGCATAACATATTAAAACGGACATTAATGTATTTGTTCATGTTGGATCAAGCCTACAAAAATCTTTTTTTAAGGTAAGCAGTATATAAAGCTTCCCTATTGGTGGTATGCCCAGTGTTAACATCATCTCTTGTGAAACTCTCGGCCAAGAGAAAGACATAGAGGCCCCATGTGTGCAAGTAATTTAAAACTACAGCTAGAGAAATAAGCTGTTGAGAGGTCTTATGCTGACAGGCAGATGGATAAGGTGACCCAACATATCTTTTCTCATCTTTAAAAGGCAGAAAAAACATCAGAAAAAAAAAAAAAGTGTAGCTAATTGAAGAGCAGTAGGGACAACAAGCATTGTTTGTGCAGTAGCAAAGTCGTGGTGAATTTTATGAAATAACTAAATTGGTGTATCTTTATAGTAAGAAGTTCAACAAATACTGGTCGCTAATTAAAAAATATATACAGATTAAGTCCCCAAACCTTAAATACCTATATATGTTATCCTTCATTTACCAACAGCAAGCAAAACCACCCAAACTATTCAAATAGGTCTATATGTCACTGTTGTGTCACCATAAGAGCATTTACTTTGTTCTAAATTCCAGAAAAATTGAGGAAATTGTTTCAGTCCACTTTTATCTCTTTAAGAATTATAATTAAAGAAAAAAAAATCAACATTGTCACATATATATTGGTCTTCTTGCAATTTCTCCACATTCCATCTTACAAAATCAAATCTAAACATAGATTTTATTTTCTGGATAACTCTATTTAGCAGTTTAACAATTTACAGTAAATTTCATACTTCTAATATCAACACTGGGACTTCCAGCACAGAAGATCACAGAAGCTGAACACACTTTCTAATATGGCTCAAATCCAGTTAAATGTAGTATGATTAATATTTAAACAGCCAGCTATGAAGTCAGAGCAATGGACTTCCCTTTCTATTTAGCTCATTAGCAATAAAAGAAAGGTTTTAATGTTGAAACAAGGACATCACTGTGCATGAGCTCAAGAAAAGTGGTCACTGCAAATGGTCAGGAATGTTACCCTTTCTGCCATTTGGCAGCAAGAGTGGAAAGGAGTAACTGCTGAGGAGACAGATACCAAGTAAGATTTTTTTTTTTCCAGAAATTAATGCCCAACGTTTTTGTAAGCCATGGTGTTGCAGTATGACTGAAATAAAAATATAACTATCTGTCTCAGATCATAAGAGATTCTTCCCACGTGACTAGCATGCCACTGAAAATCAAGGAAAAAAAAAAAAAAAACACAAAGTAAAGTTGCATATCTTGTTTTAGTAATTATCATTAGTAAAAAAAGAGAAAAAAATGCAAAATCTCAGAACAGTAATTGCCATGGAAACAGCAAATATGAATTTATGAGCAGAATGACAAAATTATTGCAGATTTACGTTAGAAATGTTTTTGATTCGCTCATCAAAGCATGTCCTCTCACCACAAAAAGAGTCAGATGATTGTATCTTACTAGACTGTAATAATCACTACTTCCAAAATTCTTGATTGAGACTTGCTCTAAGTTCAGTGGTCCTTATTTCAAGATAAGTTATTCACAGCAGCATGTTCAATTTACATAGATTATATATATCTACAACTGTATGTACAGTTTACCAATTCATTTCTAATTTATAACTCTCATATATGAGCACATATTCTATATCCACAATTTTGTTGCTATAATTTCTGATGAGATGCAGAATTTATTTTTACACTTTTTTCCCCCACTCTTTTTAAAAGGTATGCAAAATCATAGAATGCCCTGAGTTGGAAGGGACACACAAGAATCTTCGAGTCTAACTCCTGCATCCCCAGAGGACCACCCAAAATCAGACTATGTCTCAGAGCATAGTCCAAACACTTCTTGAATTCTAGGAGGCTTGGTACAGTGCCCACTGCCCTGGGGATCCTGTCCCAGTGCCCAACCACCCTCTGGATGCAGAACCTTTCCCTAACCCCAAGCCTGACCCTCCCCTGTCCCAGCTCCATGCCGTTCTCTCGGGTCCTGTCGCTGTCCTCAGAGAGCAGAGCTCAGCGCCTGCCCCTCTGCTCCCCTCATGAGGGAGCTGCAGGCCACCATGAGGCCTCCCCTCAGCCTGCCTCTGGGCTGAGCAAATCAAGGAACCTCAGCTGTTCCTCATACGTCTTTCCCTCTAAACCCTTCAGCATCTCTGTAGCCCTCTTTTGGACACTCTCTAATATTTTTATGTCCTTTTCATATTGTGATGCCCAAAACAGCACACAGTACTGGAGGTGAGGCTGCACTAGAGCAGAGCAGAACAACCCCTTCCCTTAAACAGCTACCAATGACGTATCTGATGCACTGCAGCTACAGCTGGCCCTCCTAGCTGCCAGGGCATGCTGTTGACTCATGGTCATCAGCTACCTGAACAAAACCCCCAGATCCTTTACACAGGGTGCCTCTCCTGCCTCTCTTCCTCATTTATACATATAGACGAGGTTGACCCTACATAGGTGCAGAATCTGATACTTGCTCCTGTTAAACTTCATAAAACTGGTGATTGTCCAGCTCTCTTTGAGCTTTGTCAGGCTCTCTATGCAAGGCCCCTCTGCCCTCAAGGGAGTCAACAGTTCCTCCCAGTTTAGTGTAATCCACAAATTTGCTCAATATACCTTCAAGTCCCACATCCAAGTCATTTATGAAAACATTAAAGAGAAATGGCCCTAAAATGGAGCCAGGTAAATGCGAAGTCAGGTAAAACATTGCTCGCAAATCATCATGCTTCCATCCCCCTGAATTCAATGGAAAAGTTTTAGCTGATGGAGAATACCTAACTGCAAGAGTAATTTTTCATTTAACCAATACTGTGAGGTGTAATGGAAAAACAATACTTTCTAGTGTTCATGGTCCTAGATTGGGGGTCAAATGATGCATTACACATTAGGGTTTCAATCACAGACCACTGAGTTGAACGTTACAAAAATGTCTGTTCTTTTTTTTTCAAGTAGATGACTGATAAGCACTCCAGACAGGATGTTATTCACCTTGGTATGTTATTCACCTTCCCCTCTGATATGAGCTTAGTTTTTCCAAACAAAGCTGGAAATAATTAGAAATCTGTTCCATGGAACTACTAACTCTTTGTGGCATAATGGGGCCCCAAAATCATAGAGCATGCACAGTATGTATAAACCTTGGCTATGCTGGTCCATTGGACTCTGAGGTGGACCCATCCCAGGGTGAGGAGGTCGCATACTCTTCATGGAGCCACAGTGAACATCTTCAACCATTCCTTTTTCATGCAAGCCATCAATGGACTGTGGAGAAAAAAAAAATAAACAGAGATAGTGTATAAATCCACTATAAAAATCTAAAAGAATTTAACTTAAAATCTAAATAAACATGAAGTACAAACTTCTCTTAACTGACATTCAAAATAAATACACTGGGAACCTTTACCCGTGGAATCATACATTTCAGGAAGCACAGAGCACCAGTGGAGTGCTTGTCCCCTTTGTTTCTTTTTTGACAAGTTTTTTTTTTTCTTCCTTATGAACTGTTTGGCAATGCCAGGGAGGCAAACTGTCCACATACAAGCACATGAGCTGTAATGGTCTCATATTACAAAGCTGTGTAACACACACCAGCTTATTAAAGTACAGCCTGTGGCTTGGCCTGAGCTATTTTTAGCCCAAACTTTGCCCTTTCAGTCTCTACTGGAATGCCCCAAACACTTTCTCTTCAAACATGAATATACCATTGCAGGAGGTTCCCTATTTTTGCCTACAAAGAAGAGATTAAGGCAGTCAAGGAAGGGAAGATGTGGTTCTACCCAACTACTTGGGCTTCCTATAGTCACTGTCACCTCATTCACTCCTCAAAAACTACAGTTCCCATGGTACTTGGAATGCAAAACCGTACCAAACGCCCTTCTCAGACAGTGAAGAGAAGACAGCCTGAGGTCAGAAAACTATGCAGAAGGCATGCAGGGCACTGGAAATTGCTCCCTAATAGAAACCTCAAAACTCTGAATGTGAAAACACAGGAAAAGTAACGTAAGCAGGAAAAGATGTCTCTCGAGAAAACTTAAAAAGTTTACCTGAAAGCAAAAATTGTACCAGATCTTGTAATGCTTATTAACTACTGACTTAAGAGTGTCTGCACAGCTTTGTATTACGAAAGAGAAGTGTGACATCACCTTCTCTATACAGACATCTGAAACTATGCCCCTCTAATACATACTTCTACACACACTAAATACTGTTCTTGCAAGCCCTACTATAAACATAGACCTTGCAGCCTGAATGTACGCCTATATATTAATGATACTTTTTTTTTTTTAAGGAGGTAGGAAAAAATATTCCAATGCAAAATACAGGTTGTTAAAAAATGCATAAGAAGCTATAGAAGTTACAGGAAAAAAAAACAGCTATAGAAGTTAAAGAAAAACACTATAATGTTTCTTCTCTTTGATAAATCTGTTACACAAG
Source organism: Heteronetta atricapilla (assembly GCA_011075105.1). Taxonomy (NCBI): domain Eukaryota; kingdom Metazoa; phylum Chordata; class Aves; order Anseriformes; family Anatidae; genus Heteronetta; species Heteronetta atricapilla. The sequence continues at coordinate 29,135,780 of CM021763.1, read as the reverse complement.
AATGAATTCAGAAGAATTAAAGACATTATCCTTTTATACAGGAAAAGGAAAAAATAACTTATTTGGAAATCCTTCATATATTTTTTCCATTTTCCATTGAAATAATTTTGTTTGATTGAAACTATCCTTAAATAAAGGGTTTTTTTGGTTAGTCAGCACTACTGAAGTATTTCTCCATCATTTTCCTTGCAAGAAACTAAGGATAAAGAAAGAGAAAACATACTTAAAAAATGAGAAGTAAAATGGATTTTTTTTTTTCAACAAATTGTTTAGTCACGACATTACAAAAACGTTTGTGAAAAATCTTTTATCTGCTATTTTTGATTACATGAACTTGGGATGTGGAGTAGGAACATAGAGATAGCTTAATAGACACATTAAAAATAGGTTTAGTGTGCTGACCAAGTAAAACCCAATGCCATTCTCTGAGCATGAAAAGCTCACCCTGTCCCTTCTTAGCTATTTATAGACAAGTAACGCTGACAAGAATGCTCAGTTCACATTTTGCCCACAGGAGCTGAGTACTATACAAACCAAAACACCTGTAAAACCAGACCCATTCCTATTTTATCAAGGTATATGCACAGGTCTAAATCTTCAGGGCCTCCAAGAGGAGGAAGAGACTGTGCACAAAATTCAATCTGTTTTCTAGAACAAAGGGCTGTGGCTGTATACTATGGTGTGACAGCAGGGATGGGTGTCACTGCACTGCACTAGTGGACAGCAACAGTAAAGCCTCTGTTGATGTTGGCAGCTTTGAAAGGACCTAAGATGGGACATGGCACTCGCATCCAGAGCATCAGAAGGACACAGGAGGTGGGAAATGGGGCTAGCATTAATGAAGAGCAGCAGTGAAAAGGAAGACAAATACATGCCTACAGCTGTCCTTTCAAAAGGAGAATTTAACAACAACAACAAAAAAGGAATGGAAGGATAGGCACAGAAACGTCAATTGGAGGAGTACTTCTGTGGGAAGGGTTGATGAAAATAACATTTTTGTAAAATATGTGTTTTAAAAATAAATAAATAACTGGCAAACTGAAATGTTTCTAGTCTAACAGAAGAGAGCATAAGTATAGCAAAAATGGGGTTTGCTTCTGTGTATTTGCAGAATACACAGTCACAATTACAATGTGAAAAACTAAAAGTGAAATTCATTAGAAACAGAAAAGGAAAAATATAACTGACTAATCTGTTTTTAATTGCAAAGCTAAAAAATTTAAGATAGCACACATTTCTTTCAAGGCAAAACTGATTTCAATGATCAATAATTAAATGCAGAGACTTAGGCTTTCAAGAATACTTTTAATCAAAAAGCACCTCCACTGTCTACAGAAGAAAAAAACAACTCTAAAACCAAGTGGACAAGGACTATATAACTTGAAAAGTGGTTATTTTTCACAACCTTTTTGAATGACTATATAGTTACAAAGTTAGATGATAACTTTAAACCTATGTAACAGGTTAAAAAAAAATCACAGAAAACATCCCACACACAAAGCAATTTCAGTGAATTCTTCTGTCCTGTATAAATTAGAGATCTCCCACAAAGACACTGTTGACATGAAAAATTAAAAACGTAACCTGTACCAGCAATACAGCACTACTATCACATTGGTGTGTTCTATTTTTCTTTTAATATGACAGAACAGATGGGAAATAGTAAGCTGAGACATATTCAACTTTGAGTACACATTACTATTATTGTCCTTGTAAGTAAGAACAGGTACAGAGAACAGGACAGATGTATTACACAGTGCTTCCTTAAGACCTAATGAGGGACCTTAAGATCTAATGAGGGATAAGTCTCAACAACATGCAAACTCATACTTACATGGCTGGCAAAGCTGGCAAACTTGCAGACTTTATGTATTGTCTAAAATACAAGGAACATTTTACCTACACTGCTTTTACTCTTCATTCAGTAAGTAAGGTCTTCTCACAAAGAGTGTTACATCACAATTTGACCTATTTCCAGATAAACTACAGATTATGTTGTCTTTTTTTTTTCCTACCTCCTTTTTAAACAACCAAATAAAACATTGGCCTTGAAATCAGAGACTAAGATTAAGAATCAAAATAGACTTCTTCTAGACCACGCATCCTTTACACTAACAACAAAAAATTACATAGACCAAATAGCAATGTGTTGTCACCTAACCACACAGCCACATCACTGATAGACAGGCAGTCTGACTACAGTTGCCCTTGCAGTAGGAATTTAACCAACAGTTTTGTTCATCTCACATAAATCACCAGAATACCATCTCACACAAAGCCTCTCTTAATTTTTCAAGTTCAAAAACAATACATTCTTTTTTCACTGATGTAGTCCATACAACAAAAATAATATAGGGAACACTAAAATTATCTGTCCCTATCTTCTCCCTCCAGAAGAGCCTGTATGTGGATATGATGGTATCACATAGATAGACAACTAAGCTTTACCTTTCCACCCTCTCACTCCCACTCCTCAACAAAACAGGAGGAGCAAATATGATGAAAAAAGGTTTACATACTGAAATAAAAACAGGGAGATCACTCACCAATTACCATTATGGGTAAAACTGAATCAGTATAGGAAGATTTGTAGTTTATTGTCTATTAATAACAGCCTACAGCAGTGAGAACTAAAAGCAAACTAAAAAAAACTCCCCCACACACACACACCTGTGCCATCCACCCTCTTCTATGTCCTCCCCCCATGCAGTGCAGGGGAATGGGGGCTACTGTTATTCCCTAATGCTTCGTTTCCACCGCTCCTTCACAGTCACTCTGCCCCTGCTCCATATGGGGTCCCTCCCATGGGATGCCATCCTTCCCAAACTGAGCCTGCGGGGGCTGCCCACAGGCAGAAGCTCTTCAAGAACTGCTCCCACACAGCTCCGTACCACGGGGTCCATCCGTCAAGAGCAAACTGCTCCAGCACGGGTCCCCACTAGGCCTTTATTGATTTCCTTGGCAACATCATTGGTAGTCTAAAGATTACCTAAGGAAGTAGTAAGAAAAATAGCTAATCTATTGTTTCTGTCAAAACTGAATTATGCAAACCAATAGTAAATTTTTCTGTGGAAGGCTTTTTGGATTATTATATGAATATACAGTCTTCGTCTTTCATATTAACAGCAGTTAAGTAAATGAACTTTAGGAATTATGATTTTTTAATATCAATTTATATCAATCATTTCTATACCTACCTACTTTTCCACACTTTAATTTCTTTTTGATTTTATGCATCATGCTATGCTCTATGAACTAGTCAAAACACCTAACAGAGAATTAAGGTGCTTTACCTCTTAATCTGTTAAATTTAGAAGTGAAAACCACAATACCATTGCATATATGGGATCATCCCACTAGCAACTGCACAACTGGGACACTTTTTGCACACTCTCCCACTTTTACTACACTTGTTTAAAAAAAAAAAAAAAAGGAAAACTGCTGTTTCTGTAGTTGTACAAGAAAACAGGACAGAAAACCAGTTTAGACTGAAAAATTAAATAAGAAAAAAAAATCTCCAACTGGATAAGTTCAACAGACCCATTCTTTAGTATAGTCTCACTGACCCCCCACTCTCAATAGGCATGGTGGAACTTAAACAGTGGCAAACTAGGGGACAGCAAGGCTTTGTCCATTTGTTTGTAATGCTGACATAGCATTAGACATCTGAAGAACATACAGGGTGAAATAGGATATAGCAGTTGAAGACATAACGTGTGGAGTATTAAAACTGTTCTATTGAAAAACTCCTGGTGTTGACCTTTTATCCCACAGTTACACAATCTCTTAAAGAAAGAACTGAGAAGATTGAAGGATGTAAACCATGGCTGCCTATGGTGTTTGGAGCACTCACCAGAGTAGTGGCATCTTGGATTGCAAATGACCTCACAAATAAAGAAATGCCAATTGAAGATAACAAATCTGGCTAACAGCTAAATTACACACTTCAAGATTCACATGCAAAACTTTTAGTTACTGAAAGTATTGAACTCTCAGCGATTAGAATTTCAATACTTCAGTACAAATGGTGAGGTGGATCATGGCCTCCTTCACTTCATCTGTCTTTGGGCTATTAGAAATTTAACAATACAGTTCTTCAGGAAAAGCCAGTAATGTCATGTCCCTGCTGTCTGGACACAGTTCTAATGACTGAAACTGATCCATATGTGAAAATGACAACAAGAAGCTGCCAATTCATGAGGAAAAATAAAATATGTTTATGATAAACATTTTTTAGTTTTTATTTGAATTTCTTTTTTTATGTGCTTATACATTGGGTTTACATGGCAAGGTTTTTGGCAGGGGGGCTGCAGTGGTGGCCTCTGTAGGCAGTGCCCAGCAGCTGCCCCATGTCAGATTAGAGCCAGATCCAGCCAACTCCAAGAGGAACCCAGCCAAAGCTAAGCCACTGAGTGACATTGGTTGCATTTCTGTGATATTTGAGAAATGGTCGCTGCAGAAAAGCAGTGAGAAAGATTTGAGCAAAAATGAGAGAACCAGCCCTGCAGCCCCCAGGTCAGTGCAGCAGGAGGGCAGGAGGTGCTCCAGGCAGGCAGCAGCAGTTCCCCTGCGGGCTGTGGAGAGGCCCCTGGTGGAGCAGGCTGTCCCCCTGCAGCCCATGGGTCCCACACGGAGCAGATCTCCACGCTGCAGCCCGTGGAGGAGCCCCCGGTGGAGCAGGTGGATGTGGCCTGGAGGAGGCTGCGGCCCATGGAGAGCCCCCACAGGAGCAGGCCCCGGGCCGGAGCTGCAGCCCGTGGAAAGGAGCCCACGCAGGAGCAGGGGTCTGGGGGGAGCTGCCATCCATGGGGGACCCTTGCTGGAGCAGATTGCTCCTGGGGGAGGGATCCCATGGTACAGAGCCGCGTGGGAGCGGTTCTTGAAGAGCTGCAGCCTGTGGGAAGGACTGATTCCTGTGGTAGGTGCCCCATACTGCAGCAGAGGAAGAGAGTGAGGATTAAAGAGTGGCAGAGACAAAGCAGTATGGACAAACCTCAACCCCCGCCTCACTCATCAGCCCCCTGCACTCCTCACAAGGAAAGAAAGCACAAGAACTAAGATTGAAGTTGAGCCCTGGATGAATGGAGGGGTGGAAGGAAGGTAGTTTTAGGTTTTTTTATTTTCCCCGGTTTTCCCTGCTCTGCTTTATTATCAATTGGCAATAACTTCCATTAATCTTGAGTTGCATCTGTTTGGCCTGTGACAGTATTTGCTCAGCAAACTTCCTGTCCTTTTCTCAATCCATGAGCTTTTTCCTTGTGTCTTCTGCCCCCTCCTGCCCTGTCTTACTGAGGAAGGGGAAATGACAGAGCAGCTTGGTGGGCACCTGGCAGCCAGCCAAGGTCAACCCACCACAGCAATGCTACACAGCATCAACAATAGTTACCAAAACATCTTTAGAACCTTGGCTCTTTAAGCTGTTACTTAATATTTCTGAGAGAACAACATAAGTGAAATTGAAATCATTGTTATTTCTTAAGCTTTGGTTCACAACCAAACAAAAATGGAAGTATGTAGGAGACTGATCTCAAAAAGGAAATTACAGACAAGCAAATAATGTCCTCAAAGCAGAAGACATTAATGATAGCCTACGCACACAAGTAACTCTAAGTGTATGACAACCACATATACCCAACTATGTGTTGTACGTTACACAGTTTTAAATTCATTACTAAGATGGATGTAACATAATGAAATGTAATTTGAAAACAAAGTTTTTCATAAACATAGAATACTAAACAAATTTGAAAGTACAAGCCCTTTAAGAGTTAAAAGTATTAAAACAAAAAAGTTTGAAAATCAATTTTAACGGAAAACAAAAAAAAAAAAATCCCAGAAAAATATAACATTGCAGCAACATGCTTTGAAATAGATAATAAAGACAAATAACAGTTGGTTAGAATGATCTACTATGAGGTTTTAATACTGCAATTCCATTTCTTTTTCTCTAGTAAGGTCTAACCTAATGAAAAGCAAACAGTTTAAAAATGAAAACTTGCAAACCTGTCAGTCTGTAGTTCAAAGCAGTCTACTAACAACAAACAAGCTGTATTTAATCTAGGATATGCATCGCCTTTAGTGATAAAGACAAAATTAAGAGCATGGCTGCAGTTTTACAAGTGTAATAGCAATTACACAGGTCTAAATGTAGTAGAAGTAGGTTTTTTTATTCACTGGAGAACTCTTAGAAAAAAAGGTTCACTTGTAATGAAGTATTTATTACCTTATGCATTTGGTGCATGCCTTCCTGTGGATAATCAGTAGGTCCCATTGCTGGCATTGGGTGCGAGACACTGGGTGGACCAGGACTTGGCCCCATCATGCTGTGAACTGAGCCAGGAGATGGCCCTGGTCCTGGGCTAGGTCCTAGAATCGGTCCAGGTGAAGGTCCTGGTCCAGGGGAAGGACCAGGATGAGGCATGGCGCCAGGATCTGTAGGCGTGGACATCTATTTTCTGTCTCTTTTTCAATTAGCAGAATAGCTCTAATAACAAAAGAAACAAAAAGAGAATTTCTATGTGACATTAGGTAGGTGCATTGAAGATGTAATAAAGAAAATCTACGGGCAATCACCACACATACACACACATACAAGCTGTCATCAGAAGAAAATGCTTAAATCATCCTTAACATGGCAATTAGTCTGATCACCTTTCAATAAACACCCCAAAAGGAGAAAGATCCTGAAAGTTCAGTCAATTTCTGCGTATTTATATGTTACTCACAGAACGAGGAAGCTGGTAGGCTATCAGAAACATCTACCAGAGAAAACTGTAGTTCAACAGACTTGCTTTCATCAAATTATATAACATGTGGTCAAGAACAGAACTACTGAAGACAGAGAAAACAGCTGTGCATCTCTATTGACATACGTGTGTTCAGAAATATTTCCCTAAACTCAACATACATGACTGCAAGAAAAATCTTATAAAATTAATGAGAATACAGCAAAACAAGTATTAAAAGTATTATTAACACTATCTTCTGACTTCTTTTGTTTAGTTAGGTATTAATTTAGGACCTCTGTGCTTATCTCTGTATGCAATCATAGTATCAAATGAAACAGAGAACAGAAAAGACAATTACTTTGGCCTGAACATAGTTATAATTCACTTGAGGGGTTCTGTTGATGTCACAAGCCAAGAGAATGCAGCTCAAGTGGCTTATAAAACAGTAAGGGCTCAGAGAACAAATGGCAGGCTTTTACAGGCTGGAAAAACAACCACTGCTATTTTCTATTTCTGTGTTCTTAACAGAACAAATTGATGCAGGCTAAATGCTTGAAATATCTTTCAGCTTTCTGAGAACTTCTATCAATGTCTAATATTGAGAACTTTTAGTCTACTAATGTCAGAGTACTGTAATGCAGTGACACAGCTGCCTTTTTTTTTTTTTTTTTACAAAATTGATAGTTGCTGCCAACAAGATCAGTTATGTTTCTTGGTATTCCCCACTCCCAACTGCCCCATTTTCATGTGTTTGATCATAGAGTGACCACATTATTTGAGTAGTTAAGTAACTCTATATAAAAAATAAAAATAAAAAATTAATGACTTAGGTTACCAAACTGACTTTCTGAAAGGACATATTAAATTCAGTGCCAGCACTGAGCAGCAGGTAGGATCACCACTTTCAGCAACAGCTAACCATTATGTGGGCCTAGTCTGCTCGCTTAATTTACTTTGGATACAGGTTTATAATAAGGTTACCTGTATCATAATAATAAATCCAATATAGGGAAAAAATGAATCTTTTTAAAAAGCACTGTAATTTGCAATATTTTGACAGCACATTATGACATTATGAGGCTCGCTGACCCATAATCTCTCCTAACAGCATTTATCACAGAAGATTGTTCCACCTTCCACACCTGATTTTATCCACTATCCATGGTTAGCAGTAATTAGTTTCTAACAGGACTAAGCAGTGTAACCCTGCCATGACATTGCTCTTATAAACCCACACTGTAACACAGCAAACACCAAAGCTCAAGGAAGTCAGATTAAGAAACAGGCACTGAAGACAAGCAAAGTACTCTCCTAGATGTTCCCAACAAAGCAGAAAGGAGGCCCATCTGCAAGACATGACAGAAAGAGGAGAGGAGAAGAGCAGAGGATTGGTGCTTAATGTTGGCAGTTAGGGAATTCAAAGTTTACAGAACTCATCTTTTTTTTTTTTTTTTTTTTTTTTACAGCAAGAATCTTTACTTTCCAGAAACAGCAAAGACGATGAAATACTACTACATCAAGAGCATTTTTACCTGTTTACCCCTAATTATCTACACATTCTTTCAGGATTGAAAATGGCTTAATAGGTTTTGCTTCTAAGTTCCCTTTTGTTATATTTTATTAGCTACTACTCTGTCCTAATTCAAGGTAATTAGAACAATGGCTGCTTAACTCATTTAAAATAAGTTATTCTCTCCTGAAATAAGCTACCTGGGGATCCTATTTACTTGCAAGGTAAAGCAAGGTGATACATATGAAGCTTCCCTGTTCAAAACAAATGGTAACAACAAAACACCACAGTCACTAATTAGTCTCTCACATTTCAACAACGTTGCCACAGAAGGAATTGCATTATCAAATGTTCACAACTGCATACACCATGCCATAGCTTCTTCTAAGAGGCCTACAGTTCAACTTTATGGAGGAAAACAGGTATTTCCACAAAACAGAGCGTTTTTATACAAGTTTGTTGTTACACTGCAAAATCTAACACTGAAACTATCATGGATGAGTCCCTCTGTATGTTATAAGCAAAATTCAGCCTATTCAACAAGATAGAACCTAGGATCAACACCATTATCCAGTAAAATGTATACAGAACCACTACTTAATCAACTACAAAACTACTATCCCAAAATATCATATTTCACACAACTCTTCACTGACACCTCTCCATTAAAATGAGGTATCAAAATCTCCACTTCTGTTTACCTTTATTTCAAAATTAACTTGTCATTCTCATAAAAAATAATTTGCCCCAATCTTATCCCTACTAGTTACAATGTAATTTACATATACATGAAACATTTCTGGCAAGCAAATTTGGAATTATTAGAATTATTTTTAATGGACTAGTAAGTGCCCAACCTATGAAAAACAGTGATTACCAGAGAGTAACCCTGCACTCCTCACTCCATATCAAGTTCCTTCCTTTTTTTTTTTCTCCAAATGTTTAAGAGCACATAAACTAACTCATTCTCAGATCATTGTGAATATTCCCAGGATTTGCATCCAGAGATTTTTGTATGTCAAAGAACATAATTCTATGGACAAAAAAAAAAAAAAAAATAATAATTAAAAAGTAATTTCTAAGTTCTATATAATGAGAACATAAAATATTGTAAACTGTTTCCTGAATGAAAGTAATAAATCTTGTCAAAGGACACCCATGGATATAAAGAGAGGAAGTGGTTTTCTCTGGCAAGAGTAGTCCACAAAATTAAAAACAAACAAACAACAACAAAAAACAGCCACTAACATAAGCAAGAATACATTATATGTAGCCTTCCCAACTAAAGATCTGTTCAAAGCATAACTGCTAAAAACTTTTATGATTTATCATATTTCAAAAATAGCTTAGGTTATATTTACTAAGATTGAGATTGTATTTTAAAAAATGCTCCCCATTCTCATTAAAACTCAATAAAAACAAGATACCTCATTCTTCTAGGCCCTTATATAAGTCTCATTAAAGTAAGAGCTAAAAACTAGAAAGAGACAACAGATGCAACAGTGGACAGGCTCTATCCAGATAACGTAAGTATTACTATATGTAATTCTGGGGCCTTTGTTGAAATAAGCAAGATGAAATCAACACTCTGGCAAAGCAAGAGTTAACCTTTTTTTTTTTTTAATGAGTAGCTCCTGTGAAAGTTCCAAAGAAAAGAAAAAAAAAGCAAATACTTCTAATAGATTGTGAGGATTTTAATAAAATTAATGAAAATTTGTGTTCTTTTTTTTTTCTCCAAGACTACAAATTTTCCTCTCCTTGTCCCAAACGATGTGGCTGTTGGTCCAGATTCTCATCTGCATTACATACTAATTGTTTCTCAAGCATCCAATCTAGTTGAGTTGAGACAGAAAAACAAAACTGTATCATTGTCAACTTCAGCCAAATGCAAATACAGAAGCCACTGCACTAAGAATTTAAGATGGAGAACCTGGGACGTCTGCTAACTATTTCTACATCAAATAGTTCAGCACAAAGTATCTGCATTACAAAGAATCTGAGAATGCTGTGAGGGAATATTAACTAATCACATATGTTTCTGCACTATCACTTTATGTATACCCAGGTTTTGTAAATACAGCTACGTCATATATCAGCTCAGTGTTTGAGAACTCAGCATCCAAGCACATTATATGCACTCTGACATAAACCTGATACAAACCCAAAGGTAACAAAGGCATGGGTCTCCAACACATGAGGAAAAGTACACAATGTTGGTAGATACAAAACAAAACCACACTGGGCAACTAACCATCAGCACTACTTAGGAATTCAAGACCAGCTGGACACGCAAAGAGATCCAGAGATTATAGACTGCTTTGGCACAGAGCAGTCACACTGAGTCTAGGAACAGATGGAGCAGCAAGTATTTATAATTCTTCTAGTTGTTTCTCCTCACCATTCAGTATGACTTCTGCCTTCCATGACTAAGTCAACCTAAATTGAATTTCAGCCAGGGTGTTTTCCACCAGGTCCCCTGCCTTGGATTGGTAGTTGAAAGCAAGGAAACTGCACCACTTATATCTGATGAAAAGGCAACGTGGACCCAAGCAACAGCCACACGCATACTGAAAAGCACTCCCCAGAACTCCACAGAAAAATAATTACAGCCTTCTTCTCCCATGACATCTCCAACAGAAGTCATGATTTAAAAGTGGCTTAGAAAACTTTCGCTGTGAAACTGAGATACACTACAGAATAACTTGGAGTTATCTTTATTACACTACCGTACAAAACATGAAATGACACTGCTAATGGTTCAGTGTTTGCCTACTCTTCTAACCCTAATGAAATGAAGATGTTCAAAGTTTAAGAACTGATAAATAATGACAGTAATTCATTATAATTAAATAATTTATAATCTTTAGAAACAACTCAGTGTTTTACAACCTCACAGGATACTGGAGTAACATTTATCAGTATTTAACCACTGTCATTTCATCAATGCTTCAATCAGTAAACAGTAGGTGAACATGTAACAATGTAAAATCAGTAACAGAGAAGAGCTGAATCTTCTAACAACGTAAACTAGAGTTACTCAGCTCACATAAGAGAAGTAAAACACACTAACTGCTGAGAGATTCTGCCTTTGCATACTCAGGTGCATTAACTTCACTGTAACTTCAAAATCTTCTGGAAGGGAACTCACAGTCTGAAAAACCACAGAATCAGAAATACTGCAACTTAATTGCTTATCCAGATACTTAGGTCAGAGATAAAAACCTCTGGACGCTCCCTGAGCTTCATGTTTAGCTGTCTATCAAAGACTGTCTGCATCCTCTTGTAGAAATTCCTGTCCCTATTGTGTAGTTGTTTAAGTTTTCCATAAAGCAACTTCTCAATTATTTGAACTTACAGCCTATCCTCTTCTGATAAACTAAAATCAGCACCAGGAAATGACTGGCTAACAGCTGGGGGTTGAACGTACTACAGCCAGTCACAAAGAAGTCATCCTAAACCAAGAGTTCACAGAAGTTGGGTTAAGCTACGACACCCGAGTTTAAAGAAGATGCAAAGGCATACACGTATGACCCCTTCTGTTGCTCCTGCTGCAGCAGGCAATAGCCTTCAGGAAACCTGGAGGACAGACTGAATCGGAAGTTTAAGAAATTGGCTTTTAACCCTGTAGCCACATTCACCTCTGACAGTCTGTCAATGCCCAAGATCAAACCCATGTTTGCTACTTATGTAGATTCTTTGTATACTTAGGGCACAGAAAACTGACTCACAACATTGACGATTGATTACAGATTAAGTTTCCATACAGTGGCCTTTTCTACAAGTATTAATCACAGTAATTCAACATCATCTTCACATTAGATTCTGAAAAACAAAAGCCACAATTAGAGGTAGGCAGAGTCAAAGGAATTCATTACTGAGAGGCCTTGTCTTTAATTGGAGGGGAAAGAAAAGAAGGAATGAGGAAGAAGACAGTTCTTAGTACAAGTTACTTTTAGGTAAAATATCAGTGAAAATGAGGCAAAGTTATCATTTTTGAAACAAATATTCTTAACATATTTGTTAAAAGTCCCAGCTCTAAATGATTCACCTGGGTGCTCAAACCCTACAGCAGTCCACGAGAAATATTCTCTATGAAGTGGAGGCGAAGAGCAAAACATTTAACCACAATAATTGACTTTAAATGTGTTAGAAAAAAAAAAAAATCAGTCTTAATCTTTTTATCCTGTTATACTTGTAAACTACTGAAGCAATGTTTAACGGAGGCCTTACTTATTCCCCTGAATCATCCTTCCTTACTTTATCTTGTAAATAAGACAAAAGCTTTTCTCTACTGCTGTTTGCATTACAAGTGATCTTTATGTCATAATGTTGTATTTACCACTCCACTAGAGGATCAAACAAATAAAAAAATAAAAAAAAATGATATAGTGCAAAAGACAAGAATATCCAGGAAACACTTTATAGAAAGAGAATTTTGCAGCAGCAGAAACACATGCACAGAAAATAAGCATTTTAATGAATGATTTGCAAAAATGTTTTCATTCATATGTAAACAAAAAGGCTCCTTCTGAAAAGGATCACTGGTTCACAGCAATATTACTAATCAGGACCATGACAATTGGTGGAAGAAGTGCAGAGGTATTTTAAAGTTGCTACTGTGCACATTGAAACCTTAACTTCAAAGTCCGAAAAGAACTGAGAAAATACATCTGTAGATATTAATTTCATATACACCTTTGTCAAGAATGTATTTAATATAAGAATGCTACCTGGAGCACTTTTTCGTCTCGTCAACTCCAAGCCTTAGGTGTTGGTCAAAGCGTTTTTCAAACTTCACAAGAAATGCTCACAGACCACTTCAGAAATGAACAAAAGAAAAGATCTAAGACTGCTTTGAACACGCTCTTCTGGCGCATATGTTCTGTGAAACACCACAGAAATGCCAGTCCTAAAGCTGAGACATAACTCATGAGAGAAATACTGTATTTAATGAAGCTTTACCTTCACCTCTGTCAGGTCCACATGTGCCGTATGACATGCTAACTTGGGATTTATTTTAAAATGCTCATTACTCGATCTTTTTTCTTTCTACTGCTGACACATGCGCATGAAAAACTACCTTCACTCCTATCGTTCTGCTACATCATTTTTTCCTTAGAATAACAAAGGGACAAAAGAAACAAAGTCAAAGACAGTAAGTAATAGGGCAATTAGGCTCCCAAAGAGAAAGTGTGCCTTCATTTGCATAACAATACCCTAGCTTACACAGAAGAGACCTCGAACATGTAACTAGTACACTACTAAGGGAATTTAATTCTGATACAACGTTTATTTGTCTGTGTCATAGGAGCCACGGGTAAAATTTAGTAATGCTTAAGAAATGGAAAACGAAACAAAAGAGAATACCAATGAAACAATGCAGTGTCGTAAATACTACATTTTACAGAAAGTATGCACAATACTTGAAATGGTAAAAGAATTAAATACGTTACAGTTTCGTTGCTTCAGTCGGTTATTTACTTAACTGTGTAAGATATTAATTAAAAAAAAAGGGCGCCTTAAAAAAGAGCAAGGCTCGCCAGAGCTCGGAGTTTTTTCTGTTTGCCAGAAACAAACAACAGACACGAAACAAACAACAGACATGGGGTGAAATGAACTTCGGCGCGACCAGTGCAGCCCTACCGATGCTCGGCCGCGCTGTTCACCCCACACAACGCGCTCCAGAAGGACGGGCGAACAAAACCACGACCCCGTCAGTAACCGCGGCACAAGTTGCAGGGGGCCGGAGCCCCAAAACGGGACGCGACCCACGGGCCCGGCCACCCGGGGGCCCGTCACGGAGGGGCCGTTGCGGCCGTTACGCGCGGGCCGTTACGGGCGGCCTCGGCAGCGCCGCGCGGGTCTTCCGGCCCCGCCGGGCGCCGCGTAGGCCTCGGGCGGGCGCCTCTCGCCGCCCCCGCGCGCCCGGCCGGGCCCCACTCGCCCCCTCCGGCCTTTCCAGAAAGTTTTCTCCCCGGCCGGCCGGCAGGGCGGGCATCCAGCACCTCGGCACCGCCCGGCGTGCCCGTACCTCGGTACGCGGCGGGCGAGCAGCCGGCCGGGGCGTGCCTCAGGGCCGGGCCGGGCCCGTCGCCCCGCCGCTCCGTCCCCCCGCCACCATGTCACGCCGACCCGACGCTGCCGAGCTTCTGCCTGCCTGCGGCGGCCTCACGAACCGCCGCCGCCGCCGCCTCCGTCTGCCCCGCGGAGGCCCGGGGACGGGCTCCGCCGCCCTCCTCCCCCCAGCCGGCCCCCGCCGCTGGCAGGGCAGAGAACTTTTCCGGGGGTCCCCGCGGAGCAGCCGCCTCTACCTGGGGATCCGCGAGCCTTACTCGCATCCTCCTCGCTCCCGCCCGGCCTGATCGAAAAAAAAAAAAAAAAAAAAAAAAAAAAAAAAAATTTCCCCCCCCCCCGCAAAAAAAAAAATTTTCGCGGGGAAGGCGATTACAAAATTGCAAGCGCATGTTTTGTGCTACTCCGCTTCGCTGCCTGCTGCAGGGCGGGGGAGGGGGGCAGGCCGGGTTTCTGCAGGGAGAACGGGGCGGGGGGGAGACGGGCTATTTTGGGAAGTAAATCGCGACACCTTCGCAGCAGGCGCGACAGCACGGCTACAGACAGAGGCTGGAGGCAACAGGAGCCGCAGCCTCCCCTTGCTCCCCCCGCACCCCTCCCCGGTGCGCGCGGTGTCGGTGACAGGCAGCCGAGCAGATTATCCGGATCACGGCCTCCCGAGCCGGCTCCGCCGGGTAACGCCGCTACCCTCACAGGCGGCACCGCTCCCCCCCGGCACCACCTCCCTTCCTCCTTCCCTCCCCGCTTCCCCTTCCCCGTTGCATGCCAGGAGGTGCCACGGCGGAGCACAGCCCCAGCCAGCCACCGCGGCCGCCCCCGGCAGGACAGCCCCAACTTCACGGCCGCCACAACAACAGCCGCGGCGGGGCAGGGGCGGGGACAAGCGGGCGAGGCCGCCCCCGGCTCCCCCGGCCCCCCCGGCTCCTTGTTGCCGTCCCCCCGCCGTCCCGGCGCCCCGAGCCGGCTGCTGCCTCGACGCCCCCCCCACCCCCCCCGGCGCCCCGCCGTTGCGGCTGACTCACAAGCCGGCCGCCTCCTGCCTCCCCCTCCGCCGGCGCCGGGCGCGATGATTATTCCAGAAACGCCGGATCAAAACTTTCTTCTCCCCACCCACCGCGGGGGCGCAGACAGCGGGGAGGAGGGCGGGCGGGCGGGCGGGCTGGCCGCCGGGGAAAGGGGAGGGGGGGGCAGCGGGGCCGCGCTGCCGGGACGTGCGCCTCACCCACAGCGCCGGGCCCTCGGGGAGAGGGGCGGGCCGGGCTGCCGCGTCAGCCGCCTTTACCTGCTGCTCGGGAGCAGCGCCGCGCCGGGAGCCGCCCGGTGCCTGGCCGCCGTGCCGCGCGGTGCCGGGGGAGCGGGCGAGGGGCTAGGCGGCCAGCATGACTGCACGGTGACAGCCGGCCCCTCCTCTTCCTCGCCGCCGCCCCGCCCACGGCCCCCTCCCGCCACCTCCCCCACCGCTCGGCAAGCGCCGCGCCCATTGGCCCGCCTGCAGCGGGGCGCCCGCCCTCCTCGCATTCGGGGCGGCCCCATTGGCTGCGGCCGCCTGTCGCTCAGCGGGGAGGTGAGGGGCTGCGCGGCACGGCGCCCGTCGGTGCTGCTCGGCCGGGGCCCCGCGCGCGGAGCGGGGCAGCCGCGGCCTCCGTGAGGCGGCGGCGAGGAAGGTGCTGGAAGCGCTTTAGAGCTTCCGGAGCCGCCGCTCGGAGCTCTGCCTCAGCGCCGGCCTTAAAAACCGCGACAGAAATAAAGGGAAAACGGCCTGGCAGTACGCGCGGTTTGTTGTCCTGCCGTGCGGAGGGAGCCTGCCGCTGAGGAGGTAGCGTGCCCGCTTTACGGGGAGGGGGGTCACTGCTGCGGCAGCGTCTGGCGTTAAGGAAGAGGTATTAAATAACCAGCTGAGCACGTCCAGACACAGGCGTTCAAATTTAAGTCACTCTGCTGAAGTTAGCCACCAGGACTTGGGAGCACCAAACACACCTTGTGGTGGTCACTAACTGACAAGTCTTTTATAGATACATATGTATTTTTTTTTACACTTTTTTACTTCCGTAACAGAAATTGCAATTACCTACTTCCAACGCCGGCTATACAGTGCTTTTTTCTGTACTTTTTTTTTTCTCTACTTTACCACGGTGTTACTATCTGATCACTGTATTCTTGTGCTTTTATAAGGTGACTGCCCGAATGCTGACAGGTAACTCTGTAAAACAGCTGGTGCTATCAGTGGGCAGCACCAAGTGTCCTGTAAGTAAAACACCGAAGGCTGTGTTCTCAGGCCGTTGTTGTCTGTGTGGAACACATTTACTTGGGAACAAAATCAAAGAAATTGAAGCATTCAAATCTGTGTCTACAAAATAGTAAATATCATCATCTAAAACTTCTGATCCGTGAGTAATTTAGCATATTAGTTTAAGCTTTGTCGTAAACTGTAGGCTGCAATCCATTGTTTCTTGGAGATGAAGCAATGTAGTTAATGTTTTCAGAAAATGATGTTAATAAAAACAAAAGGGGTAAAGAGGTTCTTTTCTTTATTCTTCATACAAATTTACTGAAACGGATGTATCAGTAAGGTTGTTTTTTGTTGTTTTTTTTTTACCTGATACAGCAGAAGCTTCAAGAACAGCAAATATACAAATAGAGTAAATGACTACATGCTAAAGGCTACGTTAGCTTTCCACTGATTAGCCTTGCTTAGCAAAAGGAGAAAAAAAAAAAGTGAGGGCAGGTCATTGCCATTAGGGAGTTGCAGGTAGTTGCAGCAGCCTCACCATAACACCTCAAAAGAATCCTTGCTGCAGCAGTTAGTTCATGGTGGTATTTCTCTCTCTGCCAGAGATTATAGCCACTGCAGCAGAAATGGAAGAAGGGGATGGTTTTTAGTGCCTCAGTCAGTTCCCAGCAAAATCCAGTTGCTGAAGTTAGGGGGATAGTGAAATTTGAGCTCAAATATTCTGTGAGGATAGCTTCATGCTCAAGTTTCTGTATAATTAACGACAGATTATTTTTCTTCGTATTATTTGTATTTTTTTAACATATCCCAGGAAATCAGCAAACTCAAGACTTGCCTTAGGGAAATTACCTTTCTGATTACCTTTACTTTACCTTACCTTTCTGATAACAGGTAACTTTTCTGAACAGGTTGCTAAGAGAAGCTGTGGATGCTCCATCCCTGGAGGTGTTCAGGGCCAGGCTGGATGGGGCCCTGGGCAACCTAATCTAGTGGCTGGTGTCCCTGCCTATGGCAGGGGGGTTGGAACTGCATGATCTCTAAGATCCCTTCCAACCGGAGCTATTCTATGATTTTATGATTGTATGATAATGTTGACTGCTGGTTTGGTGGACTGTGCTCATCACAAAAAGCAATGAGAAAAAGAATGCTGCACTGAACTTTAACAGAAGAGTTCAAAGGTGGAAATGGGATGAAGGCAAGATAATTCAGCTTTGCTGTGAGTTCCGTTTGTTGAGATCATCTTCACGTGGGGACATGTCTTATGACCTCCATGAGTTTGCTGTGGTAAGGTGGAAATGTCTGATGTTTTACATCAAGTTAATTCATGTGTCTGAGTTACCCCAGATTAAAAGAAATAGCCTTTTTGGTGGTTTTGTAGCTTGTTTGTTTAATGATTCAAACACTGTGATGAGGTAAATCAGTGATGTAAGAAACCATGGGAAGTGTCTGTTTTATGTGGACTCTATGCAAAAGTCTTCTCATGTCCTACCCATTGTTCATTTGAAATTATACTTATTTCTTGAAGCACATGAATCCTGAAGGGAAGGATATTCTACCTACCCATCTATAGATCTGTAGTATATAATACTACGAGTGTGACAGATTCCATTAAAATGGTGCATCCTGACAACAAAGCAGTTGATTAGATCTGGTTAGTTTGCTTTCTCATATGGAAGATGCAGTCATTCCCTAATTTAAAAGTATAATTTCAATTCTAAAATAACTTTCATGAATGTGCTTGGTAGTTTGCCCTTTTTTTTTTTGGTTTATTTCTTTGTTTTGTGTTTTTCAGTGTTATTGTTTTATTGTTTGTTTGTTTTGTTTGTTTTTTCCTGGAGACAAGTGTTCATCAAGCTTTCCTCACATTTTAAAAAAGAGAGTCTCTTTCAAAGCATCTTCATCAACTTTAAACTCTCAAGGTGTATTTGTGAGAGTGTGATGTCCAAAATATAATATTAACCTGGTATCTTCTCAGATCTAAATGGAAGAGAATAATTAATGTCCTTTGTCTAAGGAGTGTTTCTGAATGCATTCCAAAACAATATTTGTGTGTGAGAAAGGTGAAATGACTTGCAGTGATACTCCATTTATGTTCCTAATTGTTTTGCAGCCCACAAAATTCCAGAGTTTGTTCTTGTTTCTTGTTCTAAGGGAGAGGAGAAGCAAATTTTAGTGTTGATCTTGCTTCTCTCCTTGCTTTTTCTTCACGTTAACATTTTGCTTCCTAACCAGGTAGGCCCAGCTTTGCATTTGTGTTTTGCAAGAGTATTACCTCACACCTGATGTTACTGAGCTCTTCTAGTTTCTCTCCAGGTAGGAAAGTCTATTTTATATATAAAAGTCTATTCTGTATCAAATATCAGAATGTTAATCTGAGATTCCCTCCTACCTCAGGGTGGAACTTCTGAGACAAGTCCAAGAACTTCTAATTAGCCTTTGTATCTCAAAATGCATTTTGCCAAAAATCAACCCAATGGGTATGACAATAAAGGAAAATCAAACAGCAAATGGGATGGAGGGTTGAGGAGAGCAATTAAGAGAATTGCTTTAGTATTTTGGTAGTTAGATTTCCAACACACAAGGAAAGTTTTGTCATGTGGAGTGTGAAAACGATTTCCCCGTGTCAGTGACAGCTACACACTCAGCTATTCACAAATTGATTAGACAAGCCAAAGGCAAAAAAACAGACCTGGGATGTGTAAGCTGTGCTACCATTCAACTTGTAGAATGAGGGCAAGATACAGGCTTAAGGTTGTTCTGTTCATGTTCAGTTACGAGCTCATTTTCAACAGTTACAGATAAGCAGGACTCAAGAGGCATTTATTTTATGTTTATACTTGTTCCTCAATATATTACTTGCATGAAAATGAAATATGGCTGCTTGATAAAGAAGGTATGTGATGAAAGACATAGAACTGGATTTGAGCTAGAATATACTGGCCTTATCAACATACGGACTTTTCCTAATTTAGTGTTCAGACTCAAGTTAGGGTGTGAGAATAATTTGTTTCTGTTTAGTTGTAGTCAGTTGGTCTTAAAGACAAAATAAATCATTCTCTGTGGAACCACATATAGGGCACACGTAAATGAAAGCAGCTGAATCCAGAAAGGGACATCCATCCATAAATAAGAATTCATAGAAGGGATTATTAAGTCAGTTAGATCTTTTAAAAATCATATATTCTAGTTAAGTCAGCGACATTAAAAAGATCTGTGGGGTGATTTAGGAAAACTTAATGAATTGGTCAACTGTTCGCGTGTTCCCAATGGATCACAGGTAAATTCTTCTACCTCACCTTGCATAGGTTTTGTATTCATTGCTGCGTGACTTTGCCTGCTGTCTCTGAGAATTAGAGCCTGTTTATCCTTTATCACCTCCTTCAGTGGCCTATTTGCTTGTTAAACTTGAATTTTTGTAGTGCTATTTTATTACAAGACATTTTAATCTCCTTTACTTGTGTAAGTCATTGTGATGTGCTTGGAATTGTCAAGGTGGTATAGTGACGGTGATACTTACTGTGCAACTTGTCTCATGCAACAAGCATTAAGTGATACAGCTGAGAGGGCAGTTAACTAATAAGTTAGTTCTCAATATGGCTGTAGCTACACATTGTCTTCCTACCTTGGCAAATGTCATATTTATTAATTCCAGGAACTACATATAAATACAGAAAAGGCTGGAAGTAAATGAAACTTGACAGCAGAGACTGTACTTGAAGCTTTGCTAGATACCTCCTGTGAGAAACTACTAAGCTCTTCTAAGTTCCAGTAGGCACAAATACTGCTCTCTGTTGTGTTCCACAGCTCTGACACAAATTCTAGTTAATTCACACAAAATATTTTAATATGGTACTACCTCATTGACTGGCTTTCTTTCCCATCAGCCCTACACCCAGCTCTTGGTGTAGGGTCAGGAGTGAAGAGCATGTTCCTGGAGTTGGCCTACTCAGGTCTTAAGTGTTTGTGAGCAAGAGCTACTGGCAGAGTCTTGACTCTGCTGTCCTAATGTAGCCTGCAATAGCTGAGGTGTGGACGTGACACTGCTTTTGAGCCAAAGCAGTAAAGTGGTGATTTCTG
Source organism: Heteronetta atricapilla (assembly GCA_011075105.1). Lineage (NCBI taxonomy): Eukaryota > Metazoa > Chordata > Aves > Anseriformes > Anatidae > Heteronetta > Heteronetta atricapilla. The sequence goes on along the minus strand of CM021763.1, from coordinate 29,115,163 downwards.
ACATGGGGCATTGTGCATGTGTTGGGGTGTGGAACAGGATGCATCAGTCTTACAAAGATATGGAAGAGGAGCTTTTTTATGAGGATTGGTTAGAGATTTGGCTTCCTGCAGGTGGACTTAAATAGGTTCCCAGCTGAGGAGGTGTAGGATAGAAGTGTATATGTATGCCAAAAAAAAGGAAAATGACTAGACATGCAAGTTTCAGAGGTAAAAATTTGCTTTAAAAAAACATGAAAGGGTAGTAGTGCTGCCTGACCTAAAAGAGAAAAAAAGACTATTACTGCCCGTTCTACAAAGTCACCCTGTGCTTTTGTTGAATTGAAAATATAACCTACAGAGGAGACTTTACATCAGAGTGGCCAGGACACTATTGTCCTGGCTGGCAGAAGGCATAACAGCCTGTGTTAGTAATGTCTTTAACTGCTGCAGCAGCTTTCTGCAATTCTTGTGAGTCAGAGCCCTACATCTCTTTCTGAGCTCTCTGTAACCCTCAAGTAGAATGTGAGAGAACATTATCACATTTGAAACATTGTTTATGGTCCACCTGTTTCATTTGTAAGAGGTAAGACCTCTGTCAGTTAAAAACTGCTTACCATCTCAAACCCAGCCTCGTGCTTTATTTTAAAGACAGAAAATCACCAATCGATGTTTTAATGAAAAACTGTTAATAGAGTTACATTTGATTTTTTTTAATGCTTTTTTTTCTTCTTCTTTTCTGTGTGTGTGAATAAAGGAGCATAACTGGGTACTTATTTTGAATCACTTGAAAATAACCCATTTCTGAGAAATATACACAGAAGTTATGTTCTGGTAACAGGAGATTACATATAGTTTTCAAACATTCTATTAGAAACTGTCAAGAAACAGAATGGATTTTTTTTTTCACTTCCTCTAGTTTCTATACAACTGATGTAGTTAGGCAACTCTTCTTAATTTCTGACAGTTCTTCCACTACCAAAAAATAAGTAGGACTTCTCTGTCAAATAGCTTTAATGAGTATTTTTTCTTCTATAAAATGTTCATGGAACAACCTGCTGTGAGCACTAACATAAGAACTGTAAATGGGAGTCCCCTCCCAAGGGAAGAAAAAAATCAGGGAATTTTTTTTTATCACTCGTTATCTGAGGTAGTTTTCAGGGTCATGAAGACTTTTAAAGGACATTAAAGTATTTGAAAGCTATTACTGTAAGAAATTGAAAAGGAGGCCAAAAAATCTTGACATAAGAATACTCAGGAAAAAGTAGGTAGGTATTATACCTTAGGATTAATTTGTTCACTCTAGAAGATGACAGTATCAATGAAAATAGACCATCAGGCAACAGCTGGTTTGTACTAGAAAGATGCTTGTCACTCAGATAATTAAATCTAGTGAACTTCCTAATTTTAGTCAGTATAAAGGGGTGCGTTTAAATGCATCATCTCTGGTTAGAAGCTTTCAAAAGCAGAATGATTCTACTTCAGGGAGGTTGATGAGCTAGGTGAACTTAAGCTCCTTGGTTACTGAGAGTCTCCTATTGGTATTTCAGAGGATAAAACTCTAGATGTGTCATTATTATGTTGTCAATAATGTCCGCAATTTTGTTAATGGTTACCCATATTATTTATTGGCCTTTTGTTTTACCTGCTATTTAGTGAGATGAATTGATTTTTCTAGGGATGTCAGGCACACATTCCTCTGCCACAGTATTGACACCATCCATTCTGATACATGCTCATGATAACAGTAAGGACTATAGTTGTGCACCTTTTGCCTCTCTTGCAATCTGCCCCTTGGCTGGGCTTGGTACTGTGAAAAATCATCAGTCAGAGAATGGTTGGAATCTGGCAGCTCACAGAAGCAACTAATTTTTGATGAACAAGTAAGGCTATGGTGGAAATGTGCACTAAGTTTCAGTTCATACATATTAGCAGCTTTTAATGATATATGCTACAAAGTGTGGTATATAGACCAATAAGCAGCACAGGTGTGTAATCGTATTAAACTTCATGATTAACTTACTAAGAAGCTTTCCAAAAAGCACAGAGAACCTGCATTTTGCTAGTGAACTTCTGAATTTTTGCTAATAAGACTGGTTCTGGACCCTGAGAATAATTATCAAAGAAGAAGACAAATTTATGGGTGGGTAAATACAGGCAGTTTGAGGCAGAAGAGTGATTAGACAACTGTCCCCACAGTAACAAAAGAAATAGGATCACATTTAAAAGATAAGTGGAAACTAGTACTAAGCTGTTGTTCAAGAGAGTCTCAAGAACAAGGAAACAGAAGTAGCACCATTTACAAAAAATATGCTAATACAGCTCTACTTGTAAGGAAAGTAATAAGAAAATAAAAAAGTCTAGTGACAGTGTAATTGGAGATGCAGTTACATAAAGCTTGAAATAGGCTTAAAAAGACATGGAAATCTCTAGAAATCTCTTGCAAATCAGTTGTTATCCTGCACCGCAATAAACAACTAGAGCTATGTTGTTTGTACTTAAACTCTAAAAAAGGTGGCTGGGGTTGAGGATTGGAGAAGGGAGGGAGTGGTGCATTATTGTTAATTAATAAAATCAGATTTATGATCATAACTTTCTCCTCCTGTTTGATAGGCAGTGATCAAAATAAGTTATTACAACAGGAGTAATTGATGTAAGTTGTAGCTACAGGTACCTCTCTTTCAGTTCATCTTCCTGCATCCGTCATGCTACAGCAAGCTACTGTCCTGCATAGAGCCCGCTGCTCGGAAGGGACTAAGCTTGCCACCTCTTCTGTCATAGTGTGGCGTGGCCCGAAGAAAAGGACTCACTACTTTTGTTGTTAATATTTATTTCTGCTGCTGCCTTGCATCTCTCAACTTCTTTCTCAGCTGCCAAGGTTATGCAAGTAGGAAGTAAAAACTGACTCTGCTGGTTGTAGAGGCTGCTGAGGCAGCTGATTATTGTCATCTTAGCGCAGGCAAAGCAGGTAGTCTACTGTTCTGAGTTGCTGCCTACTGTGTCTGAGCCAAAAGGTTGTCCCTTTCACCTGCAACTCTCCAAACAAGCTGGATTTCAGAACCTAGGAAGGAACTAAATTTGGAGTAATCCAAAATGAAAGAGAACACACAACTGTTGATTCCTCTGAAGCCACTTAATAGAGGACTTTCCTAAACAACCCCTAAGAGCAAAGGTGTGGCACAAATCCTTATACAGGACAGATCTCAACTGTTAACCCTATATGTACCAGCAGCATATTTGATTCTGAAACCATCCCAAACATATAATAGGAATTGCCCCCTTAAGTAGCTGGTTGGACAGACTTCTAGCTATTCATGATGCACAGCAGACCCACCAACATGTATCTGTCACCAGCTGAAGATTTTTGGAAGGAAGAGATCAGACCATATGCATGAATAAGGTCAATAGGAGCACAGTCCTTTTCAACCCATGGGCATCTTGAGAACAAAGTTGTTAAAAAAAACTCATGGACTACTGAGGAGTAACCCAAGTACAGTGGAGAAAGTGTGATCCATTGCTGTGTAGTCAAGGCTCACAGAGAATAACATTCACAGAGCACAGGACCATTTTACTCTGCCAAATTCAGTCAGGCATCTTTAAGACAGCACAACATTATCAGCATTATTAATGTATCCATAACTATTCACCCCTCCCTGTCCTGTCACCCGCCAAACCTGCAAAAGTTTGGCCATTTTGAAGGATGAAGGATCCCCATAGGGAACATTGCTCCTTCTAAATACCCATTCTCTGTCCTGTAGTGCATCTAACTTCTGTTCTCCACACACACATTTTTTAATTGTTTTTGTAAATCTACCCTCAAATATACAGATGAACCTGAGACCTGATAGATGACTTCTCAGTTCCTAGCTAGAATGCATGGTCTGCCTGGAAGAAAAATGGAGACTTGTACATTTGAGAGAAGAAAAGAGGAAAGACAATGAGTACTAGCAGAAGCACAAGAGGAGGTAAGAATGACAGAGAGAAAATGAGAAAAAAAAAAAGTTTAATCCATGGGAGAAAATTCAGGCCAAGGAACATGAAATGGAGATTGCTAGCAGCTAGTAAGAAGACCAATTGACTGAGTCAGTTCTTTTGCCTCTTCATGGCTGTTCCAGCTTTAGCTGGTAGCTGGTGTACTTTAACTTCTGTGTGTGTGTTGTTGTGGTGGTGGTTTTACCTTGCTAGGCAGCTGAACACCACAACAGCTCTCACTCACCCTCTTCAGAAGAGGAGGGGAAGAACAAAAGGAAAGAAACAAGTCACGGGTTGAGATAAGGATAATTTAATTAAAGGAAAAATAATTATTAAGGGAAAATTATTATTAATTAAATAATTTAATTAAAGGAAGAAAGGAAAGAATGAGAGGGAGGAAAAAAAAACAAGTAAAAGCCGTGTGGAAGTGCAGAGGAAAGAAAATATTCTCTCTTCATCTGATACATGGTTTTGGAACATCCTGCATAAGTGATTTCATATGGAACAGCTGTGACCATAGTTGGTTAGAAGATGATCTCAGAGATAAAGCAGATTGCATAGACATTGTAAACAAGTCACCCTCTTAACATGCTACCTTGACTCACTTCATTATATTCTATTGCAGTTAAAGTGGTGGTAACTAAACTAATTTAAGGAACAAGAACCTCAGCAGTTCTGTGATGCTGGAGAGGTTAAAGCAGAAAGTCAGGAGGAGGAACCAGAAAGTCAGCCTTTAGAAATCTCAAATTTCAGCCACTAAGAAAGTGTTCTTTTCCAGGCAGTGTTATCCAATGTGTAGGTGGATTGTTTCTTTTCCATTGTGGGATCATTCTACCCAAGAACCATTCTGGCTGTTAGCAGGAACTGGTGAGTAGAAACTTTGTTGTGAAAAGGACTGTAATAGTTAATACAGGCCTTGCAAGGGACTTGTAAGTAAGCCACAGATCAAACAGGCAGGAGCGAATGTCTGCAAGTATACTGTTTTTTATGTCATGCTGTCTAATGACCTGCTTTTGATAGAGACCCTCAAGAAAATCAAAGCACTGATTTCATAAATTAGCAAACAAAAATAATTGTACAGATGGGACTTGAGATGTCTTGGGTGGAACCTTTCCCGCTCTGTTTCTGAATGCACATATATTTGATCTGGGCTTGTCTCTCTTTGGAAATCCTTTCATTTTTAATTTAAATAACAGCACGCAAATGCATGCCAAAGGGTGCTGGGACTATACTGCACATATAAACACATTTTTTTCTTGTTCATTTCTTTTGTACCTTGGGAAAAAGAAAGCATCGTTCTTTTGCTCTGGATGCTAAACCGAGTTAGTAAGCTATATCAACACTTCCATCAGATCCCTAAAGCTGGCCTTCTTTTCAGGTATTCCTGGTGTGTGGAGCCATATTGACACATGATTGCAGGACTTCTGGCTCAGCATGCCACAGCATTGAATCTTTTTACTAGTGTAATTTGGCCAAGCACCCAAATTATTGCAAGACAGACAGTCCCTACTATGAAAGTGCTGTATGCGATTACCCTAAAGAAAGAATATGCTGGCACAGATATGGATGGCACACGGAGTTTAATCCTTTATCCTGTGATCCAACTTGTGGCAGTGTTGAGTCTTTGTTTACATAGTAAATTTTCCCACATAGCTCCCTGAATTGCATGAATTACCTGATGGCAAGAAAGAGGTATTTACAAAGCATTATATGAAACAACCACCTTCAACAGGAATTACGACAGGTATGTTTAAAAACTTTTGTTTTTAAATTCACTTCCATTCAGTAACCATTTCTTCAAAAACCAAGCCTTTCCAGAATACACAGAGAAAATAAATAATGACTTATCCTTGTAACAACTTGTTGTGTAACTTCCCAGGGGTGGAAATGTTTGCAGGAGGTTTTTCTTCAATTTCAAATACAAGCAGGACTCTATAAATGTGTTCAAATCACATGCACCTACGGTTTTATGCCTAGAACATACTCAAGATGGGTTATAAATACAAACCTCATGCTGCAGCTGTAGTATTAGGCAATGAACATCTTTAAAGGTTCATTAAGGTTCTTTGTAATGTTCTTTCCTATCCCATGAAAATTGTCCTATCACAGAACTTTGTAAAACAAAACACTTTTGGTTCCTTCTCCAAAACACATAACAAATCCACTACAATTTTAGGCTGTGCTAGTTTTGCCTCAGAGGTAGATTCCTGATTGGGTAAATCTGTGACTATATCCTGTCGCATAAAAGCCAGTTTTTGTTTTCAATTGGTACATTTCACCATCATTCACAATCCACTGTTGTTAAGATCCACTATTCACAACTACTTTTTGGCCAAATTTAAGACTGAAAAGAAGGGACCAAACAGTGGCTGAGTCACTTCTGTTGTGTGCCAACAAGTTGCTCGTTTGCTGATTGGCCACCTGCCTTTCATCTATATTATATCATTCCAGGGAGCTGCTCCAGCTGGCCAGAGATTGGGGAATATGAGCTGTAGTCAAGGATACCTGCAAAGCACTGGGAGCTGCAGCAAAGAGTCTTTGAAGAGAAGCACAGAAAAAGGCAAATTAGAGGGAAGGCAAGGGAAAAATAGAGGCAAGGAGCCAATTTCTGATCTCAGCATCACTGATGTCACCAATCAGAATCTTGTCCACAGAGTGCTGGGGAAAGAAGAAAAGAAACAGGTCAGAGAGAAAGGTGACAGACAAGCTGAGGTGACAGAGAGGGGATAATTAATCATGTCTCAACTGTAATCTTAATGACTACTCTGCTTTAACACTTCTAATGCCTCTTACAAAGCCAAGAGCACAAAATTAATAAAATCTTTCCAAGACACTGGCATGTCTGTCATAGCAGCTCCAGCAGTGATTTTTCCCAGTGGCACACTTGACTGCGGATCCATCAGAAGAGCAATATGCACAGATCTAATGCAGAGAAAAATATTTAAATCTCTTCATGCTTAGGGTGAAATACTATAATAGCACACTTCCTTCTACTTAAGACTTACCTTGTTTTCATTTTCTAAGCATTTCAAAGGTTACTTCATTTGATTGTACAATAAAGCCAAGACAATGCCTACAACCTTTTTCAAATTTTTGAAGGATTCACCTACATTTTAGAATACATTCTCCTCAAAAAAAATGCATGCAACCACACACACACACAAAAAAAAAAACTAACCTTCCTGAAATATTCTCTTTTGAAAATGCTCATGTGTTGGAACTCTACTTGCAAGTCAAAATAAGTAAAAACAATTGTTATGATTATTGCAAGGATTTTTTATTTATTTCACTGAACTATTTGTCCTGAAAGTAGTTTTTTATCTATAAAATAAAGAACAAAAATTATACAGGACAAACTGTTTATCTGTTCCAAATACTGTTTCAAGCTAAAAAAGTCATTTTTAGCTTAAACACACAGAAAGGCTGAATTGTCTTCCAATCCTGCCATGTGGATCCTTGGAGGCCTGATCTAGCAACAAGATTTGCTGTGCTGTTTTCTGACCGTTGCATTAAGAACTGCAGTAAGGTTGGGTTTGTTGTTGTTGTTGTTCTGTTGTTTTGTTTTTGCCTCAATTCCTTTGCAAGTAAGAATTTAAGAGCGCTTCTTTCTCTGGCTTGAAGCTGGCAAACTTTATCAAGGCTGAAAAATAACTTCCCACAAAACAAGTGAAGAAAATTCAACTTTTGGTTAGTGACAGTCTTAGAAATAACTAAAACAGGTAGTGCTTGTTAGAGTCATGAACCTACCCTATGCCCTGAGAAGCAAAACTATAATCTGAAGTCAGCAGCTTACATTTAAAAGACTGAAATTCACATTTGATGATATTTCTGCTGCAGTTTGAATCCCTTCATCCTACACTACGTCAACAAGCTGGATTTGCAGGTGGAAGTCATTGTGTCACCTGAGACTTAAGCCCTTGCAGAATTGCAGCTCACACGGGACAGTACTATTGATGTTGATGTGATCGTTATAATATTTGGCACGTGTTTCAGTTTGGAGGCTAAATGAAGAAGGCTTGCACTGAGTGATTTAACTGAGCTGAATGAGCTTTTCCAAAGCTCATTTGAATATGCCGTATGAAACTTTTTATGTAAGATACAGACCCTAGATTTAGTCCTGCCAGTGGAGGTCATTTTCCCCTCCTGAATTGGAAGAACCTTCACTAGAGAGTGATACCAACAATTAAAAGTCATTAGGGAAGCAAACTGTATTTCGTGGTTCTCTGTAATGGAAGTTGGATCATGTTATTCAGCAAACATTAATGTGTAAGGTTTGAAAATAGCTGTAGGTTATTGCTCAGGTCTGAAGTTGATGGAATTTGAGCATATGAGCTGTCTTGCTGTTGTAAGTTTACAAAATACCTTAATGCTATTATTTTATATATATATATAATTTTTATATGATTTTCACTGCTGTATTTGTGCTTCTTCACCAAGAAAAAAAAAAAAAAGGTTAATTTCCCTTCACAGCAGCTAGAGCTGAGTTATGCTCCATGTTTTCCTGTTATAACTTGTCTAAGACATTAGGGACAGAAATTTGCACTAAGCTGTTAGTATAAACTCAAGCATGCCCTATGTGCAGCCAGTCAACTTCATTACAAAGACAGCTTTTCTACTGGTCCACTGATGAAGGATGTCCCTGCAGGACTCACAGAAAGAGCTTTAAACTAGATTCGAAGTGGGGAAGGGATAAAACCAGGCTCACTAAAGATGTCCCTGTGTGCTGGTTTAACCCGGCTGGCAGCTAAACACCACACAGCTGTTCGCTCCCCCTCCCCCCTCCCTCTCTGGGATGGGGGAGAGAAACAGGAAAGTGAAGCCTGTGGGTTGAGATAAAGACAGTTTATTAAGATAGGGAAATAATAATAATAATAATATGTACAAACAAGTGATGCACAATGCAATTCCTCACCACCCGCTGACCGATGCCCAGCCCAACCCCAAACAGCCGGCCCCCCCACCCCGGCTAGCCACCCCTATATATTGTTCAGCATGCTGTCAGATGGTATGGAATACCCCTTTGGCCAGTTTGGTTCAGCTGTCCTGGGTCTGTCCCCTCCCAGCTCTTGCTGCACCCTCAGCCTGCCTGCTGGCAGGACAGAGCGAGGAGCTGAAAAGTCCTTGGCTTAGTGTAAGCAGTGCTCTGCAGCAATTAAAACATCAGCATGTTATCAACACTCTTCTCATTCTAATCCAAAACATAGCACCCTACCAGCTACTAGGAGGAAAAATAACTCTGTCCTAACTGAAACCAGGACACCCTGGTACAGTGTGCCAATGGATGCTGGACACTGTGCTAGCAAGATCCTTCAGTCTGCTATCCCAGTGGAAGTAGGTGATGGAGAACCATGCAACAGGAAAGACACAAAGGATGTTGATGGGTTAGAAATCACAGAAGTGCCTAAGAATGATCACATTGAAATTGGGGCTTCTCCCTCCAAAAACGTGGTGCAATTATTAGCCAAACTGAAGTGCAACTATACCATTGCATGCAGCATGGGCAGCAAACAGGAAAAGCTTGAAGCCATTGTGAAGCAGGAAAACTACGATATAGTTGCCATCACAGAAACATATTGGGATGGTCTGCACAACTGTAATGCTGCAATGGATGGCTATACACTCTTTGGAAGGGATAGACTAGGAAGGAGAGGTGATCAGATAGCCCTGTATGTTAGGGATTGTTTTGATTGTCTTGAACTTAATAATTATAAAGATAGGGTTGAGTGTTTATGGGTAAGAATTGGTGAAGGCCAACAAGGCAGATGTCATGGAGGAAGTCTGTTATAGACAACCCAAGCAGGATGAAAAGGTAGGTGAAATACTCTATAAGCAGCTGGGGTCAGCCTCACAATTGCTATCCCTTGTTTTAACTGAGGCACTTCAATTTACCAGATGTCTGCTGGAAATGCAATACAGCAGAGAGGAAGCAGTCTAGGAGTTTCCAGGAGTATCACAAAAAGACATAGTATCCTGAGTTGGAAGAGACCCGTAAGGATGGGATGAGTGGAACTTCTGGCTACACACAGGACAATGCCAAAATTAAGCCATATTTTCTGAGAGTATTGTCCAAATTTCCTTACACAGCTGGTGAGTGAGCCAGCTACAGAAGGTGCACCACTGCACCTTTTGCTTGCAAAAAGAGAAGGTCTTGTGGGTGGAAGGTCATCTTGGGCATACTAATCACATGTTAATAGAATTTTTGATTCTTGGAAAGGTGAAGAGGGGGGTTAGCAGAAATGCCAACCTGAACTTCCAGATGGCAGACTTTGGCCTGTTAAGGATGCTGGTTGAGTCCCTTAGGAGGCAGTCCCGAAGGGCAAAGGAGTCCAGAAAGGCTGGACACTCTTCCAGAATGTTTTAGTAGTAAGACCAGTTGTTCTCCAAACCCCCTGTGCTGGAGGATAGGGACAGGGAGCAGAATGAAACCCCCATAATACAAGAGGAAATGATTAGTGACCTGCTACACCACTTAGGTGCACACAAGTCTATAGGACCAAATGGGATCCACCCACAGGTATTGAGGAAGCTGACATATGTGCATACAAAGTCACTTTCCATCATTTATCAGCAGTCCTGGCTGTCGTGGGAGGTTTCAGTTGAATGGAGGCTGGCAAACGTGATGCCCATCTACAAGAAGGGCTGGAAGGAGGACCCAGGGAGCTACAGGCCTGTCAGTCGGACTTTTGTGCTGGGGACCGTTATGGAGCAGATCATCCTGAGTGCTATCATGCAACACCTACAGAGGAACCAGGTGATTAGGCCCCAGTCAGCATGGGTTTATGAATGTCAGATCCTGCTTGACGAACCTGAGCTTCTACAACAAAGTGACACACTCAGTGGATGAGGGAAAGGCTGTGGATGTTGTCTATGTAGGATTTAGTAAAGCTTTTGACACTGTTTCTCGTAGCATTCTCCTGGAGGAACTGGCTGCTTATGGCTTGGATGGGTTTACACTTTGCTGGGTAAAGTGGCTGGGTGGCCAAGCCCAAAGAGTTGTGAATGGAGCTAAATCCAGTTTGAGGCCAGTCACTGGTGGTGTCCCCTAGGGCTGAGTATGGGGACCAGTTCTCTTTAATATCTTTATCAATGATTTGAACAAGAGGATCAAGTAAACCCTCAGTAAGTTTTCAGACTGCACCAAGCTGGGCAGGAGTGTTGATCTGATTGACGATAGGAAGGCTCTACAGAGGGGTCTGGATGGGCTGGACTGATGGGCTGAGGCCAAATCTATGAAGTTCAGCAAAGCTCAGTGCCAGGTCCTGCACTTGGGATTAAGTGGCTAGAAAGTTTCCCAGTTGAAAGGGACCTGGGGGTATTGGTCAATAGCTGGCTGAATGTAAGCAGTGTGCTCAGGTGGCCAAGAAGGCCAACAGCATCCTCGCTTGTGTCAGAAATAGTGTGCCCAGCTGGACTAGGGAAGTGATTGTCTCCCTGTACTTGGCTCTGGTGATGCTGCTTCTTGAATATTGTGTTCAGTTTGGGGCCCCTCACTACAAGAAGGACATTAAGGTGTTGGAGCATGTCCAAAGAAGGGTTACAAGGCTGGTGAAGGGTCTAGGAACAAGTCTTGTGAGGAAGAGCTGAGGAAGCTGGGGTTGCTTAGCCTGGAGAAAAAAAAAAAAAAAGAAGAAGATTGGGGAGACCTTACTGCTCTCTACAACTACCTGAAAGGAAGTTGTAGTGAGGTGTGAGTCAGTCTCTTCTCCCATGCAACAGTGTCCTGGTTGCAGCTGGGATAGAGCTAATTTTCCTCCTAGTAGCTTGTAGGGTGCTATGCTTTGGACTTAGGATGAGACTAATGTTGATATCACACTAATGTTTTAGTTGTTGCAGAGCAGTGTTTACACTAAGTCAAGGACTTTTCAGCTTCTTGCTCTGTCCTGCCAGCAGGCAGGCTAGGAGTACAGCAGGAGCTGGGAGGGGACAGACCCAGGACAGCTGACCCAGACTGGCCAAAGGGGTATTCCATACCATATGGGGTCATGCTGAACAATTGATATGGGGTGGCTAGCCGGCGTGGGGGTGGCAGCTGCTTGGGGATAGGCTGGGCATCGGTCAGTGGGTGGTGAGCAATTGCATTGTTCATCACTTGTTTTGTACACATTATTATTATTATTATTATTATTATTATTATTATTATTATTATTTTTCTGTCCTAATAAACTGTCTCTATTTCAACCCACAGGCTTCATTTTCCTGATTCTCTTCCCCCATCTCAGAGAGGGAGGGGGGAGGGGGAGCGAACAGCTGTGTGGTGTTTAGCTGCCATCCAGGTTAAACCACAACAAACAGGCAATGGGACAAGAGGAATGGCCTCAAGTTGTGTCAGGGGAGGTTTACTTTGGATATTGGAAGAAATTTCTTCACTGAAAGGCTCATGAAGCATTGGAACAGCCTGCAAAGGGAAGTGGTTGAGCCACCATCTCTGGAGGTATTCGGAAGATGTGCAGATGTGGCACTTAGGGACACGGTTCAGTGGTAGACTTGGTAGTGCTAGGTTAATGGTTGGAAGTGATGGTCCTAGAGGTCTTTTCCAACCTAAATGATTCTATGAAAGTACTTGTTAATACAAATGAATGCTTAAGAAGATGTGTATTTATGACACAGTGCCATAAGTCACAAATAGTCATGTTTCAGACAAGTGCTCAGACAAATGCACTTCAGTCTCTTATTAACATCTCTCCAATATGTTGCTTCTTTGGAAAGATTCCCTTGATATGTAGATTTCAGCCAGGATTAATGATGATATATAAAGTGCTCTTAGGAAATGAGATAACACCTTTGTCATGAATGAGCGCAGAGGTCTCTATGATGAGAGAAATGGTCTATGATGATAACCTCATCGCACTTCACACTTTATTGCACGTTACAGAATATATGCAGATAAGCCCCTTGTATTATACACAATAAAGACACCCTGAAATGCATCACAAAAATATTTATATTCTGTATTCTGTAAGGAAGAATGGTATCTAGTGAATGTAAATTGTATATACCATTATATGTACCATTTTGTACAACAAAATTGTGTTTGACCTCTTAAAAAGAAAGGAATTTAATGTCATCCAAGCATTTTTCTGTGGTCAGGGCCTAACGTTCTCCAGAAGAGTATTCTGAATGCTTGTAACATTCTTTTTTCATTCATCTGGATGTACAATACACTTGTGCAATTTTTCTAAAAATAAAGAAATTGATACTTCAGACTCACCTTTCTGTCTCATAGATGTGCTTGTAGTATATCCACAGTTCACAAAATGGTGACAGGTCCTGACAGGAAAGACATGATCTCTCTAAGCTACACCTTTGTGCTAGCTCACAAACTACAGTCAAGCAATGCATGGGAAATTTCTTGGAAAATTCACATGATTTCTTGGCATAGATATGGGAGAGCTTGTTTGTTGTGTTTTTTTTTTTTGTTGTTGTTGTTGTTGTTGTTCTTTGTAATTCATGTTGGTGTAAAAAATTTCTATATAGCTCAAATAAAAGCACAATACTATTTTAAGATTCACAGTTGCTATACAATCTTAGGAACTGCACTTATGTAATGTGATGCAAGAACTAATGCCAATTTTGATATGATGTTCATAATGGTAGTAGCCTTAAATAATCGATTCTGTATGTAATTTTTCCTTTCTGACATGACAAAATTACTTGATTCATTGATTCTAGATTCTATAATCCAGTCTCTTATCTATTCTTGTAATGTCCTGTAATTCAAACATTCCTAGGTAGTGTGCTGCAAATAGTGGAAATAGTTGGAGTTAAAAGGAAGTGCTGAAACCTGTCTGTTTTTATATTTACTATGATTTGAAATAAGGAAAACAGACTAGACGTGCTTTAAATGCAAGCAGACTACCACAGAAGATAAAAGATGCTTCTGATATATAGCAGGTGCTCATATAGCCCTTTGAATCCTCTGGGATTATGTATGAAATTGCATGGATTTATGTAAGAAATATTCATAGCTGATCTATGAAAACTTTTGTATTTCTGGGTTCTTCACCTTAGTACGTGTTTGGTTGTAGGCAAAAGTTGTGTGTATCATTGAATTGGTGTCAAGAAGTGTCCTGATAAAGTAAGGCTACTGCTGTTCTGCCACAGTAACTTGGAAACTGTTCTTTAATTTAAATGATGACTATACTTCCCAGCTGGTGGAAGTGGTTTCACAACAAGAGGTTCACATTTTGTCAGGAAACTTTAATTCCATTTCCTTCAAAAGTTGGGTTTGTACTCTTGGAAAAGAAATTATAAGTTGTTGTGCTCTGTGTTTCTCAAAGCTTGAAGATGTTTTTAGAAAAAAAAAAAAAAAAAAAAAAAAAAAATTTAAATTTCAACTTCCAGATATAACTACATCTCCAAATATGATACACATAACATAATATGATATGTATCTATGCTGTTTTTCTCTAACTATGGTTATTCCTAGCATTTTTCCCAAAACATTTTTGTAACCGCTGCAAATGAAGAGGGAACTGAATGTACCTAAAACAACATTTTTGATCTGCTGTGCCATTTAGCTGTCTCTAATATGCTTGCTATTGCACAGAAAAAAAGAAGTATTTACAGCTGTGCACTTTTTTGTTTTTGTTTTCAGTTTTATGATTGGAAACATCACCTGGTATAACTGTGGCAAAGACTGATTTGCATGAGACTTCATGTACTAATGGCACTGAGCACCATAAGACAATGCTCAACTGACATATCTGAAAAAAGACAACAAAGTCATTTTATGGTACTGAGACTACTACTCCCACCAGAAGTACTCCTCTATGGGTTAACATCTTTTCTGACAGATTCATGGGCCTTACTTCATTTGGCAAGCAAGAATTAGCTGGCAATCATAGGTTTCAAAATGATTATGAAAGAATCCAAAAAAAATAACAATCCTTACCTTTGACAGTATATAACATAAAATGAGCACTTTTGCATCCAAGTGCTACAGTTGGTGAATGATGTGCTGCAGATCCCAGACCAGTGTTATTTTGAATTAAATAACAGCAGAATACATAATGAATCAGGACTCAGTCTTTAATTTTTCTCTTCATTTTTCTCTTCTTGAAACACCCAGACACTGTTTCCTTGTTTATGGATATGAAGTGTTCAACATATTTTTTCCATATATATGTTGACACCTGTATTACCTTGGTCACTACATCTTACTTTAAGAATGTCTATTAAACTCTGTACTTCAAGAACAAGGAAACAAAGAGCTTTTTCTGTCATAATTTGTCCTTCTCATTAGGGAAAAAAAAAAAAAATAGCCTACAACAGAGATTTAGTTTAAGAATTCAGGTTCACAGCAGCACAGAGATGCTGACAAGAAGTGAATGCTGCAGCGTCAATGCTTAAGTACAGCAAAGAGATATAGTGGTATTTACAAGATACATTCTCAGTATTGCAGAACTGTGCAGTCCAAGTCATGAAAGCATCTGGAACTAAAAGAAAGGAAATAATATTGTGCTGAGAATATAACAAAGCCCATTCTTTCATTAAAAAGTTTTTGAATGAATGAATGGGTGCTCAAAAATAGAAAATACCTAAGTAAGTAAGGAGAGCCAGGTTCTTAATATTGATAATCAAGATCAACATTTTTAAAAGTGTAGACTTGGAAGTACGGGGCCTGGTCTTGCAATCTATCTCAAGAGAAAAGTTTTCTTGGCTATCACAACACTGCTCAACAGAGTAAATGTACTGAGACCAAGCTTTGCTCTCACACAGACCTTGTGCACAAAAGTTTTATCACCAGTGACTGGCTAACATTGGATTTTGCTTTAGCAGTAGCTGTGGAGGATACTGGAATTCAGCCATACTTGTGTCTGATTCTGAATAAAGGGGTGGGAGAAAGGGAGTCCTGTTGCATAAAAAGCAGAACATCTGCTGGAATTATTAACAGTTTTTTGGCCAAGTTAAGCAGCAGGGCACCTTGTGGTTGATGGATTCTTCCCCAAGCAATTCAAAACAATGCAGTTAAAGCAAATTTTTCATTTCCAGAGAAACAACCTAATGAGGCAAAAACTGTTTTTAAAAATGGTGTATCTTTGCCATCACTTCCCAGTGGTAATAACCCTTAAGCTACTTGCAGCTGCTTGGCTAAACAGGGTTTTTATAGCTCCACTTACATTATTTAAAATATTTCCACAAGTGATCCATTTGTAGATAGTGACAAATCTTTCAAATGGCTCATTTCACCTTTTTCAGCCACCAGAGAGACATGTGGGCTAGAAACACAATTTCTTGACAAGCTCTGGGAGTAAATTCAAAGCTGACCAGAGTTGATAAGTTCCCATTCTGCGTGACCGGTTTAAGGTTTCTCCTGCAGAGTGATTTAAATTGAGCTGGCAAACTGCAGATAAAAACAAGCAGACTTTCTTCTTATTTCCATTGTTTCAGACAGACTGGGTGGTGCTTGGAGGAAGATGCATGTACAAACAAGCTCTAAGGTAAAATACTGGCAGGTCTGCAAGTGCCATAAATTGGGCATGCATCATGCTGAAGTGCCTCCTCAGCAGAGAAAAACAATCCTTGTAGATGCTGATCTCAGAGATGTTACACAAAGTGGCAAAGCGTTTTTAAAGGAAAAGTCAGGTGCTGGACGTGTTATGCTTTCTCTAAAGATCAGTCTGTACCCCATGAAAATGAAAGAAGATGTTGTAACTTGGATTTCAATAGGGAAAATATGCTCTTAGGGTTGGGTTAATTAAAACATAATAGCTGAATTTAGCTGAGACACAGCCATTTCTCCTTGTCTAGAACCTCTTCATCACTCTTGGGATGAGTTTTCCATAGCCCTCAGATTTACAAGAGGTTATTCTTCTTGCAATGTTGAAAAGTGATCATTTACTTCATGTACCATTCCACTTTTTCTTTTGTGAACTTTCCTTCTAAAAAGTATATCCAATTTACAATGTCTCTCTAATTTTGATGAATTATAACTCTCCATGCTATACCTTGTTTTATATGCTAAACGGGTATATGATTAACTTTTGTGAATCTTCAGCCATAATACAGATTTTGTTCAGTAGTAAAATTTCACTCACCGACTGGGATAAATATTGTGCTAACTAGTTTTTTTTGTTTATTTTTTCCCTTTAATTTCTATTAAATAAGCAGGTATTGCCCTGGTTTGCAGGTTGGCAGTCAGGACAGAATAGCTAATTCTGTTAATGTGAAATAATGTAGGCACCTAGAAACTGAGTGAGAGCATGCAGTCCTCAGGGGTCATGTTCCCCAGAGGTCAATATGGGGACTGGCGCTATTTAACATGGAGAGTGGCTGTCATCATTTTCATTCTTAAGTGCAGCTCGTGGTCCAGGTAATAGCCACTTCTTTTTGTTCTGTTTTGTTTGCAACAACACTTGCCCAGCAAAGAAGAAACTGGGCACTGGGCTTCTTGTTTTTTGGCAGTCTCCAAAAGTTCAAAATCACAGCACCCAGAGTAAACAAGTTCAAATTAACGCAGCTTGCTTCCAGGCCAGTGCATGCATGCTGTAGAACAGGCCTGGCATGGCAGCACCTTTTAGAGCTCAGCTAGGCTGGATGCTGTTTGTAGGCCTGCAGCAACACTCTGCCTTTCCAGTGGTGCTCAGATGCCATAGCAACTCTCACTATAAACAGAGCTACACAAAACCCCTGAAACGCCCAGCTGCCCGGAGCTGCTGAAGCTTTGCAAATTCTGATAAACATTAGGGGTTTCACTAAGCCTGGTGTGGGCAACTGCAATTCCAATGACTTCAAAGAAGCTTGTCCTACTGTCACCTCCACTGACATTATTATTTCAGTATCTCTGAAATAATTCCCATCCAGTGCAAATTGCTTCAAGAGGGGCTATTGAGTAGAACTTAATGGCACAAGTTAAACCTACTTGTCATGTCTATGATAAGTGAACTGAAGACAGGAAATCTATCTAATTTTACTGTTTTATTAAGATGTGAAAAATGGCTCCACACAGGTAAAACCCTACTTTCTTTAAAAAAAAACCTTTCATTAGAATATTCTGTCCAGGAAAGCAAGAGCAGGACATATTAGAAAAGTGAATTTCAAGCAATCTACATCTGTTTATTGTTATTGCAAAAGCAAGTTGTCTTACAGTCGCTACATAGAGAGAGAAGAGGCATTACTTTTTATTTAGAAAATATAACTTGATAACAGTGGAAAGCATGGGACTATCAAAGGACACACTGAAAGGACTCATGCACTTTCCAGGTAAACCAGAGTTAGGATTATCTGCTAGTGGGCAGCTACTGATATAAAGTGTTTTTACTGGTTCTGGCTGTAATGGAGATAATTTTCTTCATAGCAGCTGGTGTAGTGCTGTGGTTTAGATTTCTGACCAAAACAATGGTGATAAGAAACCAATGTTTTAGCTACTGCTGAACGGTATTTACACAGTGCCAAAACCTTCTGTTTCTTGCTCTGCTCTCCAAGTGATTTGATTGTGGGCATGCATGAGTTTGGAAGGGTACACAATCAGGCAAATGACCCAATCAAACCAAAGAGATATTCTGTGCTATAAAATGTCATGCTCACAAGAGAATGGAAGGGAAGGGAATTTAGGTATGTTCTCATCTTCTGCTTGGGAACTAGTGGAACATTGGTCTACACATGGGAGGTGGTGAGCAATTGCCTTTGCATGATTTCTGTTTTCTTTCTTTGTTCTCTTACTTTTTCTTCACTTGTTAAACTATTTTTATCTCAATTCATGAGTTTTCTCACTTTAATCTTCCATTTCTCCTATCCTTCTGGGGTTTGGGAGGAAGACTGAGTGAGCAGTTGTGTGGTGCTTAGCTGCCTACTGGGGTTAGCCCGCAAAAGCATTCAAGCATTACATGAACATAATTCATGTAGGTATCCCTTTTCAGGGCAGCACTTTAGGTGTGTATTTAAAACCCATGAAATAATGGAATTGAAATGTGTGCTGTGTACTTTTTGAGGATCAAAGTTTTGTGCTATAAAGCCCTTGCAAGCAGGGAACATTGAACAGGCACAGAGATTCCCCAGATCATCTGGAGATTGCTACGAAGAGAGGCAGCAGCATTGAATCCTTCCAGTCCTTGGCTTGTCTTCCTTGTCTTTCAGTAGTTGATGGTGTTGACTGACGAGACAGCCTTTAAACTGTATTGACCTTGACATGGCATCTGTCAAGAGGGATGAGGATTGCTAACAGCACTTCTCTTGCTTGTTTCAAATCCCTTGTGCTCTTTCCCACTTTAAAAACAAGAAATAAAATATATTGTCCATGTGTGATTTTCATGTCTCATGGAAGGGTTGCATTTTTTGTAAGAGAAAAATGTGGGGAAAACTGTAACGGCCATCATTTTCATTATCAAATACTCAAAGTATTTGAATATTTGGGGGAAAATCATTTTTGGAGGGAAGTGCAATGTTCACAAAAAGCTGTTAAAGGAAATCTCATTTATGTGCTGCTGACACCCCAAGGTCCTGTAATAAGAAGCTGCTCTGGTATGCTTCCCTTGAAGTCAGTACAGCAGCACGCTGCACAATCCAACCACAGGGTGATGTCTCATATTTACTAAAGATTAAATGCAGGAAAACATACCGTACTGGGTCTGACTGGGATGGAGTTAATTTTCTTCCAGACTGTGCTGTGTTTTGGATTTGTAACTTAAACAGTGCTGATAGCATGCTAGTGTTCTGGCATTGCTGAGCAGTGCTTGTACAGTGTCACAGCTTCTCTTTTTCCACCTCTGCCTCCCTTGGTGGTGCACCAGAAACCATTCTCTCTTACCTGAAAGATTCATCTCCTTCTGTGCCTTCCTGTGTCAGCTGAGTTCGGCTGAGGAACTTGGGTTCGCTCCTCTCCAGTTCTTAAGAGATGGAAATGGTGAGAGAGTTTTCAACTTTAGGCTCATTTCATTACAGAATCATAGAATCACTGAATATCCCAAGCTGGAAGGGGCCTGCAAGGTTGATTGAGTCCAAATCCTGGCTCCCCACAAGACACCCACAAATCAAACCACATTTCTGAGCATTGTCCAAACACTCCTTGAACTCCAGCAGGCCTAGTGCTGTGACCACTTCCCTGGGGAGCCTGTCCCAGTGCCTGACCACCTTCTCAATAGATTTCCATGTCACTGTGGCCTGCAAGTCTATAAAATCCATGCTGATATAAAAACTCAAAAGAGTAGCTTCAAATCCTCTCAACTGAAAGAAAAACTGGAAATCCATGTGTTTTTGTTGGTGGTGGTTTTGTTTGTTGTTGTTGTTGTTATTGTTGTTTTTTCCTAATGAAGACACACATAGAAGTGGTGGATCTGGCACTCTGATAAGACATAAGCATGTGTTTAACTGTAAGTACGTTCTTAAATCCCCCAGCACTCATTGAGAGCTAAAGCATGTGCTTGTTTGAGCTGAGGTCACTATATCTAATTCTAACAGCTGTGAAGAAAGCTGATGATGCAACAGAAACTGAGAAGGCAATAGCTTTAAAGATGTCATCTTAAAAATGATATTTTGCTCCTTGCTATCATTATAAGTGCTATGACAGAAGAGGACTTGTCTTTCCAGGAGACTGACTGACTGACTGATTGATTGATTTTTGTTAAGCATTGGGCAGGAAAGAGATGTGGAGAATCACAATACAAATGTTTCCTGTGTTTCTTGGGTATTTCAGTCAATGTTTATGGGCAGGGTTAGCCTGAGTAACATTAACATAAGACAGTCCACTGGAAGAATTTGAATTACCAGGCAAGGGAGTTAATTTATGTCAGACTTCTTCAGGGCTTCCAAGTAATATTACATGCTTGTGAACATTGTACAACTAAAACGAGATGCTTTTTCCTCCATGCAAGATAAGAAATACTGGAAGAACAAGATGAAGAACACTTGTTGCCATCATTGCTTGAGGTGTAACTGAAGAAAAACTGGCTTCAGGCACTGAAGCTGGCACTGGAAAGGGTGTAGCATCATGCACTTTGAGTTACGATACATCCATGCTATGAATTAAGCATAGACTTCATTGTACTTTTTGCCCAGACACGCTCAGTAACTGTGTTTTATTTATAAGTTAGTGCTAAGGTGCCAATTTAGACTAACCTCTACAATACTCAAACAACAACAACAACAAAAATGAGCTTGCACCATGCTTTAGCCTGGGTGAGGCTGTTTCCTTTACATGATATGGAAGGATGGAACATGTTCATACTGCAGACCAGTGCACATAGGGCTGCACAAACCTTTAATCATTCAGACAACAGTGTGGGTGTCTTGGAGTCTGAGTTTTTGCCAGGCTGATGAATGGCATTGTTCCTGGAAAGAGAATGGGTACTGGGAGCCAGCTGCCCAAGTCTGCTGTCCAGCCTGTTTTTAATTCCATGGTGGGCCAAGAATGGGGGCTGCCTCATGGGCATGCCCTTCCCAATTGCCTCCATCTGTGCATCCATCCTCTGGATCCGGACATTACCTGGCTGTTGCCTTGTGGTTTTTAATTTAATCACTGCTTCTTCCTCCTTAGTCATTATGGCATCATGCAGCGTAAAATGTCAAGACAGCATTGGAATACACACTATGAATAATAAGATACTTTTTTTTTTTTTTAATGGTAATAATATAAATCTTTTCTGATGATCTCCTTTCTATTATTACCCATTACAGAGAGTGTCCTGACATTACCTTATACCTCTTACATTTAAAAATGTAGCATGTCGGATCAGACATGACTCTGCAGTGTGACAAGTGCCTTTGTCACAATTACTTCTGTATTTACACCACCCACAAGGTGACATGTTCTGATAAATGAACTATGCAATGCTAGATTTTCTATCCACACACATGCTTGAGAATCTATGGTATGGTTGCTTTGAGTATTACAGCAGTTCATACAGAACATACTGCATTAACTTTATACCATATCCACAATGAGGAAGGAGAATATGTGCTGAATATTATTACCAATATCTTTAGTGATTTAATACATTTACATTTAGATGCATTTAGTACATTCACATTTAGCTTTACATTTTAGATTTAGTTTTTATAATACATTGCTTGTGCTTCAGTTGTTTATTCCTAAAATGCAGGTTACAGTAAAGATAACAAATGAAAGTTCAAAATGTTTGAAGCTAACAGTCTAAGTTGCATTACCATTACCAACAAAGAACTCAGAAAGTACATGTATTTATGGTAAACAAAAGGATGAATCTTTTATCCCCACATGGGCAAACTATGATAAGTTTTCTTTGTGTTTCAATTCCAGCTCCATTTTCTACCACCTGCATTGGCTCTGTCATCATTGTATTATATCTTTTTTTCTACTACTGTGTTGATGGCCTTATTAACTGATTATTTCATCTGGCCTGACTTTTCAAATGTTAGATGTGAGTGGTGATTTTTGTCTGGTCTCTCATAATAAATGGGCGTTGCCCAATAACTCGCAATGCTTTGTCATGGCTCTATCTACCTCTTGGAGAGCAACCTTGTAGAACTACCTTCTGGCTGATTTAATTGTTCCCATCACTCCCCCTCCATCAACATTTGATAAAGAACTAAAAAACAACAACAACAACAACACTTTTTATTTATTTAATTTATATTTTAATCTGTGCAAGACACGGGGACTTGGGTAAGGATTTCCATGTGCAGAACACCAAACCAATGCTGTGGCAACACACAGTTCAAACACATTCACACACCACTCTGAGTGAGTGTGAGCTTATGCTGGAAATGGACAATGAACACTTATTTCTTTCAGCCTATGAAGAAGGAGTCACAGCCAGAAATTACATATCCTGTCATTAAGATGAGGACCACAGAATAAGAACATTATTTCATTTCCAAAATGCACAGGTATAATTGTCATTTTTTGTAAGCTGAACCAAGAGCTGTGCTTGTATCGACTGAACTCTGTGGTACAAGCAGAGAAGGCCAACTTAGCATTTGTCTGTAACTTTCCATTAAAGGGAGACTAAGACTCTCTGGCCATTAGTTGATCAAAATTTCATTATAAAGGAAAAATGTCCCAGCTGATAACTGCTGCATCTTTTTGCAAGGCAAGTTGATTCGTACAAATCATTCATATACTGTTGGATTGAAATCCATTGTACGTGATTTTCATTGCCAAGGTCTTATTTGAAGCTTTAAAATTATAATACATAGGAGGAGTGAAAACAAATGTAATGATTTTGCTATAGGTGGGAACCAACACAATCAGCAATACTCATTGCATGCTCTAAGCTTATTGCAGGGACTGACAGAAGGGTATGAGCTAGCAACTGAAGAGAGAAGCTAAAATAATTGTTTCAAATACAGTCTAAACCATGAAAATGGACCTTGAGGTCTGGACCAGATTACCTCTTCAGAATAAGGAATCCCATATGAACAATACAGCCATAAATAAACTAACAACATTTGGGAGATTCAGCGTAGACAGGAAAATAAAATGTATAGTGATGACATATTCATGGTCTCACATTTTATGGACCTCCAACACTACTTACTTGATTTACATATATACATATATATTTATGCAGGAGTATGGAATCTGATGGAAAATAATAAAGACTATTAGAATGCAGCTCCTTCTGTGTCAGAGAGAAGGAAGTATTAATCAGAGCTACACAATAACTGCAAACAGCTGAGAATACCCATAAACATCATTGAGAAGCAGAGCCTTCTATGCAACACCATAGGCATATTGAAATGACAAAATTGAGGAATAATTACTAAACTGGTGATGACCATTGCTGTTCAGCATGCTTTGCATAGCAATGAGTATTCTGAGTGCCCTCATCTACTCCAGCTACCTGTGCAAGTTGTCGAGAATGAATAACATTGCAGGTAAGTAGAAGTCAGATGGCAAAAATGTTTGGCTAAGGGCTTATATTCTTTTCATTGCTGGAAATAGCATTTACTCAAAGGGACAGACAAGGCTTTAATTCATAAAGGGCACTTTGCAATCAAAGCATATGTGATTATTTGTTTGTCGTAGGAACAATGTATGGATGAAGTCACTCAGGCCACCATGCCCAGGTGTTGGAGATGACAGTGTGTGACATGTCACTGAGAGCCCGCACAGTTTTGGAAGTAATGTGGCAGAGGGAATAACCTGCAGCACAAGATGTGTTCCATTCTGAATTTAAAATAAAAAGGCATGGAAGTTCCTATCATGAAAATCACATTTATGACCCTTTTTTTTTAAAAAAAAAAAATATATATATATATATATATATATATATATATATATATATATCACTGCTGCATTTCCTTCAAGAACAATTTATACACAGCCTCTATCATACGTTTTTAAAGCCCTTACACTATATGGCACTCCACAGATGGACTTTTGAAATGAATTCTTCCTTCTTTGGTGCTCCAGAACTACAGCACACTTTCAAATAAGGAAGCTGAGAGCATCCCCTTTTGTTCACAAGGTCCATGTTGCTCACTGTGGTCAGCTGCACAGTCCAAAGAGAGCTCCTGAGAGGACTATGCTTTAAGGCATGGATTCTTAGTTACAGAAGGTGTGTTTTAAGAGACTGTTATTAGCAATGACACCAGAAGGAGCTTGTGGCGAAATAGGAAGTGACACTTTAAGATATCGTAAATGGTAGATTCTCCCTCTATTTTAAAGTTAGCTTGGATTTCTATGCAAATATATCAGATCTCTGGCACTGATTTGTATTTACATCCTATCTGTCCAAAATATATTTTTTCTGTAATTTTGGCTTTGTGGGGCTCAGAAATAACAGAACTAAAATATCACACCACTACATGGGGGGTATGTTAATATATTCCTTCTAATAATTTATTTTCAGACTAGACTTATGCCATCAAGATAATTTAATTCAAGGCTAAGGCCTGGTGTGTCTAGCAGGAATCAGCTAAAATGATTGAGCTTAACTCTACCCAGCTAAGCAAAGATCTTTGCAATTTTCTTGTCTTTATGGAAAATCTTGTGATTAAATTCTGGCTGTTAGACTCATGAGAACCACAGAGTAAGGGCACCAGAAAAAGGTCACGTACACATTATTATGAATAAGAACTCCTTTCAGGTCAACTCTCCTCATATACTGGCACAATAACATTATATAACACATGAAGACACCAAAATATGAAAAAATAGAATAAGCTGGCTCTCCTGTTAATATCTAAGACATAAAGAAATTCATGTAAATTAAACAGTCCAAAGCATACATAGGTGTGTGCTCATATGAATGAGCTCACATATATGGGAGCAAATAATGTGGCTGAGAGGTAGAAAGTATACCTTGGAAGATTCATTTTCCATAACGACTTGGTTCATTTTTGATAGACAGTAAAATATTTGTCCAGTGAACAACCTGACATTTCTCATGGCGTTGTAGGTGCCCTTCTTCTGCTCATGAAAAAGTTGTCTTGTTTATTCATTTAGTTCTGACAAAGGCAAAATTTCAGGTTATAGCTTCCACTCTATTTTCCTGGCTAGTCATTCAAGACAGATTCCCCTAATGATACATTAAATTATTTCTTTACTGTTACTCCACCATTGCCTCATATTTTGTATAGGTAGTATATGAAAAATGCTAGTGATACTGCTGTTCTGCACTGGTAAACAGATAAAATGGAGAGAAAGAGACCAATCATTTTGTCAGTTCCCATTGTAATCCTAACATTCTATGAGAGTAAAAATAATGTAAAAGTTTTTTGTGGACATTCATATTAACCAGCCTATGAGTTTACCTTGAAGGTATACAGCGGGATTCTAATAGTGACTAGATACTTGTTTTGTAACATTTAAGTTTTTTGAAGTAAAATCACCTGATAAATCGGGCACATATGTATTAATGCTACATTGGTGCAATTGATTTGCACATGAACAGAAGACCAGCCTACATATCTGGAATGAACCATGAGAGGTCCAGGTTGCTATACATACGTCAAGGAGACCAACACTGAGGTAAGGTGTAAAAGCCAGAAGATTAACTTCCATGGTTAACTTCTCTTCTTCTCCACAATTGCTCATAATATGGCCCAAATTAAATCTTAGGGAACAAGCATAAGTGCAATTCTGAAAAACAAACAAACAGAAAAAAAGAGCTTTAGAGTTCACAAAGTTGTTGTTGAAAGCAAAGAAGTAGACAGATGAGGATGCTACAACATTCATGCTGGCTGAATTATAAACCCTTGAAATCCCTTCTGCCCTGTAAAAAAAAAAAAAAAAAAAAAAAATAGTAAGTATAATTTGGAATGGAGATTCATATTTTTTAGTTAACTAGATGATGAATAGACAAAGGTCTAGATTCCCTAAAGCATTAGGTGACATTGCTCCTCATGATCATGGCCATGTTTGCACTTGAAGAATGTTTCTTATGTTTCATAAGGCTTTGCCAGGCCTCAGAAAGCCCATAATTACTTGTGAAATGGTGTTCTAGGCTACTTTCTGCTGTGCAACCAGTTACCTGCTTTTGAACACATTTTGATTCAAATAAACACCAGAGAGCTGTGTCAGCACAGAGGTGCACAGAACACTCCACTATCCTCTGAGCATTTCTGCTGGACATGTTCCTGTGCTATGACATACCTGCTCTCTCCAGCTGTATGGATCAGATAACCTCCTTGTGACTGAGACAGGAGTCAAAACTGCCAGCCCCCAGCTAGGATGTTGCATTTTCCCACTCCTTGGCAGAGCAAAACAATTGTGGTTAAGTTATTGTGATGGAGATGGGAGGAGAGGAAATATACTAAGCCGATTCAGCCCAATAGTTATCAGACCTAAGAAAAAACTGTTCACAAATACAAAACTATTTACAAACACTGACTGTATTGTTTTTGCAGAAAAAAATCACAATCCTAACTGAAACAAGGAAACTGAAACTCAAAATGTGTGCAGACTAAAGATGACTTGAGTAAGGACAACTTACTGATGGAAGGGTTTAAAAGATAACTTTCTTCAGCTGACTATCCCATATCTGCTCCATGGACAGCTGATCTGTGTGTAAAACAACTCCCATATCACTAGCATTTACAGCCCCATATTTCCAGGTAACTGCTGACTAGTTCACAACCTTTTATTTCCAAGACAAATTGAACTGAAATTGGGAGCCTGTTTCAGAAACAGCCTAGGCCTCTGTGTGGCAAAAGTACTAAAGGCTCACTACTCCTCCTAATATACATCAAACAATTCTTGTGTCACAAATTAAAGCTTGATGATGTCCCAGTATCCAGAAGTGTTCCCTTTTTCTCTGTGTTTCAGTACAACTTTTTAATTAGAAACCTGTTTAAACCCTCTGGCGTAATCAGCTCTGACAGGCTTGAGTTGACAAGATTTTTCCAACCTATAAGGTTCTATTAGAAGGTGCAAATGTAAATATTCCTAAATTTTTCAAAGCTCTATAGCTACTGAAGTCATAAAAATAGATCAATTCTCAGGTAGGAATTTTTCCTTTCCTCCCTCCACTCCCCAGGTGTGATAACTGAATTTGTTAGAGTAGATGGAGAAAGGGGAGTGAAATGAAGAGGCTTTTCACTGGATAAATCTGTCTTCAGCTCCAGTGGAAGTAGACCCTGCTGTGTGAAATGCCTGACTACATTTCAGCTTGATTAAAGTGTTTGATTTTTTTTTTTATTTTTTTTTTCCAACATGCTCATGCTTCCCCATGACAATGCTATTTATTTGTAGGAGCAGCTGAAAGGAAAAGTCCCCAACCTTTACTGCCAGGATGCAAGTCTAAATGTTGGATGCACAGAGCTGTTGGAATGGAATCAAATTGCCAGTGGTCAAATGACCAAGCTGGGGTATAAACTGCAACAAATGAAATCAATTCACCAGAACCCAAATCCTGCAAAGAGACAGTCAAAACACCAAGACAAGATGCCCACAGCATCAGAGCACAGGTTTGCAGTGGCCATGAGCCAAGCCATACAGCATGTTCAGGGGCTCTGGGGTTGCAGACCAGCCAGCCTACACAATGCAAGTGCCACTTGCCTACGCCAAAGATTCTTAGATTGTACCAGTAAATTCCCATTGTTGGTAGGTAAACCTGAGCAGGATCTTTTACTCAGGAATCAGTGTGGAAACATTCTTAAGTCAGATGTTTTGCCCAAATGGCCTTCTCCTTTTTAGGTATGGTTGCACTTACGACTTTATATAAATGTCATGAAAGGAACATCAGGGCAACACAAAGTTCTTCCCTACTCAGCAGATGGAAGTCAGGTGAATTTATCAGCCCTTCTAAACAAGAGAGGCCCACAAATGCAAAAAGCAGGCAAGTAATCATGTACAGTGTGTCATGCATAACCTATCTTGAGAGGCTTCTATGATGGAATGACTGGCTGGGTAGATGGGGGGAGAGTGGTGGCTGTTGTCTGCCTTGACTTCAGCAAGGCTTTTGACACCATCTCCCACAACACCCTCATTGGTAAGCTCAGGAACTGTGTGTTAGGGAAGTAGCCAGTGAGGTGGATTGAGAACCGCCTGGATGGCAGAGCTCAGAGAGTTGTGATCAGCAGCACGGTCTGGTTGGAGGCCTGTAGCCAGCAGTGTCCCCAGGGGGGTCAGTACTGGGTCCAGACCTGTTTAACCTACTTGTCAGTGGCCTCGATGAAGGGACAGAGTGCACCCTCGGCATGTTTGGTGATGACACAAAACTGTGAGGTGTGGTACACCAGAGGGCTGTGCCGTTCAGAGAGACCTGGACAGGCTGGAGAGCTGGGCTGAGAGGAACTTCATGAAGTTCAACAAGGGCAAGTGCAGGGTCCTGCACCTAGGGAGGAATAACCCCAGGCACCAGTAAAGGCTGGGGGCTGACCTGCTGGAGAGTAGCTCTGCGGAGAGGGACCTGGCCATCCTGGTGAACAACAAGTTAAACATGAGCCAGCAATGTGCTCTGGTGGCTAAGAAGGCCAATGATGTCCTTGGGGTGCATTAGGTAGAGGGTTGCCAGCAGGTCAGTGGGGGTGATTCTGCCCCTGGTGAGGCCTCGCCTGAGTGCTGTGTCTAGCTCTGGGCTCCCCAGTGTAAGAGGGACATGGAGCTCCTGGAGAGAGTCCTGAGGAGGGCTACGAAGGTGACTAGGGGAAGGGAGCAACTCTGTCATGAGAAAAGGCTGGGAGAGTTGGGCCTGTTCAGCCTGGGGAAGAGAAGGCTGAGACAGGAGCTTATCAATGTACGGAAATACCCAGAGGGAGGGTGTCAAGAGGATGGGGTCAGACTCTTTTCAGTGGTGCCCAGTGGCAGGACAAGAGGCAATGAGAACCAACTGAAACACAGGAGTTTCCATCTGAATGTGAGGAAAATGTTTTTTACTGTGAAGGTGATAGCCACTGGGACAGGTTGCCCAGAGAGGCTGTGGAGGCTCCTTTCCTAGAGATATTCAAACTGCCCTGGATGCTCTACGTGCAATGTGTTCTAGGTGACCTTGCTTGAGCACAGGGGGTGAACTGGGTGACCTCCAGAGGTCCCTTCCAACCTTAACCATTCTGTGATTCTGTGATTCTATGATTCTGTGATTAAAATTATCTCATCTGTGCTCTTGGAAGAACAAACTTTTTATTATGGGGAAGATATAAGTCAGACTTCATTCTGTCTCAGTCTTGGGAATTAGCTGAGGAGAGGCTGTAAGCTGATGAATTATTTATTGTAGGGTTGGAACTTTAGGTGTGTGTGTATGTGTGTATATAGAAAGCTGCAGTTCAGTGGGGACTGAGACTGAGAAGTTCATTTTCCACTACAGGGTGGACTGCATTTAGAGCAAAAGCAAGCACTTCAGTGGCTAAGCCTCCAGTCCCTGTTTCTTGTTTTTCTCCCCCTTTTCACTCTCAAATACTCCCCATATGGCATCTCCACCCAGATCCAAGTACTCAAATATAAACTAAACCACATACTCCCCCCTTTCCCATCTACAAAAGAATTTGTTCCATTGCAGTGGGAAGCCACAGCATTTATTACATCTCTGTCTAAAATGAACCTCAAAACAAGCATTTCATCCTCTCTCATGTAATCATCATAAGATAGAAAATGAAATTTCCAAAACCTAAAAGCATGCTGCAGAGAGCTGGAGGGCAGTGCATGTCAGCTTTTACTTTGATGTATGCTATGTTTTTTTGTTGTTGTTGTTGTTTTGTTTTGTTTTTTAAAAAAGGGTTGGGGGGGTGGGGAGGGGAGAGAGAGGGGCAAGATGCACAAGAGTGTCTTCCTTGAGATATTCTCTCTGTTGCTTAACTTTTTAGATAATAGTGGGATTTGAGAGATGGGAGAAAATTATCTTGCTGCCTGGATTGGGAATGGAATATGCTGAAGAGACACTGTAAGAACTTTGTTTAGCACTGTGGATGGTTTCACATTCCCTCTTGCATCTTAATGAAGTAAGCATCACCTCAAGGATTGCAATGAAGATGTAACGACTTTTAAAGCACTGCTAGGATCAGCCAGTAAATGCCAGTTACTTTCTTTACTGACATGATCTGGGAAAATATGAGCTTTATCTCAGACTAGAGAACTTTTTTTTCACCTGACCCAGAAATATTGAGGTGTCCTGGGGAGCTGGGATTTATTGTAAGTGTTTATCCAGTGGCTGAGTGTTTGTTTCTGAATGTCTGCTGCTGTTTATTTCCTAGGAGAGCAGAGTGGCACTCCTAAGGGTCAAGTGGTGTTGAATGTCTTAATCTCTTTTTTTTCCTCCCCTCTCTCTGTCCCTCTCTTGCCTTTTTAGTAAGATATTTAAGCACATGCTGTACCACGATCAAGAAGCAGAGCTTTATGTTTTTCTCCCAGTGGCCACTGATCCTCCCTACCTGCTTTCATCACTTGGTTGCATCTTCAAAATAAGAGCTCCTTTTCTTACACCGTTTTCTTAAGCCAACTCCATATCTTTTCCCTCCCCTCTGCCACCTCCTATTTACACTTGTAACTACTGTCACTGTCAGCTGTGCCTGCCATCTGCTTCCAGAATATTACAAAGCTGTAATCATGGGAGATTTTGAAATATATTCATACAAATCAAAGACTTTCAGTTGCTGTCAGGGGTGAATTTAGTGTTTAGGAAAGTGCAGGACTGCCAGCAGAAGCTTTCAGAGCCAGCACCTGGAAAAGAGAGGCTGCGGGAGTTCCTCCTGCCCACTTTGGTCATCCCACCTCGTGCCCGAGCTGCAGCATTTCTGTGTTCTCAGGGAAGGCCTCAGCTGAGACAAGCTGACTAATTGCACTAGATTATTTGCAGTTTAGTAGTGATCTTGGAGCTGGACAAGGAAGAGACCCAATTTATGCCTAGTCTGGGAAAGTATATAGCCACTGCAGTCACCTCTCTGCTGTCTTGCCCCTTTACAAATAGACTGTAGCTCAGCATATTTTTTCCATTTGCATTATTTGGGATAGGGACTGCATTATTAAGCCTGAACAGTGCCTGTAATAGTGGCCTGACCCTTGTCAAGGGCATCTAGGTGCTGCTGTAATACATAGTAATAATGATACTGGAACGTTAGTTGTGAGATAGTTGTGTATTCCGACACTGATGCTACCTGTGAATCCTGCACTGCTTGGTGTATACTCTCAGTTTTCCAGCTTAACAGAAGTGGTTGTGATAAATTATGTTTAATTTACCAAGTGGTGTAGACCACTTCTACTTCTCTAGGAGAGATTCTGCAACATGGGTCTGCAAGGACGCTATGCACATTTCAAGTGTTTTTGTTGTTGTTTGTTTGTTTCTGTTGTTTATTTTCATTATTTTCTTTGGCTTTAATTTGATCCCCCAGACTGAATATCTGTTTGGGGCAACAGTACATGAGGTGCAGTCCTGTGGTGCATATTCCACTAATTTGACTTCAGCTAAGGGGAGTCTGATTCATGCTCTCTGAGACCAGTCTGTGATGCAAAACAGTGGGGATGGCAGAGAACTTTGCTGCAAATGCACACTTCTGATCCAAACTAAAAGGCTGCTGTAGATGCACCCAAAAACACTAGTATCCACAACACAGAACATCAGTTCTTCTTCTCTTCCTTTTTCACATTTCTCTGTTTGCAGTATACTTCACTAATTTGGAAGCAATAAAAAATCAGTTTAAAAAATGTTACTCTTCCACATTTCAATATATTTGGTGCAATGGTGTGCCTTTTAAACCATCTTTGCTAGGTCTCCCATTTTCCAAAATTGTCTTCAAGTATGCCAATATTTTCATTAATGTCCCTACATGACTTCATCATTATGTGGGATAGACAACGTAAATAAAAAAGAGCTGCTCTGTATTTCTGCAGAAATTAATTGATCCCCAAACGGATTCCTTTCTCCTCAGCACTTGTTGAGAGCTGGAGATTCAGCCTGAAGGTAATGTGTCCTTGGTCTCAGTGAAGCAAATGCACACTGTCTGTGCTGACCATGGCAGCTAAGCTGTCGCAGGCTCAGCTAGTAGTTGGATGCTCGCCACCTCAGGATCCTGGATGCTGCAGACACAAGCTGAAGAGCTGCGGTCAAACGCTTGGCAGATATTAGACCACAGAAACCAGATGAGTGGAAAAGATTCATTTGGCTCTGTCGTTGCTCCTGAGTTCATGTGTGGAAATAGAAAAGTGCAACCTTCTGATCTGTGGTGGCAGCCTGAGGCCTGCACAAGCATGATGGATTAATCCGAGAGGGTTTATTTTTTAATTTAGAGGAAACCTTCAAAACACACAAAGCAGCCAAATGTGACATGCTGTGCAAAGAGAAGCAGTCATTCCATGGGACTGTAATTAGGAAGAATTGCTGCCACATAATTGTATACCTATCTCCCCCAGTTGGTGCCACAGAACTTGCTCGTGTCCCCTCAAATACGAGAAAGCTGATGAAGGTATGCTTAATTTCATTTCAAAATCCCTGACAAGGACAAAGAGTACCTCAGGAAGTGAAAGGTTAGAGTCAGCTGGTGCAGCGGCTTCAGGAGGGACTGTGGCTAGCACTGTGTCACTGAAGGCTGACAGTGACACCGGTAAAAGGGCAGATGTGGAAAGGATCAGTGAAGACAGCAGTAATGAGAGGGAAATACCAGAGACTGCAAGAGGCCACAGGAAAATGCTACCCTGGATGAAAAGACTGAACCTTGGTACCACCGTGACAGTATGTCATCTTTGCTGTCGTGTTGTCTAGAATAGCAACGGAGACCTAGCAATGCAGGAAAAGAAGGAAATGGCAATTGTGTGTCAGCCAGAACTGAGCCCTTGGGTCATGCTTCTGCGAGGAGGCTGTTAGGAACGGATAGTGGTGAAGCAGGCAGTGGTAATGGGCAAAAATTGTCAAAAACCCATTTCAGTATTAGGGAGCTATTTAGATCCCGGACAAGCTGAGGCTTCTTTGTAATGCTGGTTTAAATCATCTCACAGAAAGACTGTGTAATTTAAATGAATTGCAGATTACCTCAGGTGTAGGTCAAAGGGGTATAAGCAATTCTGCTACAACCAAAATGTACCAGAGCAACTGCAGCTCTGTAGGATGTGTGGGACCAAGCTTCAGTTCCTTGCTCCATCCCACAGCTTCTGGGTGAACACACTGATGTGTGCCTTGGGGCAAGGGGTCATGCCCCTTTACCTATTACATTGCTTTCACCATGAGAAGTAGGGAAAATCATATTAACTCAGACAAGGAGCCTCACCATGTTCATTGCAGAGCTTGCAAGTCCTTGTTCGTCAGAGCTGTGACATGAATGTGCCAAAAAAGGGGGGGATGGAGCTGCAGTCAGCAGGTTTGGTCTCTCTGACCATATCTACAATGGACAGCAGACACTGGGTCTATGCTTCAAAGAGCTCCGAGGTCCTGATCCTTTGCTCTCCAGATCTGTAACAACAACAACTGTTTCCTTTCTTGCCCTCTCATCTCATTTTTTTTTTTTTCTGTATAATTGTTGTGTGACAGGCATCCAGGGACTCAGAAGCTTTCCCAGGCCCCACAGCTGCATCCAGCACTTGGATGGGGATGTGACACCCGCTGCCTGGCTGTGCATTGCCAGACCTCACAGCCATGGGATAGAGAGGATGATGGAAAGAAATTACTTCCTGGGAAGCAGAAATTCAAGCCAGGGTGACCTGGAGGAAGGGTTTTCTTCTTTTAGATTAGATTAGACCAATAGACTTATTGAGGTTTTGATTTATTATTATTATTATTATTATTTCAGAAAATGCATTCGGCAATAGTTTGAAAACAGCTTGGCTCCTGGCTAGTCAGAGCTTCACACCTCTAAAACATGTTACTTGTACATGCTCAGCTACGGACTCCATCAGGAGTAAACCAACATAAATTAGGCCAATATTCTGTGAACTCTGTTTGAACTTCATCCTCCTTCTCACAGCTGCAGCCCCCACTTATTGAATCTCATACCTGCTTTTGGGATGAAAAAGTCTGCTGAAGTAATTATTGCTGTGTAATGGGAAAAATAATTTCTCATTAAAATACTATAGCAAATATTTTTATGCACAGCCTGCAGTGAAACATGCGTGAAGATCTGTGGGTCATGCACAGATTACATAACAATATGACTTGGTGGTAGGATACGCAGCTCCTCACTTAAATGACGTTTCTTCAAATCCAGCCCAATATTCACAGAAGGACTGAAAGCAGCATAGGCAGAATGCTGGCTGTTCAGAGTAAATGATTCAGTGCTCTCTGGACAGTCCTTAAGGGGCATGCATTGAGAGGAACTCAACACCCAGCTTCCTGAGCTCTGCATCTGATTTCAAGTATGTAGTTAGTGAAATTAAGGCTCTGTGTGTTGGTGTGAAAGCTCAGAACAGAACAGCATATGAAATAAAGAAATAGCAATGTTAATGAAGACAAATAAAAGTGAAGAATTCTGATTTGAATTTTCTTTGTTTTCAAAGCCAGAGAGTGGCAAATAATATGATTATAAAAAATAATAAGATTTTTCAAGGGTCTTCTTATTATGAGATTCAGATTGAGGCTTTCTGTTTGTTCTCTACATGCAAATGGAAATATATATATATATATAAAATTATAAAATAGTCCTTTTCTAACCCAGGGGCTGATACTTGCCACTTAACTTGTGCTTCATCAGACTCTTCTGACATGAAAACCGCTCCTAAATTACAATCTGAACTGCAATTTCGTGTCCTGTTAGAAACCACTCTAACAGAGGCATGGCAAGTCATCGAGGTAGTTGGCAGGGCAGAGCCTGTCAGTACACTTACACTGCAGGCATGTAACCTGTTTTCCCTTCCTCCATCTGCTGCATCCATTTGGGGCTGGGTAGGCATTATACAAAGCAATAGCTTCTGCCTTTGCAAAAATACGTATCATTCCCCTTCAGTTTGCAGCCATTTATATCCCATCCTATCAAATCAAAAATTTGACATCACACTTGTAGTGCTTTAATGAATCAGAGGAAAAGGAAGCTAAAAATGTAATGGGAGCTGCAGTTTTTCCTGCAACATAGTAGACCATGAGAAGACCATGGACAGATGGTCCATTAAATGCTTGTCCTTTACAAACATGGAGAATATCACTCACACAGTAAAAACCACAGCCCCAGGCTTCCCCCGTGGCTAGGAAACCTGCAGAGGAGAAAAGTTCTGTGCACATTTGTGAAGGTCAGGCACAGAGAGTATCCTGGGGACACAAAACCTGGGGGAAGCTGCAGGAGCAGCCTCTCTTTTCCCACTGTGGGTAGTGCAGAGCTGTGGTGCTCTGGGGTGCTGGAGCACACAGCACCTGCTTTGAGGCTCGATGCCAGGCATCCTTCGGGAAGCAGCAGAGCTTCAGGGCTGCCACGCCACAGCAGAGATACTGAAGTGCAGCTACTGCCTCTCTGCACCAGGCAAAATGCACATTCACGATGTGTCAGTGACACTGAAAGCAGCACTTTAAACCCTTGTTCTTTGGAAATCTTCATGTGCATGATGCCTCATGCTTTTCTCATGGGAAATTTCTGTCCAGTTCCACTACAGGTTTTGGGTGTCCTTTCCACATTTTTTTCCCCAGCTCCATTCCCCAAATACCACTTTACCCACATGAGGCACTCTGGATGCAACTGCTACAGGCAATATGCTCAATAGACAAAATGTCAAGAGTAAAAGTGAAACATTTCTGATAATGGAGGTAGGCAATAAGAAAGTAAGTGGCAACAGCAAAGAAAAGGTAAAGCTTTTTCTCAGCTAGGGTTTCATGTTTTAGAAGTGAACTCTGGACATGTAACAGAGACAAACTGGAAGAAAAAATTATCCTCTTGTGCCTTGTATTGTGTTTTCTCCTAAGCTCAGACCTATGCTTTACTGACAGCCCAGACTCCCATTAGAAACATCTGTTTTGAGTTTGGATGGTTATTTGTTTTGCTTGCTTTTGTTGTTGTTGTTTTGTTTTTTTCTTTTTTGTTTGTTTTTTTCTTTTTTTTTTTTTGGTGGTGGTGTGGTTTTTTGTGTTTTGCCATTTTTCTCCCTTTTGCTTTTGATTCTTTTCCCCTTCTAAGGTGTTCTCTAGTAAACTTTTCTCAACCTATGTCTTCTGTCTCTCCAGGCAGATTTAGCTGCATCTGTCTGCCAGGTGCATCAGCTTGCAGAGTCAGTAAATCTCTCAATGACCAGTGTCCAAGCCTTAGAAACACCTCAGACAGTTTATTCTTTTCTTCCTCCTCATCCCCACCCCTTTTACCATCTGCAAAACCAACTGTGGATTGGGAAAGAGGCTCTCCCTCATTCAGACATAGTGTCACAGTTAGTTCCTACAGTTTTTCTCTGACTTGTGCAGCTAATGGAATAATTTCCTTTCCTGCTTACTTTGATGTGTTTCTTTCTGTATCTCACAGTGAGTGAGGCACCTGTGTGGGGGTTATTGGCAGCTAGGCGCTTTATCATACCCTCTCTCATATAATGGGTTTGATTTTCGTGTTCATTAGGGTTGCTCAACACCTGGTAAAGTGCTGCTTTTAGGACTCTCTAGCCTCCCAAGTCAGTGTAAAGGGGTTTTGGCACAAGCGAGAATAAAGACCAATACTGTCATTACCTGCTGTTCAAAATGACTCTTGTTACTTACTTTTCTTTGTGAAATTGGTGCTATCAGTAATATGAGAGAGGAAGGATGTTCTTGTCACTAAAAACAATGAACAATGACCTGGGGGGTTCCAAACTTCTTCCTCTTTTTGCCCGTTAGATCGTACATAATGCCCATTAGGTAATATGGCATGAGTCCATTTTGGGTTTCCAAACATGGAAAAAATGCTTCGTTGTTTTTAAAGGTACTTGAGGATTCATCAGATTTAAGATTAATTTTTATTTGTACAGCATAGACAGCCACACCACCCTTGCCTTCACACAGAATTAACACAAATGTCTCATCTGCAATAATTATTTTTTACAGATGTACTCATTTTCTTCTCTTTGCATGTGTTCATTTGCACAGTGTACTTTTGCATGGGCTGAGCTTTGTCTGTTAGGAGGTACCTAAAACTCAATTACTGCTAACTGCTTAGAAAAAGTTATTATTCTCTATGAAGAGTTTGTGTTGAGCACCATTTTGCTTTAAGATCATTGCCTACCTTAATCTCTGGTGGTTTCCCTTGGAAAAAAAGAAAATGGAGAAGAAAGCTTTGTGTATTCATTCTTGCATTAAAAAAATTAGTCTCAGTCTGTGCTTAAAAGCAAAAAGCTTTTATTAAAAGTTTCAAAAATTCTGACATTTTATGTTTCTTACATAGTTTTAGTCAAAAAAAATTATCTTTGAATGACTCACGCATAAGTCATTTCCACATATTGGCTCTTTTTGACCTCCGATTTTTGTGATAACTGCTATAATTTGCTTCAATCATTTTATTTATCGGTGGAATAATGTGCCTCCATTAGATGATTTTTATTTGTGTGTGTGTGTGTGTGAAGGAAACAAAAATAATGTGAAGTCTGAGTATGTTTTCTCACAAGTCCTATGAGGAGCAGCTGAGGAAACTGGGGTTGTTTAGTCTGGAGAAGAGGAGGATCAGGGGAGACCTTAGTGCTCTCTACAACTGCCTGAAAGGAAGGGGGAGCTGGGGGTCGGCCTCTTCTCACAGGTAACTAGTGATAGGACTAGAGGGAATGGCCTCAAGTTATGCCAGGGGAGGTTTAGGTTGGAAATGAGAGACTTTTCTTCTCAGAAAGAGCAGTCAGGCGTTGGGACGGGTTGCCCAGGGAGGTGGTGGAGTCACCATCCCTAGGGGTGTTCAAGGAAAGGTTGGACGTGGTGCTTGGGGACATGGTTTAGTGGGTGACAGTGGTAGCCGGGTGATAGTTGGACCAGATGATCTTGGAGGTCTTTACCAAACTTACTGATGATTTTAAAACTACTCTGCAAATGTATCTGGTGCATCATCTTAAAGGAGACAAGGAGCATGAGTTTTCAGGGACACAATTTTCAGTGAATCTAAACACACCAAATTGCTGCATTGCACAGCAACAAAATTTTGGCTACAAATCAGCCAGATCTCCACATGCTCCACTTGCATCCAGTTCTGTCTTCACAGAAGGTCTTCACTGGAGTTTACAAAACACTGTGGAAGTCACAAAAGTGCTCCAGTGGAGTAAATCTTATAATAATGGATATTATATTTATTTTTCTATTGTCCTTATTTTTAATAAGGTACAGAATGTTAACTTTAGATTTCAGAATTCTAGAAGTTTACATCTTTTCAGAGAGTTTCTTCAGGCTGTCAGCCAAATTTGAAAGACATTGTTATTCACATACTCTTCACCTTTTCATTTTCATATCAGAAACCATGAACATGAGAGACGTCATTGCTAGGAAAGACAAGACAGAGTTTGAAACAATTCTGCAGAAATGGAGAAATCTGTCAGGAATTTCTGCAATGAAGGTGAGTTTACACATATTTGTTTCAGAAAAATAAAATATTTTGCTGCAAGAGCTCCCTAATTCATTTAAAGTTATGGTAGGATATAATGCTTCCATCCTTTGTCTCTTTATTGAAACATTAATACATGTTTTCCAGTAGGAGATGAAAGCCATATTTTACCACTTTCCACCTCTATCTTTTAATATTTCCGTTAATTCCTCCAATGCTGTCATTCTATTAGCTTCCATTATCAAGTTCAACCTTTTTATTTGCCCTGTGTAATATAATTCTTTTCAAATTACCTGCTAGCTTTCCTTTGCTAGTATGTTTAACTCATTATTCTGCTTTTCTTTATCCCATCATTCCTTTTTTTTCCATCTTGCCCCTTTGTATGTGAAAGCAAAAATCCCTATTTTGCTGCTGCAAAACTTTCAGGGAGTGAGAGTTTTGCCTGCAATTTCAACTCTGCCAATAAGGGCAAAAGCTTTTACCTTTATTATAATGATAAACAAAAATGTAAAGGAAATGGAAAAAGAAACCTGAAGTCAAGTAATAGTGTCAATGTGATTTTCGTCCTCTGTCCT
Source organism: Heteronetta atricapilla (assembly GCA_011075105.1). NCBI lineage: Eukaryota > Metazoa > Chordata > Aves > Anseriformes > Anatidae > Heteronetta > Heteronetta atricapilla. Next base: position 29,075,909 of record CM021763.1, on the reverse strand, counting down.
TCTTGACTCTTATCCTTGCTTGTTCTCTGATATGTGCATGTCAGTTATAAGTATTACGCTATGCAGGTGGAGCCCCTGGTAGAATCCTAGCCTTTCACCCTTCTGGTATTGAGGATAAAATTCACATTGCCTTCACTGCCCCTCAGTTGTTTCCTGAGGACACCGGTTACTTGATGATATAAATACACAGTGCTATTTCTACTTGCAGAAAACTCCCTTTGTGGTGTTTTTTTGGGTGCCTTTTTTGGGGGGGGAGGGGCGGGGAGGGGGGGAAGTTTGGACAGGGGAAGGAACAGAAAGGGACAAATGAAAAAAATTATCCTTCTATTGCCTTTGTACAGCAAATCTGCCCAGTTCTGCCTCACATTGCTGCGTAGCCAAATTGGTGATGTAGGTCCATTCATACCTGTGGGAGCCTGTCCATTTTTAATGGGCTGTGCCTCCTTGGAAGCTGCAGTCAGGAAATTCTGGCTGCCTTGTCCATGTGGACTCCTCACACACTCAGCTCGATCAGTGTCCAGACATGCCAGACCTGATGGCTCCCATTCACTTTTCTGCTAGCTGTGCCTATCAGTTGACAAATAACTCTAAGAGGCTGTACGAACTGCACTGCCCCCTGGTATCCAGTCTAAGATGCATCAATTTTGTGGGATGGATAGCTTCTGAATTTAACACCAACAGTCAATATACAGATTTTAAGGCTTTAAACACATTCTTCATGCAAACTGGTTTTTTTTATTATTATTTGTTTGTTTGTTTCTTGCAAAAGCAGTTGTGCATCTGCAGCATTTTTCCAGACTTTAGGCTATTCATGTTTTCACTTAGAAATGGCATTAGTGTAATAAATCTGACTACATTTGAAACAAAACTTTTCTACTGCTGCCATAAAGATTGACATAAAGGCCATTTCTCATCACTTAATGAATTACCACAGGAGCTGACAGCTTTTAGCACAGGTGGTCACTAGCTGCCAAGAAATACCTGACCCATGGCTTATTATTTATTGGTGGTAGGTGTCCAACCAGACAGTCATTACATCAAGCATGACTTAACACAATTCCCCTCTTCTATGCAATGGAAAGCAAGGAGCTGAATTCCCTGTTGCCTTGGGTACAGCAGACTGCCCTGCAGTATAACAAGCCTCAGGTAGTGGCGGCAAGTGCTGGATGGACCCAGCTCCCTCCTGCTTCCAGTGGCCTTGCTCCTTCACGTGCAGATGGATCCTTCTGAGGAGTGTGCCTCTACTTCATGGTTGTGTCCTTCAGACAATAGAAGTGAAAGCAGAAGGAAAGAACACATGCTTATTCCTGAACCCAGATCATAAAATCACCTCTCCTCTAGGCTAAGTAAACCCAACTCCATTGGCTTTTCTTCACAGGAGAGGTGCTTCATCCCTCTGATCATCCTTGTGGCCCTCTGGGCTCATTCTAATAGCTCCATGTCCTCTTGTGCTGGGGGCCCCAGAGCGGAACACAGCACGCCAGGTGGGGTCTCACGAGAGCACAGCAGAGAGGGAGGATCACCTCCCTCACCCTGCTGGCCATGCTGCTCTTGATGCAGCCCAGGATCTGGTTGACTTTCTGGGCTGCAAGTACATATTGCCAGCTCATGTTGAGCTTTTCATCCACCAGTACCTCCAACTCCTGCTCAGGCCCACCTCTCAAGCCTGTCCGGGTCCCTCTGGATGGCATCCCTTCCCTCCTGCATGTCAACCGCACCACTCAGCTTGGTGATGTCAAGGATTAAAGGACTCTGATCCATGCCATATTTGGGGTTAAGGTTAGAAAAAAAAAATCCAAAATATTTTCCACCATAAGAAATGTCACCAGCAAATTTGGGTAGATTCTGTCTCTCTTGTGGAGCAATGGGCGATCCTTGCAATCAGCTGTTGACAAAACAATTTTTGTCATTTATAATTTCCTGTTCTGTAAAGCAGGCTGGTTTCTTTGGAAGGAATAAATTTCAAGGCTATATGGTATAGAGCCTGCTAAGTCAAGATGTCATCATTGTTTGCCCTGGTTCAGCCCAATTCCCAGTTAGGAGAATACAGTATCTAAATTCTCTGTCTAGAGTACAGGACTCCTCAGAGTCTATGGTGCCACACACCTGAAAATGGATCACAATCCAGTTTAGAGAATTTTATGATTATGCAGACTTCTGATTAACAAAGTTATGCTGTTCTTATATGTAATAATAATAATAATAATAATTTATAATAATATTCTTATTATTAAATTTCCTGAGCTTCTTTTCTCTAAAAAGTAACATAAATAATAAGATTTTACTCTCACATAGCTAAAACCAAACAAATTAAAATACTTGAGCTTCTGCTTAAAGCTTGTAAAGCTTCTGACTCTTTCTCCAGGTCAGAGACATTGAATGCAAATACCTGTTCTGCCACTCAGTGAGTGAATCAATAGCCAAAATCAATCCCACCCCTGAAGTAACTGCTCAGCAAACAGGATGCACATAATCCATTTTCATTATTAATACTTCAGTTAAGATTCAGGTACTCCATTTTGCCTCACGTAATGAGCATGGTTTTACAATGGATGTGTGAAGTTTGCAGTACATAACATTAGTGGCAGCTGCAGAATTCCTGTCGTGTGCACCAGAGCTGGATTAAATATAAGTACATTTCTCTGGGCAACAACAGAGTGTAGAGAGATTTTTTTTAAAAAAAAAAAAAAAAAAAAAGAGAGAGAGAGAGTGATTAAAAAAAAAAAAAAAAAAAAAAAAAAAAAAAAAAAAACCACCTAATTTTACCTGTTAATTCTTCACCAGGACATATTTGTTACTATCTCAATTATCAAGAAAGGTATATTCTTGCTGCTATATTGTATCTTGTTTAGTTATGGAAAGATTATTAAACTGTGAGATCTACTGTGGTGACTGCTTTTGTGTGTCTCTAGATCCCAATGATTCAGCAATATCGTTTCTAATACCCTCATACAATTTGGGGCAAAGAGCTTGAATTATGTACTTCACTCTCTAATTTGTTTGCACTATAGTGAAGCAGGATTTTAATTTGTGTAATAGCAGCAACTTGGCCGATTCAGGGATTCACAATTTTCTTTGGTGCTAGCTATTTCCTGAGAAGAGCAAACATGATCAGAGAGGTCATAAAAATAAATCTCTCCACCTGCTGCCTAGTTTACATTCAGGTTTTGAAGCATCAGTGGAAAACATTTTCCTGTTTCAAACAAAGATTAATTCCTAATTGCCACAATCCTCATGAGGATGCTTTTGCAGCTGATTAGGAAGTCTCTTGATAACTATTTTTTAAATGACACTTCTAACTTGCATCATCCATAAGCTATCCTGCTGGGTCTGGTTTGAGCCTGGTTTTTTGGCACAGGCATTATATCACCTTGGATGAAACAGCAGCATTGTGTTTGGGCATGAGAAATATTCTGAGGGGGCATGAAAGGAGCTTCTGGGCTTCTGCAGGAAGGGCTTTTACCTCACAGAGACAATTGCTGCTCACACAGTGTTCAGCAGCACGCTCAGTGAGCTACGTGCACTCTGAATAGGCATGCAGGCTCTGCCACCCCTCTTATTCCAAGAGAGGTCCCTCAGCAGCAGCCAGGGCCTGATGCTATGCACTGGTGGCAGGGCATGTTGCGGAGGCAGTGTTCAATGTGGATTGGTGGAAATGATCATGCCTCTGAGGATTTTCCAATGGTCATTTGTTTTTTCACTTGCATAAAACCTTAAAATGAAGGTGGTAAAGCAAACTGAGGGAGACAAACAATATCTTATTGTCAGCCACAACAGGGGTGGGAGTGGTAAATCCTGTCAAGATGAAATGTTTCATCTCTCCATCCTTTGTTTCATGGCTTCCTGTCATTTCTGGGGGAGGATTGCTACCTCTTAGTCCTCTGGGATTCATTCTTGCATCATTGCTAATAAGAGCTATAGCATGCTCTCTTGGGTTGCATGTGTAAATACCTAATTGCTAGCACCTAAATACAGGTAGGCATGAAGACAAAGCACGAGGCTGATGTTTGTGCCTGAAGGAAGAGTGTTTCATCCCCTAGCTTGGATGCTGGGCACCATGTCACACTGCCATGTTTCTCCGCAGTATATGCAGCAAATCTCTGTATTTTCTTCTTCACCAGTGAAGCAAAAAGTTGCACAAGGACAGAAGCATAGTTTAAACTTTATGGGTCTGTGCTTGCTTAAGTTACATGTAACTCTAGTAACTTGCAACTGCTCAAGGCAAAAACAAACTGAATGATCACAAGATTATTGTTCTCTCACTGTAGGGAAATCTGCCTCATCCTCCGTAACAGACTATTCATTAACTAAATGCCCTATCCCAGTCACTGTAAAGCAGCAGACTATTCACAGCCAGAAATAGCAATGGCAGAGAACACATGTTGGAGATCACATTCCTCACCCTACCCTGAAGATACCAAAGCAGCAGAACAGAAAATCTTCAACGTGGAATTAAGCCACCCATAGCAAAACTTTAACCAGAAAGAGGTTATTTAGCAAAGCCCAGTACTGGAGGCAAGCTTATAATCCATGCCAGGTTTTTATCAGGACTCACTCAGTCAAAAAAGAAACATGGTGGAACTATATCAGCAAGACAGCGAGTTTAGTGAGTTACGCAGAAAATGTTCCATTTTTAAAGTGTCAGGCTTGTCTCCTGTCCGAGGGCACAGCACAGATCATAAAAAGACATGCAGACATCACCTGCCCCATGGAGGGTGCAACCTGTCATTGCTGTTACCAGAGAGAGAACACACCCTGTGTGAGCGGAGGTAGATCTTGCAAAGGAAAGAGAGACAGCCTCTCCTGCACTGCAGTTTGTGGTCATAAGCACAAGATCACAAGGCAATGTGGTTTTTAACCTGGAAAGAGGTGTGTTTAACTCATGATGAACTTTATCCAGAAAAAGACTCTTTTCTCCAGCAGCATCCAATGCTCATCCTCCATCTCTTCTTCTTGTCATGATTTTTCTTTTCAGAAACCCTTTCAAGATTCATACAGCTGAAGGAAAACAACATGATGGGGTTTCCCTCCCCTACCCCCCCACCGAGATGATTTTATCACACAATAGCCAATCTAAATAGCGTTCAGTGTGGTGCAAACCATACTTTCATGCAAATGCAAAGACAGTGTTACCACAGGAATGAAGTCTGTTGAGATTCAGGGAGAGGAGAAACTGGATGCTTCCCTCAGAGCAGCCCCAAGTGGTTCAGCATGAGGTTCACCAATTCAGGGGGAGCAGGAGTATATCACTCCTGCTTTTGCCAGGCCCTTAGCTTTGGCTTTACTGCCCAGTAGGAGATATTTTCAAATTTGGGAAACCAAGAGGGAGTGAGCAACAGGAAGATTTTTCCTCTACACAGGGTCAAGGCATTCAGGCTGGTCTAATACCTTCTACATCAAAGCAGAAACAGCTGAATATTTTCTAGTTGGTATCAAGTCTCAGTTTACCATCCCTGTTCAGCTGCGGAGAAGCAGTAAATTACTCCCTGCCCATACAAAGACCAGGGCTTTGTGGAAAGACAGGTTCAGCCTGCTGCATTAACTTGGCCCTTTGGATTTGGGCTGCTGAAAACACTCAACAGCTTGATCCCATGGATTTTACACTGTGCCCAGGGTGACATCATCATCTAGCCAGTGCTGCTGGTGTTTTCAAACCCCTGTGCTGGAGGCATGGGCATTCAAATGCACTAATGCACTACGCTGCACTGATCACCATTTCCCAGCAGTAAGCAGCTGACACAGGTCATGGAAATATTGTGTCCTGATGCTGCTCCCATCCCCGTGAGATCATCGCAGCAGACTGTCGGAAGAACTCACTTGACAACTGGCAGCCATCAGAACTAAGTAGTAGGGTGCAGTCTTGGAGAAGATGTCGGTCATATGTTCCTCTACCTGTGTTTGAAGCTCCCTTTTGTTTTTATCTTTATTTGCTAATAACCCTTCAATGGTTGCTGAAAGCTGAGAATGCAGAGTATGCAGGGAACATACTTGTCCAGCTGTGTTCAAGAAGAACAAGGATATCAAATTGATCTAGTAAGTACTGTTCTCATCTTAGCTATCCATGCTTTGTGCACCCTTAGCTAAGCTCCTTCAACAATTCATACCTCCTGTTTCTCCTGGTACTCCATGTCATTATTGTCTGTTTATGCTGCAGAGAATGGACAGGCTTTATTTGCACAACAATAAGTACAATAGGACCCAAACTTAGCTAGGATATTTGGTGGAGAGAGTTCCCACTGCAGATAGGACATGAATTTTATCCTTATTCTGGTTACAGGCTGAAAGACACCCACACTTATTCAGGCTAGGATTCAAAGGCAACAAATGGCAAGCTCAAAGGTGACAGATAGCTATTTCTACCCTTGCTATGTAAGCAAAGAAATTAACAGGCTGTAACCACTCTGGCACAGAGAGCCTGGAACAGACTCTGAAATTGACAATCACTGATGTTTGTGTTAACTGAAAAAGAAAGCAGCAGAAAAAGAAAAAAAAAAAGAAAAAAAAAAAGTAGAACAAAGAATAGTAATACTTCAGAAAGTTTCCTGTTGAAAACAAGGAAATCTCAAGCAATGACAGAATGCAACATCGGCTGAAATTTCCAAAGAGCAGAAGGACCAATTTTAACGTGCTCAGCATGCCCGGTTGGGGCCAGGTTTTCAATTTAGCTCAGTTCCCGTGGAGGCAGCTAAACAAGAGCCAGATTTTTAAAATCACTCAGTATCCAGCTGTTTCCACTGCAATACTTCTGGCCCAGTTTTCAAACAGAGCTCAGCACCACCCAACAGGCTGTGCCATTTCAAAAGATTGCCCCGAGTGCCTCTGCACCTGGGGTCATTGCTTCAGTGACTACCTGTTGGAGGGCCTGGTCACCATCATTCCTGTCTTCTTGGTCCCTTTCGAAGCCCTGACGTTGTCCAGATAATGCAAACAATAAACTAACTTTTCTGGGTGTAAAAGGAGAGGGAGTATCAAGAGATGTACCACATAAGCTGTGGCACAATGAGCTTCAGAGATCTGCCAATTTACCAGGCATTCCTGAGCTGTGAGAGCCAGCTGTATGCTTTGACCTGCCAATCATGCTGACTCATGTCAAATTATGTCATCTTCCAAATGCCTGGGAAGACTGAGTTTGGAAGTCTCTACCTATTTTAATATGCAGACAAAACCAAAAGTTTCTTCTTCCCAAAGCCTGCTGGGAAGCTGAAAAGACAGCAGGCGCCGTGATTCAGAGAAGGCTGTGTGTCAGGTAATGTAGAATTATATCTGTGCATCACCACATTAGTAAAAACTGCAGTCTTCCTTTATCAGCCATGTCAGTGTGGAGCTTTCCGAGGGCTGGAGTAACCCCTTCAGAGAAGAAGCCAGTCTGGGAGCCCTAAGCCACACACAGCTCAGGCAGTCCTTTCACGGCTTTCCTGAAGCTTGCAGGAGACACTCAATGCACAGCCAACATGGAGGGTTAGGATAACATCCTTAATTTAGCACAGGGGAGAAAGAGCAGAAATTCTCAGGAGGGGAGTTGTCTGCCAGAAGAAAAGGAAATGCAGTTTTTCCCTTTCATTTTTTTTTTTTGTTGTTGTTGTTTGTGTGGTTTTTATTTTTCCTTTAATTTTAGGTGAGTATGCCAAGAGATGTACAGAGAAGGACAGAAAAACAGAGTTTATCAGAAAGGTAGCCCACAGCACAGAGAACCTCAGGCTGCGCACACTGAACTACTTGTAGCTGAAGACACTCTCCCACTTTCAATGGTAGTTTAAAATGTCTCTTGCTCACACCACACTCCCTGAAAAGAAAAAAAAAAAAAAAAAAAGAAAGAAAAAAAGAAAAAAGGAAAGAGGGTTTGAAATGCAGGTGAAACTCAGTCTCTTTTAAAAAAGATGCTGTTGTTCATTTCCCTGTTGGAAAGGGACGTAACTCCCCATTTGAAGCTTCCTCCTCTGTCATTCCTTCCTCTCATTTTCTCGAGCCCCCTTGCTGTGTGACCGTGTGACATGCAGCCGTTCTCTGAGAATCGAGAGAGATATTGGCAGTTTGGGAGCTGTTGTTCCTGCTTATGTATGCAAAGAACATAATTGCTAAGTGCATCATCTGTTGTAATTTACACATCTACACATAGCTCAGATCAGGGCAGCCTTCACATGGGGATGCAGTGCCTTATTTTCTCATTCCCCACTTCTTTGGGGTGGGAAATGTTAGGTCTCCTGGCCCTCATTGTGCTAGGTTCTGTACAAATGTCCCAAAAGGTGGTTCCTCCCCCATACAGCTTAAACTCTTACTGCAGCTGAAAGGAACCAGGGCAGGAGGCAGTGTTCTTTCAACTCTGCCACTTCACACATGGGCAGTGCAATTGTTTGAAACGATTTGACCAAAATCCTGCATGGAAGTCTGCAGCAGGTGTGAGAAGTTAACAGCACCAAACCCAGCATCACAAAAACACTCAGCAGTCACAGGCGCAGCGAAGCACAGCTCCCAAATGTTATCTAAGCAGGAGGCAGACAAGGAGCAGGCAGTGAATACCGGTCCGCCAGATAAAAATAGCAGCTCTATAAAAATCAGAGGACAAAGGTCTTAAAAAAAAAAAATTAAAAATAAAAAAATCAGAGAGAATGTGAGAGGGATTTTCAATCAGTTTCACTGATAAATGTTTTGACTGTCATCATCAAAGCAATTTGACTTCTCACGATCTTCTGCAGCAGAGGCAAAGCCAAAGCCTTCAGCCACCAGTCAGAGAGGGCCCCTGCCTGCACAGCCACCTCTGAGACCTCAGCAACCAAGACTCTGCTCCACAATGACAGGGAAGTGGGGGTGTCAGCCCCTTCCTAAGCCCTGCCCTCTCTGAAATATGTCAGTGGGTTGCATCTCTTGGACAGTTCCCCCTGGTGATCCTGTAGGGCCTTCAGCAATAAGCCCTCACTGACCCTTTTGGGTTTCTGGCAAATGCAACAAATGTCTATGTTAGGGTCCTTTATTCTTCAGCCTCCAGACATGCTGTCTCAGTGGACAACATCATCTTCCGTCCCTATGTTTGGAGTGCAACATCTCCGTTTAAGCTGAGGTTAGGAAGAGAAAATCCCCCCATGCAATGTTCTTTAAAAAAACAAAGCATCTTGAGCAAACACAAGGAGAGCCCGTTTACTATCTGCCACCATTGGCCTGCCGGTCCCCCTCCCTGCTTGGTGTATCAGAAAGCTGAGCTGTTGGGTGCTACCTGTACAGCACCGATGGCACCAGGGGAGCTGGGGGTTTGCAGCCTGCGTTGGGCATTTTCCATGCATGAGCCTTCTGGTGACACTTTGCATGTGCATTCAAAGTGCTTCCTTTCCTCTGCACATGGCTCCCAGGCTGAGCCACAGCCACTAGAGGGCATTTGGAGGACACCAGATCAATGGGTGTACAGGTGACCCACCACCAGATGAGCTAGCTGCAACATGCTGCAGCAAGCTATGGTGTATGGCAAGTGGTCCTATCCCAGGACCTCCCTAATTTTGCCTTTCTTCTGTTGCTCCTAGGTGCTCCTGGTCAGTGACTTGCAGCAGACTTGTCACAGGTTGTTCCCGTGGCCTATGTGGGTCTGCTGCTGCAAGTGGACAGTAGCCGAGGTGGAGCAGGCATACTGAATAGATGAGATTAACACTCTTAATTTCACCCTTTAGAGCAGATATGGATGTAAATATCAGATATAGGTTTGTTCCTCTTTTGTAATCAGCTGCCTGTAACCCCCTCCTTTAGGTTACCTTGATATTCAGACAAAAGTCTGTGATTTTCTCACCTTTTTTCCATCTGCTCTCAATGGAGAAATCTGCCCTCAAAAGGCAATCTTTAGGTATGTCACACTCCTATGCTCTCCATACCAACCTTTTCCAAGCCTGTTTCAGTAGAAGGAAAAACTGAATGTGGTCTCCTCTACTCTCGATGAAGGCCATGGCCTTCAAAACACAAAATATTTGCAGGAACTCCACCACCATGTTATTATCTACCTTTCAAAGAGAGCGTCTGACACAAACCATATCCTTTCAGTCAAGCTTGAACACCTCCCCTGGTGGTCATCTTTTCTTCTGCTTTTTTTTTTTTTTTTAATTAAAAAAAAAAAAATAGAGCAACATCTCAACATTACAGAGCAGCAAATGGGAGTGTTTTCACAGTGGGTTTCCATGCAGATGAATCCCCACAGGAGAACAGGATAAGTATGTATGTATGGTTGTCAGATGCTCTATATGCATTGGAGAAAAGAGAAAGGCAGGCTGAGGGTGAGCTTTGGCATGTATTTGGCCAAGAAATATCAGAACAAGAATGCAAGTGTTGGTGTTTGCCTGTTGTCTGGCATTTTTAGAGTCTAAAAATGACCAAGTTGCACATCAATTATTTCCAAACCCAACTGCCTAGCAATAGCTCAGATTCTCAGGAATGCCCCTCTGAAGGGACTCTTGAGGGATTGCTGCTGGGAAACCAAACTCTTTCAATAAAAGTGACAACTCCTTTTACAGGAAAAAAAAAGGACAACACATAAGTCATGACCAGAACAGGTCATATTCTACAAAGCAAAGAGGGACAAGGTTAACAGTATGTTAGCCCTCAGATATCTTCAAGTTGGGTCAGTTGGGCTTGTGGTGTGCAAACCCCAAGGAAGACCTGTCTCTGCTCGTGGTGCAGCAGCACAGCACCGTGACTCACCACCACCACTGTGCACCTGGGTGCAGCTGCTTTAGCTCAGGACATGAAACCTGCACAGTGGAGTGAGCACCTCTCTTCTCTTGGGGGCAATCCTGCTGGTCATGAGAAGTATTAATAGTGTGCTTGTGCTTCTAGCTGTGGTTGCTGCACTGCCTTATCTTTCAGGAGCTGTGCTGGGTCTGAGCACATCAAACTTTACAGTCAACAGAAGCCCTGTTCACAGAAATTCACTCTTCAAGTCTTCACAACAGCTCAGGAAGCAGTACCAGGGTTATTTCCATGTTAGAGTTAGGGATAAGAGATGCTTCCTTGGGGCATGGTAGCAAAGCTGTGGGAAATGACATGAACCTCGATTTGTTATTCTGAGCCCAACACCCAGCTTTTTATGTAACACCCAGTTTTTATGTAACAAATCAGAAATTGAGTTACCTGTCACCATTCACAGACTAAGGCCTGGCAAACTACAAACTGAGCTAATTGCTATATTATTCCCTTAAAAAAAAAGATTAAACAAACACTTGTACTGGGAAGCGTGAATGATACATTCTGCCTGGAGGAAAACATATTATCTCTCCAGCAGGCGCACTCAGATCCCCAGGGCTCCTAAAGAAAGTCAGGATGACACTTGCTTGTTTTAGACAGTTGGGGGTTTGAGAGGGATGAATAACTGAGTGGGGAGCAATGGGGAAAAATCTCTCCTTCCCATTCTCTTCTCTTCTGACTGTCACACAACAGCTGCTGAGCAGGCTTCCTCAAAGTCATTATGGCAAATGCAGATTACACATCATACACAACAGGCAGTTACTGCAACTCTTGACAGGTCCATCCATTTGCAATTTACAACATACTGGTTTCAGCAAGACCACAGAAGCCACTGCAGATCAATAAGCTGTGTTGTTTTTGTTTTTCCACAGCATGGGACGCTGCTTGGAAGGAAGGCTGAATTAAATAAATGATTTATTTCCTAGACTGAATATGAGGCATTTGAGTTGCATGGTTAAAATTCCCTAATGCTGCTGGTTTGAGGGTAGCTATGTCTGTTTAGGCTGCTGTGGTGACACACAATGGGAAAAGAGTAGTGTGGACGTAATCCTATATATCACAAGGTCCTTGGCAATTACCTTTGATTGCTATGTGAATTCAGATAAAGACTGCATAATTTAGACTGGAAAGGGCCTTTGGACATCATGTGGTGCAGTTCTGCTCAAAGCAGGGCTGTTGCAAAGATATACTGATCTGAAATAACATGTTGGCTATGGTGGCAATTCATACACATCAGGTCTCAGGCACAAATAGAGGGTGTGAACTTCACAAATCGGGTATCATCAGTTACTTTACCAGCAGGCAAGGTTTCACAGGTACTGAATTTTAAGGTGAATTAAAATCAGATGTTTCAGCCCTAAGATACCACATTTGTGGAATCTTCTTGCCTTCTGGCATGTGAGTCTTACCATTGGGATGTTGTTGGGACAGCTGGCTTCCCAGTCCCAGGGAAGACAGCACGAAAAGGTTAATTTTGCAACATCAATGTTAGAAATATACTTTCAGTATAACTGTAAAATGATCTTGGTTTGGAAAGGTGTCTTTTCTCCCCAGTGTTGGTACAAGTGTGGGAAGTGCTGGGATACAAAATAACCTTCAGACAAAAGCAGTGGAAGATTAGGTTCTACAGAAAATGACTTTCTACATCAAATTTTGGTGCATGCTCTTCTTTCTGTGCAACCAAGGGTCTCTGCTGGTGGGCGAGGCAAGTGCCCCAGAAGGCACACACACAAGCCTGAAGTGCAGAGTAGCTTCTGGTTTTGTTGGGTTTCCTGTTCACTCCAGTCCTAGTCCCACCTCCTGCTCAACTATTTGGAATGGATAATCAAATTAATGTAGAGATTTTTATGCTTCTCAGATTGAGGCTTAATTATATAAAATACCATTTTTGGCTGGCTAGTGGAATGAGGTCTCAATTACACTTTGGCCACTGCCACATTTTTTCAATACTGGAGCCAGAGGGGATCTTCCTGGGAAGACTAAATTGCAGGCAGAGTAGCTTTACTGAAAACAGCACTGTTTTCCTGTACCTCATCCATAAAAACAAATAATCGCTAATAATGTGAATTGAGCAGATTTCTAGTGTAGCTGGCTGAAGCAAGTATTTGTCTTTTGTTGAACACCTTCTGTTGCACTCCACAAACACAAGCTGCTAGAATGACCTCAGCACTTCTTCAGCTTTTATTCAAAGTCACTGAGATGTTTATGGTTCAGTTTCCTCCCCCATCTCAGCAATAAATACCTACACAGCAAAGACCAGTAAATCTGCCATTCAAGCAGCAAAAAACAACAACATGCCAATCCAATGAATGACTCCCTCACATTGTTTTTATTATACAAAGAGGGCTTTTTCTGTACTTCATCCAAGAATGCCATCCTGCAGGGGATACTTTATAATAAACCAGGGAGGTCCAGCAGAGATGGGCAGCAGATCAGAGAATAGATAATGTCATGTACAGTAAAGCAGAGTGAAAAAGAGAACATACTTATTCTTGAACATTTTCTTAAATCTTGACCCCATGATTCTGCCACATTCACTTTTCTATATGCCCTGTGTTTCTGTGGAAGTGGCCTTTCAGACATCCTTCATAGCTGCATTCCTGAGTACCTGGATATTTAAGCAGCGCTTTGTATGGTCCACTCCTGATTTCAAAGAAACCAAAGTATTTGAATACACTTTTTGGTGCTGACCCACTAGTAATGGATGATCAGCCTGAAGATACTTGAAGCAAACTGTTTGCAAGGAAATCAAGAGCTTATAAATGGGTATAAGCTCTACAAAAGTATTACAAACTGTTAGGAAGAAAGCAATCTGTCAGAATGTAAGCCTGAGCATACAACATTTGTGAACTGCAGAAAAGATTGCTTTCATTGGATAATTTTCTTGTTACAATTTGTTCAGCTCTGAAGCATGTGATAAAGCAGAACGGAAAGCAGTCCTGTAATGCCTTTTTCTATCTGAAGAAAGCACAGTAATATTGCTCTGATTTATAAAGGCAGCAGAAAAATGGGGTTAAAAATAATCTTGTTCCACTATTGCTGTTTTGCTGTAGAGATCTTGGGTAGATGTGGCCTCTCAGCATTTTTATTTCCCTATAAAGACAGATTTTCAACATTTCTTTACCACATAGGAATAAGGATAAAACACCTGCAGACAATTAAAAAAGAAAAGAGTCCCAAATTCAAAAGCTACAATCAGATTGGCTCAGAGGTTTACATCCTTAAGAATTTGATTCTGTTCTATATCTCAGGGCTCAGCCTGTGGCAGAAGCATCTACACAGGTTTTGTTTGTTTGTTTGTTTGTTTCCTTCAGAAAAAAAAAAAAAAAGCCATATTGCACTGTGGTACAAAGGCATATACAGAGATTTTTATGTGCCTCATTGAAAGGTGGAGGAAGAGAATACAACTGAGATGCTTTTGTGTGTCTAGTAGATTTACCTGCATAGAAGGCTACACTTATAATAAGGCAGTTGCTTGAGGAGGCATGCGTCTAAACCTAATCCCAGGGAAAAAGTAAAAGTGGCAGAATTGAGAAAGAAGAGGTAGCCAGAGCCACTCCTCATTGATGGAGGGATGCTGAAAGATAACAAAGGGGGATGGACAAACAGAGAAGGGAATGTGATCCTCAGGGCAAGAGGGAACCGAGCCAACAGTGTAAACAAAAGGAAGAGAATCTGTCACTTTCTGCAGACAAGGTAATATTGAAATGAACAGCCACCTAGGGCAAATGAAATAAGGAGATCCTGAAAGAATGTCCTGAAACAGGTTGCAGTGTTGGAACCACGAAGGGAGAAAAAGGGAAGAGGACATGGGGGGAAAATCTTGGAAGCCAGGAAGGCCAAAGTGCCACAGCTGAGAGGAGGAAGGTCGGTGTGTTGCCTCAGGTCCCAGAAGGGAGGAGGATGAACACATACACCCGCACAAGAAGGGCAGAGCACCGCCTGTCTGCACAGGGAGAAGGGCACCACAGCCCAGAGCGTGGCTGCATGGCAGCTCACTAAAGACAGCCATTTCCATGAGAAGGAGAGACAGACACACACCAGGGTGGTTAAGCACCAGCTGTGCTTATTATATTTTTAATGGCTTTTTTTTTTTTCCTTGCCTTGTACAAACAAACCTAATTTTTAACAGGATATTGTCCTTCCACTGCCTTTCCCTGCAGATGATGCTCTGGCAATATCTCCTGCCCTAAAATATATACCACATTATAATGATGCTGCAGAGCACTACATGTCAAAGAGACAGCAGCAAGAACTTCACTTTGATAACTCTGCTGCCACTGCAACAGAAGGAACAAAAGCCCTTAAAAAAAGAGAGATGGTCTGGCTGCTCCTAATTAAGGTGTTTAGCACGCTGCATCAAGAAACGGCACAAAACCATGACATAACCCCTTGGGCAAAGCACAAGGCCTGAGGAACAATGGGGTGGCTCCTTTTGCTGAGCCTGGGAGTACTTTGCTGATCACAGCCCTGCGGAAACAATGCTTACAGCCAGACCGTGTGCCTCCGTGACACTCCGTGGGGGAACACAGGAAAATTAGGGGGCATCCCCTCCAGCAGGACCCAGCCCTGGGGGACAGCTGTCTGCCTGCACCAGGAACAAGGAACCCCTCCATTTTCCTTGCAGAAAGGTCAATTCTAAAAAGAACAAAAACATCGGCTTTTAAAAAGCCAGGACCCCACTATTTGAAAACACCCTAATAAGGACAAGATAGCAGCTTGCTCCTGCCTCTTTTTTTCTCTACCTGCTGTAAACTCCGTACCATGCTATGACACAGGGCTTAGCATACTATTTCTGCAGGCCTGATTTAAGAACTATCTGCGGAAAGATTGTCTAAAATGTCTCTCTCAGCTACTCAGAAATCCTGAAGACATCTTTATGACAGAGAGATGGTGTCATCCAAAGCACCAGGAACACAATTCAGTTACGCATATGTTGTAGAAGCGGAGCCAGAACCACAACAAAACTGTGCAAGTTTCTGCATTTTCTAAACTGCAGAAGACTGAGGTCTGCAATAATGCTAAGTGTGTCTGAGCTGCAAGGGACTGTACGCAGCATGCTACTTGGCTGTCTCCAGCCTTGCTCTACACAGGAGGCAAGGACAGAGGTTCCTGCAGGTATAGTAGTGGAGCTCTCTGAAAAAAAAAAAAAAAAAAAAAAAAAAAGGCAACTTTGAAAATGTGGGTTGAAGGCAGAGTAAAATAAGGTAATTTCAGAGCTATGTTAATTCCTAGAAATACCACCTCGCTTAATGGTCTTTGCCAAACAGCCAGCTCACCACAAAATAGGAAGGTGTGGTAGGGCTAGCACAGGGCAAGCATGGACATACCCTCTCAGAGGGAAGTCAGGGCTGCATCCAGGCTGCTAGCTTTGTAAAGCACGTCCACAGAAAAAGTTTCCTCTGCAGCCCTCATTTCCTGGGCACAACAGACCTGCTACCAGTCCAATGAACGTTGTTCAGCTTCAGGAAACAAAACAGCTCTCAGTCCCTCTGCTGAAGTTTGCTGGCTTTGCATCATAACTGGTCACATAATCCTAATTGTAGTGCTTTGGATTTTAACCACATCCTTCTTAAACAGGGAGAATGCTCGGTACATAAATCTTCCTGCACTTACTTTTGCATGCCAAATTATTTATAGAGCATTTAGAAATGCTGCACTTAGCCAGCATTTATCCCTGCTGCTGTGGCAGTTTCAGTCTCAGTGTCTTGCTCACTCGAGACATAACACTGAATTTTTATTGTGAGCACTACCCACAGGTGCCAGTGTGGCAGCACAGCAGGACAGCTTAAGATACAAACTCCCCCACCGAGCTGTATCCACCTTTCTGAAGAGAGCAGGCCTATGCATTAAGTTCTGCTTGCTTCCCTGCACCATTCACAAGCCCTGTGAAAACACCCCAGCCGCCTTTTCTAGGGCTTTGAAACCACAGACACCCAGGTGCTCATCAGCCACACAGCCTGCTGTGTCCAGCCATGTCCTTCCCTCTGCCTTGGCCTCACCTGGTATTTGCAGGCTCCCAAAAGAATGCACCAGGAGGGGGAATCCTTACCAGAACTGCCTGCCCCCAGCACTGAGCGGCGTGTCCGTGCTGGCAGTGTGTTGAGCTGGAGTTGGCTGCAGCAGGCACAGGATTACAGGGCTCAGCCCAGGTGGGTTTTAGATCTGCAGCAAGATTGCACGCAGTTCTGCCCACTGCAAAAGTACAACCCTCCCCTCAGGTCAGAACAGAAAGCCTTCACCTCACCTCAGCTAAACTTGACAAGTACTTGCAGTCATGTATTCTTACATAAATTGCTGCTGTTGAGTTCACTTCTTGAAACAGAATGGATCAGATGGAGCCATACTCAAAAGGAATTAAAAAACAAATGATCTTGATCCTTTTTCTGCAAGCAGCAGAAAATTCTGCATTAGCTAACAACACAGCAAGCTGAGAACAGATGTTGGAAATAAAACCTCTTTTTCTTAGACTAACAGAAAGCAGTAGCCCCATGGTTCCCCTAGCATTTGTATTTTATCTCATACTGTGAAACAATCCAGTTACGAATTTTACTCCTCATCTGTCAATAGTTAAAGTGCTTGTAATAAGGTCTTGAACTACACATTCAAAAGTTGATGACTAAAGGTGCCTCAAAGCTTTGAAGACAAAACAAACAAAATTTTCTTCAGAGAAGAGAAAGTTTTATCAGCTTGCAGGCGCCATGAGTAAATGTAATACTCATCCTCTCATCCCAAGAAAACAATGATCATCGTGAGAGATTTACTTTCTTAAACGGAAAACTAGACGTGGTCAGAACTTGTGAGTTTAAGGAAGAAGGGGTGAGGCAGATGCTACAAAGCTCCACAGTTTGCTTCAAGACATAAAACAACTCAGTCCTTCTCTCACCCTCACTTTCTTCTTTTTCCCAGATCAAGGTCAGGACTTCAGTTTCAGTTACCACTGAAATGTGTCTCCTGTGTAGAACAACTCCAGGAAAACAGTTGTGCTTGACAATGGCCATTTCATTCCTTCTGAACTGAAGCAGCTGGGAAAGCAGATTCCAAGGTCAGAGTTAAGGAAATGGTCCTTCCCCTGGTAACTTCACCTGCTGCCAAGCCTAACGTCCTTCCTGTGATTAAACTGGTGCACACAGCCATAGCGAGCCTCACCACCTCTGCTGCCATCTATGCCATTGTGTGGGGTTACAACGCTAAAATCCGCAGCTGTCCTCAAGCTTTGTCCCGTGTGTTCGTTTATCACATCAGTGGTTTTGACCTACCTCACCGGTCTATCGGCAGGGGAGTGACTTTGTGAGAGCAGTCTTTGCACCTGCCCTAAAACAGCCATTTCTGAATTTAGATCGGGAACATATACTAAACGGTAATTCCTCCCCTCTGTTAGCCAGTCATGGGGACTTCCCAGAGAGTGTCCCAGTATATATTTCTCAAACCACCATTTTGCATGTGATACCATGAGCATCTTAATCGAACTTCTGGTTTGAGCAGCACTTGAAAAAAACTCTGCTGTTAGGAATCTGCTCTCATGATCGTGGTGCACAAGTCTGTGCAGCACAGGCATCCCCATGGCTTTTAACCTCTGCTCCAGCCTACGCTGGGAGAGCTGGTCCATTACCACACAAGTTGCTCCAGCTAAGGGAGCTGGCATTCCTAGGTCCATGTTTTAGCAGTGATGATCATTTGGCTTCCTTTGATTTGGATCCCTATTGAAAGTGTTGAGTCATTTTAGTCAAAAAGTCAGATACAGAAAGGCCACAGTCCTGCAGTCATGAAAAGGATACACTTGAAGAAAAAATGGAAAATAGAAAAATAAATCTGTTGTGTTTACCTGGAAGAAATAGCTTATCTCCTGGGCAGGTTGTCTGGGCAATGGTCCGATGCACTATGTAGCATTGTTGGGAGATTTTAAGCTCATATTATCTCCTTCAGTGAAAATCCCATCATGTTTGGGATACCTTCATATCCCTTCATAGGCCTGACTACTTACTTACTATTTACTACTAGTAGTTAAATTTCACTTTTCATTCCTTCTTCCTTTCTCTGCTCTGTAAGATTTTGTGGCATGTCAGCAGCTATTTGCCCTCAAGTTGGTCCCTTGCATATGTTTCAAAGATCATACTGCTGAGAAACATTATTATGGCACCAACCCCCCAAGCTGACTGGATCTCTCTGCAGCTGTGCTGTGTAGGAGGTGTGTAGTGTGGTGAAGAGGAGCTGTGACATCACTGCTCTGCATCACAGAGACAGGAGTAATATTTGAGTCATTCCAGCCCTGCAAGCCTGGGACTCTTGCATATGCAGAGAAGTATATAACACCAAACTCTGGCCTTTAGTTTCGAAGCTTTCCAAAAAATGCAACCTAGATGATAAAGCTTGTCTTAAAGCCCTAGTGAGCACATGCATTTGTAGCCTATCCTCTCCCAAGGTGAGGAAGCATGCATGAGGAAACAACCCATCCTCTCATTCTGATGGTAGACTCAATGGTTAACATGCATAGCAGCATATTAAAGTTTTCAGGAACTGAAAAAATAACAATGGTTAGTAAAAATTTACAAAGAAAACTCAAATGAAAACAAATGGATTTTCCTTCATCCTTAATATGCAGTTAGGTTTTTGGTTCCACTTCTTTTATAGCCACAGAGTTTTTATAGAACTATGGGCTGAAATTTCAGGTAACACTAAGAGAAATATTAACTATTTTGTTTGTCATATTTGAATTAATGAATGAGCCATTTTCGTTCTCCAAGAAGTGTTCAATATGGAAATGTGCCTTCTGGGAATGCAAATAGCTGAAACAATATATTAGGCAATCATATGCAAATGAAGATTTGCACAGGTGTAATTAAGAACAGAAGAGACAAACCTGTGTGCAGAACTGATTTACAGTCAAATTCACCTGCCTTGAAAGCCCAGATTAGGTTGCATGCTGATTAATAAACTGGTGTTTCAGTGTTGTTGGATTGTCAGCAGAATGGTGAAAAAGAGCTTCCAGCTGTGGAGGAACCTCTTAAGGTGGAATTGGTTTGAATTGGTTTAAGCAGTGCCAATGTGGGGTCAGTGTGGGGAGGGGGAAATAGAAAGAACCTTGAAAAAACTGGAAGCACACTGAAAGAACTGGAGACACATTTCCCAAACATATATGCAGAACAACAAGCCATACAGATTGATGGAGGTAGAAGATAGTGTCTGGCTTTCCAATACTGTGCAAGTAGATAAAGGATATTTTTTATTTTGAAGAACTTGCACTTTCAATGCAGAATTAAAGCCAAAAGACAATTTGGGATGTACATAAGATGTTAGGAAGTTGCATGTAGGATGTGGGAGTCACTGTAGACTTCTAAATGTACACAATTCTAAATGAAAACTATAGCTCAAACTCGATTACCTACTACTCAGAAAGTTTACTAAATACCATCACAGAAACAGACTAGTTCAGTTCTTTACTCCACCATTATACCAATCAGCCAAACCTGATTTCAAAAAATGTCAGAAAACAGAAAAATATATGAAAGAATTTAAATGTGATTTGATAAATCTTCTGTCTTCCTTATAATTAGTTAATACTTAAAGCATTTAACAACCAGCAGATGTCTCTGCAGCCACCTGATCAGTGATATACACATGAGGAAAAACAAGAAGGGAGAACTTGATAAGTGGGCATTTCTTTTAAAGAAATCTTCCAGAAATGTCAAACTGACATAGAAAATTCTGAAAGAGCATTCAGAGATTGACAGCATTATGATAGCACTCCCTAGGAAAGAAAGAGCCTCTTACTTGGGTTTACAATTAGCAAAATGAATGCCTAAGAATGTTAGCAGATTGGTTAATCTGAAATAGGAATTATTTAGTATTGTCATTTTTGCTCATACTTTTCAGGCTAGTCTCATTATCACATGTTCCATACGGGCAAGCTTGCCTTTGCCATCCTGGGAGCTGACTGACTGTAGAATAGATTTTTCCACTGGTGGGAAGGACTGTCACAAATATCCCCCATTCTGCTCCAACGCAAGGCATGCAGCTTGAGTCTTTCCTCTGCTTGTGTACACACTGCAACATGTACAAAAATAGTATATACTATAGCAACACAAGACACTGCTGTAAGAAGAATTCCCTCTGTGGGGATGAGCTGAGCTAGAAAATGAGCCAGATGATTGTCATGAGTCACACTATTTAATGCACTGTGGTAAGGCACTTAAATGTTATGACTGTCAGAGCAGAAGAAGAAGCTACTATCTGATAATAAAGCACGTATTTTCTACCATAGTGAACTATTTTGTAAAACCACTGTGTTGCTGACTTGCAGCCCAGTGTCTCCCAGTAGTGTCATTTTTAATAAACCCTGCAGAGCCCCTTGCACCTATATTTGGGTGGTGTTTGTGCTTTATGTACATAGGCTGTCCCTATTGCCACAAGGTTATTCCTGGACAGCTGTGCCTGGCTTATGACTTGGGAAAACCAAGAACACTTCAGAGAGCACAGCTGGAAGGCAGAAACGCACTGAAGCCATTCTTACTCTTCCTGGGTGAGTCCTGGGTGGCCCAAAAAGCAAACCTAACTTTGCTGATTTCATGCAGCCTACTAGTAGCAGCTCTTCCTTCTTCCTGCAGGCAGCATGAAAAGGAGATCAGAGATTTAGAGAGGTTGTTGGGTGTGAGTGCAGGAGCTGCTGCATCTCTCCCATGCTGAGTCAGGGCTCCGGGCAGTAGGGAGCACAGCCTGTGGTTCATGCTGAGAAAGGAGTCCCTCCTCCCCTTGATGTCAAGGAATAGAGACATGCTGAATTCCCTGATCCATTGAGCCATATTCAGCGTATTGTCCTTGTTTTAGGATCCAGCCCTGTGGCAGCTACACCAACATGCGTACACATTGCTTTCTGGGAGGAAAATATTAGCGTGCAAATCTCTACTCTTGATTCTGTTTGCAGAATATAATATGTGCATATGGCTGTGGTTTATCTGACCTTCTATTATTAAAATTGAAGAAAAAGTACCATTTTATTCAGGTAATGCAAGGGAAATTTGCATTTCCTTTCCATTTCCAGGCTGAAGCGACATAAAATGGTGACCTTTCTTTTCTTTCCCCTGCCAAGTAAGGTGGTGGGTCATTCAGTTTGCAGAGAGAAAAAGCTGAATGGTGGTAGGTATCTGTATGGTCTGATGGGTGTTTGTATACAATGTTTTTATTTTCCTCCTTATTTAATTTCTATGAATTGCATTTTATTTTTGTTCTTTTTTTTTCATTAAGTAGTAAAATATGCATACGTGTTCTACAACAATTTTATGAAAAGTCTGCACTTGATACCTGTGACACATGATATATGTTGCTGCCACAGGAAAAGTAGCTAGTGTTGTTAAAGACCTTCATCTTAATTATGAAAATTTTTAATTTAAATGTAGGGCTGAGCATACAAAATACAGTACTGGGCCATCTGTTAGTTTTCCATCTGGGCTCATTTGCAAAATACATTCTGTTTCCCCCCTAAACACTATTTATAATCTTCCTTGGAAAACAAATATGACTAATCTATGGCACACTAAAGATAGCTATTTGCCTGCAGCTTTTAATAGAAGTGGCTATATGGTTCGAAGTAGTAACAAAACACATTTATTTTGTTTTGCATGCAGGTGTAAAAGCTCACATGGCTTCCACACACAAAGCGAATCTTCATATCATGCTGCTTTTAACTAGCAAAAAGTGAAAATCCTCAAGATGTCTGATTTCAATTGAAATTTATAAATGATGGTGTGAATGGTGTTTTCAAGACTATGACCAGGATTTCTGCAGTGATTCTGAAGGTCCTTGTTTTTCTGGCTTACTCAGTCTGAAATGTCAGGCCCAGAGGCCTGATTTCTGAAGATGAGCACTAAGGTCATTACAAAGTGTCTTGGATTTCCCAATGGTAGTATAATCACTAGTCATTTGGTCCAGACAGGTACCCCCCAGGCAGCATTAGCAGGGGGGCCGCCAGAAGCTATTGAGGGCATGAGTGCATGCTATTGATCCCACGCCAGCCACCAAGAGCTTCTGCCGCTGCGTCTTTGGGTCACTACCTGCATCAACCAGGGGACAGGCAATGGGCTGCTGTGACTTACATCCCTTTTTCATCACTGCAGGGAGGTAAAGGCCTCATTCCCTGCTGGGTACTCCTTTAATTACTCTGTTAAAACCTTCACGTCAGGTATCACAATGTACCTCTTCCTAGGTCCTCTTTGCTAGCACTAATGCATTAACTTTGGCCAAAGTCTGAGTGCTTCCAGAGTATAAAGCAAGAGCTGCCAAATTTCAAGGGTTTCATTTTTGAAAGGCAACCATTTAGCCTTAGGAATATTTTACTTTCTCTGCTCCTCATTTTCCAGTGGACTGAAAAATGCCTTCATATGTCCTTGTTTAATTTTAAATCTTCATTAAAAAGCAAAAGCTGATTTCTCCTGGATAATTCGCACAAAGAGTTCTGAAGCTCTTTGCAGCATTGTGCTGGAGATTTTTTGGGGGGGAACAAAAAAAAAGGAAAGGCTTCAGAGAGACCTTATTGTGGCCTTCCAGTACCTAAAGGGGGCCTACAGGAGAGCTGGAGAGGGATTATTTGTCAGGGAGTGCAGTGATAGAATGAGTAACGAATTTAAACTAAAAGAGAGTAGGTTTAGAGTAGAGATTAAGAAGAAATTCTTTACTATGAGGGTGGTGAGGCACTGGCACAGGTTGCCCAGAGCAGCTGTGGATGCCCCATCCCTGGAAGTGTTCAAGGCCAGGTGGATGGGACTTTGGGTAAACTGGTCTGGTGGGAGATGTCCCTACCCATGGCAGGGGGGTTGGAGCTGGGTGGTCTTTAAGGTCCCTTCCAATGCAAAACATTCTATGATTCTATGAACAAAAGTAGAACAGCTGTGTTCCAGAAAATGCATTAAAAAGTCTGGAATAAGTTGCCAGACTCCCTCACATTGCTCTCTCAGGCTGTCATATTACATATCATTGCTCTTGCCTGTCTGTCTTTCTGCCATTCCTTGTCTGATATGTCCTAAGTTCTCTGCAATGAAGACTGTCTTATCTTCCTGTCTCATTTTCAATAGTATCTGGCATTATAGCATTGCATTGCTGCAAGCTGAAGCTTCCAGGTGCCACTACAGCACAGCTCACCCATCCCCCTGCCATGAATCTAACAAAAATGTGGCCCTTGACTATTTATTATGAAAGATACCATACTTGGAAAGATGAAACAACCCACGTGCAGAATACTCACTGTAGTACCTGCAAGACCTGAAAACTCTATACAGCAAATCAATTTTTATTTTATGCTAATAGCAACAAAATTAAACCCCCAAATACAAACAGCCTGCTTATTTTCTCCCTGTCAAAGATGAACAAGCTGCCTTATCTGAGAGTGTTGTATGCATTTACAATGAAACAGAAAATCAGAACAGATGCAGGAGATACAAAAGAGATAGCATACTGAGTTTAAATGCCTATAATGTAAACATTAGTAGCTATTCACTAACAATTTAATTAACTTTTTTCCCCCTCATGCCACCTCAATTTCAGATCTTTCAATACCATATGGCAACTGTAGAGTGCATTTTGAAAATGTTCCCCCTAGGTGTTTTCATCCTTAGGGCTGAAGGAGCAAAGGAACCCCAGTTAAGATTGAGGGGTACGACAATGAAATGGACTTCAGTCAAACTTTGCACTACAGGCTCTACTGGGAGGCTTTGGTTCTTGCTGGCCAGGTATGTTGCTGGTGATTGCCCTGCCCTTAGCTCACACAGCATTTTCTGCTTGTGGCAACTTGTGGTGGTTTTGCTCTGATAGTCAGCTGAGATCCACCATAGCCGTTCTCTCACTCCCACTTTCCTTTGAAGAGGGGGGAGGAAACACAATGGGAAGGCCTCAAGCATTGAGATAAGGACAGGGAGATCACTCACCAATTATCATTACGGGCAAAACAGACTCAGCATATAGAGATTAATATAATTTATTGCCCATCATTAGTGTACTAGAACAGTGAGAAGCTCATAGCAAACTACAAAAACACCATCACACTCACACACACCTCTTCTACATTTTCCCCCGAAGTGGTGCAGGGGAGTGGGGGAATGGGGGCTGTGGTCAGTCCCTGATGCTTCATCTCTGCTGCCTCTTCATGGTCACTCTGCCCCTGTTCCCCGTGGGGTCCCTCCCATGGATGCTGTCCTTCCTGAACTGAGCCTGCGGGGGCTGCCCACAGGCAGCAGCTCTCCAAGAACTGCTCCCACACGGCTCCATACCATGGTGTCCATCCCCCAGGAGCAAACTGCTCCAGCACGGGTCCCTCATGGGCGGCAGCTTCCCCCTGATCCCTGCTCCTGCGTGGGCTCCTCTCCACGGGCTGCAGCTCCGGCCCGGGGCCTGCTCCTGCAGGGGCTCTCCATGGGCCGCAGCCTCCTCCAGGCCACATCCACCTGCTCCACCGGGGGCTCCTCCATGGGCTGCAGCGTGGAGATCTGCTCCGTGTGGGACCCATGGGCTGCAGGGGGACAGCCTGCTCCACCAGGGGCCTTTCCACAGGCTGCAGGGGAACTGCTGCTGCCTGCCTGGCGCACCTCCTGCCCTCCTGCTGCACTCACCTGGGGGCTGCAGGGCTGCTTCTCACTCCTCTCTCTCAGCTGCTATAGCACATCAGTTTTCCCTTCCTTAAATCTGCTCTCCCAGAGACCCAAACAGTGTCGCTCACTGGCTTGGCTCTGGCCAGTGGTGGGTCCTTCTTGGAACCAGATGGAGCTGGCTTTGATCTGACATGGGGCTGCTTCTGGGCTCTGCTGAGAGGCCATCCCTGCAGCTCCACACTGCCAAACCCTTGCCGTGTAAACCCAATATTCAGCTGTAGTTAGACCCGTTGCTTCATACCATGACCATCCTGGTCTCTTTCCACAGGTTGGAGGGGAGGGTGCACATTTGTTTTTCTTCATGAAGAAGAGCTGAGGATATCTTCACAGCCCAGACAAAGCATGAAAGCCACAAGAAGATGGAACCAAGAAGAGAAGGCTTTGTTCAGGCACTGCTAAGCTTTGAACTGGGACAGAGAATTGCTTGAGGGCTTTTGTTTAACAGTGATGGGGGCAATTTAACCAGTGCTTTAATTCTTTGTGTAGAGCACTGAATGACAGAGGGAAGAGTGACAGAGGAGCTGCTCTGTATCCTCATCCACAAACAGCCTAGGAGAGAAAGAATATGTTTTGCTGGTATGGTGCCAGAGAACACCTGGTCTAATAGGTAAGGTGCAGCAGCGTTTGTGTTCTGGGGTTGTGTTGTGGTTTAACCCGGCCGGCAGCTAAACACCACACAGCCGTTTGCTCACCCTCCCCCCTCCCTCTCTGGGATGGGGGAGAGAAACGGGAAAGTGAAGCCTGTGGGTTGAGATAAAGACAGTTTATTTAAGAGAGAAAATAATAATAATAATAATAATAATAATAAGTACAAACAAGTGATGCACAATGCAATTGCTCACCACCCGCTGACCGATGCCCAGCCCAACCCCGAGCAGCCGGCCCCCACCCTGGCTAGCCACCCCTATATATTGTTCAGCATGCTGTCAGATGGTATGGAATACCACTTTGGCCAGTTTGGGTCAGCTGTCCTGGGTCTGTCCCCTCCCAGCTCTTGCTGCCCCCCCAGCCTGCCCGCTGGCAGGACAGAGCGAGGAGCTGTAAAGTCCTTGGCTTAGTGTAAGCACTGCTCTGCAGCAATTAAAACACCAGCATGTTATCAGCACTCTTCTCATCCTAATCCAAAACATAGCACTCTACCAGCTACTAGGAGGAAAAATAACTCTGTCCTAACTGAAACCAGTACAGGTTGCATTACCCCAGGGCTACATGATGCGAGCTGCTGTGACATTGCATTGCTTTGCCTTGTCAGAACCAGCTTTGCAGGCTGCCCCATGAAGAGTCCCATGTTGCTCAGCAGGACTCAGCCAGCACAGAGAGCTACACGTATGGTTCACATTCCTCTTTCTAGAGTTTCTGCTCTAAGTTTCTAGAGAAAAGTTATAAAAACATGAATAGGCCTCTGCAGCAGCTCACTAGTATTAGAGCTCACTTTACTGTTCAAAGTTCTCTCTTCTTAGGCCAGCCCCAACACTTGTCCCTCCTTGTTAAGTCCAAGGAGCAGAAAATCCACTCACTTTTTCCTATTGCATTCTGGAGCTGATAAGTAGGCAGGGGAAAGGCACCAATCTAACCTAACAGCAGCCTTAGGGGTGGTATGTCTGATACTTGCAACACACCCTCTCCCCTTCCCCTCTCCCCCCACACCCCCAAAAAACAAAACAAAACAAAACAAAAAAGAACATCAGGAGCACAAAAGAAAGTAGAATGTACTAGCTACTGCAAAAAAATGTTTTCCATGTGTTGCAGGGAAGGATTTTTTTTCCCACCTGAAGGTCTTGGGCCAAATTTAATCATCTAAATCTGAGTATTTCCAGCCTCTGAGATGGTAAGAGGTCAAAGGCATGGATGGCATAACCTATTTATCAGTAAGCTGAGAATGGTCCAAGCAGTTATTGTTTGCATATGTTTAAAGGAAGAGATTTTGAACTGTAAATTAAAGTCACAAGGCGTACCTCTGCCTCACAGCTCTGAAATAAAATTTGCATACCAGTGTGGTTGTCACTCTGCAACATATTAGAGTTTCAGGTATTATCAAGGCCTGTAGGACCTCAGGGTAAAGGTTCTACAATGGCTGTGGTTAAGCAGAAATGACCCAGTTTTCAGAAACACTGAACACCCTCATTTATCATCAGTTCCCATGAAATTTGTGACTCATAGAATCATAAAATCATTAAGTTTGAAAAACACCTCTGAAATCATCTGGTCCAACCATCTCCCTACCACCAGTATCACCCACTAAACCATATCCCAAAGTGTCAGGTTGAACCTTTCCTTAAACATCCCCAGGGATGGTGACTCCACCACCTCCCTGGGCAACCCATTCCTGACTGCTCTTTCTGAGAAGAAATGTTTCCTAATTTCCAGCCTAAACTTCTCCTGGTGCAACTTGAGGCCATTCCCTCTAGTCCTATCACTAGTTACCTGTGAGAAGAGGCTGACCCCCAGCTCCCCACACCTTCCTTTCAGGCAATTGTAGACAGCAATAAGGTCTCCCCTGAGCCTCCTCTTCTCCAGACTAAACAACCCCTGTTCCCTCAGCCAATACTTCAAACTTTTGAAAATCATGTTATTCTTACTCGGACAACTGTAGTATCACACACCTGCAAATGAAGCTTTTGGCAAATGATCTCTTGAGAGGTCTGCCTCCATGGTTGTTGTTCTTTTAGCCACTGTGTGGGCTACAAACAATTACGCCTTCTAATGGGATTTTGCAGAATCTATTCTGGAGATTTCTTCATGCTTTAGATCAAATTCCTTAAGTTATTTAAAATGTTTTATAAAACTGCACTTAAAAAAAAAAAAAAAAAAAAAAAAGAATGAAAAAGATTACAGATTCATGGAATTCTCTTTCCTTTTATCTAGCAATGTTAAAGGAAGACCTTCCATTACAACGTATTAGCAATCACCCATCCAATGACAGAAAGGCCTGATTTATTTTTTGATTGTAGCAGGTTTAATTTCATTTCATTTATCAATATGTCTTTTTCACATAATTTACTACTCAACACTTTTTTATTTACAGTCATCTGGGTTGCTTATAAATAAACATTTGTTAATGCCAAGTTAATCAGCAACCCATTATTAACTTTACACAGCCTGAAATGCCAGTCCTTCACTTTCTGAGATGTGTGCATATTCAGCAATCCCTGTCTAGTGAATTAAAAACTTTTTTTTTTTTTTCTTTCCACTTTCTAAATGGGGACAGTCATTTCTGGTAGAACATTATGCAGGTGGGGATCATGCATTTTAATGCTTCTTCATTTGAAATTTAATCTTGAAATCATTTGAATAGTAGTTTAAATAATGAGTCTCTGAACCTACTACAGGTGATCTGGTGGCATCCAAGCTTAGTTGGTATAGACCACATGCACTTCATGTGATTTTCCTTGGAAATTAAAGACAGAAGATATTTAACAGAGACTTTTTTAAAAGCAGCGCCTAGGTATGAGTCCCTGCAATTAATCACAGAGATGATGACTTGCAATGGTCAGTCCTGTTCAAACCGGTAAGAACTCATAAGAACAGGCTTGGATACATGGGTCATAACTCTTCACAGGAAAACCAAGGTCCAGTCTTGAAGGGGCTCGTTTGCCTTCCCCTCTAGGATTTTTTCATGTTCATTTTAACCATTTCATAGTATTTCAACATGTGAAGCTAATGGCAGGTTTGACTGCACATGTAAAGCTGGCAGATGTTTCAGTTGCAGGTCTGACCTTTAGGTAGATGCATTGCTGAGGAGCAAACCAGAGTGATTTTATGTTTCATAGTGCAAAGGAGAATTGTGAGATCTGCCAATATCCATTGTCCTCACACTTGTTAATTAAAAGTACCCCACTGTAGTGACTACCACTGAATATCACCTCTTCATCATCATGAAGCAATACCAAAGAAAACACCATTTAGCAACACTTGGCCTCAGCATGCAGTTTTCCCTCTTAGAAATCATAAAAATTATCAGGAATTATTTATCTTGTATAATTGAAGGTAAAATTATGTAGTGACATCCTCTTCACTCTGAAGCCTCTAGGTGTGGTTTATGATATTTTAAAGATCAGTGGCATGTGTTCAACAGGATGTGGGATTAGATACGACAACACATCTTGAGGTCAAAGAAGAAAGGTGTTCCTCCCCAGCATGTTTCCAACTACGCCTCACCAAAACAGCTGTGCAGATAGACACTAGCTAGCAGAAGAACCACACATAGAGATGGGGTAAGGATTAAGAGGGCAGGAGCTTGCTGGGAGTGTTCATCAGTACCATAAAATTCAGAACATCCTCTGGGGAGGTTGAGTGCTGTTGAAATCTGCCTCCTTCCAGCACTATGAATCATTTCATCTTATACCACAGCCAACACTTCAAAGTTTCTGCTGGGATCCTCTTCTAAACAGTCCTCAGGGAGAGAGGGGCCTGGATGCAAGAAGCCATGGGCCATTTGGAGAAAACAATTAAAACAATCTGCAAACAATCTCAGTGCTTTCAAGAGATGTCTCTGCTTTTCCCCAGAGTCTAATCATGATAGGTGCCAAGTCATGTTCCCCACTGTGCTCTGCTATGTCCATCAGCTTACTGCCTTGTTTTTTTGTTTTGTTAGACTGGTGTTTGCTTCCCACATGTGTTTCTGGGTGGGGAGTGGGCAGAGCAGGCTGTCATGAGGGTTTTAGTGCTGTATTTCTGAGTGGTTACCTAAGGACACAAAGAGGTTCATTCTCTCTGACTGCTTTGTCAGCACTTCCCATGGAAAGATGAGCCCCATGACTCCTCATGGGAGGAACTAAAGAGGCTTCTTGTCCTTCAGATTGTGCATGCAGAGGCACTTCTAAGAAGTGTGTACCCCTGAGCAAGAATCTTCTGAAGACCTTGGTTAGCATTTGCTCTTAGCTTATAACTTCCACCTGTTTTGTTGTTAGGTTTCATTTAAAAAGTCCTCTCCTGTTTTGTTACACTCCTGTCATGAGTAGGCAAAATACTGCAGCCATTTAAAAGGCTTGTGTGCAAGAAAGAATAACAAACTCAAGGCAACCACCACAATCAGTCCAAATGAACAATCAAATGATGGTCCTGGAGCTCAGCACTACAATAAGCAGATACTAAGTCACCTCGCCATCAGGGAGACATAGCTTGTCATGTTCAACTATTGTCCTATCACCTCTCAGAGGCAGACAAGGTGATACGGGTTTGTCTTGCATCCTCAAGCTTTTGAGGATACAAAGGGAAAAATAACTGTAGTTTCTGCTACAAGGAAAAAGTCATGTTAACATGACTCAGAGGGCCTAAGCATTTATGCAGTACTGCAGATTTATACCCACAGAACTCCACTTAAAGCTATGGATTTACAGGATAATGCCAATGGAGTTAACACGGGTCAGTCAGTCCCCATGTATTTCACATCAGCTAAAACCAAACATGCAGAAGACAACTTATGCTTACAAGTTATCAGTATAGTTTTAAGATGTGCTGTGGCCTTAGCAGTTTATTTCCCAGTGGAGGGGCCACGCAGAGTACGATGGTTTTATAAAGCCTGACTCACTTGTGTGATCTGGAAAGGAAGGGGTGCATTCAGTGCAGTCCATTACTGAAAGGGACAAATATGCTCTGCCCTCCCTCTTGGTAAATCTAATGCAGATACAAGTTATTCTGTGAACAGGAATCCTCAGAATCATTGCATAAACTTACATACATCTCCAGGAATGGCCACACACAACTCCTGCCCTGCTCCCCAAACTCTGTTCGTTGCCAGGAACCACCTGATTGGAGATACTAAGACAGGAAAATAAGACTTGGCACTCTGTCATTTATTCAGTCGTCTTGTTGCTCAACACAAACAGCTCTGAGCTCCAGAGCCTGCGGTGGGTTTTGTTTTCACTGGTGGCTAGAGTAAATCAGGGCATCCTACTGAAGCTATATGGACCTATGCCAGTGAAGGGAAATCAGAGACAGACTACATTTATCCTAGTGAACTCAGCTAATTTGAGGAAGGGATGGGGTAGATTTCATGCAGCTGTGTACAGGAATAGAGGGTATGTCTCAGATAAAGATGTTTTAATTGCTACGGAAAGACTACCCTCCTCATTATCTGCCTATCTGACTATGCTTAAGTTTTTTATCTTATCTTACCTCTCCTTCCCACTGTCATTGGGCAGAACTGTGTGCCCAAAGCCCCAGGTAACTTCACTAGGACTTGTAGAGGTGAGGAGAGCCCAGTGAGTGACAGCATTTTTTTAGAACTTAAAAAGCCTCTTGGAAAAAGAAAGCTGCACTGGTGGGAAGTTACTTTGCTAGCATGCAATCCCACTAAAGCAGGGCTGACATTCACTCATCTCCTATCAGCCATTCCTGAACCCACTCATCATCCAAAGCCCTGACTGTCCTGTGGCTGAGGTAGGACCAGGACAAAGTGCAGAGATTGTTCTGGGAGAAAATACTCTTTCAAACAACTGTTAATTCTGCTTTCAGCTTTGCAGACTTTTTCACCAAGACTCTTCCCTGCTCCTCAGCTGTCATCCGAGGCCAGAGGGGCATTTGCACTGAGAGGAGCCCAAGCTGCGTGACTGATGTTGTCTGTAAACCAGCAGCAGAGAAGAGCTGCTCCAGAGCTATTGCTGAGCCACAGGGTCTGCTTAAAAGGTCAGGGCCAGGTCATTACTCACTTGGTAAGGCAAGCTGCAGACCCCTGAGATAAGCCAAGGGGAAGGGATTTATCTCAGAGATTTATGGCTTAACCATTTTGTTGTGTTGTGTTGTGTTTTCTTGCGTATGGAAACTCCCCTCGCTCTGGTGCAAACAGTAAAAGTGGGAACTAAACCCAGAATGGTTCCTGCCTTCCGGAGGTACAAGGTAAGGCAGTGTGTGACTATACAAGCGTAACAGCAGAGGATGGGACCTTGCTGATCCCTATGGCCCACTACAGAAGATGCAGGGTGAAGGTCCCCTCCAGCCCTCTCCTGATGCAACACACACCACACCCCTCTTGACAAGACAGCCTGGAGGAAACCCTGAACAGCAGCAGCACATCTCCCCACCCCAACACTTCTCTGTAAGCTTTACCTCTCACTGGAAGAGTATGCCCTTTCTTTCCCCTCAGCTCCTTGTTTAGCAAGATTTTCTTTCCTTTAATCTCTCACAGCTTCCCTTGGCTATTACTAGAAAATTGCTCTTCTCCCCGTCAGAACCTGAGCCTATATTTAAGAACTGCTGTACATTAACATGCTAGTATTAAAACATTCTCTATTGCAGCATTCTGATTTATCTATGGATCTTTATTTTTGGAAATCATTGCTTTTTACAGCTTTCTAATTTATATAGCCATTTGTTTTGGCTGTCAAAACATTTTTAATTTTAATTACTGTGTATCATGCTTCTGGGTATAAAACTGTCAGATAAATCTGAGTATCTGCATAAACATGTGGGGAACTGCATGTGTTATCACTCAACAATTGCTGGTGGGCAGTTAGCAAGCTCTTGTCTAGGATCTGTGTTCAGCTGCTTCAGAACAGCACTGGTGGGATGAACTGCTGATTAGTTGTCAAACCATGTGCAAGTTATGTCCTTGGCTCTGCGTAGCACAGCAAACTCTTCGGACAGCACAGACCCTGAGCAAGGCAGAGTTCACAGCCAAGTTTACCCCAGTCAGTCAAATCCAAAGTGCTCATTTGGCAGGACATCCCATACAAGACTTTTTTTTCTGTTTTTAAGGGAAAAAGTGGTCAGCAGAGAAATGACTCATTGTCAGTCCTTAGTAGGAGAAAAATGTGTTTCTGATTGGCCTTTTCAGTAAGGACTCATGGCACTGAGAGGCAGCCTGTGCTGGACTCTGAGCTCCTGGAGGACTGAAGATCTCTGAGATGGCGCCAGCACCACCAGGGGACAGCTCTCCACTGCTCGAGATGGGACTGCCAGTCCTCCCACAGCATGTGCCCTAAGCTGCGCTAGGTCTGTTACAACCTGTAACAACCTCCTCATCTTTTTCCAGTACCTCGCAGCACTTTCTGCTCACATGAATAGCTAGCACTCGGTTCTGTCACTCAGCTCACTGCTTGGGAGACACAGGGAAAGAGCCCTGGTGTATTTCACATGTTGCCTACCCACCCTGTCTTTGTTTGCAGTGCCTGTCTCTTGTCTCTTCTTATGTTTGTAGTCGAAGTTCTGCGGAGGTGGGACTGCACGTCTGTCTGTGTGCACAGTGCCTGACACAGCACAGCAAGCTGGCTCTGCACTCCTGCACTACCAATTAAAAATATTATCACCCTACCAAGGGTAAGTAGGGAAAAATGTAAGGGACAAAAAGACCGTGGATACACCAACATCTGTGCCTGTGTCACCCAGCACAACCAAGGATTCGGTGCAACATTCCTGTGACTGTTCTTTCTATTAATCATGTTGCAAGCTGGCTACTAAGCAGAGAAAATCTTTTGCTGTGCTTCCCTTCTGTTTACTCCTCACTTGGTTCATGTCATGCTTGTAACTGCTTTGCTGTTTTTGCTCTTAAAGATGTATTGTTTCACTCTTTCATGAAGAGCTTCTCCAAGGCAAACTGGGAATTGCACTGATGTTTTGATATATTCATCCTTACCCTTTGAGTTTCTGCCTCAGGTGCTCAAACTGAATGAACTGTACTGCCATCTGGGGATGTAGTATTTTCATTTCTGTTTGTCATTCTACCTTTGAATCTTATTAAAGAGCCTCATTCTGGTGTTTAAGGAATAAAAGGGAAGTCATTTAAGTGTTTTACTTACTGTGGTGCTGTACTCCTTGCCATAGCAATTAGGTGCTGAACCAAAAACAGATCTGGCATCTCCTGAGAGTCTTTAAGACCAAACCAAACAAGTGAATCTACCAAAGGGTAGACCCCTGCCTGGTGTGTGTGCACTGCTTTCAGCATCAGGGGAGGGTGATGCAAAGTACTGCAAGCATGCCAGGCCCAGGGGAGTGCATAAACTGTGTCCTGTGTCTCAAACCCATCCATACTGGAACTGATACAGTGCTAGATGGAGACAGAGACTTTGGTTATGCCTTATATTTTGCTGTCCTGCTATAAGCTTTTTTATCAGACATAGCATTGTCATGCACATGTAACAGGCCACCAACTAAAATGTGTGCTATTGGTGTGAATGTCTGCATAAAAAAATACATGGTCTTGTAAAAGAGCCAGAAAGTGTCATGTCAGAGCCTTGCAAAACAAATTACTGGACTCACTTGGAGCTGAGGACATTATTTCAGTGCAAAACCTGCAGGCTATCAAAGGAATCAAGTTTAAAACAAAGGAAAAGAGTTGTTTTTTCTCTCAGTAGGCGGTAGATCCATGAAGCTCCTTCCCAGAGGACACTGTGGAAACAAAATATTTGTATCCCACTGGAGGAAGGTGTAATTAATGTTCAGAAGACAGTAGGTTATTCAGCAAACCATATCAGGGTCAGGAAATCCCCTGTGTAGAAAATAGATGGGGGATAACATGGTCCTGGGGACATGGCAGGGGAATGTGCTTATAGTCTTACTAATGTGCTTATATGTCTTACTCTTTCCTGGACATCTACTAATGGCAAGTGTTGAAGATGGGCTGCTGGGCTCAAGCCACCCTTCTTGTGAGTCAGTATGGCCCTTCTTAGGTCATGCTTTTATGACAAAAAATCTAATGGCAGGAGGTAGTGGAGCTGATGCAAGGTAGAGGAAGTTTTTAAATAAGGGATTACTTTAAAAGATTATTGTTTTCACCTAAAGCTTTATCTAAGAACAAGTTCCAAGGAAGCAATAAAGTAGTATAGCAGTTTTGATATAATTCCACACAACTTTTTTTTTTTTTTTTTTTGTCATAACAAAATGCATGTTTCATCAAAGCACAGTAACCTAAATTTAGACTCATTTGTTATTATTTTTCTTACTAAGTAATCTTGCAGTATTTCTATTGTTAGTTGGAACCTGTGTAAAGTAATGTGCTCTTTTGCAGAGATCTGCACATATTCTTGGATGAGGGAACAGTATAAAATACAGTGCAAAATGAAGTTTATTGCGATAAAAATGTTTTGCTTTGCACTTTCTGAAAAATGAATATTGATAAGGTCAATATAATCTTGGTTAATAACCTTGGTTTTCCTCTTAGTTGCTTTAAATGGCTTGATTCTGAAGAGGGGAAAAAAATAAAAAAAAATTAAAAAAAAGACTTTCTGCTCTTGAAATACTATCAGGCCAAGACTTTCAGTAAACTGACATGAGCTACTTAATGTCTCGGTTACATTTGCAGCGAAGAGACCCGCACTCTGAGCGAGGACAGCAAGTTCTTTGAAGCCCATCCCTCCTTCCCCCACCAATCTCGCCTGCTATTTCTTGCTCCGGCCAGGATCTGAATGGTAGTACCTGTGGTGTTTCAGATGTGGTGCACTGAGCTGCAACAAATTGTGGATGTTAAGGCAGTGTCTACACAAGTCAATTCCCACTGATTCAGTTTCACTAGCATATGACCTTAATATTCTTTCTTTGCTCCTGCCTTCTCACATGACCCACTTGTGGTCAGTTATCAGGCAACAAAATCTGTGTCAACGGGGATTCAATGGGACTAACTGTTAGCTTCCAATTACTAGTTGTTCAAGGTTTATCGAGCGTTGTGTCTTTAATTAGGGAACTAAGATGTAAACTGCAGTGTCCTTTACAAAGTCAGTCCTGTGGGAATAATTTCAACAGCCAATTGCTGTTCCTGGATAGTAATTGGGAACCCAAAGGGATTCACATATGAATAACAAATGAAGGTGCACAGTAGTAGCAGGAATTTATACCTGGAACTTTAGAGTTCTTAATGACCCCATTAAAAGGAATAAGGTCATTTGTTATTTAAAGGATCACAAGATACTGCATTTTCTAAAGATACAAAGCATGCACAAGGTTAAGAAGTACAAGTGTGAGACATGAGGGCTTTTCTGTTTTCTGTCGGCCGGGACTGCCAATAGAGTTAGCGTTTGGTGACAGAACATTTCTTGCATTTTTTAGTGACACAGTATCTTGGAGTCCCAGGTGTTGACTGCCTAGAAACAAAGCTTGAGGTCAGGCAAGGCCATTTTAAATGTCTCATTTTGCAAGTGTTTTACATGCCTGAATTTCACAGAGCAGAGCAAATAAGTGAGTGGGCGGGATTTACAGTGACGAGATTAAGGGAATTTTAGTGCAACAAATATTCTGGCTGAGGAGCCAGATCAGACAGCACAAGTAGATATGGCAAGTTCAGTTTTCTGTTGTAGACATACTTAAGACTGAGAGTTCAGTTTTGTGAATCATGTTATGACAGTGAATATCAAAGGCTTGAATAAACATTGGGGACAGGTAAATATACCATGTGGACACACTTTCAGGTTACAACTCACAACATTTTCAAGGGTCTGGTTTGAAAACAAGAATTAATAATGTGCTTCTTCACTTCTCAGCTGAACACTTACATCCCCATTGCTGTTCCAGAAGCCACCTCCTTAAAAATAATAAAAGAATATATAAAGTAAAATACAAAAGACATTGGCATTTAATCTTGAGATTTCCAGGAGATAATGTGTTTGTGGTAAGTTTCACTGGACCTGAACTCCACTGCCCACTTATTTCTAGACACTCCTAGGACACAGCTCTGGGTTAGCCTCTAAAATGAAATCCACGCCCCCTGCAAAACCAAAGCCATGTGCAAATCCAAAGACATGCTTTCTGAGAAGTGTGTTTTTACCTCTCAGAACTTGAACTGAAAATTGTTTTTTAAGAGTTCAGCCCAGGCAAGGTGTAGCTGCAAGAAAAATCTTAAAAATGTGAAGAACCTAGGCATAGACAGGGAACAAGCCAAACTGTTCTCTGTTCTCTCCACATGTATCTTGGCAGCAAGGAATGAAGTTGATACCTGCAAACAAAACACATGCAGAGCGTGTGAAATTCACTTTGGGGCGAAACATGAGCTTGAGCCTCCAAGATTTCTTTCTTGGTTATTCATGTACTAGGCTGTTTGCATTGTTCCATAAGTCTTCTTAAGCTTCCTGCCTTCCCTGAGAGCAGGGGCTGTCAGCAGCATCTACAGGCTGCAGCTGGGTCTTTCTTCCACAGGTCCATGGGGCTGAGTCTCCAGGTCCTGGTTCTCTGAAGTAAGCAGAACACAGTTGCCAAAAGAGGTATCTTGCCTTTGACCAGCTATACTCAAGGCTAATCACACCCTTCAACTAAGTTTAATATAACATCTTTTTTTTTTTTTTTTTTTTTTTTTCATAAAGATAGATGGCCATCTTTCAGTAGCATTTTTTCTTTTCCCCAAATTGTGTTTTCCAGTCTCAGAAATGTTAGCATTTGGCATTGTGACATTACAAAATAGTAATGCTACTTTTGCATTCAAACAATAGTGTAAGAAAAAACTTAGGCTATTAAACCCTAAAAGCTACAGAACTACCCAGTTAAATATATACATGGTGCCTTGCAACTAAGCATCATCTGATGAACTGTTATTATGTCTAATGCCTATTATTTTGCTTTTAAGAGAAGTTCTGTAAAACACAAAAATGAGCCTAGTTTTATATGGGCTTGTGTCCTGTGACTCTGCACACATCTTCATCATAATTATCTTTCCTTCCCTCTGTCCTTTGCCCAGCACTGCCTTCAGATTCCCTTTGCATCTCCGGAACACCTCCTTCACTTGGCATATTATTTAACGGAGACAACACAGTTCCAGGTTATTTAAAGGCAGACAGCTGATGTCCAGCCAGAAGGGCAGTAGCTAAACTTCACTTTTTCTCTGCTGTTAGTGGAGAGTCTCCTACAGCCAAGTTTCAATTTCCCATAGGACTTTTTTACACACCGCTATTTTTGAGATATCTGCCCCAATCAAATTTTCCTTGATCTGTTTGCAAAGTTTCAGAGTACAGGTGACTGAAAAAAAAATGATTGTTTAATCTCCTGTTCCTTCAGGAGCCAGGCTAACTGTCTTCATTCATCCACTTTTTGTTTAGCCTAATATTTCATTCAGCTTACTGATCTTTTCCAATGCACATATTTTCCAAGGCAAAATATGCTTTTCCAACAGCATATTGTTAAGGTAGTCAATGCTTTTAGTAGCTGTGCATGATAACCAGTGTATACGACTTCATTTATTGATTTAAATAATACTTTTTGTCAATAAATCACCAATTATTATGTTAACTGATGTGTGCCGTTAATGGTTCTAAACTGCAGTGAAGTGTCTCTGATCACTTACAGGGTCTAGTGACCAGGTCAACGGCATGATTGTATAGATAATCAGTTGAGGCTGGCTGCTTCTAATAGACAGCTTGATAAATTATGATAGTAGCTTGGTCTCTGGGAGAGGAAAGGCAACCTAAATGGCAGAAGCTGGGAATGTGTGTGAGTTGTTGCTTGGGTGCCTACAACCAAGAAGAGTTTCCAGTTTCTGTTAAATTGACAGGTCACTTTCATGGTCTGCTGCTTTTCTGGGAAGAAATGTTTCCAAATAGTTTTAGTAATTGTCCCTTGAATAAAGTATGACAACCATGCTGAACATGCCTTCCTGTTTTAGTTTTGACATCTGCTTGCTGATTCTTCCATTTGCATTTCATATGAAGAAGACAGGAAATAATTAAATTATAAGCTAACTTTGTTCCTATTGCTAACAGCATGCCTCACTTTTATCTCCAGAAGAATTGTACTTGAAATTAGCTCTTCAAATATTTCCAGAGGCCATTGTCAGCTTCCCTGACTGTGACAGAGCTCCATGTGGACACAAGCAACAACCCAGCAAACTGACATTTGAGTAAATAGCAGTATGGCATGCATCTACCTGCATGAAGTGTTCTAAAAAAAATGTGACTGAAAGGTCAAATTCAAGTTTTCCTTTGTGAAATTCTGTTTTCTCTAGCACCCCTCCAGTGTTTTGACTACAAGTCTCCATGCAAGATCCTCAACTTACCTATGATCAACTTTGATCCAAATCAATTGCTCTTCTCTTCTGTCTGAGTCCATTAGCTACACATTTGTCCTGTACTCATCCAACCAAATGCAAACACGCATTACACTGTACCTCCTCCTGGCAACAGCAGGGTTACCTGGGGACTGCATTGCCAGAAGTGAAGAAGAATAGGTCAAATGATGGGGAGGCAAAGCTGCCTGTAGACCACAAGGTCAGATGTGGAAAGATGATTACAGACATCAGCAAATAGCTCTGGGCTCTGCAAGGGGACACAGTTGTAGCAGGAGAGAAAGATACACTGGAGAGAGTTCATACCTTCTGAACCTTGCAGCCTCATTTTCTCTCCTTCACCCTTAGTAGGAGGTGGCAGAGGAAGATTGTTTTTCACTGTCTGATTTCTGTCCTTTAGGCAGGGTCCAAATGGATTCTCCTGTCAATACCAGCTGCCGCAGTCCTGGGAGTGGCAGTTTTAACCACCAGGATAACCACAGCCTTTAGGGAGCTTTGTGTAGAAAAGTGAGAATTTTAAGTGGAAATTCAGCCACCCTAGTGGGAGAAATGAGGGACTGGACTAAGAGTCCTCAGGAGCCTATGTAGCATACTCTTGGGTTCACAGTCAACTTCAAGTTACATTACCCAGAGCAAGCAAGCAAGAGGTCAAGGCAGAAACCTGGCCTCTCTGGGCTCTGGTTCATGAAATTACATCACATCGTCTATATGTATTTAAGATCATAAGACCTGAAAATGTGAGAGGTCTTTACTAAGATAAAAACAGACACTATTAGGCATGAAAAGTATATCTAGAATACATTTTTATTCCTACTCTTAAATTCCCAAATTCACTAAGCTTTGAGAATTTAATTCTCAACCTTTGCAAACAGACAAACTGCAACTCTCTTTTTCCTTTCCCCTTTCTCTTTATCAGGATTTGTCTCTGTTTCTGAAAACTTATTTCTCAAGGCTATGGCTGAAATGCTCCCTCTGAATCTGTGTGGTGGTTCTTTATCATGTAGATTTCCCCTCAAAAGAAGCACATTTTAATTATCTTTTAGCAAGTGATGGTATAAAAAAATAAAAAGAGAAAACAAACTACCTCCTCTCTACCAAAACAAACCAGTCCATTATGCAGGAACTAAAATTATCACATAGGATTCATTAGGAAAAAAAAATAAAATTTAAAAACATATTTCCTTCAGTTCCTTCTACAGGAGCCCATTAACAGAACTCAAAATACAGTTGACGCTAGTTCAAAGACAGCAAGCAAATTTTCATAATTTTTTCAAAGTGATGATTTCCACAGCTTCTAATCCAGCTTGGGAAATAAAATAAAATAAAATAAAACAAACAAACAAACAAACAAAAACAAAAAAATAACAAACAACAACAACAACAAAAACCAAACTAAACCAAAAACAACTACTTAAAAAAAGAACAGAAACATTAAAAACAGATTACTTCACAGTCTATAGCCTGACTGAACAAACTGCAGCATAATCAGTGCTGAGTGCCTCACAGCACTCATTACCTACATGGTAATTCCTTCACATTTCCTTCTCCACATGTTCCTCTTTTCTCACTCAAATAGTTACTATTAATTTAAAAAAAAAAAAAATGAAGGAAAGAAAAAGAAAAGTAAAAAGAAGAAGAAAAAGAAGAAGAAAAAGAAGAAGAAAGAAAGAAAGGAAAGAAAGAAAGGAAATAAAAAGAAAGAAAGAAAGAAAGAAAGAAAGAAAGAAAGA
>CM021763.1:29015348-29028667 GCA_011075105.1 Heteronetta atricapilla | reverse complement strand
ATCAGTCTGTGACAATCTAAATATTGATCTGATTGAAGGTTTCCTAATTGCTTTAACTGCTGATAATGTACTAAAGATCTTTCGTAAAACATACACACATGGAGGACTGTAACAGCAGAGGACTCATCTAAATTATATCACAGTCCATGTAGCCATCTGGCAAATCACTTAAAATATGGCATTGTCCCACATTATCTACATTATGTTTTAAATTAATAAAGGCTGCAAAAATTCAATCTCAATGCAGAGATTCACTCTGCTTCATCAATTAAACTAGTACAGCAGGTAATAAATTGTAGAAAAAATGTATTCTTTCATTAAACTGACAAATCACTTAGAGTGCTAGAAAAGGTCGGGGAGGTCATCTGATAATACGTATGAAGTGGAAAACACTTCTAGAAAAGTAAACAAGAAGGTTTTTTTGCTTTTTGCTTTTTTTTTTTTTTCCTTGGAAAACAGATGGTACAGTACAGCATCAGATAATTTATTAATGTCAAAATAAGACAGCCCCAGTAAATTTCCAAAGTCGATAAAAAGTAGATTATTGTTTAAGGTATTAAAAAACAAAACAAAACAAACAAACAAACAAAAGAAATCTGAAGTAGCACTAGTTTGATATCAGATCAGTGGGAGATGAACAGAGCTGAATACGGAACATTTTTAATTGACTTGGAAGTTATCCAAATTCACAAGCAGTGTACTGTCTACTTATAAATTAAAGGTGAGCCATGAATGGTGCATTTTTTTACTCAAGAAGATGTAAAGTGGTCAGCTTTGTTGAGTCTTAAAGCAAAGCATACAAAACAATGCTGAAAAAGATTAAAAAATGGATGCCCAAATGAAGTAATGTGTCTTTGCTGGTGATCCTGTAAGGTAGCATACTATCATATGAAGCATGACCAGAGATGGAATTCTCATCATTTTTGGCACACAGACTTCTTAATAAAGTATATAAGTACAAAATAAGGAAGTTTTTGCAGCCAAGAACAAGTTTCAGGTGGCAGATACCAGCCTAGATATTGTCACTCAATCCCACATAAAATTTATGATTCAAACCACTCCTCCATTGTTTGTTTTGCTAGAAAAGACCATCACGTTTGTGCCTAGGCTTTTTATCTAAAATCACTGATGTTCCATCATTGGAAACTCTGTCCATATCTAGTTTCAGCTGAAGAGATCACTGCAATACCGCCTTTTGATTTGCTGTGGAATTATCTGCTTTAAGAAAGAGATTTTCCATGAGAAATATATATATTTGCACAAACAAACTGTGGGTTGTAGACCTCTGTAAAACTAGCCTAAATCAATGCAGTCTCTTTCATAAGCAAGCTGCAGCCATATCTTTTGATGCAACATGGAGCACCATGACTCAAAAATAGCTCTGAAATTAACCCTCCAGCATGCCCAATGTTAAGGCTTCTTCTGATGTAGGCTTTAGGTTTACCTTTAAACTGTCTCTTGGAGATAAATCCTCTTAAAAGAGTGGAAGAAATTCTTTACTATGGGGCTGGTGAGGCACTGGAACAGGTTGCCCAGAGCAGCTGTGGATGACCTATCCCTTGAAGTGTTCAAGGCCAGGCTGGATGGGGCTTGGGGCAACCTGGTCTGGTGGGAGGTGTCCCTGCCCATGGCAGAGATGGATCTTTAAGGGTCCCTTCCAATCCAACTCATTCTATGATTTTATTTTATGCTTCTCTGATAAGATAGACTTGCAGTGTAAGAACTTGTTTAGATATCTCTGGGATACTGGAGGCAGTGAAGTCTAGCCAAGAACACCCTCTCTCACCCCACTTCTGTCTCATAAAGTCCTGTCTCTCACATGCAATGCTGTAGAGAATGGGAAGTTTACACAAAGACCTGCTCTATCCACCTAACATCATGTACCTCTGGCCCTTGCCATATGGTTTGCAGACCCCTGAAAATGGACAGAAGACAACACCAGCTCAGCTAAAACACAGATCCTCTCCAGGGACCAATTATACAATACTGGCCTTTATACAATGAGTATCAAGTGTCCACATTCCTACCTCAGATAACACAGGTGTTTAAAGCATCTGGGAAGAAGCCAAGAGCCATGAAGATGGCTCCAGACCAGGAGACATTTTGTTCAATGGCAGAACTCCTTTCCCAGAGAACATAAAGGGCTTAACTCATGGAGGTGTGCAGCTTTGGCTGTGCTGACAGGTGTGGGGCAGTGATGACGAAAGAGGGGAGAGTCATCTCAGGGAAGAAAATAAATGATGAACCTTCATACCGCTGTGAGGTTGGGCAAAGGAAGAGAAAACAGCAAGATATGTGGTATACATTTGTGTTTGCTACTCAGCAAATGTCTGTCCTAATCATTTAGGAAATGCAGTTCTGAGCTGGGGCATGCATGAGTGGCAACCTCCCTTGCAAACCATTTGGGTCAGAGAGAGCAGAAATGGAGGCAGAGGCACAGCTGGCTAGAAGTGGGGAGCCTGAGGCTGTATAGACTGCCAGCTGGTGCAGGGAGACTTGCTCCAGGCTAGTTTTATTTCATGCCTGAGGGAGGCACCTTCTCCTCATCAACACAACTTGCTGGGATGCCATATCAGCTCCTGGTGAAATACACACTCCTGCTTTGGCCAGACATTAGGTTGAAGTTTTGGCTAGAAGGGGATAGCTGGATTTGCAGGGTTGGGATGAGGAAAGCCAAGGCACAGATGGAACTGAGCTTGGCAAGGTATGCAAAGAATAACAAGAATGGGTTCTACAGGTATATTGGACAGAAAAGAATAGACAGGGAGAGTGTATCCCCTCTGATAAACAAGAAGGGATAACTGGTAACAACAGACACGGATAAGGCTGAGGTACTCAACAACTTCTTTGCCTCAGCCTTCACTGCCAGTCAGGCTTCCAACGTCTCTTGTTTCCCTGAATATGTAGGAGAGGGCTAGGGGAGCAGAGTCCCACCAAATGTAAGCAAAGAGAAGGTTCAAGAACACCTGATGAAACCAAATTGGTACAAGTCTATGGGACCTGATACCATGCATCCCAGGGTCCTGAAGGAATTTGCTGATGGAGTTGCCAAGCCTCTCTCCAGCATATTTGAAAAGTCCTGGCAGTCAGATGAAGTCCCTAGTTACTGGAAAAAGGGAAACATCACTACCATTTTTAAAAAGGATAGAAACAAGGACCCAGAGAACCACAGATCAATGAGCCTCACCTCTGTGCCTGGCAAGAGAATGGAATGAATCCTCCTGGAAGCAATGTCAAGGCACATGCAGGACAAGGAGGTGATCACCTGGGACAGCCAGCATGGCAGATCATGCCTGACCAAGCTGGTGGCCTTCTATGCTGGAGTGACTGCATCAGTTGTCATCTACCTGGATCTCTGCAAGGCTTTTGACATGGACCCACATGACATCCAGATCTCCAAATTGGAGATATATGGACTGGAAAGGTGGGCCTTTCAGTGGACAAGGAATCAGTTTGAAGCTCCCTAAGAGTTATTGTCAATGTCTCTATGTCCAGGTGGAGGCCAGTGAGGATTGGTGTCCCTCAGG
The DNA here is from genome assembly GCA_011075105.1 of Heteronetta atricapilla. NCBI lineage: Eukaryota > Metazoa > Chordata > Aves > Anseriformes > Anatidae > Heteronetta > Heteronetta atricapilla. Next base: position 29,025,140 of record CM021763.1, on the reverse strand, counting down.
GATCTGTCTTGGGACCAGTGCTGTTTAATATCTATATCAATTACATAGACAGTGGGATCAAGTGCACCCTTAACAAGTTTGCAGGTGACACCAAGATGAGTGGTGCAGTCAATACAACAGAAGGAAGGGATGCCATCCAGACAGACACGGACAGTCTTGAGGACTGGGACCATGAGAATGAAATGGAATTCAACAAGTCTAAGTGCAAGGTGCTGCACCTGGGTTGGGGCAATCCCAGACAGGAGCACAGACTGGGAGAAGAACTGAGAGCAGCCCTGCAGAGAAAGACTTGAAGATTCTGGTGGACAAGATGATTGACATGGGCCAGCAGTGCCTGCTTGCAGCCCATAAGGCCAACTGCATCCTGGGCTGCACCAACAGAGGAGTGGCCAACTGATGGAGGGAGGGGATTGTCCCCCTCTGCTCTGCCCTTGTGAGGCCCCACCTGGAGTGCTGCATCCAGGTCTAGGGCCCCCAGGGCTGTTAGAGTGGGTCCAGGGGAGGGCCACGAGGATGATCAGAGGGCTGGAGCACTCACCTGTGAAGAAAAGCAAAGACAGCTGCAGCTGTTCAGCCTGCAGATGAGAAGGCTCCATGAACAACTAACTCATTGCAGCTTTTCAGTACTAAAATAAGGCTTATAAAGAAGATGGAGAACAATTTTTTACTTGGGCAGATAATGACAGGACAAGGGGGAATGGTTTTAAACTAAAAGGGGAGATTAAAATTAGAAGTTAGGAGGAAATTCTTCACTTAGAGGGTGGTGAGGCACTGGCACAGGTTGCCCAGAGAGGCTGTGGATGCCCCATCCCTGGAGGTATTCAAGGCCAAACTGGATGGGGCTTTGAGCAACCTGGTCTAGTGCCTATGGGGTTGGAACTAGATGATCTTTAATGTCCCTTCCAACCCAAGCTAGTTTATGATATGTGAAAGCATAGTCTCAGGAGAGATGAGGATGCTGGGCAGGACTGCAGTTAGGGCAGGTTTGCAGACAGCATCAGCCTTTCCCTTCTGTCTGTGGATATCCCCAGGATTTTCCTGGAGGCTTTGGGATTGCTGTAGGTTTCCAAGGGCATATATTTTTCTCCTTCTGTTACTTAGGAGTTTTCTGCATGAAATGAAGTGAATTTGAGAGCATGCAGTCCCAGTCAATTTTTCCAGACCACCACTCCATAGCCCATTAGTAGCAGTAGCACCAGCCACAGTTAAGTAAGGACCTGTTCTTCTACCAGCAATGGTCAGAAACTTTGGGGTCACAACTTTCACAATTTGAGTATCATGACACTGTTGGTGTCTTTCACCTAGTGAGATTCATACTCTTTTAATAATTTTTGAGGCACATTTAATTGTAAAAGAAAACAATAATTAGACAGGGACAAAACTCACACCATTTTTACTTCAAGCTAGCTAGTCTCTAGACCATGACAGCTTTCACTGAGATGGCTCCAGTGGAGCAAGTCTCAAGAAAGATTACACATATCTCAGGAGGGTCAGGCCTACCCAGCTCACCTTGAACACTAATACAAGAAAAGAAAGACAGTTTCTTGTCTTTCTTAAGACAAGTAATTTGTTTAATGCTGCAATGTTGTGCAACACATGCAGAAGAAATAATTAATGTAATTAGCAACCAGAAATGTCTCCAGAAATGGTCTTAATGTCGTATGTGTAGATGAAGATATCTTCCTCCCTGTGTCACTGCTTGGAGAGGATACAGCCTCCCTGATGAAATTTGCTCAGTACATTTTCATGATTTCTTGTTCTTTCCTTGGACAGCAACACCTCCCTCTGCAGATCTTGTTCAGATGAGCCAAACTGCCATACATGTTCTGCCATGATGCTGGCTGAAGGTAACTTCTGGGAGGACACAATTGTCTGAGTTAGGAGACAGGTAGGAGGAATCAACACAAACTAGCCATAAAGTGGTAATAACAACCAGCCACTTTAACCCTTGATAGTAAGTTTAGCATGTAATAATGTACTCCTGGCTAAAAGAAAAGGAACTGGGAGTAGGACAGGAAAGCAGATGCTTGCCTGCTGTGCTGACAGAGTCTGTCAAGCAACGGCTACTGAGCTCTCTGTTTCATCCCTGAAGATCCAGCTGAGCTCAAAAGCTAGACTTAGTTTGATATTCCTTTGAAAGGCTGAGTAGCAATAATCAAGCTTGGCATTTACATAGTGCTTCTACCTTTGGTGTTTTACAGACATTAATCAATCAATCCTTGTGCTTCCCTGAGGAGCGAAAAACTAAAACATCCCTTCTAGTGAATAAGGAAATTGAGAAAGAGGAGCTAAATGCCTTCCCCATGGCTTACAGAGATTCAGTCTCAGCAGAGGCTGTTGAACTCATGAGGCTTTGTTACCCCCAGCGGCACCCACACTTGCTAGCCCATGCCTTCCCCTTGTAGCATGATTGCAACAGAAATGCTTCCTTCCTCTGCATGTGTTTGCTGAGACCAGGGCAGTAGCATCCCATTCTCAAGTACACCAGTCAATGTGGTCATGTCACTACCAAGATAATTTACAGTAGGTACAAAAGATTGTTCTTAGAGTGTTAAAAAGATATATGGACATGGTAAGGGCTTGTTAAAGACTAGGCCACACTAATAAAATGCAAAGGTTGTCATTTACAGTGGAAAAACCTATGATTTAAAGGCAGTGGCCAAATATTGGATCATCTCATATATTGTTAATAAATCAGAACAAGCAAGGCACAGAATATCAGGTGTAGAAATTAAAGCTCTTATCTTATAGCTCCCTCAGGTAGGGACTCCAGAATTTCAGTGCGAGGTAAATCCCTAAACCTACATGCAAAACTTCTTCACATACACTGGCTTTTTCACATATGGTCTGCCAGTGCTAAAATGTCTCAGGGGTGATATTTTGTGGAGAAAGTCCTGCTGCAATCCCTCTTTTGGGTCAGTTTGCTGAGGTGTCTGTAGTCAGGTGCAAAAAAAGGCTCTGCAAACAGGATATGCACAACTTCATAAAGTGTATGGCAAGTGTTTATTGGTTGACTTTCACAAAAGTCAGCTAGGGTTTTGTGATCTAAAAGACAGACCTATATTCACCACCTCTTGCAAGGCATCCAGGGAGCCTTTGCTGACCCAGCAGGCAACACCTTTGGGGAGAGCACCCTGGAGCAAAACCTGGGCATTGCAAATCCAACATCTTCCTCCATTTGCACCAAGGACACCCAACAATTCAGCAACCATCTTCCCTATTTCTTTCCATTACAAGTTTGTTCCTCCTCATGTCACTACCCTTCCTTTCAAATTCATGAGCTACATTGATCCCCTGACCATAATTTTCTTTTTTGTACTTATTTCTTATTTTCTACCTACATTTATTTTGTTCTTTGTCACAGGTCAGCAGCTTTGCCAGCAGTCTGAGCTGACTTTATGAGTCCTGGCAGGAGCAGAGTTGGGCCTCAAATCCTTGGAGCACAAGCAGCTAAGCTCCAGAGATTGAAAGGTTTCTGGAGGGGAGTAGCAGAGATAGGAGAAAAGTTCCCTTTGTGGCACTGTCACAGTTCACAATCTGTTCCGTACTTTGTTGGAAAATATGTGGCCTCAGACATGAGCCATGCTCAAACACTTGATGTTAGGCTGTGCACTGGTTTACTCCCAGAGCAGCTCAGCTGAAGTCTGAGACTATAAGAGAGGCAAAGAGCATAAAAGAAAAGAAAAGAAAAGAAAAAAAAAACAACAACAACAAAAAAAAACCCTTACAACCTTACAGCATCTGAGTTGTAAAAATATTCTTATACAGTTCTCTACAAACTCAAGGGAAGGAAGAAAAAGGGGTGGTGGAGGGGAGCGAAGAAAGGGAGTTTTGTGTCTTAAGAGCACAGGGCATTCCTCAGTGCTTGTACCTATACTTACCAGTGCTCTCTGTAGTAGCAGTAGTGACGTCGGTGTGGCTATTCATCTGAGTACATCATAGCAAGCATGCCTGTGAGATTGCAACCTTTATTGTTTCACCTTTAGCAAGTTGGTTCTTGAGGCATTGACATTCTTTCTATCTATGATCTTGAACCATGTCATTGTCTGGTAATCAACAGAAAAAGTTCTTTATGTGGAAACCCTGAAGTCCTGAGTACCTCCAAGCAGGTGTATCCTTCAGCCTTTGGATAGCTGGGTTATACTGGTGAATACAATAGTCTCCAGCTGAGGTTTAAAGACATGCATCCCCCTGGGAATGGTGTGCTGTGTGTCAGATTATCCTGTCAGTCTTATAACCATTTAAGTTTTACAAATAAAAGAACACTTAAAAGCTACAGATTCACAATAGTGAAATAAATTTACAAAAAAAAAAAAAAAAAAAAAAAAAAAAAGATCAAGTAGAAAATGCATTGTTAAGCTTGTATTTAATGAAGATTTTTTCTGGGGGGGCTACTGCAGTGCTGCTGGTTGCCTATGATTCTGACTAATCTGTCCCTGTAGCGTCCTTTAAGGCTGGCATGACCTCGAGAGTTTTAGATCTGTATCTTTTCTGCTTTAGATCTGTATCTTTTCTGCTTTTATGGCTAATGATGACTACAGGAGCCATCTCTGACAATTCCTTTGGGCAGTCTGTGTTCTTTTTTTCCCCACCATAGGCAGAAATACCTCCTCCTCTTCCACCCATCTTCTGGTTTGCTTGACCCTTATGCATAAAAACCAGCTGTTGATGTGTTGTGTGTTACAAAAAATGAGCTTGGGTCATTATTGTCCTCTGACCATTAAGGTCTTTTAATTAATATTTCTATTGTGTACCTTAATTAGAGCATTGCTAGCTTCAAGCATAAACACTATTTGCAATTTACGAAGTCTTTTAAGACACAGTGGTACAGCTTTACAAATCATATATTCAGGAACTTATTAATCAGATAATGTTCATGTTTTATGAACCTGGAAATCAATTCACTCTCATCATTATACAAAATCTCACCATGATCTGTTGATCTAAATGAATGGAAAAACTAGAAAGTGAATTATCTTGATTAGGGAAAATTTTAACCCTTAATAGTTTTGGGTACCCACAACACCACAGTGACACCAGTACCATCTAATATTCATTCATTTAAAAGCTGTACTATGAATTTTTGCTGCTTCCAACTAAAGTGCAACCATGTGCCTGATCTGACATATTCCCCTAATGCACCAGTTCAACAGAACTTACATTATAGAACAGACATTATAGAATCTGGTGTTTCCTCTGGAATCCCCATTTAATGTGTTCAAACCACAGGATAAACTGTTCCATTTTCCTAGTTTAATATTTGTACTACCCAATTGCAAAATCCCTGATGCCCTCTAGCCAGTTCTCAAATGAGAAAATACACTTGTCTCTTTTCAAGCCAAATTAGTCTATGGACACAGAACAGGAGGTATTTACCATTTTACACCCATGAGAAGTCCTCCTCACTAGGTTCATAAATATTTTTTGCATTCTTTGTGTTGGTTGTGTACAAAGCTTATGAGTTTGTTTGAGAGAAAAAGCCAACCAAACTGAGCTAAAGAACCAGGACGGCTCCTTTATTTCAGCAAAGCAAATATCTGCAACCCTTCTAAACGAAGGGAGTGTGGTGTGGCAGTGCTGGGCACTAACATCAAGTCTTGCTGTGTAAGAGTCCTTTGTCTCTTACGACCTCAAAGGACTCCACCAAAGTGAGTGTAATTATTTCCATTCTAAGCACAGCACCTTAGAGGAGAGATGGCACCGTCTCCAGCAAAGGGAAGTGAAACCCAGGCACATAAGCCTACCTTTCCTGACAAGATGCTATCAACCTGAAACTCTCCTTCAGGCTTTGTTTCCCAATCACCTATATGGCATGCTCTTCTCTCCAAGATCAAGATTCATGTCAGAAACAGACATTTTATAAAATCTCTTCTAAACTGTGTTTACACCGGTTCAAGCCTCTCTCCCCTCTAGTGGCTGTAACATGTATTGAGGTGCTTGTATCTGAGCTAAGGGAGCTGTTCAAGCAAAATCACTGCGGAGCCACCAATAACAGTTCCAAACCCAGGTGGCAAAAGGTAAAGGGGAGCAGTGAAAATGAAGGCCAGAGTAAACTCTTGCAACACCAGAAGGTGAAGATTAAAACCTAAAGCTGGATGTGAAGACTGGAAAGTGAGTGAGCAGAGTAAGAAAGGCAGTGCAATACAGTGGTAAGGAGATGGCTTTTGCATTACTGTTTTGAGCAGGCTGTGGGTAATTAAGCATTTGCAATATGGCCTGTTACATCCCTATAGAACTGCAGCCTGAACAAATGATGAAGGAGACAATATGCCTCCATGTGAGGAGGCCCTTGCATCTGTCTCTAATAGTCAGACCAGTTATCCTTGAGGTACTCATCCCCCTGATCTGGAAGTCTGGGACAAGGAGCACAAGAAAAAAAACACCCTCAGCAATTCAAGTGGAAAGAGAGACTGGCTACTCCACCTGGACTGTCACACATTCATGGGGCCAGATGGGATCCACCTGAGGGTGCCAAGAGAGTTGGCAGATGTGATTGCTGAGACACTTTCCATCATCTATCAGTGGTCATGGTCATCCAGAGAAGTCCAGGATGACCGGAGGCTTGCTAATGTGACACCCATCTATGAGAAGGGTTGTAAAGACCTGGGGAACTACAGGCCTGTCATACTGAACTTGCTGTCCAGAAAAGGTGATGAAACAGGTCATCTTGAATGCAATCACACAGCATATGCAGGACAACAGGGGGCTGTGGCCAGTCAGCATGGGCTCATGAAAGGTAAGTCCTACCTGACCAACCTCATCTCCTTCTATGACTGGGTGACCCACCTGGTGAATGAAGGAAAGGCTGTTGATATAGTCTACTTAGCCTTCAGCAAGGCCTTCGACACAGTATTCTACTGAAGAAGCTGGCAGCCCATGGCTTGGGCAGGTACACTCTTTGCAGGGTTAAAAACTGGTTTGACGGCTGGGCCCAGAGAGTGGTGGTGAATGGAGTGAAATCCAGCTGGTGACCATTCACCAGTGGTGTTCCCCAGGGGTCGGTGTTGGGGCCAATCCTCTTTAATATCTTTATTGATGATTTGGAAGAGGAAATTGGGTGTACCCTCAGTAAGTTTGCAGATGACACCAAGCTGGGGCAAGTGTCGATCTGCCAGCATGTAGGAAGGCCCTGCAGAGGGGCCTGGACAGGCTGGGTCGATGGACAGAGGCCAATGGGATGAGGTTCAACATGGCTAAGTGCCGGGTCTTGCACTTTGGCCACAACAACCCCCATGCAGTGCTACAGGCTTGGGGCAGAGTGCCTGGAAAGCTGTGCAGAGGAAAAGCATCTGGGGGTGTTGGTCAATGCTCGTCTGAACATGAACCTGCAGTGTGCCCTGGTGACCAAGAAGGCCAGAGGCATCCTAGCTTGGATCAGGAATAGTGCAGCCAGCAGGACCAGGGAGGTGATCGTCTCCCTGTACGTAGCTCTGTCGAGGCCGTACCTCATGTACTATGCTCAGCTTTGGGCTCCTCACTACAAGAAGAACATTGAGGCCCTGGAGTGTGTCCAGAGAAGGGCTACAAAGCTGGTGAAAGGCCTGGAACACAAGCCCTGTGAGGAGCAGCTGAGGGAACTGGGATTGTTTAGTCTGGAGAGGATGAGGTTCAGGGGAGACCTTATTGCTCTCTACAACTGCCTGAAAGGAAGGTGTGGGGAGCTGGGGTTTGGTCCTTTCTAGTGAAAGGACTAGCGATAGGACTAGAGGTAATGGCCTCAAGTTGCGCCAGCAGATATTAGGTTGGAAATGAGGAGACATTTCTTCTCCAGAAGAGCAGAGAGGCATTGGAAGTGGTTGCCCAGGGAGGTGGTCAAGTTACCATCCCTTGGGGATGTTTAAGGAAAGGTTGGACGTGGTGCTTAGGGACATGGTTTAGTGAGTGATATTGGTGGTAGGGAGATGGTTGGACCAGATGATCTTGGAGGTGTTTTCCAACATTAAGTAAGGGCTACAGTGTGTTTGGCAGTGTGAGATGTAGAGAGGCTCCAGTAGGAAACACAGTATAGGATCCAGTGGGGATGGAATTCATTTCCTTCACAGCAGCTGGTAAGGTTTTGTGTTTAGGATTCTTTACCAAAACAAAGCTGGTAAGACATCAATGGTTTAGCTATTCATGCACCAATGTTTTGGCTATTGCTGAAACATGCTTGCACAACATGAAGGATTTCTCTGTTTCTTACACTGTCCCACCAGAACAGCTAACCTGAATTGACCAAGGAGATATTCCATGCCACACAATGTTGTGCTTCCACCTCTAAAAAAGGTACCCATATCCTGAATGAGTTAAATACACAGATCTTGTAAACATGAGCTATGTTCCTACAACCCACTTGAAACAAGAAGAAAAGTAGCTGTGGCTAAGCCTACAAGAAACATGTGTAGTGATATTAACACATATGGATAACTTCTTTTTAATCTACGCAGTGAGTAAGCACAAATGCAGCCTTTCTTTACTATTATTTTTGAGTAATGAAGCCTAAGCTAGGTAACTTCCTGAAGGACAGCTGTCACCCACATGGAGGATAGTGGGGGTATACTCCTCTCTCTCCACATCCAAGTCCACCTTGGACACTTGACAGAAAACAAGAAGAGTGCAGACTTTTTCAGTGGTGCCTGGTAAAGGAACAAGAGACAGTGGGCACAAACTGAAACCCAGGAGGTTCTGTCTGAACATCGGGAAGCACTTCAGAAACATTTCTTCACTGTGCAGGTGACAGAGCACTGGCACATTTTGCCCAGAGAGGCTGTGGAGTCTCCCTCATTGGAGATCTTCAAAAGCCACCTGGACATGTTCTTGGGCAACCTGCTCTAAGTGTCCCTGCTTGGCAGGGGGTTGGACCAGATGGCCTCCAGAGGTCCCTTACAACCTCAAAGACTCTGGCTTTGTGATCTTCAACAGCAGTGTGTGTGCTGTGATCTGTGAATGTCCCAGTTTTGCCAATAACTACTAATTCTCCACACGCTATCTAGAACATCCTTAGGGTGATGGCAGCTGGAGCTCTGACCTCAGAAGTGAAATAATACATAGTAAACTTTACTGGGGTTTGGTTTAAATGGAAAATTAATAGCCATAACAATTTGAATTATACCCTGCCTTTTCCTTTTCCTGCATTTAGTCATCTCCTCCTCCATCTAACCCTACTGCAAATCTCCTATCTCTAGGAGAAACTCCATACATGTTGTTGGTTGGCTGTCAATCAGCACTTGCTAGCAATTCCATTTAACACTCTGGAAGCAAAAGACATCTGAAAACATAGCAATCCACAAGAAAAATGCTGTATCTCGGTGCATCATCTCCCAGACTCTGACCTCCCCACTCTCAGCCAGTCCTGTTGTGGAGAGTGTAGTTTGGGATGGGCTGTTAGACATGCTTGCTAAAGAGCACAGATTAAAGCAGGTCTTACTCTTACTCTAACTTTTATTATGTTTACACAACATTACATCACAAGTGCTTGTTAATTGTTTTCAAAAGCATGAACTTTTTGAACTTTGCACTTGTGTTTATATGCAAAATAAATAAATAAATAACTGAAATAAAAGGTCATCTGAAAAGCATTGTGTCTTCTAAGCTTTCTGTATTAGAGTTATGTACTTATTCTCTTTATTGTAAGAATAATAAGGATTATATTTCAGTGAAGGCTGCAGCATATTATCCATCTCTTTTATACCCCAGGAGAGGTTATTTTAGGTTTTGTGAATTCCTAAAACAGAAGAAGAGAATGGTATTATCAAGCCCAAGCGGTCCTTTTTTTTTTTTTTTTTTTTTTTTTTTTTTTTTTTTTTTTTTTTT
>CM021763.1:28988957-29015248 GCA_011075105.1 Heteronetta atricapilla | reverse complement strand
TTTTTTTTTTTTTTTTTTTTTTTTTTTTTTTTTTTTTTTAATATGAATTCTGGTAGGACTACATGTTCATGAGCTTACTGATCTTTACTTTACACACGTTGCTAATACTGCTGCTGTTAGCAGTCAAAGACAGATATGAAGAGATGTCAGGTAACGGCTGCATGTGTCATAGGACAGAGGAGGCATTGAGCAACTGCAGTGCTGTTGCAAGCCTTTTAATTTTTTACATTACAGCTCTCATCCCCAAATATACAGTCCAGTATTTTACAGCAGACACAAAGGGATTTTTCCATGTGATTTTTTGCAGTGCCTATACACATATACATATACATACACATATACAGTGCATACACTCACACAGACCAAGAGCCAAGAGATTAATACAGGTGTTTTCTTGCCTGGCTTTGGCTTCTTGCACTGCAAAATGCACCAAGACCAGATTTAGAATGACAGGGTAGTTTAAGTTGGAAGGAGGTTCAATCCCCTACTCAAAGCAGATCTGCATTTCTTTAAGGTACACTGGACACCAATGCTGATGTTCAAATTATATGTCCACAGAGGATGGAGGCAGTGTTGAAAACTATCAGCCCTTTGAGGGAAACAAAAAGTGATGGAGCTTACCAGCTTACAGGTGAGAGTTGCCCAGATGTTATCTTGGTGTCAGCTCCAGCTGCAGGAAAAACCAACAATAAAGAAGTAGATAAGATCCTGGCTTGGCCCAAGTTACCCATGCAATTAATGAAGCAGGTAAAGTCACTTGTGACCTGGCTGTGCCTGTTATTTCTCCCCCAGTCTGAAGGGCTGTGATATATGCTACACTGTCCCAGTATGGTTTCCAATCTGAAGCTTTCCTAAATGAGCTTAAAGCTTGATATGAGAAGGTAGTTTCAGGAAAAAGCACTGGTTGACAAGCAAAATAATCTCCAGATTTTCTTTTTTTTTTTCTTCTTTTTTTTTTTTGGAAGCATCATTTTTGTTAACAAGAGTTAACCATCTTTTTAAGAAACCTCAGACAGTTGTGTGTGATTTTTCAGCCCCCAGTAAAGGTACAATAAGCAGCGAGTCTGATCTGGATTAACATAATATATTCAGTGAGATTCTAAGTATCTCGACAACACAATCATTTCTATTTCTGTCCTCAGGGAGTTTAATTATTAATACTGAATACTTTCTGAGAAGGCTCAAAAGTGCTTTGTCACTGATGAAAGTAGAAAGTCCCCAAATACAAGGATTTACATACATACCTGAGATTCTAGGTGGTTATTCAAACTCCTTGGGCCTGTTTATTTTTCCTGACCTACCAGTACATGTTTATTTATGCCCTTGATTTACTCAAGAGAGATATGCAATACAGAGTCTTAATATTTCAGTATCTAATCTTGCAACAAAAGCATTTTTCCAAGAGACACCAAAGACTTCCTGCTTCAAAATGGTCTAGTAACAAGAATTACAAAAGTATGTGAAACTGAAACAGAGTGGGGCTAAAGAACTGCAGTAAATGAAAAAGCTCTTACTCTCGAAAGAATAGTATTTGACCAAATCATGAGGAGGCTAAGCTTCTGGGAGAAAGGTAACAGTGGCCATTACTTGAGTCATTACAGATATACTGATGAAACAAAAGGTACAATAAGAGTAACAACCTTCTCAAAGGAAAGTGAGGTGTTTGGTGTGTTTCTGACTCACTATTCCTTTGTTTGACACTGCTCTTATTCCTTAGATGTTATTTGTAGAAGTGATTCTTCTGTGCTACTTCTGACCACCTTCCTGACCAGGAAGCCTGAAATTTAAATTTTGTATCATTCTCACTGAAGTTTGTACCTCACTTTGACATCCTTTAGTATGTATGTAAGAACCTTTAAGTGTTGAGGAGTGACAATCTGGCTGCCCAGCACTTGGCAGGAATTGTCAATGATGTCCAGACGTTTTAAGTAATGGGGAAGAGGCACATCACATGGTTGTTTTCCTTCCCTCCCAAAGATCCCAGAGTTTTTCCAGCCAGGCCTAGACACAAGAAGGGAGAAATCCCAGATATGTTTTCAAAGCCAAGTCTCCAGCATGATCAGACAGGTTTGGTTGCTTTAAAATGAGCTGCTGGAGGCAGGGTTAGGGAATCAAAACTTTTTTTAAGCAATAGCAACCTCGACTCCCACAATGGGGTGCAGAGATATGTGATATACTGTGATTATTGGAGTTTGGAGGCTTCCTCTTCATACCACAACATTTTTCACTCTTTTTGGAAACAGTATTACATTACAGGTGTTATAACTTTTCTTCAGAATCAGACTGGCCAGGGAGCTGTAAATCTAAATCATGGCTGCCCTCAGGAAACCTGCCAGCCTGTAAACACAATGAAATGAGTGAGATGAAAGCATCTGAGTGAGAAAATGAATTTTAGGCATTCCACTGAAGTCTATTTATTTTTTACAGTCTGACCAACCATCTAGAAGGAACTGCTGGGAAGAACATACTAACTCCTAGTGACTAATGCTAGGAAGCTTACCTTAAGCTCAAAGTCTTTGCACAGGGGTCCAAGAGGGAAGAAAAATCTTATTCCCTTAATATCATTCATATTGTTTCCATGTTGCAAAGGCACACCTTAAAGGCTACCTTAAACAGTAAGCTTTCCCACTTCTGAAAGTGTATTTGATCAAACTGACAAAGTTTGCAGTGAGGAATTGATGTTGAAAGATAAGTGAAAGTACAGGCTGGCCACAAGAGTAAGTCTTCAGGACATTGTTTTGCAGCATATTTTCTTCCCTGCCATAATCTTCTGCTTTCAGAAGGCTTTCTGTTTTTTTAAAGGGGTCTCTCTTCTCAGACATTTATGCTCACTGCTCCAGCCTAGCAGGAGCAGGTGAACTCAAGCCAAAAATGTGTGAACAATTCTGGATTTTTTTCATCTTTCTTCATCTGAACCGCATCAGAGGTTCATTTTTAGATTAAAAATATATAAAATCTGAGATACAAAATACTGTCAGTCATTAACAAGTTCACCTCCACCACATCTCTGTAATGTTTCACTTTTGCACATTCCTTTGTGTCATCTGGGCGCAATGAATGAAGCCAAAGCCTTGAAAGAACATTTCCTGTCCAGATTGTTACAGACTATGAGTCTCATGTTAGCTCATTCTCACCAGATTTCCAGAGCACTTGCACAGATTCCAGAGAGTGGAAGTGCATCCAAGAAACACCCAGTGCTAACTTTGCCAAATGTTCCTGGCTGTTTAGCAGTCTGAAGACTCACCTGGATTCCTCTAACATCTGTCAGACAATATCCGTATCTCAGACACTAGCTCCACTCAACACACGCACAGGCACACATACTTCCCAAAGACCATAGGGCACTCCTTGATACCTTATAGGCACTATTTTTTTCCATCTCCCTTAAAAATCTCCCTGTAAAGAAGGCCATGGGATTTTGCAAAGGAGCTACTAGACAATGGCAAAAGGACAATAGTTTCACCACTATAATTCCTTTTCTCCCTCTGCAGAAACCAGGACCTTTCCTTAATCACCAGCCTGTCATTAAGATTCTCACTGCTTTCTCATACAGTTGCCATCAGTTAAAAAAAAAAAAAAAAAAAAAAAAAAAAAAAAAGTTCACTCTCCAGCAGAAGCAAGACTAACATCTTGTCCACCAACACATTCTATTCCACAAATGGAAGGAATAAGCTGCTTCTTATTTAGTTCTGTCAGGCTTATTGTGCCACAGATGTGCTCAGGCAGCTCTAGATCCTGCCTCCTCTTAGAGCTGTGGCATTTTAAAGCTGCCTGGCAAGTTTCACATTAAGTATGAGTGACCACGCTTCTTTTTTGGAGGGTTACTATCTACTGTCTCGACTACACGGGGAATCTGTATGTATGGGGACCTGAAAGTGTAGAATCTGTGTGTGGAGCCAGTTTGAGTTTCGCTCTTCTGGGAGAGTAGGGAAAAGAAATAACACTTGGAAAGAGACTGACTGGCATGTGAGCCTGGTTCTTTTCAAGAAGGGTAAAGAGCTAGCAGGGGCAGGAATATGATGAAGAAATTCAAATTAGGCATTGACTGCCCTAGAAAACAGAATTCCTGAGTAAGCAGCCGCGCTTTGTTTTCTGGGCAGATGTTATTCAGTGCTGGTAAACCAGATGTATAAGACAGAATGTTCCTGTTCGTCTTTTGTCTTCTCTGTATTTGGATGATGGTTTTAGTTTTTCCAAAGGAAAACTGGAAATCAGATATCTGTGTGTGTGTGTTTTCTACCCTATTATTTTTATTATGTTCTGAAAAGAAGTCACCCTTTGCTATCTTTCCTAATATCCTTGTACTTAGGTGTGGAAATATAAGGCATTTACCATGAAGCAAATCTAAATCAGTATCCAATATGCACCAATGTTGACGTTTTGACTTTGGAGCAACAACTAGTTCAAATTAAGGAATCCTAAATACATAAATAATGATGTATCCCTCTGAAAGTCATACCGTCTCAACAGATTGTAAGACAATGAAATATCTAAAAATTGTGTGTGTTCATACAGACATACATGCCTATGCAGTTTTCAAATATTTGGAGTATTCTGAAATTGATGTCATTATCTTTAAGTGAGTATATAAAAATAGGTATATACATATCATATATGATAGTAATAAAAATAGATATAACACTCTACAGAAATAAAGAAGCAGCAACATGTCCTGCTTAGAAGTGTGTTACAGAGAAGTAAAAGTAAATCTATCCACCTATCCCACATGCAACATTCTGAGAAAGGCTAATGTAATGAATTCAAAAAACAGATATGTTTCTTGATCATATTGTAAATCACTATGATTAAGCCATTAAAAACATATGGGACAAAGTCTTTCAATATAGTAACGTCTGAAGCATAATGTGCTTACATGAAGTCTTTATCTACTTCAAGAATATTTCTGATGTTAATAGATATAAAATAGCTTTTGAACACATTAAAGAAAATTTTAAAACTCCTGCATCTAAATAGTTTACGTAGGGTAGGGTTAGGGTTTTTCCCAGGTGCAAACCTTAGGATTCCAAATGATGTCTGGTGAGTTTCCTTCTAATTCTTTATGTTATGTAGAAAAACTCTGAAAATTATAGAACATAGTGTTACATCCTGGAAGCTGGCTGGAGATGCTGCTGCACAGTCACTTCTGTGGCTGGATCCATGGTTTAGCTCAATATTCAGCCCTGTGGTAACTGAGGTTGCAGCTTTTGTGAATTAGCTCCAGCTCCACAGATATATTTTAGCACTTACCTCATATGTGACACTGAGAAGGTCTGTATGAACAATTTCACAGCTTGAGTCTATTTCATTCTACACAGCATAGATCAATACAGACGGTACATCCCAGATCAGATCGTCTTTTGGATACAGTAAGAATATGAAGTTCCAAGATTGTACAGAGACATGGACAATCCAATCCAATCCAATCCAATCCAATCCAAATCTCCCACTGGTTTTTAAACGTTTAAAGCTTCATATCCACTTTATGGCTTCTTAATAGCTTATGTCAATTTTGTTGAACTTCTCTACAGTTAAAAGAAAGCTAATAATATGATCAGTTCATATCTATGTGATTTTGATTCTTCAAACTGTTTGAAGAATTAAGCCACAATAATGAAGTCATTGCTCCATACACCAAGCTCAATATTTATGCTTTTTTCCAATGGTAAATACTCAGAGTGCAAAGAAAGCAAAAACATGTTTCAAATAAGCTCACTGCATCATTCTAGCAAATTGTCTTTAAAACTGTGTTCTCTGTTAATTTGGATTTTGTGTCACTTTTGGGCCTTTCCCACAGATAAAAGGTTTCTCTTCCTGTTCTTAGTTGAATGTCTCTGATTTCTTGATAACTGAAACAAGAGAAATGGAGCATACTTGGGAGAGATACTTTCTAAGCTGTTCTTGGCTTAAATCCCTCATGCAAGGCTGGCTGTTCTGAATTCTTTAAAACATGCAACAAGCTGTTGGGCTAATAAACATACTGTGTGCAGTCTGAAAAGTAGGAAAGAAGTAAAGACAGAAAGACAGAAAGATGGAAGGAAGCAAGGAAGGAAGGAAAGAAGGAAGGAAGGAAGGAAACTAGTCTAAGCCAAATGCATCACTGGTACTGAAGGGCTATCTTTCTGCTTTTTATTCAAAAGTACTTCAGTACTTCTGTGTTCTCAGAAGATAGATAGAAAAGTGTTAGTGAGACTTCAGATAAGCTCCAGGGTAAGGAAATTTACTGCCCCCTTCAGTACTTTGAAGAAAGTATGTCCTTCAAATGTGCGATTTATTCATTCACATTTACTTATCTGCTAGGCTGTTCTGATGCAGCACAGTCTGGTTCCTCATCACAGGAGAGCAAGGTTATATCTGAGCTCCACCACAGAGCTCTTGTTTGTGTCCTTTGGCATCTAACTTACAGGTCTTGAAGATTACTTTCCCAGTCACTTTACTGGAGAAAATGAATAAAAATAAAAAAGCCTGACTTTCAGCATTTTCTAAAAAGTGATTCCTTGCTATATTTACTTGTTTGGTCATTGCATAGTATCTATGCTGAAAGTTATCATCCAAGATTGGGCTCAGGCCCAGGAGCTGATATGAGTTCCTTTCCTACAGATGGTAGTCCCTACTCTTGCAACAAAACACAAGTGAAGTACACCAAGCAAAACTAACAAGCTTGAAACTGTTTGAGGCAGCAAATCAGAAGCATTCAAAAAGCAAGTTTTAATGAGATAGACTAGCCTATTTTATGCGGATCATGTGGAAGTAACAAAGATTTTTTTTTTTCCCCGCTAAGTCAACTCTTCTGTGTTGCATCACACCAACAAAATGGGGAAGTGAAAACAAACACCAGCACCAAAATAGGCAAACCTCACCAGACCTCACAAAATGCCGAATACAGACGTGCAGTGCACATCTGGGCCGCTCGTTGAGTTGTTGCTCAAATTTATCGGAGTCAGCACTGTCATTTACTCTGCCTCGGCGACATAAAGCTGGAGCAGGAACCGGGAGGCAGCGAAGCACAGCCCGGACGATCTCCCCCGGAGCCACAAGATGGCAATGCGCACTGCGCTACTTTCTGGACCTCCTGTCAGCCGCAGCTCAGGCGGCCTGGGAAAGTGTATTTCACTCGCTACAAGTTATTTGCTGCTTTACTAATTGCACATACACGTGCTATCCGGATGGGTGTCCTAACGCCGCCACTGCTGATTTAGCAGGGGAAACTGGAATCTTTTTTTTTTTTTTTTTTTCCCTTTTTGTTTGTTTGTTTTGTTTTTGTTTTGTTTTGTTTTGCTTTGCTTGTTTGTTTGTTTTCCCTGCGTCCAGTAGGGTACAGGATATTTCTATAAGGGAGGCATATAAAGCATTTTTTCCCTCTTTTTCAACTTGAACTTTTCCCTAGGAATGTGTGTTAGCAGATATAAATAATCAATGCAAATGAGTTTAAGAGCAGAATAACAATATATTACACATCTGCTCTGTTTTTTTACTCTCCATTAAGTGCCCCACCAAGCATATTTAGCTTCCAGATGACTAGCGGTCTTCTTAATAGTGGAATCCTGTTCTTGAAAGACAGCATTATACATTGCACATATCTGACAGTGCACAATAAAGATTTCTGTCTGTCTTTACTAGCAAAGTGCTAATAAAATATTATTTTACTTTTATTATTTGATTGGTGTGGTGCTGGAGGTTGTTTGCTGTTGCTGTTATTATTATTATCATTTAACTCCATTAGTGTCCTTTCTTACTGAAATATCCTCTTTTAAGGCAAATCAGAGCTCAGTTCAGACTGGGCTTGGTTCATGCTGAAATTTATGAGCAGAAAGATCAAGTCCTGGTCTCCCAGCAGCTGGGGAAGCTGGAGCAAGCAACTGCAATGGCTCCATTGCTTTTCTCTCCAGGAACTTTCAACTTCCAGCTCCCTAGGCCTGCTATGTATTGCTGCTAACATCACACTTTAACGTGTAATGGAGATATGCCCACAGTTACTTGGGGTTGTTGGTTACTATATTTTTCAAGTGCCTCAAAATCTTTCAACTCAAATTCTAGGATGTCACCTTGTATCAGCTTGTAGACAGGTTGTGTGGTCTCATTGTGGAGGCAAAGGAGAATAGAGGCATGTGCAAATTCACACTCTGTCCTGGTATTCTGTGCACACACACCCTCAAAAAGGTGCAGCTACTCTAGGCAGGGGACACTGTCTGCTTAATTCATGTAGTCCAGAGGGGTGATGCAACTAGACCAACTGGAAAACTACTGCTGAAGTATACAGTATCTGTGTAAACACAGCTTAAGCCTCTATAGCTGCAAAGACTATGTGGTGTATAAAGGGCCACTACTAATTTAGATAAAAGCGAGGGAAATAATATTTATTTTCTAAACACTGTCCAGTGGTACAGTCATCTGTCAAAACAGCTGGTGTTTTGGGAAGTGTATCCTGTTAACAAAAGTGAAACACTGACTTACTGACAATGTTTACCTATAGAAAAACAATCCTTACTTGAGAGGAATTTACATTAACTGGTGGGGCTTTCAGGTTTTGATGGTGCTGACCACATCTTAATTTAATTTCATCTCCTTCATTTGCTTGTTCACAACATTACCATGGCAATTAAAGCATGCATGTACTTTGAACAAAAGTTAAGAACATGGTTATATAACTGAAATGATTTTGAAAAAAAATCCCTTGATTTTTCATTGCTGAATTTTCATTGTCTGTTTTGTCTCTTGTTGTCTACCCCATTTGCCTAGCTGTGATAGAGGAGTCAGGGCACTGGAAGCTCAAGTGGCATGGGAATCAAATCACTCCTTATAGGATAGCGTGGAGCTGGGATTAAAGGGCAGTCTAGCACATACAAGCTGTCAGAATTCATCTTAGGAACCCTTCAAGATGTCTTGCCTCCCCACTGATCCCAGTGCCTTACCCCATATATAAAATGATAGTGTTGGTGTTGTTCCTCTGACAGAAATTGCAGCCCATTTTGTCCTGACAGCTGGCAGCATCAGCAGCAGTCCAGTGTAGATACAAGACTGAAATATATTGATCGGTACTGCTACATAGGACAGACCAGTGAGACTTTCCTTGATAAAGGAGGTTTATTAACAAAATGGGTGCATTGTCAGAAAGCTGCTTTAAATGTTGTATCCCGTGAAAGATGGTTCCACCCTTGATACACAGCTTTAAAAACTAATAGGATGGGTGAAAACAGAAGATAAACTGGCTGTCATGGGCAAGCCAAAAGTCAGTCTAACTCAGGGTCAGTCTCTGTCAGTGCCCAAGAGCCTATGCCCCAGGGATAGTATAAGAGCAAGGCAAGAAAATAATGTGCTCATATTCAGTCCCTACTCCTTACAGCTTTGTGCCACACTGACCCCAGGTTGTATCTTTTAATTCTGGTCCCCCCTTAGCGTTTTATACCATTAATTCATTCTGTAACTTTCTGAAATCATATATGCTCTGTTACATGCATCTTACATTGAGCAGATTATTTCTGAGGGGTGTTTTGTTTTAAAATTGTTGTTTTGATATTCAGGAGTGTACAGGTTGGGTGATCAGGGGAGGC
The DNA here is from genome assembly GCA_011075105.1 of Heteronetta atricapilla. Lineage (NCBI taxonomy): Eukaryota > Metazoa > Chordata > Aves > Anseriformes > Anatidae > Heteronetta > Heteronetta atricapilla. The sequence goes on along the minus strand of CM021763.1, from coordinate 29,005,700 downwards.
ATGCAGGCATTTAGGTGAACGGTAAAAGCAGGACCTAATGCCCTGCTCTGTAGGATGCACAGTCATGTGGTGATGGCCAGACTCTTGAGTAAAGGACTGTTACTTTCTCTTCATAGTGTGTGGGCCAACTGATATACAGGCTTCTCGACCATAGCTTCAGACTGCATTGTTTTTCCTGAGTCACCCAACTCTTGTCCTGCACAGAGGAATCAGCAGATGTTTGCAGATTCTGCACAAGGGTGCTCTGTATGGCACGTTTCCCACAGCACTGAGACATAATGTCTCAGCTGTGCCCAGACGCTCTGCAACAGTCAGGGTTGGCTTTGATGGAGGTTTATATACTGTACATACTGTACATTTTTTTAGTGAGAAGAAATGTAATTCCAGGTTTGCTTTGATGGCAGCTTGTGGGTATTTGTGCATTTTGTAGAGTGTGTTTTCAAGGCATTTCCGTTTAACCAATTTCCTATGCCACAGAGCCTGAGAGCATGAAATAGAATTAACACCAATATTAGCTGCACGGTTGCTTTCATTAGGGCTGTTTTCTGAATGCTAATGTTACCTGACCTGTAAGCAGCTGTTGCCAGTAAATGTAAATCAAAACCAGGAAACTGAATTATTTTATACAAAAGAAATAAACCTTCTTTTTCTGCTTTAAGTATACCAAACATTTTTCCTTTTCTTTAAATAGTCCAGCCATATTATTATTACACAGTTATGGTCACACTTCTCACTTTCCCTTTCTTCAGTTTTCTTTTTTTTTCTTCTTTTTTTTTTTTTCTTTCTTTCCTTAATGGTTCTACTTATTAGCCAGACACTTTTATTCCTGCAACTAAGTATTTTGGGGTATTGATGACGGTGACATAGTAAAGAGACTAAGCTGTGCTGAAATAAATGAGATCTGTTACACTCATTCTGATTTATCTGGCTCCTTTGCTGATTTGCCAGCCTGAAATCTTTGGCACAGTTTCAGACCATGTCTCTGGCAGAGCTGGAATCTTTTTCTTTGTCGCTGTTGTTGAAAATTCTTTCTCAGTTTTTCTTACAGATGATGTGGTTGAAACTTAGAGTTCCACAAAGCAAAGCCTGTATCTTAAATCCAACACTTTTTCATTTCTTTTTTTCCCCTAAGGCCATAAAAAGTAAGCAAAACAACTTAAGGAGGGAAGATAGTTCATTTCAGTTTCTTGACCTGCCCAGACACACTCTATCACCTGTTAACACACATAAGTGCCTTAGAGCTACTTTTATTCCTTGGAGCACACACATCTTGATGTAGCAGTAGGTTAGGGGCTATACCCTGTACCAAAATCATTGCTGTAACTGCAGTCACAGCAGAAATGCTTGTGCCTACAGAATTTATCAAACACAGAGGAAAAGCTTTCTTCATCCTCAGGTCTGCAAGCTGAAGACTACTTGGTAGTCTTACCATCTTTCAGCAGGCCTTGACAAATTATCTGTTTTCAAGGAGGTTTTTTTTTTTTTTTTTTTGAGATGTTATCCAACACATCCATTCATTTTTTTATGTTGTGTTTTAGCACATATGTAAGTCAGTTCACAGCCAGATAAAGGTCCTGTGAATCACTGCAGAATCATCAGTATAGATGAAGAATTAAAATCACACTAACCAAGGAAGAATATTGTTTGTACTCTGAATTTATCACATGGTGATGAATTTATTTATGAAGTAACCTCAAAAGGAGAAGGATCAGGGTGGCTATTTAGGTCAACTCTTACAGGATGGAATGAAAGGAAGCTTCATGTACAAATATTTGTGTATGAGCCCTTCATGAGACTTGTCATCTTTTCCACAGGCACACAAAACTTTTGAGAGCCACCCATCTGGTATGGGAGTTCTGAATTTTCTCCACTTCATAGCAACTACAATACATAAAACTAATAGTAACAGACATTTCTCCTGTGCTTCCTTCATAAACAAGCATAAGGGTAATCTGCATAGATTTTCATGTATTTGTATTTGCTGCTGTTGCTACTTGTGGTTGATGCCTTCTCAACCTGGTGATGAAAATGAATGATTCAATACAAATGACTAGTGAAACTGGAAAATAATCCCAATTAATAAAATTTAAAGGCAGTACAGCCTGCATCAAAAATAGTATCTTTTCTGTTTTAATACATTTTGAGGGTATCTCAAACTGTGACTATGGATAAGAGGTTGGGAACCAAGAAATGATGACAAATCTCTTATTGATAGAAGTCCATAATTATATGATCCTGATAAATGTCTTCTGACATACTATGCTAATAAATGACTCACCAGAGTTTTGCTCCTATGCAGGATTATTTTCTCCTCTCAAATGAATTTGATCTGGTTAAATTACTTCTAAACCTGCCTTAGAAAAATACTTAATGCATGAGAAAGTCTCACAACACAGATGCTTTGGCCTGCTAAAGGAATTAAATTGGTAAGACTGCAGATAGACCACAAGGAGCAAGATCAGAGAAATGCTAGATGCCGTTCAAGCAAGACTGTCAACCCACTAATGTTTTTAGAAGGGGACTTGGAGTCTTTCTTTAGCTGCTGGGACTTGGATAACACTCTTAGCTGGCCTAAGAAGTTAACGTAATTCTGGCTGGGCCATGGGTGGAAAAAAAAAAAAAGCCTGTATTATTTGGCAGTGCTCAGGTGATGGATTAATATTTTGAGGGTTGTCTATGACAGGGAAAGGATGACAGCTTTCCTCTAACAAAAATCAAAATTAAATAGCCCATCCCCAATGAATGATTTTCAGTATTTGGGAACCACCTGATATACCATACAAAAGATATAGGACAGAAAGTCTCTTACCACAAAAACATTTGGATTTACTTTTGAGAAAAACATATGCATTGACCACAGGTAGCAAAGAGCTGAGGCATAACACCAAATTTAGATTTTGTTCCTAAAAAAAAATGTTAAGCATAACTGTATTCTCTCAATGCCTCAGCTACTGTGATGTTCAAGAGCTGTTTATGTCACACACAACAACTTTGGCAAAAAAATTGGCCTTGGTAAAGCTGGCTGAAATTTTTGATAAAGGAAATCTGCTCATAAATAATTTTATTTGTGATCTTTTAATGTAGGCACTACTTATTGCAAATCTTTGAACATACCAATCACTTAGCAACAAAACATAGAAGGTTATAACATTTACATAAAATTGTCCTTAAGTTTCTAAGTACCTAGATGTATTTTCAGTCTCTCTTTTAAAACAATATTTTTGTATGAAGTTGGTTATTACTATCAGAGATAGTGATAATTGTTCATGAAAATAAGAAAATGTCCTTCTGAAGACATGATAGAACAATATTGTTTTGGTGAAGCCCTGCAAAATTATTTCTGTATGATTTCAAAGAAGCTACATCTAGTGCTGACAAGCACTAATACCAGTTATAAGGTATTTTCTCAGAAATATTATTGGGCATATGTTATTACTTTATTAGCTGATAGTGGCTACCCCAGTCCTGTGGGCTGATGCTGTATCATTCATCTAATTCTAAAGTATATGGCAGCTGTAGACACAAGTGAAATTTGTTTAGTGGCAATATTTTTAATTGTTTTCTCTTAGCACAGTTTTGTGTTTTTTTCTCTACTTGGGTGATTATTGAAATCTGAGTTTGAGCCTGTTAAAATGCCACAATGCATGTGGTATGTTAATTTGCTGTTTGTTTTATTGTTGTTGTTTTTTAATTTCACAGAGATAAACAAAAGCAGCCATTTCCCATGGTAGGTCCTATTGCCATAACCCATACATAACCTATAAAATTTCCAATACAAACTAATTAACATAAATGATCTGGGAACAAAATTATTCTCCTCAGAGAAATTCCTGCCAGAAACTATTGATTATTTGGTCCCATTTCAGCAAAGTATTTAAGAACATGCTTTGTCAGGGTCACTTGTACTCTTAGTGTTAATTGGAATTACAATTTATCTTTCATTAAAGCAGTGTGATTAAGAAAAGAAATTTCCATGAGGCATCTGGGGAGAGAAACAATTCAAATCTCTTTTGTCTTAAATACTTACTCAGGAAATGCGTTGGACAGGTTATTAAAATATCAAGACCAAAAAAAAAAAAAAAAAAAAAAAATACAGTCATTCTGTGTGCTTTATTGGAAACAAACAGACAAAAAATATATATTTAGAAGCCCAAATGAAACTGTCAGTTGCCAAGTTGCTTCATCAGCTCACTCAGCTCTTAATTTAGAGGGTTATTGTACAATGAGCGTACTACCTGTCAGGGAAGTGGTCTACTAAAGACAAGGAAAATCTGTTGCCCAGTGGTACTTTGAGGATGAGAATTGAAAGTACTGTGATACGGGTTTTTGTCTGCTGTGGAATGTAGATGACGTTTTAACTAAATAAGTCCCCTTCCTTGCAGCGATAACATAATATTTCCATGTTGGAGAAATTACAATACACAACGCTATTGCTTTAAATGTGTCACCCCACCTCCACTTGGGTCAGAACCACATAAAGGTTCACCTTCCAGAAGCAGGAACTGGCAGATGCAGAGGCCAAAGCTGACACAAGAACTGACATGTTCTTGTGGGCAAAGTCAGGGCCACCTGAGCACATATTTTGCTCCAGAAGTGATGTGGGAACTTGAAAGCACCAATTTTTATACAATGGCTAGTGCTGTCTCTCTGGCCATAAGAAACTTGTCTTCAAGACCCTTCTCATGTCAGTTTGTAATTTTGGGGTGGAACAAGATTTGGAGTAGCTTCTTAGCTGGCTGGCACTCTTAAAGTCACTGTTGGAAGCAGAATATTAGGCATGTTGAGAACTTGGTGCATCTAAGTTTAGGGAGGGAACAAATATTGTTTAAAGGTGTCTGATGGGCAAATATCTTGTACCATCATTTTGTGGGACTGATATTATGTCAGGTTATAAATCCAGTCCTATAGCATTTGTCCTCAACTCAGAGAATTTTTCCAAACTAGATGCAGGTGTGCCCCTCTGCATTTTATTTCTGTATGGCATCTTTCTTCATCTCTTAGAACCACTTCATGTAAGCCTTCCTCAGAACAGTAGCAACCATTTGTACCAGTAGACCCAATGGTGTCAATATCCTAAATTTGGAGACCAAATCTGTTCATTCTGTCTTTAAAGTTTGTGACTGAAGACAGCTTTATGAATTTCCACTGACAGAAAGAAGATTCTTAATTTCAAAGAGATTATCTATTGAAAAATTCAGTGCCACTTGACTGAAAATGAGTGGTGGGAGAGGCACCCTGTTCAAAATATGTGAAACATTGAGCATGTCTAACATTCTCTTCCCACCTCTGTCTCTTTGACCCTCATCAGTTTGGGACTATTCTTCTAACACAATTAAAATTTTGCATTAATGCCCTCTTATATATCAGTATGTATATATCTACATACATACAAATATGTAAGATAGATAGTATAGACTATGTTTATTAAATATGCATAAAAACAACCTCTACTCAGCAGCAGGAACAAAACAGATGCACTTTAATGTTGAGCTTTGGGAAGTGGGCTGCTTGCCCAGGAAGGACAGGTGAGGGTAGCAGGGATTCGAAACTATGTGAGGGAGAAAAGACAGGGACATGTGGGAGAGGAAACAGAAGACTAGAAAGAGGGGACTCCAGGCTGAAAGCAGCCTTCACACTTAATTAACAAATCTGCTTTAAGGAGAACAGAAATACAGAAATACCCATTCCCCTTCCCCCAGCCCTTTGGAACTGCAACATCAGAAGCTCCAGAAAAAGACGTAAAACAGTAAAATCTGATGCTTAAAACATTTGCCTTAAAAAAAAAAGAAAAAAAGGAAAGAAAAAAAAGTTAAATAGCTTTTTGAAAATTACACAGTATTCACAGTATTCAAGGTAAGAGGGAGATCAGACAATGTCTGTCCAGACCCCAGATCTTTGTCTGGCATTTCTTTGACGTACTATAGTACAGGTAGGAATTATATATAATAATAGCTAAGGAGGCTTTGTAATGATAGATATTTTATTCCCTGGGAGAACCACAACTGAATCTCTCTGAATGCATCACAGCAAATTGTGCTGGGGGATGTTTTTTTGTTTGTTTGTTTGTTTGTTTTTTCCAAGCCTCCCAGACAGAGTCACAACATAGTGTATCTATCTCAAAATTGTATTTAATAATTTTGTTTGACACTTTCTCATACTTAGAACAGACTTTTTTGATATTTTTCATGCCCTTTAGATAATTACATTTAATAAGCATGGGACGAAGGTGGCAGCCTTCCCTCCCCCCCTTCCAGCTGTGAGGAAAGACAAGTAAAATGGTGTCTATTGAGTACAAATTGCTTGTAAAAGCCCAAAGAATATGAGGTATTTTTTACTTGGGATAGCTCCTTAGATAACAAATCCCAAAATGTTATCCATCAGACACAGCGTCTGACACATCATATCATTATTGCAGGAGTCATTGTTAGCAAGTTGAGGTCACATATCACTTTTCAGTTTAAAATAGGGGAGTATCAAATGAACAGCCAGAAACAAAACTTGTCATTTTTGCCCAGAAAGCCATTATTCTACACTCACTAAATAAAACTAGGTGATCAGCTTTCAAAGAGATGGGCTCTCATGGTACAAAAAAAAAAAAAAAAAAAAATCAAATACTATCTATTTCTTTCAACCCCATAAAACCACTGTAAGGACTGAAAAGAGGAGTCTGCTGTAACACTTCTTTCTGTCACAAGTTAATAACATGCTTTCTACTTCAAGGACTAGGAATGTAGAGGAACTTTAGCTGTTTCTTTCTCCACCATGTGTCCCATCTTAGTGCAGCTGGGTTTGCAGAAATGTTGGTTTTATTGCTTTTGTGGCATCTTGTTGCTTTTATCAAGCAAGATGTTCAAGGTTCTATAGATCACTTGTGTTCAACAACAGTTACTGTAGCCAGATGGTGGAAGGTTTATGAGTAGTGTTTTGACCAGGATGATCACATCTGTTTTTCAGGACAGAACCTGAGCAGATGGTACGTCTTACATTATCCCATACATTTCCTCCTTCAAAAGGGTCTTTTCTAACATTTCTCAAAAGTACAATTTTGTAATTAACTGTGTGTAAATTAATTTATTTTGAATTTATTTTATTTTATCATGTACATCATGTTAGAGACATCCACAGTGGCCAGGATACTGTAATGCTCCACAGATTTTTTCTCCGGTAGTTTAGAAACAGTAAATTCTGAAACTACCACTAGTGTTATTACATAGTATACTCAAGATTAAGGCAAGAGAATGTAAGCCATTCACCAGCTCAGCCAAGTTTCTTACTTTGGGTCCACAAAGGCTCATACCTCAATCACTTAAGAGAGGTACAGATTTTGTGTATGAAAAGGAGAAAGTTTAAGTAAGATGGTGGCTAGGAAGGAACAAGAGCAGAGGTGCAGGAAACTGCTTAATCTAGGAATGTCAGAATGGTTTCATCATTGTCAGTATGGTTTTGCCCTGGTAAACTCCAGTTGTAGATGCCATGGCTGTCTTCTGATCACATTCAAGAAAGTGATTCCAACTGTTGTGACCTGACCAAAGACACTCATACGGCTCTGCCATACCTTCAGCAGAGAGGTGAATCTTTTGACTCAGCAGCAAGAAAAACAAAAAATTGCTAGTAAAAATCAGATAATATGATGCCATACATACATTAGATATGTATCTAATACATATCTAATACAGCAGTGGCAAAGCTGTCATGCTTGGAGAATACAACTGAAGATAAGAATCTGATATAAGAAACCTTCAAGTTCTGTCTGATAACTGCATAACTGATGATGGGCAAGAACCTTCTGCTCTTCTCTGTAATACAGCAAAGAGATTTACAAGTGCCATAGCAGCCATGGAGGTCATACTGTTGAATCTCTAGATCTCTGCAATTAAGAGGACAACTTTATGTATAGTCAAAAATTGCTCTTTCAATGGTGAGATGGTGCAAGTCAACCAGAAATGTTCTGTGTCCTTTATCATTCCTGGCATCAAGCCAAATGGTGATTACCTACACTGAAAGATACTACTCCATGGAGTGTTACTGTAGTCTTTTCATGGCTCAGGAGACAGGGCACGGGCAGTTAAAATAAATTTTGCAATGTTTTCCAGAAAGCTTAATACAATGCAGGAATTTAAACATAACAGGTTTAGAGCTAACAGACTGATAGGAGAATCCATCTCTTGGGTATGCATTCAGTGATAGATACCTTCAGTCCTTCACCTTTAGATGAAAATTGCAGCCCAAAGACTGCAGGGGTGGGATTCCTGTGTTTGTGCAAGAGAAGCCAGGTACAGTTGTGAATGGGAATGGAGCTTATATCACTATAACAGCCTAGGAAGTGCCATTGTGTTTATAGTCACTGGAACAGTTTCCTAAATTCACTTCTGAACTACATTTTTCACACTGTTTGTTTATTTGATGTCTGGAACAAGAGCTTTGATAAAAGTATTTGTTTTATTTAGCACCTGCACTGAAACATTAGTAGAGTTGCACTGAAGTGTTCCACATGTTTCTCTTACCTCAGACTAGTTAAGCAAGAGCATTCACACATTTCCTTAATCCCAGGCATCATAAATCCTTTACAAGTTCCCTGTTTCATTTTTCTTCTCTCAGGGGCTTAGCAAAACACTCAGCATGCACAATCCTTCTCTCCTAGAGCCCACATGGCTTACAATAAACTTCATCATTGTCCTGTTCTGCAGGATTTAATAGTACCGTGGATGAGAAAGTCAGGAAGCAATGTTAAGGAAGGGTTGAAACACTCTTCCAAATGGAAGAATGGGGGACCCTGATATCATAATCAAAGAGCCTATGCTGCAATATGATTATGCACGGAAGTAGCCTTCTACATTTTTGAAGACTGGAAATCAACCACAGCAATATAAAACATTGTCACAGCAGGAGTTTTAATAAGTTTCATAGCAACGTTTTTTTGTTGTTGTTGTTGTTTTTTTTTTTTTTTTTTTTTTTTTTAAGTGTGTTTCTCAGACAGTATGAATTCTGGCCAAAGTTCATTATTTCTTATTTGAGCAGGCTTCCAGGAATGTTTGTATGTATTAAGGGAGAGTCCCACCATCTTACCATGTCTGGAACACTCTCATACCCTGGTTTTAAGAGTGATATTTGTCAATAGAAAAACATAGCTGTGAAATAGTCAGCAAGGTTAGTCAGCAAGGCTCCACTTCCGTAGTTTGCTTCCATGTGTAACTAAATATGTGAAGCAGGAACGCCACCAGTAAGAGGATTGTCCGGGTGTAGTCTCACCATGCTGACACAAAACACAGCCTTCTGAGTGTTTCCCTCCACCATACACATCTCTACTACTACTTAATCTCTACATCTGTTTATGCATTAGTATTCATAGAACTTTCTGACCTGGAGACACATAACCGTCTCCAGGAAAAAAAAAAAAAAAGAAAAAAAGAAAAAAAAATGCCTTAGATTTTCATTTTCATAGAGATTTTCTTGTTAGTGACACTTGTACAGAATTAGAAGGCATAGAGTATTCATCAGAATTTTCCTAAGGTTACTATTCTTAGTGTCACTTTTGATCCAGCAAATATTTTCAAATTGAAAACTTGTCAATAAAGTGTGAGTCTTGATGAAGTCTATGAGATATTCTAGTAATTTCATTATGCTTGGTTACTTGATTTAGTGATGTAGACAGCCACACAGGCATGCTCAAGCTAAGATTGGCTGTCCATACTGATCTTTTTATGGGTCAAATATTAAAAGCTATAAATGTACTAGTAGAACCCACTCCACTTCAGGCAAATATTCTCCACTTTCAGAGAAGGCTTTCATGAAGCTGTTATAAAAAGGAGAAAATCCAGCTCCCTCTAATAGCTCAAGATACCTTTTACTTCTGTAATTGTTACTGTCCCTGAAGTTGAACATTTACTGCTTCACTCTGCTTGCTGGTCATGCTTTGCACTTTACCAGTATCCATCTGAGCATTTAGAAATCCAGCTTACTTCATGTTTACAGAAGCACTGTTGTTCTTAACTTTGATGAAAAATTTCCCATTTGTCCTCTTAGAACAGCCTCGTTTTCTGCTTGATGCAGAAAGTAGAAATGAATCACAGAACTGGAAAGAAAAAGAAAAATCTATTTCATAGATATAACCAATAAATATTTGGTGCTTTTTTTCTAAATTCAGGAGTAGAAAAAGAGAACTTTTTTTTTTTTTTTTTCCTGTCATGCAATTTAGGTAGTCTTAAGTTACATGTATATGTACCACATATGGAAACCAGCTAGTGAGTACAAGCTTAAGTTCACAGTGGTTTAGCATGCAAATGATATTCAGGACAACAATTTTTGTTTTAGATTTTTTCTTGTTCAGTGTTCTGAACACAAAAATGGTGATAGGTCAGCATGGTGTGAATGCCTGAAAATGCACCTGCTAAATAACAAAAACATTTCAAATACAAAGCAATATAATTTTTAATTTTATTTTTTTTTCCAAGAAAATTGGACATTTTTAAGGCTAGGAGGAGCTTGAATTTGTAGATACCACATCTCTAAAACAAAGCAAGGGCCATAGACTACATTGAAGCTAAAAATATAAACAAATAAAATAATTTTCCAAACTACAGTGAAGAGTGTAATTATTCAATTTGTCTAGTGAATTCAAGGAAAGAACAATTGAATGTGGGAGAGAAATCTCAGCCAGTCAAGATCATATTTTTTTTTTTTTTTACATTTTTAAGGGTTTTTCATTAGAATTTCGAGAACAATAGGATAAGTCTCCTTTCTGAAAGGAGGCATAATTTTTTTATTTCTAACTCAAAGTTTCCTTAAGGGATAGAAAAATACCATTTCATGTCAGACAGAGTTGCTGCTTCTCCCTTGGGACTACCTTTATGCATCACAACTCTGTCAAAAATTTTCGATTACATAGTTCAAGTTTATGAAAATAAATTTATGCATATGATGAGTAAATGTTCCACCCCATTTTCTTTGCAGTTCATGTTCCATTAAGAACAACCTGTGACACTCCTAACGGGTGGTGTAAAGGGTGGGAGAAGTCTCTGCTAGGTGGTGGGGCTTTGGCATTCCTGCTCTTTCTGCAGTGATTCACCCAAGAGTGCAGACAATGTGAGACAGAGTTGTGGCTGAGAGAGATGGGGTAAATGCCTTCATGTTTCACACCTAGATTGTGCCCTGGAGGAGTATTTAATTTTCACAGGTGAGCCAAAATATGAAATTCAGAGTTAAAAGGGATTTAGTTGGTTATGTGTTAAAGGGGGTATCTGCACTAAGAATTTTTAATTTATTTATTTTCCTCTACCATTTGTTGTAAGGATAAGTGAGAATAAATAATGAAGCACTGGGAGGCAAGCTTTCTATAAAAACTTCTAGTTACTAGAATAACTGCAAAATGTAAGCCTTGTAGGATTATTTCTATTGTAGCTGAGGAGATTTATCATGCAGTAAGGATTAGGTTGCCATTCCCAGATCTATTCTAAATTCAGTTGTAAAATTCTGAAAGCATCTTGTGCAACATTTTGTTAGTGTCTTGAATAGATCTATTAAATAAAGATACTTTTAATATTAAAAAATATAGTTCTGCAAACCTACTGGCATCAGCCAATGACCAAAGTCAATGATGCCAGAAACATGTTAAAGTCTCTTTAGCACAGGCATTGGGAAGTGAAGGTATGCACTCTTTGTTTCTTTGTGTTTGGGCCCCTTGACACCAGTACTTGCCTGAGATCAAGTCTTTTGAAATCCACCAGACCGAAGGAGTGGGCAGGAGTGCAGACCTGTAGTAATAATTAAGTAAAAGTCATTCCAGTATTCTACAATGGGAATGGAGAAAACTACCTGGTCAATGCATTGCAGATCTTTTAGAAATCACACAGCATGATGTGCTTAAGTCTGTCACTGTGCTAAAGTCTGGCAGTAATAGTTTTTCTCCAGATAACCACTTAAACAAACCCAGTATATGGCAGTTCTCATAATGCAAATGTTTTTATGGTGTCAGTATATGTCACCTGATGATTTTGGCTACTGCTGCCTAATACAGCTGATGTGAAAGAGCTCAGAGAAAAGTGGGTAATTCCTGAGTTTCCCCTTCCCACTTAAGTTTTCACTCTCACTCTCTATTTCTGAGGTGAGGAAGTTCAACAGATGGAATCACTTAATTAAGGCTTAAGTTAACCTACTTGTTACTTTGTTCTTTCTCTGTGAGTACGTTTGCCTATTAACAGTTGACTTCTGTCATCCCTGTGCTGACACTGCTGGGAAAGCACTGACTTATTCAGAGGTAAAGAACACAGGGCTAGTCTCCTGTCTTTCTTTTTAGTTTGGCATTGACTGTGGAGAGCTGACAGATAACCCAGAACAGTAATTTGCTCAAAGTAGTTCTTCAGATAATGGCATAGGGGTGGAGGGTGGGACACACCTTCCATTTTTCCCCCTTTGTTGTCATATTTTTAAAAATAACCTGCAGTTGCAATGCAGGCTGGGAGATTAAATGGTATTTGTCATAATAAACACAGATGTGGAAGGGCTTTTTCACTCTTATGCTGTGCCTGCAGGAACTTGCATAGCATTTTGCAACATCTTCACTGATGGAGGATTTTTTTCTTCATTTAAACTTAGAAACAGAGGCAAATACCCTTGCTTTGGTTGGCCTTTTTAACTATTTCATAACTTTGGTGCATGTTGAGGGTATGGAAGAAAAATTTCCCCTGCACAGAAAAAGGCCTAGGTAAGACCTGTTCTTAAGGGATCTGGGGAGATGTATCAGTAAATCACAGTCAACACCTATGGAAGGAACTTTGTGGCCTAAGGCCTTGCTGTTCAGTTTTGTCACTTTTTAAAGCATGATATCAGTGTTCAGACTATACTAGTAATGGTAATGTTTAAAGCCACCTGCCCTAGTCTGACCAGTATACAAAGTATGTATTTCCTAATTCAGGCTAGCTTCCAGAGCTTTTTCTTCTAATAGCTATCCAGTTGCATTTGAGTGGTTTTGCCCTACTGACATTGATGACATATGTGGAATAAATCTGAGTGTTTGAGAATCACATGTCCTCCATTTTAATGAGCATCTCCTGCTTCTCTGTCTGGCATACCTCTATAATTTCTATTAAAACCTTATCTTCTTGGATGACATCTCTTCTCATGGTTTCAGCATGAGCATTCCAATCCCAAAAATAACTTCACAAAAGTTGCCATTTTCTCATGGTGATAGAAAGGCATAAAGAGAAAGGGAGAACAAGCTGAACTATGATGTGCAAGATACATTTATTTGGGAGCAATCTGAATCTTCTTGGGATTTTGCTTAGTTACTATTGTGATATGTGGTATTCTGCCCATAAAGTTATGCACCACCACCACTCAAAATAAATAAATAAATAAATAAATTAAAAAAATAAGAAGAAGAAGAAGCTACCGTCTTGATTTTGCAGAAGATTGAATTTTACAAGCTTAGTCTGAGGTTTGAAGTAATGTTTCTGTCTTCTGTATGTCTTATTACTTTCACAGGATGCCATCATCTGAAATGGGACTAAAAGAAATCAATATATTTGTCTCCTCGGACCTGAAATTCCATTAATGAATTGTTTTTAAAAGCTTCTCTCTTTCCACCTCAGTAATTAAAACACAGCACACATTCCTTTTGTTCCTCTGTCTTTCTCACTGCTCTTCTATGGAGATTATTGTTCAGAGATAACAGAATAAAAAGCTATTAAAATGACAGCTCTAGAAAAAAAAAATAAAAAAATCTGACTATTTTTAAGGTCAAATTCTAGTAGTTAAAGGCATTTTTTATTAAGGGTAAAGCAATCTTCTTTCAAGACTTTCTAACAAGTATGAGATAATGCTTTCTGTATACAAGAGCTATTGGTATCATACTTGTGGCAGATTACAATAAATAAATAAATAAATAAAAACTAAGAAGTGGGTTTCCACACAGTCTGGGAATAATCTATGAAAATGTTTGGTACAGGACAATACAAAACCTAAAAGTTTTTAAAAAGTTCATAGATCAACTAGACAAACACATGAATGCAAAATCCATGAAGATACATAAAATGCAAGACTCAGAAATCACCTCAACAGTAACACGTTGGAGTCTGGAGAAATATCACTGTAGGTTTGCCATTGTTCCTCACTCCTTTCCAAGAAACTATATCCAGTCAGTGTCTGCTGCTGCAGTAAATAGACATTTTGATTTGATCAGAGTGTGTGTCTGTTAGCTGCAAAGACACAGGAGGGAGGACAGCTATGAGTCTATGCAAAGAGTGTCAGTGAAAAACTGGCAGTTTGCTGCTGCCATGTGATCAGAGCTTCCAGTCTAATTTGATAATGTGCAATATGTTTCTAAGGTGAGAATCAAATACACCTCAGGTTCGTGGATTTGGAGGCCTCTGTAAAATGTCTCCCATTGAACTGATGTCATGAGTCCATAAATTACCAAGTTTCAAGCTTTATCCCCAAAAGGAACACAAGGGACTACTGCAGTCTCTCATGATAATCCATAGGATGAATAGTTTTTTCCATACTAAAACTAGGCTATCACCACAGAGCCACTGTTCCCTAGTTCATTTGCAATGTGATGCCTACATGCAGCTGACACAAGTGGACATTTCTGACCACTCGTGGAAACTAGGCTGGTCTGGTTCCATTTCACACATTTTCAATCTTTTCCAGGAAGCTCACAGCAACGTCGCAGCTCTAGTTACAGGAGAAAGGGCTTAGGTATAGAAATCAGATCCTACCTTTTATTTTCTTTGTTAGCCTGACAGGGTCCTTTCTGACACAAATCTCAGCCTTTCAGAGCAGGACTTCATTGCTGCTGTGGTGGAATTACACTTCAGCAAGGTTCCAGCCAAATTTGACAAGAGATATGTTTGCTTTTGCTCTTTGGAAATGGAATATAATAATTCTCTTCACTGACAATGTGGGTTTGCTTTTATTACGTGGATGGCTAAAGTACACTTGATGTCTTCATTTTGAGCAAATATATAGAAAAACACAGAAAAGTTTCCTGTTCTCTGAGAATAAAGAAGTCTTTGCAGCATTGGACAATAGACCTTTGACATCCTGTTTGGATCTTGTGATCTCCCATGTTTTTCAAGTTTATCAGTACACCAGAGACTCCACAGAAATTGTGTGTGCATCTCCTTCACAGATACTGAAGATGAGGCAAGGAATAAAAGAATGACCGAGGTAAAAACTGTGGCTTGCTTTTCAGTTTTGCCAGCTTATTCCACTGACTTCATGTGCTGGAAAGTCTCTTACAGGCAGTTAAAGCACAGGCTTAAAAACAGCAAAAAAATGCACCTACTGTGCTGCCTGTAAAATTCTCCCCAGTATCCCACATCGAGCTGAGCAGCCCCTACCATTGGCAGCGCAACCCAAGTCCAGAGTCTGCACAGGGCACCGGCTTGGTATCTATCACTTGCACAACAGCAATGGGGCTGAAATCTCATCCAACATGCTCCTGTGTGCAGCCAGGAAAACTGCTTCATTCACTGTGTTCAGCTCCACTAACCACGTGGCTGACTCTCCAGATGTTGTTCAGGGCTTTTTGGCTTTTTTCTACTTTGCTCCTTCTGTTGTACCTTGAAGGCAGGTGGGTGATGTTTAAGGAAGCCCATGATTGTCTTGGGATCAAAGACCTCTTGCTGACAGTGTTAATGCTTTCCAAGACAACTACTACCATGCTGTTTATGATTTGCAAAATCATACAAACAAAAGTTTTTACAATCAGATGGAATTGGAAACCTAGTGACACTTCATCACAGATGTCTAAAATGCAAAGTTCTTTTCATTATTAGAGTTGGAATATTAACAGATAAACAATTAAAAGAGCATGAGTAATTACAGAATCTACACTAACACAATTAGTGCTTCTTTTTTGGCAAGTGTTTGTTTTGCCTAGGATTTTCTCAGTTTTTCTCTGAGTTAAGGTTCTAATGTTTGTCATTAATGGATCTAATAGACTCCTAGCAGACTCTTTTTCCTAGATGTTTTGACCTCTCTCCTTTGCTATGGCTTTTATCTTTGCTGGTGTAGAAATATTTTGTGTACATTACTTGGCGGGTCAAACACATGTACGGTTTATTGTTTACATAGGAAAAGAAAATGTATTCTGCTTGCTTGGAGTTATCTTTAGAAACTTAAAAAGTCTAGGACGGGCAGTTATGCAGTGAGGAGAATGAGGATACTACATTTTATAGCAGTCTTATTTCTGGAGGTTGGCTGGTAGGAGGCAAAATTAGCATTGCAGAGGGCCATAGAGAACTTTAAGGTTGCTTTACAAGGGCATTATTATCATTTTATATTTAAAGGTCTCTTAGCTTATGTTTCAGCAATAACTGGGATAATGAATATATATACTTAACTTGTATGTAATTATCCAGGGGAGAGAGATTCTTATTTATTTATTTATTTTCCAGAGCTTTGCATTACCTCCATGTCTGTGTAACCATAAATACCGTGTCTGGAAATGATTCTTTTTAACTTTCCACTCTTTGTAACAGATTTTCCTCTTTGAACCAGTTTGTTGCATTGCCACATCTTAAGCCTGATCCATTGTACTTAATTATTTGCACTCACAGTTACTGGTACTTCTCTTCGACAAGGAAAATCGATTGCTTTAGCCCAATGATTGGAGTACTGTTTTGTAATACTCCACTAATTATCAGTGCAAGTGGTCAGAGAAGATACAGCATACAGAGACTTCCTGTCATGTATTTATTTATTTGTTTGTTTTTAAATGAATCTCTATAGTTTCAGCTCTCA
>CM021763.1:28938443-28979383 GCA_011075105.1 Heteronetta atricapilla | reverse complement strand
TCTGTGGTCACCTGCGACGGAGGACGGCAAACAGCAGCCTAAGCTCCCGTGCCTTCCTTTCTTACCTCCACAAAGTAACTTATCAGAGCCATGAGAAAGGTTTCTATTTAAAAACAAAGAGCTGTGACCGCAGAACTGTGACTAATATTGGAATTTAGCAAGAAGTCAGCTCTTGTTTCAAGAGGTTGTGTTGCAAGTTTGGGAACATTTGCTACTAAAGCTCTTGATGAATGACTCCAGGAAGAGGGAGTTAGTTTTTCTTATTTCTTCTTCTCTTTCAGTGTTCGTTTTGCACAGATGATAATGAGGAGTGTCAGGCAAGCATGTAGCAAACTGTTTTCTCTCTCTTGACAAAGCAAAGCTATCATTATGTGAGTCTGACACTGAGAATCTACTGGACTTAGACAATAAAGAGATTTAGAGAGAAAAGCACTGAAAAAAAAAATAAAATAAACATAAATCACTTTGCTCTCACTGGGCAGAGTGTTTCAGGACATCTCATAAATGTCCACTTTTCATCCTCCTGCATTCATTTTTTTTTTCTCCATCTGCCAAGTACAGTTCCATTCAGGCTGAAATATATTTGAAAAAAAAAAAAAAAAAAAAAAGAGAGAGAAAAAAAGAGTAGAGTTTTAAAAGATTCTCTCTCTCTCTCTCTTTCTTTTTGTGCTTTTGTAGTATTTACCATGGACACTGACAGGGTAAGAACAAACAATTTGCAGACTCCCATTTCAGATGAAAGTGGTCTCCCAGATCCAAATTACAAATAACAAAAAGGTCTCCGTAGGTGCTCAGTGTCAAAGAACTTCTTCTATGTTTCTGTTACCTCTGGCAGCTAGATCTGCACCAGGTCTAGCTGGGTTTGCCAAGCTGCACAGTGGTCTCTGCCGTAGAAAGTAGAGCTTGACTGTATTTCTTTCAGATTTTCTATGGAAGAACTATTTTTTTTTTTTTTTTTTTTTTTTTTTTTTTTAATGTTGGCTTGCTTCACCAGAATAATTTTTTTTTTTTTTTTCCCTCCAGCATTCAGTCTCCTGTTTCCTGGGAACAAATGGGAAGACATGAGCCTTCTACACCTTAATAAGTTATCTGAACTATGTAATTTTCTCCAACAGTTTTTGCAATGACCATAACATTTTCAGAAGGCAAAAATTATAATGCATTCCCTCTCTTCCTGACTCTGGGCTGTTTGTCCCCCTGTAGGGCAAAAGGAGTTTTCTCCCTGTAGGAAAGTGTTTATCATTCCTTCAGCCCTGCAGGATCATCACTGCTGGGTAGAAAGAAGCTTTGAGTCTTCTCTGTTCTCCTGCTTCTTTATGTACTGTTTCTGCTACCCTGTATTTGCTCTGTTTTGCTTACTGATGTGCTGATTCCCTGGAAATTGTGTTGAAGGCATCAAGCTACACTAGGAGATCAGTTTTCCTCTGTGTTCAAAGCCTGTGTGCTCTAATCTTGTTAATGGTGACAGACGAACCCCTTCAAGGAGGCCTGGTGTCCACACCTCAGTTACTAATCATGAAAGAGGATCTTGTACAAAAATTTACCAAATTAACACTTATTTCATCAAGCTCACAATTCCCATGTTAGCTTTGCTGGAGTTGTGGTTTCAGCGTTAAAATGAAATAAAAAATATTCAGTCATCAATGAGTCTCAAAATGAACTTAGCAGAAAGTGCAGCTGATTGTTTCACCACTCCCCCTATCCATCTCTGTGTTTATTTTTGTAGCAGACTGCTCAAAGCACAGACGTTCCCTTAAAGGCAGAGAAAAAGGCACAACTCCAGCTGTGCTGAAGTGGCCAGTATCCTGCTGTCCCCACGTGCAGAATGGCCAACACAAGGCCATGTTAGGCAGATGTAGAGGGGCTGGCACCACAAAGATAGCCTGCTGCACATGGGGTCTACACATTCTGTTTCTAAGCAGATTCACTGGCTGTGTTAGTTTCTATCCTAGATAAACGCTGTAAACCACATCTCAGACATCCTAATCCACCATTTCCCAGTTTCCCTTCCAACAAGAGGCAACTCCTATTGTTAGAGGACCAGCAACATATACTCCAGAGGAGGTGTGATCTGGGTCTTTCCTTATCTTCTCAGCTGTAGTAGAATTAACATCAATCATCCTCTGTCACACAGCACATTAAGATGTTGCTAAAAAGCTTTATTAAGTTAATAAATGAGTTAATCTTTTAATATTCTGATAAAGCATCATAAAATCTAACCTGTTTCATACCTTGCATATTTAGAACTGATTAGGAAGCATGATATAATAAAGCTCCAAAGTCACCCAGCTGCCAGTTCCTCTGTGATCATCTCTTGCATTCATTGGCTTGTTCCCATTAGTGATGACAAAGATGCCACTCCACACTGCTTGGAGTAGGAAGTGATTATCCAAGGTTTATAAGCACTGAGGCTGCCCCTAGCTGATGTATAAAAACAATCCCAATTGATGACAAAAGAAGACTTGTTTCCACGAGTCCAAATGCTGTAAGTTGGAAGATACAATAGATGAGAGTATTTATCTGGGCCATCTACTTCCTCAAAAGGCATGTCTAAGTGGAATTGACACTAATAGTGGATACATGCAATGACAGAAGATCATATTTATGGCCTTAAGAGATATTTAAGTTGTTGGCTGTGCTCCATAGTTTTTTGGCTTGGAACACTTCCAAATCAAAGTAAATTTAAATATGTGCGAATGAGTTAAGTGATTGATGATTTCCTAAGAACTGCAAAATGTTCTTGCTCCTGTGCTCATCTTCTACTTATTTTGCATAGCTGAGCTACCAAGAACTTCATTGGCCTTGCACCTGATAAACTATTATAGAAAGGAGATTGGAAGAGTACTTGGACCTTGGCAAGTTATGTGCTTGATCCAAGGCCGATTGCAGCCAGTGAAGGACTGCTGCTTGCTTTCAGGGGAGACTGAATAAACTCCTATGCAATCACTATAGAGCCTGAGACTTGTTGATCTAAAAGCTGTGTGTAAAAATGTTAGCAATTCTTGTAACATAATGCTTGTTGTTGATGAAAGTCATTGTTTCAAGACACACAGCTACATGAAATGCACATTTCACCTAACAGCTATGTGTTCTCATGGAAAAGTTGTGTTGCTATTTTAATGAAAAATCTTTGAGGCACCATAGGAGAATTCCTTTTGTTAGACTTTCAAAATTATGTGGGTATAATATGTTTTTTTTTTTTTTCCTAAGGCTGCAAAAAGCTGCAAAATCATCTGCTTGCCACACTGTATATATTCTCGTTTGAGCTAAAGTAGTGAGGCATCTTGTAGCAGATATACTGTATATTTTGGAAGCCAAAGCATGCAGGTGCCTTGCCCTGACAGAGTCTATCAAGCAAGAACACAACAGTGAATATTGTGAGGCAGCAGCCATGAAAAAAGGGAATAGCGCCATGTCAAGCAGCCAGCATCCAAGTGGCACCTGGCCACTGGTGATCAGGGCTGCCAATAATGAACAGTCATGTTTTAAACTCTGCAGCAGTGCTTAAAGCTCACTTATTTTTTTCTTGCACCAAAACTCTGCAGTGCAAACTCCTTTTGTGTTATTGATATGGTGCTGAAGGCTGTTGCCACAGCCATGGCTTACATCTGTCTTCAAAGCACAGGGTTGCTGATGTGATGCCAGCAAATCATCTTTTGACACTGCAAACAGATGCTTTGTAGGCTTATGTCTGGAAAATGCACCACATTTCGTACCATTCGCATCAAGGAAATTTCTCATTGGCCTGCCCCCTGGAAGTACATTTCCCTACCTAAGAGCAACTCCTAGTCTGAAACACCTGTATCCTTGACGGCAGTGATTTACACCTCCCTTCCCCAGGAGTATGTAAGTCTGTCTCCCCAAAATGTTCTTCCTGTTAATATCTACATAAGCCTGGATGATAATATATTGGAGTCATAGAAATAATTCACTTAGACCCTAATATGATTTTTCTATCAAGCCATGAAATCTTTTTTTTTTTTTTTTTTTTTTTTTTTTTCCATCACCATGTCCAACTGATTGAATGTGTTTTCTGTCTTCGTGATTTACACTGTACCTAATTGTAGCATGAACAGGTTAGCTCCTCAGAAATAACTAACAGGTGTACAATTATGTGCACTCACATTACCCCATCCGGGTGATTTCACACTCCATATCCAAATGCAGCAGCTTATTTTTCTTTTTTGGCAAGTGGTTGAAAACCAACTCAAGGTGGAATGTGCCCTGCTGGAAATCAAACTGCAAGCATGAAACTTCATCATGGTCTTAAAACAATGTTTGCTTCATACCGTAACATACCATAGAAAGATGTCAGTCAGGTGACTTCATTATTTGTGTATCCTACAAAGCGTATTTTATTTGGCAGGTATAAGGTGTGAGAATCATGTCAGCACTGATGTTCCAGAGACTTTTCTATGTGCTTCAGCTGGACATATAGTGCATGTGGTGGTACTGACATGACACTTGCTATATCATGTTTTTTTTAAAAAATACACTTGCTAACTTTTTAAAAAAAATATTTTGTAAAATATTTTGATTTTGTATTTGGTTTCCAGTTGCCGTTGCTGTTCTTGTTATGAAATATATATGTTGTATATGGAGAGTCTTGAGTTTACTTTTCCATTTTAAAAAATCAGCTCCCTAAATCAAAGCTGCTCTCTGATTTTCCAAATATTTCCTTCCTGAAGTCCTTACATTTGTAGCTTGCCTGTGCAGAGATGTGGAAGAGATTATCATATAATCAAGTACTGAATAACAGAGGCAGTTTGATCTCAGAAGTGGGGTGAGTGCGAAGATGTGCCTTGAAGAGTCTGGAACACTAATCATTTTGAAGTTTAATTACATACTTACTGGCTGAGATAGATATTCAGCTCTGTCATTTCTGTTTGAAAACCAGCTGATTCAGCTATATCACTTGATGCTGAACACTGCCTTGAACAGCATCTGGAAGACTTCTTGCTATCTCGCATGTTCCTCAAGCATGTTAATACCATACCTATTGTAATATCATTGAGATAAATATTTCCAAGTACTTTGTCCTGGCACTGAAGACAATTTTGGGTTTTGGAAAATCTCCCAAGTTGTTAAGCTATCTACTTTGTGTTGTTCTGCCAGAGCTATGCACCATAAGCTCTGAGCATTGAACTCTTCTGGATTTGAGTTCTGTGTCACTGATTTCTCTACTGCTGGAAAGGTAGGTGCAAAAAATCAGGACCCTGTAGCCACTGGCACGCGCTGGTATGAATTTGATCGTAAGAAAAATATGTGCTTGAAACACATGATAGAAAAGATATCCCATGTCCAGTGTAACTTCAGAAGCTGTTTGGATTAATATTATTAGTATTTTTTCTTAAATTAATTTCCAAGTAACTGTAACTGAAAGGAGCTGTCAAAGGCACATGCAGAAAATTAAGGGGGAGTAAGAACCTGTGGGAGATGCATACAACTGGGTCTTCAGTTTGTCTCAGTGGGATTAACCATCATTTTTGTGAGTTAAGTGTAAGATAAATTACAATATGGGCAAACCAAAATAAAATGCATGAAGAAAATGATTTAAGAAAATGAGGAGACTGAGGGCAAAGTCTTTTTTTTTATTTTTATTTTTTTTTTCAGAAGCAAGAACTTGCAGCATTCTCCTTTATAGAGCCTAAAGTTCATGTACATATTGAATACATAACTTCTGCACACTTCGCTCTTTTGAGCTCCGTAAAGATCAAAGAGGAGCCAAAATACTGCAAGACCTTAAAGAATAAGCAGAAAATGTGTGGCTGCCATCCAGAGGTCTTTCCCTGGCTTTGTTCAGCAGTAATTTGCACTAATAGGTATTGCAAGAAGGCCAAATGCATGCTGTGTCTATTCAGTATTTTGCTCCTCACTCTGAAAGGAAGGACATTTTGGCTGGACTCCTTGGCTAACTGGAGTACCAAGAGTTCAAGGGACTAGAAATTACCCACTGTAGCATCATGGAGCAAAGGATGTCTTCACCAGACCTGAGTATATAGAGAAGTATGGGGGGGAAATGAAGAAGCTTCATATAGTTGGTTGTCCTGCATGTATCTACAAGCAAAAAATGAGGCACCTAGGTGCTTGCTTTCTGAAAACAGCCATCCCTAAGGAACTTCATCTTCTAAATGGTTTCACATAACCTGGAGAAAGGATGCTAAATATCATAAGCTAATATTTGAATACAGCCACATTCTACAGAAAAATGAAATCATGTTTTCAGACAGTAAGTTCAGAAAAGAGAGGAAAGTTGGAATATATATGTTGCCATCATAAGGCTGAATAACCAACCCTCTGATTCTGGGGAGATCCTAATGAGAGAACCAGAGGGTGACAAGGGCTCAGAGTACAATACTTGTGCACAAATTAATGCAAGGCAGGTAACTGGCCAAGGACAAAGCAAAAATATGAGGAAAGCTGCTCAGGCCGGACTGTAGGTTTATCAGGATGGGCATGACAGAGTCCTCAAAAAAAATCCCTGAGGGCTGCATGCACACTGGCAAATTCCCCTAACAACCAGCAGTAAGAGAAAGGTGCACACGCTTCAGTGGGTCAAAGACCATTGCAAGAGGTTGACATTGCCAGCTGTATGTGTATTGGCAGTGAGGAGTAGATCAAGAAAGACAACTCAGGTGTGGCCTAACACAGTTCACTCTTCCTGAGGCAGAAGGATGGAGTAGTAGGCTTTCTGATCCCTTGCACCAACAACACTGATGTTTGCTCTGAATAAGATTGCAGGCAGTATAAAGTAAACAGGAAATTTTAAGCTCTACAATGATGAGTTTGTCATTCAGGAAGAATCTGGATGGTTTATACCTGTTAATAGCAAATGAGAGGTGGTGATACTTGTCATGTTACGGGAACAATGTAACCAACTATATTTTCACAAGTTATTGAATCATATTTAACAGCTCTGTGGAGGAAAAGAGGACCTTAATAACTGGAGAAGATAACATAGCATTCAATGGGGTACAATACTGTGCTGAAGAGGTCCAGCTGTCATATTGTTTACTACCTTAGGAGAGTTCTGACTTTCAGAGAAAATAAAAAGCAAACAAACAAACAAACAAAATTATTTTTTTAAAAAGTGCATTATCCTACTCTAACCACAATAGATGAATTGAAAGAACTAGAGGAAATGAACAAATCTTCTGTTTCCTATTAAACAAAAGATGCTCAGAGAGATGGGAGCCAGTGTTTTTTTGTTTGTTTTTGTTTGTTTGTTTGTTTGTTTCCCATTTGAGCAGGTGCCCCACCATGCTTGTTCAATCAATTACTTGGGAAACAATATTTCTTAAAACTGCCATTTGAGTAGTCCTCAGTATCAAAAGTGTTTTTGTGATAAGGTCAGTATTCTGCATTGATACAGAAGGTCTACAGAAGTGTTGCTTTGATCTGATAAGAAAATAAATGGTAAATAAGCTCAAGTGGAGGCCTGAGTCTCTTTTCTGCAGAAGGAGTAAATGATGCTGAACTGAACTGGAAAGCTGGCATCATAAAGCCAAACACATAGGAGAGTGGCCATGGGTAAGGTACATCACCTGAGGAGCCATCACTGTATGGTGTATTTGCAGTATGAGGTATCAAGGGAATGCTTCAACAAATGTCTGCCCCAACAGGTAAGAAAAAAAAGTGAGAAAGGATTTAGGATTGTGGAAGAAACATCACGTGCTTGTGTTGCTT
Source organism: Heteronetta atricapilla (assembly GCA_011075105.1). Lineage (NCBI taxonomy): Eukaryota > Metazoa > Chordata > Aves > Anseriformes > Anatidae > Heteronetta > Heteronetta atricapilla. The sequence goes on along the minus strand of CM021763.1, from coordinate 28,971,697 downwards.
AGTGCTCTACTATTGATTGTCTTCATGATGCATCTAGCCCAGATCTGGCTATAGCAGGCAGCAGTTTGCAAGGCATACACATCACAAGCTGGTTTAGTGACAAAACTTTGGGCTACCTTACAGAGTACCACTGGACTTGTGTCAGGAAGAGATACGTTGCTGTGGATAAGTGTGCAGGGCTGTGATTAGTATTAATTTTTCTCCCTGGACATGAGCCTTCCTGAGCAGGAGCAGTCATACAGTGAGTGGCTCTGGAGCTGGCTGAGTGTGAATATGTACCTCCAGGGCTATTTCCTCTGAAATTGTGGTTGAGAATCTCACAGAGGGAGGCTGTGTGCTCCCTGGGTTGCCCACTTGAACAGCTTCTCCATCCAATTCCACAAATTGCAAACCCTAACTCATTAAGGGGTCATCAAGGTAAAGTAACCACCACAAGGCATTTATGATGCTTTGGAGCAGGCTTCACTTTGCTACAACTGTTTCCATGGCTGGGGAACTTTTCAAGCCAGGTGTATTTATCAAATTCACTCTCTCTAAATTTATCCTAATATAGCCTTTTTACTTATTCTAAATACAAAAAAGAAATCCAAAAAAAGCATCAGATATTATTATTTCAGGCAGAAAATTTTATGAAAAACATGTCCTGGTTTCAGAAGAATAGGAGGCTTATGTGTAAAATGGTCAGTAAAATATCCTGTCACAGGTGAGAAAGCAGATACATGACACTTGAAAGAAAGAAAATATCTTTCTTTCAAAACTTCATCAAAATTTTGTTTGTTATTAGCAAAGACTGTAGAGTCAATATGAAGTGCAGAAGTGTGTGGTGTCCAAGTTGGAGGGAAGATGAAAAGTGATGGATGACCAAACAGTGGTTAGCAAAATGGAGGTCCTTGTTAATGGAAATAACAAGGAGGACTTAAAAAGGCAACACTGTCCCACTAGGCCGAGAAAATGACATGGACATGGCTGAAGAAGCAGAAGTGCAGGAACTCATGGAATTACCCTCTTTGTACAACATGATGTCTCTTCAGGGAGCTAGAATTGGTCTGTGGTTGTGATGGAGCAAGAAAGACTGATCTTTGTGTATGGTCTTGTCACACCTTCTTCTGCTGTGTCATCAAAAGCAGCAAAACCTGGGTTATTGCAGAAATGAAGGATGAGTGTTCCCACTGTAAGGACCAAGGACACATGCCACACAACACAGATGCAAACATCCATGCTTGATAATATAAGTAGTTTCTGAGGCAAGACTCCAACCCAAGCTTCAAAGCTCATTCTTTAAAGAATGCCTGTGGGCAATCAGCTCTGCCTGCAGGGTGGGAAGATAAGTATAGGGAAACACAAGACTATGCAAACCCAGGTTTTAAGCAGATCTTCCCAAAGGCCTGCTGATCATTCCTTGGAAGGCTTGCATCTATTCATATTTAATTTAGGAATGGGATTGCAAGACCTAAGTCTTATGCCTAGGCAGGAGGCTTGGGAAGCATAATATAGACACTGTGTGGTATTAGTTACAGGCGGTAATTTGTACAGGAAGTCTGTGGGATAGAGTCTGCTGATTTGATGTAGCTCACGAGTGCCACTTCCTTCTTCCAGTATGGATGTAACCCTATTTCTTAGTCTGTCATTTGTTAAAATGGGGATACAGCTCACCTATAACATGTGGGAGTAATAAGCCTCAACTAAATGATGCTTACAAAGTGATTTGCATTCCTTGAAAGGAACGTGTTGTACAAACACAAAATATTTCAGTCAAACTCTATGTAAAGGTTGCATTTATAAATGGTGTACAAGGGTGTAACAAATGATTAACAGATGTTATAGCCATGTTTCAGAGATTAATATACTCTAGATGGTTATAAACTATCTATTGAGTTGTTGGACTCTTAAAAGAATCTAGAGAAGTAGATTAACCATGGATTAAAGTATCAGTCATATGTTGAACTCATTTGTAAATATACCCTTAGTAAAAAATGTGAATATATTTTCATGGGGTTTCATTCACTGGAAAAGAGCAACAGTGACTCAGGTCTGTCATCTCACTGTTACAAACAAGATGCAGGGTGGTAAAAGCATTACTCCTGCTTTTAAGGTGCTTCATTATGTTGATACAAAAATTCATATAGTGGAAATCACACCTCTTGAAACCCTTCTTCTCTTACTCCTAGAGAAGACTAAACTCCCCTATGCTTTTGCAGTCTTTTTCTACATAACTAGTAAAGTGAATTTGTTATATTGTTCTCCCTGGAAATTGATACAGAACAAAAATAAAGTAGGTATGAAAATATTCAACTCCCACAACAATCTAACATTACTGAAACTAATAAATAATGTGGTAGCAAAAGTAGCTTTTGTACCCAATTATTACATTTACTGTCAGTCTTTGTTAGCATTGCTGCTCCAATTCAACAACTGTTACTTAAAAACTTCCAAATTTTTATGTCTTTTAAACAGTCCCATGTGAATGATTACTCCAGCTTTTTAAGTTATCCAGCACTCAACTTTTTATTACCATGCTCTGTTTTTTTTTAATTCATTTTTTTATAATTTCTAAATTTTGTGTTTCTAAATCTTGTGTGTTTAGTGTCATTTAGTAGCTATTGTATTAAACCATGAAAGTGATTCTACCCTTGCTTCCTTTGTGCAAATCCAGAATAATTAAAAGTGGTGTGATACAACAGCAGAGGAAATGTCAGTGTGGTCTGATTTTCTTCTAAATAGCAACCTAAGTTCCCTCTTCTGTCTAGCTCTACTCACGTGGATGTGAGTTGCTTCTATCAGTCTTCATTACCACAGTAATCATCCCACAGAGATATGCTCAGTCTGTGCTCTAAATCAAATTGCCTGACACCTTGGCTGGTCCTGTGGGCTCACGAACGGAGCACTCCGGTACCAGCCCCTACATGACAGTATATAGTGTCTCTGAGCTCCTTTATTAGCCACCAAGACTGTAGATATGGAAAGCAAATAGTTCCTCCTGTTTGTGTTTCAGGAGTAAAACCATAGGGTTTTGACATAGATGTGAACAACTACAGAGTTCAGCCTCTGAAAAATGGGCCCCACTATTCAGCCATTGTTGCCCAGCATCACCCACAGTGCTATCTTTCTTTCAAGTGTGCAGTGTGTCAGACACCACTCAGTGACAACAGCTGTTAAACAATGGCATTTCTGTTGCCTGTGCTGACCCTGTTTAACTAGCTCCATCTATTTTATCTTTAATTTAAATTCATAAGCTGTCACACCTCCTTATGTAATAAACTCCAATGCAGAGTAATAAGCCAAAACTAGGGACCTGGAGGAGGGCTAGTTGCAGCATGGCACAGGCCTTCTCAGAAGGTCTCGTGCATACAGCCTTGTTTGGGACCATAATGAGCATGGAATGACAAGCCTGGATTTTATTTTTTTTTTAATCTATCTATATTTTCCAACAATAAAGGAATGCATTTTCTTTGCAAACTAATTCCTACATACATGTATTTTCTGCTCCCTACCTGTTATTTACCTCCCTTTACATATGCATTTTATTTCATGCTTTTATTAACAAAGGTCTTCCCCCATTCCCCATCCTATGCTTTGTGTGTTTCAGAAGTAACAAAAGAAAGTGTATCAAATCAATAAATTCCTAGCTGAGAGGCCAGCTCCATCTAAGCCCTTAGACCCACTGGGCATTGGCTTGCTGAGTGTAACCTGAAATCTTAAAACACTTTCTAGATGAACATTAAGGTACAAATGAGGGCTGGTTTGTCTCTCAAGTCAACACTTAAAATGAAAAAGCTGATGATGTTTTCATTGAGGTGGAAAGAGTGACAGACAGCCTCTTGACAGAGGATTACCAGGAGAGAGAAAACAGAGCTAAAGTTCTGTTTTCACTTTTCAACTGCAGAATGAAGGAGGGAGGTCGGGGGGCTGGTGAGGAGGTTAGGAGTGGGGAAACTGCATTTTTTCCCTATGTTTTTTTGTTGGTCTCAGTTACATATATATCACCATGGCTAAATTAAAAGGCCTGTATTCTGCTGATGGATGGGCAGTAGGTTTTGCATGGAACCACAGGAACTTTCAGGATAACATTGGCAATAATTGTGCTAGAGGGAAATTGTCATTATAAGCTGACTATAAGTTGAACTTCCCTTCCAGTAACAGACCCTGGGACTCAATCCATGCAAGCTCTTTCTGTACTTGTCTTTCTGAAGCAAAACATTTTAGAAATCTTTCAGGACTCAGTCCTCAACAAGGTACTTAAAGCCAGGGGATCTTAAATTTACACTGAATTCTCCTGAAAAGACTGGAAATGGGGAAAAAAAATCACACATTACAACTTCTGGGGTGCAACTGAATGCACTGATTTGTACTTCTTGTGCATAGAAGAGAATAACGTAGGCTGGAGCTTCTGGACCTTCAGAGGGTTGCTGATACATTCCTGGATAGATGAGCAAGTCCAGACTGCACAGTCTGCAGTCCCCCTCTTACTCATAGAGCATCCCTGCTCTCAGGGTGCAGGTAACCCCCCTAGACCAGACCTCAGCCTTTAAACCTGGGACTGAAACTCTGCTCAGCCTCTACCCACCAATGGGTACTATCACATAGCCTGGGAAAACAGTACAGGCTGTTTCGGTAGAAAAACAGACTGCACTGTAAACATCTCAGAAGGGGTCTTCTCCAGGCAAAGGAAGCAAGCATGAGCAATGACAGCAAGCATTCATGTTTACAACATTGTTAAGTGAAAACAAGTTGAAGTTCTTCAACTTAGCATGTTCCTTCTAGTAACCCACATTCATGGCGGGATTGATGCCTACACTTTGGCCTTTCTTGGGTCAGGCTGTCCTATTTAACTGAAAATTATAATACCTTGCTGTCTTGATGTTGAGGTCATTCTCAGGATCATGCTCTACACTTCTGTCAGTCCAGTTATCTTTATTTTTGTCTCTCAGAGTTAGTCGACTATTCCCATCAGTGGAGACATCTGACTCTAGTATTTCCAAGAGGAACAACTTTGTCATGTCTGTCTATCATGGTTCTGGACCCTGGACCATCCTGAAAGGACCAAGAGGACCTAAAAGACAAGAAACTGAAGCTACCTGCTTAGCAGTCAGCTTCTACCCTCTTGCTGTTTGGCTGGTTTTGCCCATATGCTCCTGGACAAGAGTAGCAGGTGTGGGACAACTGGATGCCTGATCAGTCAAGCCATCTATTTTCAAAAGGAAAAATAATTGCAACTTTCTGAAAATTTAGTTCCTTCAGGTCAGATACCCTTCCTATTCCTGTAATCTCCTGAGGAAAATAAATAAATAAATAAATAATTACTACTCATGTCTGACAAATCTTGGCCAGGTTCATCTCTGCAATCTCATGGCCAAAGTAAACACTGCAGAAGAAAGCACCACCACACACATGTTCCATCAACATCTTGCCTTCACCACATGCACAGTCATGAAAAAGTGAAAAGAAAAAAAAAAAAAAAGGAAAGGAAATAAAAAAAATAAAGAATTAAAGATGATTGAAACACACATGTAGTGAATGTGAACCCAGGTGGAAATGTTTAGGAAATGTTTAGCATGTTATAAAATATATTCCACTGTTCAGAAAAAAGGACACATAGAAGTAGAAACGGTTCTACAGCAAGCCTGAGCCTAGACTGAAAGGCTCAAAACATCAGAGAGCTGGGTGGTGTTTCTGCACTGCTTGGAACCAGAGAGTGTTGCATGTGTTGCTGCTTTTCCATTAACATGCCAACAGAAATTAGCCCATTAGGCCAATATACAGTAAAAGGGAATATCAGAATAGTCATCCACCTACAGCAAAGTGAAGATAAAAGAAAGGCAGAACAAGGAGTGATGTGTCATGCACAGTGTGATATAGACAGGACAATTGGGACTGAACACAAGGGTGGGACAGCACTGGAGGGGAACTGCAAGAGTGAGGTGGGTGGAGGGGTTGAAAAGTGTATCACAAGGGCAGAACATGAAGTACTGTGAGCTGGGATGCAAAAGCAGATGTTTGGATGCCAAGGAACACTGTGAAGGAAAAGCTTGCACAAGAAAGGGAGTCAGTGAGACATCATAAGAGGAAAAAAGAATTCCTGAAGAAAGATGGACAACTAGAGCAGAGAAAGGAGGAGAGAGTAAATGAGGAGATGAAGGAATCATAAATTCATAGAATCACTTGGAAATGACATCTAAGATCATCAAGTTCAACCATTAACCTACTACTTCCAAATCTACCACTAAACCATGTCCCTAAGCAACACATCCACAAGTCTTTTAAATTTCTTCAGAAATGGTGACTCAGCCACTTCTCTGGGCAGTTTGTTCCAATGCCTCACAACCCTTTCAGAGACATTTTTTTTTCCTAATATCCAACCTAAACCTCTCCTGGCATAATTTGAGGTCATTCCTCTTGTCTCATCACTTAGTGCTTGGGTGAAGAGATTGATCCCCACACGGCTTCTTTTGAGGTTAGTTTTAGAGTGTGATAAGATCTCCCCCAAGCCTCCTTTCCTCCAGGCTAAACGACCCCAGCTCCCTCAGCCACTCCTCATAAGACTTATTTCTAGACCCTTCACCAGCTTTGTAACCCTTCTTTGGACATGCTCCAGCACATCAATGTCATTTTGTAGTGAAGGGCCCAAAACTGAACACAGTACTCAAGCCACAGCCTCACCAGAGCCAAGTGAAGGGGGACAATCACTTCCCTGCTGGCCACACAGCTTCTTATACAAGCCAGGATGCTGTTGGCCTTCTTGGCCTTCTTCCTGAGCACACTCCTGGCTCATATTCAGCCAACTATTAACCAATACTCTCAGGTCCTTCTCTGCCAGGCAGCTTTCTAACCCCTCATCTCCCAGCTTGTAGCACTGCTTGGGGTTGTTGTGCCCCAGGTACAGGACCCGGCACTTGGCCTTGTTGAACTTCATACAGCTGGTCTCAGCCCATTGATCCAGCCTATTCAGATCCTCCTGGAGAGCCTTCCTACCCTCGAGCAGATCGACACACACACCTAACTTTTTTATTATTTTTTTTTCCCTGACATTTTCTGTTATTACTTCTTTTCTGGCAGAAAAAGAGAACCATAAGGAACACAGGAAACCAGCTTAGAGATGCGAGGGGCATCCTTGTCTGACTATGAGCAACAGAAGTTTTAACCTATAGGTAATTCAGGGACAGCATTGTTCCAGTTGGGAGCAGCATGTAAGGATGCTTCATATCTCAGATGTGGGTAATTGCCATGGCCTAAAGTTTTTCCTTTGTCAACTTGCTAGTAATCAGAATTACAGTACAGGTGTTTATGACTATGAGGATTTCAGGTTTTCTTCTCTTTCTGCTGAAGAGCAAAGTGAAAAGTACATGCACTTCACTGAGTCAAGCCAAGGCTGGATACCCTGTTTCTGGCAATGTCTGGAAGACAAATTCATTCATTTTAAAACATAACACATGCAGTCTATGTTCACCTTTTACAGAAAATACCTTGAGGGGAACAGTAAAGATGATTTTCCCTGTGAAATTGTAGTGATTTGTTTCTTCCCACTGCCTGAGATATCCACCCTTATCATCCCCATGTCTCGCTAACTTATCAAAGCTACAGTGAAGCAGAGCAAGGAAGCTCCAAATCAGCTGACTTAATGTCAGGGCAACACTTCCTTTGTGTCTGTTTCAGAGCGCAAGCATTAGATAAGGTATTCCTCTCAATGGCTTTAATCATAAAAACAAGCTTACATGGTGGCTAAAAGACATCCTTTTACCCCATCATTCCCCCAATAATAGATCTCACTATCTGTTTTTATCCTGCACATTCAGGACTAAATCAGATTAGGCATTGCAGTTGGACAAAAATAATAATAATAATAATAATAATAAAAATTGTACCACTGTATCCCTTTAATGCATGACTTTCAGTATCCGACAGAGTTAGTAAACCCAGATACCAAGTCTTGAATGTCCTTTCTGTATTACCTTTGGAGAGCAAAAAGGTCAGAGCCAAGTCAGAGTCACTCTAGCCATTTCAGAGTACAATTACTCTGAAATGAAGAAGTTAAGGGAAATCTACCAGTAGTTCTCTGTGCTAAAAAATCTCTAAAAGCCCCAAAGACTAAAGTGAAATGAAATGACTGTGATATTAGAATATCCCTTTAGAATTCCATCAGAAGCTGTATGGGGATCTGGCAACCCCAAAATTCAATAATGCTGTTGCTGTTCGCAGGTGCATGAGGAGGAAGTAGCTGTTACAAGCCCTCTTATTTGCATTTGTTATCTTACCAGGACCCAAATATACTAGAGGAAAGGCAAATACATAAATGCAGACACATGTTTGCTAAATATTCAGAGAGGAAGGAGGAGAAATTGAAACTGGCATGAAATAGAAATGGCATAAAATGTAGCAGCACAATTTTTGTGTTTGTTTGGGAGCAGAAAACATGCCAGAGGAAATGTCTCTTCAGAAGTCCACTACAGGGACCTCTCTTTCTTTTGCTTCCCTTGCTGTGCCTTTTGTGGAAGCGTTGTGACACAGCCTTCCTTCACATGTTTCAGTATTCAGGGGAGCATAGGAGCCCACATAGAACAGAAATACTTGCTCCTGTGCTGGGAGTGACTGTGTATCAAACTGAATACAGAAGTCACTTCTTAAGACATCTAAATAACTTCAATTTTCTAATGAGGAAAGACTTTTTCCAGCTGCAAAGAAGAGTCTGCAGCTGGATCTCAAGGCAGCAGACAGCAAACTTAGGCTGGGCTGGGACAAGCAGAAGAGGTTTGCCTTGCTTTTCCACTGGTTGCTGAAGAACACTTGTAACAGTTACAATGACAAGGGAGTAGTGATAAGATTAGGTAAGATCAGGCTGGGGCTGCATGAACAGAAGACTACAACACCATGGTCTGTCTGCTCTGTATCTGAGGAATTGCTCTACTCATTTTTTTCTGCTTCAAATCGGTGTGTCTGTCCATTCTACTGCTTCTGAGCAGCCTGCAAAGAATTCAGAAGAAACTGTCACCTGATAATGAAACAGAGTTTTTTAGTAAAAAGCATTATTTTTTCACAGATCACATCATGTTCTCTCATAGAAGCTTAAGATAAGAATAGTCATATTGCAGCAGGTAAAAGGTTTATCCAGTCATGTTTTATGTCACATACTGGAGACACTGGAGACCTAGGGAAGAGTAATGCAAATAATAATTATTAATAATGATAATGATAATAACAATAATGATAAAGATAATAATAATAATAAACAATCATACAGAAATAACATCCAACACAATCCAGATATCTGCACCTCACAGCCTTCAGAGTCAGAGGTGCCATCTCATCTAAGATGCTCCTTGGTAAGTCTTTTTCCATGAGTGTGTCTAGCTGCTTTAAACAGATATGCACATGGCACACAAACACAACTTCTCTATGGATTAGAGGAGCCTGCTATTTTTATGGCTCATCCTGTGTTTGGATGTGCTGAAGTGTGTGTTGCTCCATCTCAGTTTCATGACCACTGATGAAAATATCAGTCTTCACAAGAATAGGTACAAAATGAATTTTCATAGTTCTGCATTGCTCAATAAGTAAATATGCGGTAAGCTGTTATGTTTACGTAGTAATATTTAATTAAATATCCTAGGATTAACAGATGTCCTAAATCCTTTTATGTGCAGCCATCTCAGATATTAACAAAAACATAATAAATTATAAGTTTGGACATACACAACAAAATGCTAATTTTTATAAAGAAAAATTCATAAACAAATCTTTGTACCTTTGGGGAAAATAGGTACTGCATTGTAAATATTTATTATAGGAGTATTATTGAGAAACAGACACAGCAGGAGCTGTGCAGCTGGAACTAAGCTGCTGTGAATAATTTTGTTAAAGAACACTGTCAACAATATTTATACTGTGTCCAAATTGTGCTAAGTTTTTTACACACTATTAAGAAGATAAGATCACATACCTATTGTGGTGTTTGGCAACTCACTCAGAGCCAAGAAGTCTGGCTGAGCTCTGTCGTGCTCGGTGCCTAAGCCCTTAACTGATGGGCGTTACGCAAGGCGCCCTCCGCTCAGTGCAGCCAAGGGTAGCGTTACACCCGCTCCTACAAGGGCTTTCTTTCTGACAGGGCAGCTCCCAACCCCAACAGCCCTTGCAGACAGCAGAAGTGGTGGTATGAAGCAGGATCCAAAGGAGGGAGAATGACTGTGCCCCTAAAGCGATCAACTGCTAAGCAATATCATAAGACCTACAAAGAGCCTCCTCAGCAAATTCTCACTTGGTAGAGGTGCAGTGGGAAGAATTATGTCTCCTTGTGCCACATGCAGACTTTGGTTTATCTGTATTTGTGTGGATGGGTTCTGCTCAGATACTCCATTCAGTTCCTTAAAGTAGAGAAATTTGCAGATGAGTTCACCAATTAAGAGGAATGCATGAAGTATGAAGTTTAGATCCCGCTACATAAAAAACAATTGCATGCAAATGTGCATGCATATGAATATATATTCTCACAGGATGCATTTATTAAACAGCAAATACAGAATTGCAACTAAACTCAGGTACTTAGATTTTCTTTACTTTACCAACATTTTATATTGCAAAATTTTGCATTTTTAAAATATAGGATATACCTCACGTGCATACTTTCTTTTTAACCAGTGTTTTTTTTTTTTTTTTTTTTTTTTTTTGTTTGTTTTTTCCTGATGGTATTTTACACACACAAAAAAAAATGAGTTAGGATCAAAATAATATTTTACAATTGAATAGAATTTCTTCCTCAGAGAATTCAAAGATACAGAAGCTGTTTTTTTCCCAAATATATATATATATTATATTTATTATATAATAATATTATATATACATATATATATATAAGAAATTAGACCAAGAGAGGTGCTATTGCAGAAACATATGATTCTAAAGAAAATTTGTTGTCTATCAGTCAAGCTCTGACTGAATCCATAAGATGTTTTAAAGAATATATATAAATTTTAACTTCCACACCTAGTTTTAGCCTGGGTTTCCTAAGAAAGCAAGATTTGTGAGACTAGAACTCTCACCTGTTTCTATCTGCCCATATTGCCTCCTACTAATAATGCTTGAATCCCTGACAATTTCAACCCAATCTGACAGAGAGGATGAAGTTTCTGGTATCATGTAGTTGTCTCAAGTCCAGAGGAAAAAGCATGCAGTCAGAGTCAAGGGACACGTATAGCCATCCCTTATGCAGTACTAGAGGGCTCAGAATGGACCAGTCCATCACAAAGGCTTCATCCACCAAAACAGACTGTGAATCAGAGCTCTCACCCAAGCTTATCATAACTGAGCCCTGGGACACCAGTCTTCTGGGGGCTGGCCAGCAGCTCCTGGACAGTTTGGTTTGAGACAGCACTCTGGACATCAGGCACTAAAACCCACCGGTATTGACAGATGTGTGGCTCTGCAGATCCTTTATCAACCCAGGGTCTTTAATGAGCAGAGCCCTCGCGGTTAGCGACCTTCTGGCTCTGACTTCTTCCAGCATGTGCTGATGCTAGCTGCTGCCCACAGGTGGCAGTGAGCCTTCACTGTTTGCAAGAGAAGCACCTTTTCATCTGAGTTTTCGTGTTTGTGGGCAACTGTGTAAAAGCCCCGTAACTCCTGAAGCTCTGTCTAATATGCTCACATTTGGCTTTCTGGGAACCATGTTAGCAGAGGGCTGGCTGTGCTTCCCAGTCCTGTCTGCAAATGCTGTAACATAACTGTATGACTGGGAAGAATTTGTAAGCTGGTCAGAATGAACAAGATTGACTGAAGAATTAATTCAAATCTGTAATGCCAAGTTATTGCAATATAGTACAAAAAGCTATGCTTCAAAAGGGAATCTGCTGCAGATAGGATGGCCACTCTGTTATCTATAACCACCTGAATTCTCCCCACTGGGAAAAGACAGAGCAAGGGAGGGAAAAATAAGAGCAGCTGAGCACATTAGTGGGGATCAGAAAACTGCTCCTGCTCTTTGGAGCAACAGACTTTGCTGTCAACAAACATAGCTTCCCTAGGATTTTTCCAAAGGATAAAGTCACAAATGTTTACATTTAAGCACTTCTCTCTCCCATGTCCTTTATCACAACAAAGTTATTTAGGATTCCTATGAAACAATGATATACATTTCTGATGTTCCAAAATATGCACTGAGTGCAAACTTTTAAACCTGCATAGATAAATAGATTAGATTAAAGAGCTCTTACAACAAAAACAATGGTGTTGAGTGGAAAAACAGACAGCAAGTAACATTTAGCCAACCTGTTCATTGAAGATGTTTGAATATATTGCGTAAAGTCTGCATAAATATTTGTCCTTTATTTTTTCATATAGTATCAATAACTACATGAATGAAAAAGGATGGGGTTTTTATTTATTTATTTTTTTTTGTCTCCAGCAACCGCAGCAAACTTCAAAGTGAAGTGTAATATCAGCAAACTGAAAAAGCAAACAAATGTAATTTTTCTCAAACAATCCCTCTCCAAATGTGAATTAACTATGTGAGCTTTTTCTTTGCTCTCAGACAGCTGTGAACATCTGCCAGACAACTAGAACCCCTTTGTATATCATGCCACCTGCATCTTGATATACAGCAACAAGCCAAATTTTGCCATCGTGTATGTCTTTGCATCTCCACCAAATCCACTGGGGTTGCATGCATGTAACTGAGAGTTTAATCCCAATGAAGCTCTGTTGTGTTGCCCAATGACTAAGTTTGATGGACTTCAACGGAGGCACAGGAAGGACATAACTGAGACCAAGCCTGCTGTATATATTTGTAAGCACCTTTTATAGTAAATACTTTTACCAGCCTGATGCCCTGAGTGGAAAATTTCCCCTTAAAATGCTTATACTGACAAACAGAGGATTTTAATAAGAGACAACTCCATCTTAGTGGGATGATTTGATAACAAAGGTTACTGAGTGGTTTCTGTTACTTTCTTGTCTAGAGGCAAAGTTCTGTGAACCCTCCGATACAATTTTGGGGTTGACATGGAGGCACAGGTCATGTGGGGAAGACAAATTTGGGAGCTACATCTGATGGGAAAGATGTCTGGGAATGGGACCTGGGAGGCCACCAGGGCCCTGCCTCTCCAAGACAATGACAAGACTCTCTTTCTGTGGAACAGGGGGTTCATTGTGTTCAGCAGCTAAACTGAGCTGATTTAGAACCAGAAGATAAACTTATGTGAGTTCAGTGCCTCTATCCTGTTCTGGAATTACCCTGGTGTGGATGTCTGTGGCAAGTAGGAAGTTAAACCCAAGACCTGTCAATGCAGGTACAGAAGATGAACTTCATGATGTTTTATCCCACCAACTCCATTGACATGGGACAGAGAGCTTTTACTCCTCTCAGACCACCTAGAAAGAGATACAAGGCAGGTAACATCTGTGTCTTTAAAAAATAAATATTAAAAAAATAAATAAAATTAAACAGCCCACATTTCACCTTACTGATTTAGGACATGATTTTTAACTCTGACTGAGATACCTCAAGGAAAACAAAATTTGCATTTTACATTCTGTTGAAATAAAGAAATGTCTTGAAGTCTTTGTTATTTTGTATGCTTTCTGCATGTCATAGCCTTTTGGATAGGGTCAGTTTCACATAGCCTTCATAAGGCAATTTTATGCAGGAAAAATATTCACATACGAAGCAAAGCCAGAATTGTTTGGCACACAACTCATAGGGACAGATGGTGCCACCTGCAATCTCAAGTATAGTCCTAGCCAGGTTTATAGACAATGACCTATTTAAATGAGAGAATAAAGAAAAAATAAATAAAAGAAGGAAAAAAAAAAAGAGCAAAGAAAAGAAAAACGAAAAGAAAAGAAAAGAAAAGAAAAGAAAAGAAAAGAAAAGAAAAGAAAAGAAAAGAAAAGAAAAGAAAAGAAAAGAAAAGAAAAGAAAAGAAAAGAAAAAAACACCCTGACTCTCTATAACACTCCCTATCTAAATGCAGAACATTTACACTAATAGAGAATGATGAAAATAAAGCATTGGAGAGTTGCATTTCCACACTGAGACAGCTTCCAGAGAGAAAACATGGGGAAAGATACGTCCTCATCTGCCATTCAAACCTGCTCTTTCTTTCTTGCCACTCAGCTTCTTTCTCAAATATGTGTTTGAGCCACATGCTCTGGGATTTTATAAAAATATTTAAATCTATTTTTTATGCTTGAAACCAGCTACAAGGTCATACCATCAAAAGTGAATGTCCCCTAGGTTACAGAGGCTCACAGCCTGGAAATAGATTTAATTTGCTGTTTCCTCCTTACAGATAACAGTAAAAAAAAGAAAAAAAAATCAGTCAAAGGTTTCTTCTGTTTGCCTCATTATTTCATATTGGGCTTATCAGAAGTGCCCAGGGTCACAATATTGTTATTTTTACCAAAAAAATAAAAAATAAAAGCAAAAAAAAAATCTAAAAAGATTGTGCTATACAGATAAATTATACTAGTTTTATGAACTTACAGGGAAGTTTTTTCCATTTGAGTTTCAGGACAAATTTTGGGTCTGTCTTTTTCTAAAATGACAGTCTTTTCTATTCCTAGTTTGAATCTCTCGTGATTGAGAGGAAACTATCCCCATCTCAGTGCAGTCAGGTACCATGGGAAGGAATGTTCAAGAGCATACTAGTTTACTTCTTTTAGTGCCACAATACAACACCTGATCTTAAGGTTTTTTAGCTATTTCTTATTAACATAATAATAGGAACAATGTCTGAAGACTGACTAAAGCCAGAACAGTGGTTCTGGATGCTATCTACACAATTTAGATAGAACTGGCGTGGGGTAAAGTAATATGGATATTTATAGTTACTTTTATATTTCTGTGGTGCTACGGGTTGTTAAATTTTTATGCTCTTCTCTTTTTAGACTAGAGACCTTGAAATAATTTTTAAAATGTATCAGAAGCACGTGTTTTCATAAACCATGTTTCTGGTTTACTGTACAAGTATAACATGGATATCCCTCTGCCAGGAAAGCAAGGCTTGATAAAGTCAAATTAAATGGAATTTAATGAAAAGAAATGATTGAGGGCTTTACAGTTTAGCTCACTGTATGGTTTTAAAAGTTTCAAATTAAATGACATTTAAAATACTTGTTTTGCCAGACTTCCCAGCAAACAACTACAACAAAAGGTAGGAAAAGCTCTTCTAATGTTCTAGTTACAACAAAAACACAAGAGAAAAATTTTAACAAAGAGCAGGCTACAGACAGCACAGGACAGAGTCTAAATGCTGATTTCTGCACCTATAAGCCTCAATAGGGTGTTAGTCTCACATGTTTAACTATGCAATAAGCTAGTAGAAGGAAATACAGGATTTAAAAATGCTTCTCTTACCTTAAATCTGGTTTCTCAGACCTTTCCAGGTGGGCTGTTAAACAACAGACTGACCACCACATGGTCAAAAATGACTCTTTTCCTTCATGTGCCTTTGGCATGTTATTTTCCAGCTTGATATTACCAAAAGCTAAACTTCTCTTAATGGCTGGATATATGAGCTCCACCTTTTCAGAAAAGGTTGTGTCTCAAGAGGAAAATACATATAATCTTATTTATTTCTTTGTGAGTTTGTTCAGACTCTGCTGTGTGATATAGTACCTGTCTGAAAGACAATAAGACAAAAACCTGTAAGTAAAAATGAGATACACTTTCTCAGCTCTTTCTAAAACTCCATTAAGATAATCACTTTGTTCTATTTTTTGTTTTACTGACTGTATTTTTTTTAAGTTTGTCAAAACTTTAATTACAGAAAACTTGTTTACATACCATCAGTACCACCACTAAATTCTTTTGTGCTGTATATGGGAAGGGAAAGGAAGAGAAGGGCAGGGCAGGGCAGGGAAGGGAAGGGAAGAGGAAAGTTGAATTTCTTCTGAATGTAAAAGCAAAGAAACCCAAATGGAACAAGACATTGTGGTCCATAGAGCACCTGAAGGCAGAAGGTACAGAAGAAAGATGCAGCTGAAGGGGAAGATTGTTGATATGTAGGGTGCATTACTTCCCTAGAAACAGCTGTCCATGGACTCTCTGCAGGGAACTAGGCAGTCTAGCTACTAGGTGTTTTCTACCACATGTAAAGGGCTTCTTTTTATAGCGGCCCTAAAGTTTCTTTCATATTTCAATCAACTAAAGGAGACCAAATTGCCTGTTTGTAAATGTTTGCTTCTCAGGAGAGAAAATGTAGTAAAATGAGAAAAAGATCTGCTATAGCAAGACTGACTGAGGAAATTGTGATGAAGAACGGAGTAGAAAAGACAGTGTGGCTGTAAGACAGGATTGAGAAATCAAAGCTGGTTAACCCATCCACAGGGCTGTTGAATCCCTCTGTGCCATGAGGACATATGGGGAGCAGAAAATCTGGACCAGAGGCTGAATAAGTAAAATCTCCTGGGGTCTGTGGTTTGTAACAGAGTCCAACAACCCACATATTCTTAGTCCAACGAGGTCACACAATATTTACTTAGTGCTGTCTTTGATGGCTTTGAGCTAGCCAGATAGAATTTTTCCCACTGGCTTCCATGATCAGGTACTCATCACAGGTTCAGAAAAAAGTTTAAAATGTCTCTTAGGGCAAAGAAGAATCAAGAAGGAGGATAGTTGCTAGACCTTGTTCAGAAGATCTAAGAAAGAAGCAGCCATTTAAGCAATCATGGTCAAAAGCTGCCAGTGTAACAGGAAGTAATGTCATTTCTTGTAATGTCATTATTATGACTATTATAAGTGGAAGTCTTGAGCTTATTTATGGAGTTGTACTGTTCAGGTCATTCTTTTCCAAGCTGGGGCTATAAGCTTGTAGAATTTAGTTTCTTTGTACAATAACAATATCTGCTAGACATGCTTGTATCTTTATGATTTTTATTATGTTGTATTATGAAGTTATTATGATGTTATTGCCCTGTGGAAAAGAATTTGTGGGTGTTTGTGGATGAAAAACTGAACATGAACTGGTAATGTGCACTTGCAACCCAGAAAGCCAACCATATGCTGAACTGCATCAAAAGAAGCATGGCCAGCAGGGTGAGGGAGGGGATTCTCTTCTTCTGCTCTGCTCTCATGGACCCCTCCTGGAGCCCTGCATTCAACTCTGGGGGCCCCAGCACAAGAAGGACATGGACCTGTTGGAGCAAGTCCAGACAAGGGCCACAAGTATGATCAAGGGGCTGGAGCACCTCTCCTATGAAAACAGACTGAGGCACTTGGGGTTGTTCAGCCTAGAGAAGAGAAGGCTCCAGGGAAACCTCATAGAGGCCTTCCAGTACCTAAAGGCCAGGCTGGGTGGGGTTTTTAGCAACTGTCTAGTAGAAGGTGTCCCTGCCCATGGAAGGGGGTTGGAACCAGATGATCTTTAAGGCACCTTCCAACCCATCTGTTCTATGATTTTATTATTTTATTAGTACTACTTGAAGTAAGACTCATTGATACTTGAAGTACCAATGTCTCTGACTGGGACATCACTAAGCTCTAGATCAGAGTTTATTTCTAAGAGTAATATAAACTGTAATGGATGGGTAGCATTAAGGCAGAAATGAATCACAATGGACAGTATGATAGGCCAGAACCTCGGCAAGGTTTTGTGGAGAAAATGAAGAGATCTGAAAGAGGATGCTACATTCTTCATTTCTTAATATTGGGTGGATGCAACTTTCAGTTATGAGAGGCAGCATGAAAAAGAAAGTAAAACTGTTTGAAAATCTGACAGGTGGGTGATGGATGTCACACCAGAGAGATGAAAATCTGACATGCAGAGGCTCTGAAGGGCTCTGAAAGTAAAATCAAATATTTTATGTTAAACACTGTAGAGCAAGAGGAGGAGTGGAAGGCGATAGAGCAGTGATTTAGTTCATGCTAAGAAAAAAAAGTATTTTGCAGGTAGATTCTGAATGGGACTAACAACACAGGAACCCTAGCATATAAAGCTAATTTCATTTACCTAGTGGTCGGAGCAAGTAAATTCTTTTCTTTCAGAAAACACAGAATAGACTGTGCTCATTATTCACCTTTCAGAACAATTTCTACGGATGTCCATGAACTCACCCAAAGCCTTACTCACAAGCACTGCATATTCAGTGTGTCCAAGGGCAGCTCAGACACTCAGGTATCCAAATACAGAAACCAACAGAGAGGAGGTTTAGTAACTTACTTAGTAGCACATACAAACTGTCAGCAACATCAGAGGGGCAGGAGGGCACTAGCGGTTTTTTATAGCTGTGAGTGCATTGCTTGCTCTGTTTAGCACAGAGATCAACCTTAATACCATTTTGCACGACTAACATAATTGTATAAAAAATACTAAGCATGTACCAGCCTGCAGAGCCAAGACAATCCCAATCCATGGAAGTGAAACAGGTGTTTCTTCTCAGCAAGTTATGCACTTGGTGGAAGGCTTAAACTGAATGCCCTTGGTTGTTTTTTATTACAGAAATGAGTGCTGCCCAATCCCACTGGAAAAGACTGCTAATGAGAGCCTGGAGAGAGAAGCCTGCAGAAAGACCAGCCAGAGACAAGGTCAGCACTGAGTGAGCAATAGATTGCACTGTGCTGCAAGACCTGCCAAAGAGAAATGGAGCTCTGTGTGGCAGACTGTACAATTTAATTTATTTATTCAGTTTATGGCATAAGCGCCATAAAGTCTGGCTTGTTAGGAAGGGGTGTGGCAGTGTAGGAGGAAGGCTTCCTGGTCATAGTTGCCTTCCCCTGAAGCGTACACTCTGGGTAATATGGTATAAATCAGAGGGGAATGTGGGAGACTGGCTTTTGCCCTCAGTGCAAATGCAGCCTTATAGTCACAGCAAGCCTCAAAGTCCATTGTGTGACACATGGAAGAGAGGCAATGCCCAGAGGGCAAGCAGAGACTTGGAGAGCCCTGAAAACAGACACAAAGATAGCCTCTGGGGCAATGCAAGGAGAAACCTGTTTCTGATGTTCCTGGAGGGCACGGTGCAGAGGTGATTTTATTGTAGGGGGAAATGAAAACGTGGGTTGAGGGCTAATCTCTGGAAAAATACCCGCTTCTGCAAGAACGTAGTAGGGAGAAATTTGTTCATTTAAAAAATGTGTTCCCTTATGTGTTCTATAATTTAGATTTTCAAATTGTCAGTGGCTCCACTTTGGGTTCTAACAATAATTCATATAGGAAACAAGCTCTTCTGAGGTTTTCCACATGCTGATTCCAAAGAGAAGGGACAGATGCTTCCACCACCTCTCTCCAGGTAGCTTGAGATCCTGCTGTGTATGCACCACCCCCTTTGCACTTTACTGGAGAGACCAGTAAAATGTTTGAAAAAACACTGCAACCAAGACCATGAGTATATATGGATGCAGAAATTAAATGGGCCAGGTAAGGGTATGAAGGCACTCCATTCCAGATCCTTGTGTAATTCTGTGAATTCTCTCAAGGATTTTCAAAAGTCGTATGGATGAAAGTGGCCACTGCTATTTAGGAGCAAGTCTGCCCAAGTAAATTTTGTACATCTCTTTCAGGAATGATGAAGCAAAGCTGACTCTGCTATATTAATTCTGTCTTATCACTCTGGGTAAGCATTCTGGCCTATCCTGACTATTTGTGTTTTCACACTAAGGAGAACAACACTGATGAGACTGAAGTGCCAAGTTGTGTGTCTTTACATGATATATATATACATATATCTTTTTAATGTATTATATTTACATCACTATACTCATATACAAGATAAAAATAGTATCTGTTCCATTAGAAGAACTGGAGTATGGGTAACTCTTCTAGATTGCAGGAAATAGCAAGAGCTTGGTCAAAGCAATCCTGCTATTTATATAAATTTTCAGTCTGCTTTCAGAAGAGCCAACCTGCACAGGTATTTCTGAAGAATATCTACAGTTTGCATTACTCACATGGGAATGATAACACCTGAAAAGAAGTAGAAATTGTTTTATTTGCAGGGATTTTACAGTTGATGAACCACTGGGAAGAGGAAATCCCCCAGTAGAAGGGATGAGTATGGCATTCCCACAAATGCATCTAGTTTCCTGATACAGGAGGCAAAGACTTCTAGCAGTACATCAGATATCAATCTTTCTGTACAGAAGGTATGTTCTGTTTACTATACACAGTTATTGCTAAACTGTAACTGGACAGAACTACAAAGGATGTATCTTAAACTGGTTTGTAGGGAATAATTTGTTCTCCCAGTCTTACTTATGAAATGTCTCTAAATATTGACTCACTATTGTACCATATTTGAAATGTACAACTTCAGTGTGTCTTGTAACTTGTTCATAAACACTAAACAGAAAACCAGTTCTAAAAACAGTAGAGATAACATCTTAATGATGTTGGCAGCTACTTACTAAGGTACGAATGTCCCACTTTCCACATAAATGGTTGTCAAGCTAAATTTCAGTGACCTTCAGAAATATTTTCAAAAAATGGATGACAAAACTCACAAACATGCAGTTATATTGTACACATGTATTTCCCTTCCCTTGCCTGCACAGTTGCAAACATAAATGTAAGACTCATAAGGCAACATGAGAGGTGTGGCCAAGGCATAGATTACAGCAGCAGAAAAGCTGCAATATTTCTTCCTGTCTAAAAATCTCCAAAAAGGTTCGACCTGTGTTTTGGAAGAAAGCTTAACAGTTTTTCCCAGGTCACCACTTTGGAAATAAACAGAAAGCTTGGGGAACACTTTTGCCAACATAACTAGAGTAGGAAATAGACTTCATGCCAGGAGAAGAGGAAAATTCTGCAAGAGCCTCTTCATGTTCTTGAATTGACTATGGATTGGGGACCATAAGGAAAGTGGAGTTAGGACATAGAAGGTGTAATGGGGAATGCTGACAAACATCTTTTAGGGTTGGTATACTAGATAACTGTCTGCTGTTAGTTTATGACAAAAAGCCAAAAAGACATGTACAATACAGAGAATATGTCTACATCCAAAATATTTTTAATACTTCTGGTATTGGTTTTGGTGGTGGTGGTGGTGATTTTTCCATCAAAGTTACCCAGGAAGGGCAGTTAGAGAAAGCCTTTCTGAAGCCTACTTTTATCCCATATGACCTGTTCCTGAAAGGCAAAGAAGGAGGACTTTGGGCCAAAACTCATGCATAAATGAAATGCTAGAAAGGGAATGTAGTTCACTTATACCAAAAGAGGATTTGGTCTCTTTTCTTCAGCTTTTCTTCAACTAAAACTGAAAATCATGTTCTGAAGTGAAAATCAATGTTTAGTACAAAAACTGATTTTGAGAAATGTCAGAAGTCCTCTAGCAGGGTGATGAAAGGATGAAAGTCCTGCAAAGGTGCGATACATCAGAAAAGTGCAAATTGCATATCGGTTGCAGGAGGATGGCCCAATATGGTTTCCTTAAGGTCATAAATCTTGTGTTTATGATGGTCCCAGAGAGCACTGTCCAAAGGTAGAGAAGTTCTAGGGTATCATAAAAACATGGGATGAGGAGCAATCTCCAGAAAGAATCTGTTCTGTCCCTGTACAGAAACTATTTTGGGTCTGTCCCCAGGCTCCTGAATCCATAATCATAACACGGTGTTTGTTCATGCTGCACTGTTCCAATCTCCCTGCTGCAACAGACTTATGATGAAGGCCTGAGTGGGCTGCTGATCTTCTGGAGTGTTAGAGGTTCCCTCCAGCCCACAGCACACCTGCACTCCGTCCCTCCCTTGGGTTCAGAAGGGCTCAGTTTTCTCCTGAGGACTGGCTTCAGGCAACTGGAAGCCTTGTACCTTCACATGCTGAATACCACACAGGTCTACCCAAAAGTTTAGACCATGTGACTAAGTGCACAGTCCAAACAGTTCTTAAATTCAGACAGGCTTGGTGCAGTGATTACTTTGCAGGGGAGCCACCTTCTCGGTGAAGAACCTCTTCATGATGTCTAGCCTAAACATCCCCTGCCTCAGCTTGACACCATTCCTGCGGGTCCTATCGCTGGTGACTAAAGAGAAGAGGTCGGTGCTTGCCTTTCCACTCCCCCTTGCGAGGAAGCTGTAGACTGTAATGAGGTCTCCCCTCAGCCTCCTCTTCTCCAGGCTGAACAGGCCAAGTGACCTCAGCTGCTCCTCATACATCTTCCCCTTTAGGCCCTTCACCATCTTCACTGCCCTCCTCTGGACACTCTCCAGCAGTTTTACATTCTTTTTGTACTGTGGTGCCCAGAACTACACACAGTGTTTGAGGTGAGGCTGTACCAGCGCAGAGCAGAACAGGACAATCACTTCCCTCAACTGACTAGCAGTGCCATGCTTGATGCACCCCAGGATACGATTGGCCCTCCTGGCTGCCAGGGCACACTGCTGGCTCATATTCAATATATGTAATAATAATACTAAATGAGACCTCTTTTTTATGCATGGTTCAGAGTTCTGCTATGTGTCTAACTGCTAACTGAAACCAGGACAGTCACCTAACACAATCAGCTGTATTGCTCCAATCTCTCATATTCATAGGAAATCTGGGAACCCTCCACCACACCATACCAGGACAACAAAGTCTGTTTTCATAGACTTTGGCAACTTTTATGAGGCTGAAATTATCACAAACATTTTGGGGTGTGCCACAGCCTATTCAATTCTCATTATAATTCCTCTCCATCATTTGAAATGTTACCTTCAGTAAAACTCAGAATGCCTTTCAGCAAAATAAAAAGGATTCTAATGTCTACATTTATATTTTTGCTGATTTTTTGTATTTGTGTTATCTTTGGTTTTTTTTTATATGAAGCATGTGGTGAAGAGCAATGGCTTCATTGTGCTGCTAAGTGAGTAGGACATAAGGATTGCTTTTTTTATTTTATTTTTTTTCAGCTTTAAATATCACTTTGCAAAGCATCACAGAGTTTTACTTCTATTCAAGTGTGTACTTTATAAAAAAACTCAGTGGGTGATAAGCAAAGGTCAGGTCTTTGCACTAACTCCTGCAAACTGCTAAGATGTCTTTTTATTATGCCTTTGTATAGTGGGATGCATTTCTTTGATGACATCAGATATGAGGTTACTCCATTGAATTCAAATGTAATAGCTAAGTGAAAGGTTAGAAGTGTAGTTCATATAAATCCCAGTATAGTTTGTATAAATGGCAAAACTCTCACTGGTAGCAGTGTCAGAGACAATTTCACCAACAGCAGGGATAGTTAAATAGCTGTATTTTATATTCAGACTTGACAAAGTCATATACATTTCTTACTGTGCATTTTAGATCATGACATCACATCCAGCAGACTTATTACAGAGTGTAACGAGTGTGTTGTCACAAACCTTTTCCAAAAAAAAATAAAAATAAAAAAAAGAAAGAAACATAAAAACCCAGCCTACTGCCTATACGGGACTGAATTTCCTGTTTTAACAGAAAAGCTGAGAGAAGAATTTGTTCAACACAGAACATGCAATGTGTTCTTTGAAGGAAAGATGATACATGTGATGTCAGCTTACCAAAGAATTACTTGGCAGATGGAGGAGAAACAACAAAACCCATAAGAACCAGCTCAAACTTTGGATGATCTTGTGGCTAATTGCACTGCAGCTGTCCAGTAGCAGGTCTTGGAACACGCTGAGCCACTTCTTTACACCTCCAGAAACATTTAATTTCTTAGCCATGCCTGAAAGTTTTGGATTATTTACATTTGGATATTTGTGGCAGTTTCTGTTTTTCAACCAAGAACAAGCTTAGGCCAGAATTTCCCATATTCTCTTATTTCTTCCCAATTCCCCTAGTAACCAGACAATATAGTGCAGCTGCACAGAACTCTAGGCACGTCTTTCTCATCCCATCTGTATATTTTCTCTGACATGCTCTCCTGCCATCCCCCATCATACCAGTTGGAAAGTAAGGTTTGGCTAAAAAAATTTTTTTTCCTTTTTTTTTTTTTTTTTTTTTTCCATGAGAGTGATATAGCAGAACCTCCTCTCCTTCTACTTGCCTTCTTGCTGTCAAAGTCATGGCAGCCAGAGCTAACTCAGGGATATTTTTAAATTAGCTCAGGTCCACACAGCAGTGACAGTGATGACAGTGTTTAAACTATACCAACCAGTCAAGGCATCTCTGTAATTTTCACAATTTGCACAGATACAAGTTTGTTTGCTGAGGGATTGGTACCAATGCTGATTGGTTGAAAGGAATCTTTTCAGGTGTTTCAGCAAGCTTCGTTCATACCTTTTACAGACATGTAAGCAGCAGGCCCTTGACCAATGTTTTGTCTGCAATTAAAGTATGGCAGATGTGACATTGCTTTGATTTTGTGACTAACATTACTTCACACCATGTGCATTGCCTTGTGTTCGAGGCAGGGCAGAGCCAAACAGAGAGCTAGACACTAGCCAAAACAATCCAGCACAGCCACCCTTCTGCCTGCACTGTGGTGGGATTGCTCCTGAAACTTTTGTCCCTCCACCCTGTTCTGTGCTGAGTAGTTTCCATCATGATACAGAGCATTAACAAATAATAGAATGTTTCCAAGTATTATATTTTTATGTCAATTTCTATATTGGTTAAATTCACAGTCCTGATCAGCTGACATTTAAAAATAAAAAAATAAAAAAATAAAAATCTCTGTTTTCTTCTCTTGCACTCTGTGTCACTAAGCACAAAAACTAAGTGTTTAGCAGAGGTGTAAGATATGTAAGAGGTGTAGATAATGTCTGAACATAACCAAATGAAAGCCTCTTTTGGAAACTTAATTTCAAGTTACACTTAATAAAGTGTTTTATATCCTTTGGTCATTTCAGATGGATCAGGCAATGGAAAGACAGGAACTGTGATTAATATCTCCCTACTTTTAGACCTTACAAAATTATGTTGTCCACAAAAGCAACACCATTATTTTGCATTTATTTTTGGCATGGAAAATAGAGAGGGAAGTTCTACTCTCTGGTACAGGCACTTAGGTTGTATCCTTCTTTGTACTGAGTTCAGCTCCTTCAAAAACAGTAAGTCACAATTCTAAGCACTTCTCTTCAATTGTCCATTATTCATTGCCTCATATCATATGCCACGTATTTATGGCTACTCTAGTAACTGATCCGTTTTTGGTATAGCACATGTATAAAAAGTCACATTAGGAGTTACAATATTTGTGTCCATTTCCATAAGCACTCAATTATTTTTCTAATCTGTAGGTGATATGGATTGTTTCCACTCCTCCCATAGCATAATGAAAAAATGCAGTGCCTTTTTTGAAAAAAAACTATTTGCAAAACTTAAGGAATCCATTATATATATGGATAGATTTCAGTTCTAGTTATTTGGTGTTATTTATTAATAATACTTATCAATAAATTTTATTAGTTTTATAAACACCCTATATTATGGCAAGGATGAGCACATGACAGGTTTTCAACATGACAAAAAAAGACCAAGTTTTCCACATGACAAAAACGATCTGGCAAGTGCAGTGGAAAATGTGTGTTTGTGCTATGAAGTGATATGGTCTTTTCTCCTTATTTAGCATAACAATGTCCAGTCACTGCTTTTACACATTAGTGACCTTTCAATCAGTTTCTATGCTGATTTAACTCACACAGGCATCAGTTTATAGGTCTGAATTCCCCTTATAATAATTTCTGACTAATTCAGAAGAAATTTTAACAAATTAGGACTGTGAATCTTCAATGGAAGTTCACGGTCATTCATCACATTGTAGGAGATACTCACCATCTCATTACTAACTAAAGTAAATTCCAAGTAAATTTAAAATTAACCTAAAATATTGTGCCTTTTCAAGAGCAAGCTATATGAAAAGCATGGGAAAAAAATGCAATACAAATGCAATCAATACTCCAAACAAAAGTCCTTCATCTGAAGCCTAAAACCTGCACAGAAACAAAAAGTTTTTTCTCCTGTACTTCCATATTATTTCCTTCTTTCCCCAGCCACACAAAGATGCACATTTATTATTTACAATACTTGCACAGAAAAGTCTGACTGATGAGAATCTTTCTGCAGAAAGACCTTTTGCTGAATGTGAAAATGAATGTAAAACAACTGTACATGCTAACTGATGAACTGCAATGTCAGTAAGGAATACTAGGAGAAGTTACTACACCCCTTTTTTGTTTTTAAGAAATCTACACAAAGCTGAAGACAACTCATGACATAGATTGAAACAGAAACAGGACACAGCTAAACAGGGAGGAGAAACAATGTGTAACAAACTTCTTCCCCTCCACATTGTTTTTCCATATGCTGCAGCAGGACTCATCTGCTTTTAATTCTAGTTTGCCTTAGAGGAGCAATAGAATCAATAAAGCTAATCTTCTCAGGTATTCCCGGACATTGATGTGATCCTTGTGTATCTAACCAGGCATACTGCTGATGCGTCTACTTCCATTTGGCACCCATGAAGCCCACTGCAAGTCTTCCTGTCAAGGAGGGTGGAAGGAGGGACAAGGCAGGGAGCTGGTGGGGTCTTCCACTAATACCACAAGGCTGGCAGAACCAGCAGCTCTATATCCAGACTAGTCACCTCCAGCATTCTGCTTAAAATTGCTCCCCAGCTGGTGCTCCTGAAAAGCAGGGAAGGGTTGTGCCATCTTTTCCCCAAAAAATATGTATGGGCATGTATGGGCATTCTCACAGTGTTGTCTCTCTCTCTCTCTCTGAAGGGGAAAGCTTTTCCTCTCTGTATTTGTAGCATATGCTCCCTAGTGTAAAATGTTCTTTCTTCATTTTGGATTTTAAGACATAACAAGAACTTCCAGTGGACCAAAACTGTGTCAGCTAGGACATTGGGATTTTTGGTCCCCTTATGTTATTGGTAGTCTTTCTTTATGAATTTCAAGATAAGGACAGTTTATTTCCTTTTCTAAAGCTGTGGTGCCAAGAAGGATTTCCACCATTAATTTTAACCCTGGTACAATTTTTGTCATAGTAGTAACACAGAATATTTTAATACAATGTGTAAACTGGTGAAATAGAATGTAGTAGCTCATATTTTGATTACCATCGTTTTCTGTAGTCACGGATTTCTAATTTCCTATCCATACTAGTTTCCATCAGCAGACCTTTTTACTCTTCCACCCAAAAAGGTGCATAAAGTTTAGGTAAATGGATCATGAGGAAAAGAAGCTAATCTTTTTCCCACACACACAGTGCAGACAGTCACTCCCACAGAATTTGGAAGGGGGTGTTTTGACGTATTCTTGAGATAAGAAAAGAACAGCCAGTAAAACTCTCTCTCTCTCTTTCCCCATGTTTTAATGAATTTTGATGAAGCATAGAAGGTCACCAATTTCAGCTCATTTTGGATCCTGTACAGCACAGTATAAATTTGTATGACTGCTCTTTTCATCTCATACAATCATTATAACCACTAACCTAGGGATGGAAAGCACTTCCATATTTAGACCAATGATACTTGCAACAGCAGTGGAGAAGCAAGGACCCTGACAAAGCTAAGCATCCTAACAGCATTCAGTGGCCCAGGGAGAGAGAGGTGATAGCTATATAAGTTATTTTTCTTGGGATCCTTGCCTTTCTGTTGTAACTAATTTGCATACATATCTTGTGATAGCTGAATGGGTAACTGATTACTTCACCACCAGAGCTGCTGTCATAGCCATGTATATATTTCAAGCTTTGTCACTGACTTCAGGTAACTTCAGTCACTTAGTACAGACAGGTTCTTACATATTGTCTTTAAAAGCAGTGACTGGGGCAGTAGTGTCTGTGGAGTAATATAAAGAGTAAATTCATTTATTTCTTCAGTCTCAGCTGTTTTTGAACTATTCCCAATAGTTCCCTCTTTAATACAGATTTGAAATGTTAGAAGAGATACTCTATAGTCTGTTCCAGCTATAAAATCATATTTTCCTTCTCATTCTGAGTGTCTGCAATTGTTCTCTCATAGTGCTTAACCTTTAAAGTCAGGAGGTCATTTGGAAGCTCTCCAGTCTGAAATGCAAACGTCCATATTTAAAATACAGAAACCCTTTTAAAAGGTTGAAGGTATTTTTATTTGAAAGCTCAGTTTATAATGACTGTTGTCCATCAACCCAGAACTACTTTCTCACCAGGGATCTTTATTGTTTCTTTCTTATTACATGGTATAACAATTCTTTGGTACTCATTTCCTGAAGAAGATTACTTTTCAGTATCAAACTTCGCCAACGGGTCTTTTTTGGGCCAAAGTCTGCAAATCTGCATTGCAATGAAGCAGGGCTGCTTTCCAGGCCTTGCCGACTGCAGTGAAAAATCTGATGTCTGTTCTACCTTTTCTTTCTCTGTATATTTACTGCTGATCATGAATGTATGCACTCTGAGCTGTACTCACCTACAAATTAGAGTTTCTTGCAATGAAACACAAAACCAAGAGAAACTCGGCTGGTTTTGAATTTCATTACAAAATCAAAACTCAGCCCAATTTTGTCTAAAGGTTTGCTAAAGTTCTCAAAGCCTTTGAAATAAACTAGGTGCACTTATAACTCAACTTGACATATTTATGGCTTCATATCGAAACAGGCATTTGATAAAAAATGGTGCATCAAAATAAGCTAGAATTAAAGTGGTGTTTTTAGGTGCACCACTGTGACTTAGAAGCCTTAGTCCCATTATCAAAATCAACATGACCATATCCATTAGTTGAACTCCAAGACTGAAGAAAATGTGAAATTTGGCTTAATAGCATGACACTGTTGTACTGTTCTTTATATGCTGTTAGCTCTAGGTGAAAATTGAGAAATAATGGTTTAGTTAGTTAAAAACCAAACCAACCAACCCACCAACCAATCAAACAAACAAACAACAACAACAAAAAACCTTCCTTGAGATAGACTTTGGAAACACATTCAAATCAAGAGCATAAAAACTGACCATTTTACCCATAACTTATAGAAAAGAGAAATAAATCAGCATGTGATCACTCTCCAAAACACAGTTGCTTGACATCATGTTTGCCCCATATCCTGTAGTAATCAAATGAAGTATTTCATAACAGTGTTGCACAGAACCATGTTAAATATATCCAAAACTAGATTTGATATTTTGGTTCCTTATGAACCTTGAGAAAGAGTGCAAAACATCTAGATATGAATACTAAGCTGATCAAAAAAACAAGGCCAAGCTTCCTTTGATCCAATAAATATTTATATATTTATGAAAAACAGAGGAGATCCAATAGGAGATACATGACTGCAGTTTGGGATCTTTTCTGCTTTCGTTCTGCAGATCATTACAGTTGTGGCTTTCATCAGCTAGTACAATGTTTTTTATTGCTATGTATTAGAAAAAATGCTGTGGATCAAGGTACATAAGGACGTTGTAAACAAGACTTTGGATTTCCTAAATTTCACTTGTATTGTGTAGTTGTGCATCACTGTGGAGGATTGGATCTGGTGCTATAGATGGGCTTTCCATATCTACACACTTAAATTCATCCTAAATTAACCAATGTTGTAGTCCCTTGGAAGGAGGGAAAATGAAAAAGCATGTAGGATGGAAGGAACGTTCTTGTAAGATTCATCCATAGGATGGATCATTCTTCCTGATAGATCTTCATTAAAGATTATCTTCTGAGCCAGAGAAACTTTTTATTACAAAAGTTTTATCAAAAACTGATACATTCCTGTGGAAAATCTCAGTTCATAGTTGCTTATCATAAAAGTATTCAAATTATTTTTCTCAAGAATTCCCAAACCTTTCTCATATTTTCCCCACAAAACTACCTAGAGAGGCACCATTGTGTGATCCACTGTTACATAATCACAATAAGAGACTTGGATGGAAAGCAGGAAATTTTCTGTCAAAATCTACTAAAGAAATATTTTAGAATATGAGTGTCCAAAGGTAGACCTTGGTTGCAAAGCATTTCAGTCAGGGTTATGAGGTTGATCTGTTTTTCACAATAACCAGGTAAAACTTATGATTTCATACAGGCATGTATGAAATGAACACAGATTTCATATATTTTTTTCTATGTTTGATATTTACATTTTTTTTACTTCTGAAAAGAGAATGAAAGATCAACAGGTCCTTCCATCCATACAATTGATTGTAAGGTTTTCTTTTTGAAAGTTTTTGTTTGTTTGTTTGTTTGTTTGTTTTGTTTTGGTAATTACAGTGTTTTTCACATAGGACTCAAATTGTAATTACTTCCTTCAGCCACCTTCAGTCAGTCAGTTCTTTGTTTGTTCCTTGTTTATTTCTAGTGACATCAAGAATGTAATTACATTATTATTGGAATATACTTACTTAGTTTCCTTGGCATCAGATTATAGGCAAATCTTCAAAATTGATTATTTTCCTTGTAACTTGAAGGATCTTTTTTTAACTCAGCAATCCAGTTCTCCTTAATGCAGGGCAAAAGATGAAAGTTTGAGAATTCCTGAGCCCCCCGAAAGAGTCATGAATGGTCATCGTGAAACCCTTACATGTTTTTCAGAAGACCTGAGAGGTTATTTGTAAGAATATGTCTGACTAATATGGAAAAGGAATAAGTATTATCCTGGGCAAACAATACCACATCTAAAATTGCATTGGAGCAGTCTTTAAAAAGAAAAAACAAAAACCTGAAACAGGCTAATATCTTATTTAAAGTTATGCATTTAACAGGTCACAGTTATGGAGATGTCTCTCCCATGTTCTTCCATACAGTAGTTCACACTACTAGCACACTGTTCTGCAATGGCATGTGCATAAACTAACCAGCTATGCAATATTAAGTCAAGTCAGTGTTTTTCATCTAGAGTGAGTCTGCCATGATTCAAGTGAGACTTACATGAAACAGGGTGCATATCAACTTGATAGGGAAGTAGTTGACATCAAATAGAGATGGCCTGCCAAACGAAAGATGTTACGCACATTTTTGTTGTTCAGAGCAAGGGCAGAAGTTGCATTTTGGAACACATGGATTCTGAAAAGTTTATGAAAATATATGCTTTTTCACAGTTCAGATGGCTTACTACATATCAGACTGTAGAGTTGAGTTCAAACCAAAGTTCCCAGGAGATATTTAGTTTCCATGAGAAATCAGACATTCCTATCTCTGACTTATTTGAAAACTGAGGCTGCCCAACTGCTCAGTCCTTCTCCAGTACTTGGCCTTTTACTTTGGATAGACAAATATTTCTTAGTGAGGGAAACTATTGCACTTCTGATTTCATCCAGCATGATTTCTGTCAAGTGGGACCAGTAAGACGGCAGTAAGCAAGTGTCCCTTTTGCTTCTCTACAGTTGAAAATATGTTGCTGATTTTTACTAGTGCTGCAGTGAGTTTACCT
This sequence comes from Heteronetta atricapilla, assembly GCA_011075105.1. Taxonomy (NCBI): domain Eukaryota; kingdom Metazoa; phylum Chordata; class Aves; order Anseriformes; family Anatidae; genus Heteronetta; species Heteronetta atricapilla. The sequence goes on along the minus strand of CM021763.1, from coordinate 28,940,490 downwards.
AACTCATATACTTCCATGACTGGTAAAGTTACCTCACAAATCTGCCTGTCAGAACCCTAAGGGTTGGCCTTAGTAGAAAGGTTTTCTTTTTGCAGTGGCTCAAGGGTCCCCATCCATCTATAAAATTCTTATGCTGCTCAGCACTTTTGCATATGGTGAGCGTGCTTCACCAACCTTGTCATGTCACCTCACAGCCCCTTGTTAACATATGGTCTTCTAAATGTAGATATTCATCTGCCTGACTTTCTTTAAAGCTACTAGTAAAAATAAAAAAAATATATATAAAAAAATTAAAAGACCCTAAATATGAAACAGATGTACTAGTGCACCTTGGGATGGATGTATTACAGAGATAAACCATCATCAAGCTCCTCAAAATCGCATTCTAGGGTTGTTTTTTATCACCTGGTCATGTGGTGTGCACCTGTACTCTGATGGCTCTGTGACCGGTTTCAACACAAGAGCTAACCAGGTCCACAAATAGCATGTTATTTTAACTTCTCTTGAATGCTTTTTTTTTTCCTTTTTTATTATTATTATTTTTCTATGTCTTGAGTTTTATGGCTTCTGTGTACTATTATTGCAGTGGGATCAAGTCTATTTCTGCCCACATTTTATGTATTTTAAATTAAAAAAAGGGAGAAGGTATGTGTGTAAATGCACTAGCAAAGCATAAAAAAGCAAGAAGAGAAGAAATGTCAATATGTCAATCAGGTTGAGATGCACAGGGAGTGAGCTGGTGTGCTAAAAATGGTAAGTAAGTGGCATTAACTGCTGGCCTTCAATATCCCACCTACTCCTTCAGCTGCAAAACACCTCCCCTTGACTGTCTCTGTTCTGGGCTGCAGAGTTTCCAGGAAAATGTAATTGCCTCTGCAAACCTGCTCCCTCAGGCTGGTGCCCATTTGCCACCTGTTTGCCCATCTCATTTCCCAGGCAAGCTGGAGGAGTACCTGTCCACAGCTGGTGGGAGAGACAGGCTCAAAATGTTTTAAAGCTCACAGGTAGCACAGGGCACACTCTTCTTAATTAAAAAGATGTAAGCATCTAGTTCCTTGTGCATTGGGACAGGCTCCTTAGCAAACTAGTCACAGCACCAAGCCTGCTGGAGTTCAAGAAGCATTTGGATAATGCTCTCAAACACATGGTCTGATTTTTTTGGTTGGTCCTTTGGGAACCCAGGAGTTGGACCCAATTATCCTTGTTGGTCCCTTCCAATTCTTCTATGATTCTATGATGGCAGCTGCTGGCCTGACTTCAGAGAAATTGCTTCGGGAAGTACTGCTCCTGAGCCAGCTTTGCTTAGGTGTTTGGAGGGTTACGGTCACCATGACAGTCCTCTCCCACTGGAGAGCCCTGTGGAGAGGAAGGCAGGAGACTGGGGATGGAGAAATCAATCCAAATGGAGCAATCAATGGGCAGGGATTGCTGTGCATGTTCCCTGCAGTTTTGTAGGCTTGGGTCGTGGGGATAAAGCAATTGGAAAGCACAGATATTTGAGGGGATGCTTTGCATTGGCTTCACATGGTTTGGATACACCTGTGTTTATCATGAGGTGAAGATGTTTTTTTTCCCGCTAGACAAGTGAAATATTACAATCCTCCTCTTCCTCACCATGACTCTGAGGGAATCCATCAAAAATGGCAGATTTCCATGATGCTTTTCAGTTAGTAAAATTGAGTAATTGATCATATTGGTAATGCTGCAGGAGCTGGAGTTCTCAATCAGCTTCTAGTGCAGAGGTCTCTGCATCACAGTGGACTCTACCTGATATAATTTTAACTCTTATAGGTCACAGACACTCACCCAAACTACAATAGCAAAGATTTCAGATTTTATCACATGGTGAGAATGTGGTCACATAGCTTGTTTCTAGAAGTTAAGCTTGTTTTCTAATCTTTTTTTTTTTTTTAATGTAACAAAAGAAAGAAAGAAAGAAGGAAAGAAGGAAAGAAGGAAAGAAGGAAAGAAGGAAAGAAGGAAAGAAGGAAAGAAAGAAGGAAAGAAAGAAAGAAAGAAAGAAAGAAAGAAAGAAAGAAAGAAAGAA
>CM021763.1:28842246-28929475 GCA_011075105.1 Heteronetta atricapilla | reverse complement strand
ACGTTTGTTCATTGCATTTATTTCTGTCCCATGAGCTAAGAAAATGCTTTACTTTAATTTCATGCCCTGCAACAGAACATCAATTCATACTAAATTACAGTACAGTCCATATGTTACCTTACACCCACAGGAGAATCACCCTTTGAGTGCATGGTTTGAGCAATTTGACATCTATGAACAGCAGAAAAAATAATATGAAGCATAAGGACAAACATTTATGGTGTGAATTTGTGAGGAACTCACACTAATTTGTATGCCTTTTAGCTTTACATTATGTCTGAATTGCTACATCCAAAAGAACTCCTGCAATTGTTGTCTCTGCTACAGCATAGACTATATGCTGTTTTCTGTATGTCAGCAGTGTATAAATTCCTAATCAGATTGCATCTGATAACATGGCTTTCTGATTGCTCTATTCATCAGCTTGTTTTAAATCTCTTTCAAACTCTGTTTGTATGACTGCATTCATAACCCAAATCATCCTGGCTACAGCAAGCAGGATAACATGGATTTACATTAATCTGAGATACTCAGCACAGCATAAACTGGAGATTTAGATTCCGTTTGGTTCCTAAACACTAGGGACCCAGTTGGAGTTACAGCTTACATGCAGAACACTGCTAAGTACTGTTTTACCTATGTTTTAATAGCAGACATCATACCTTCATATTTCTTTAAATCCTTTTCATTAAGCAAAATGTTTCATGCCAAGCTTCCTCTGGGCTCACATTTCAGACATCCCATTTCAAGCTTCTGTACAGAAAGGCACTCAGTGGCTAACAAACGAAATACCTTAATGCACTTCATCTGTAACAGCACCCCAGGAACTGGCCTTGCACTGCTGCACAATAATATGATGTATCTGAATGAGGCTTCAATCTAGTCGTGCCAAAAAACAACATGTTTCCAGTGTGGGGAACATCATCAGGTTACAAGCGTTGAATGGGATAACAAGCAACCTGCAGCAATGTTAAACTGTAATTTAAAAAAGGAGGACTATGCCTGGGTGAAAATCATCTAGAAAACTGGGTAGAAAGAAAAGTTTACATTGATCTTTGCTGTATCATCATCAAAGCTCTCTCCCTCTCTCCCTTTCTCTCTCTCACACATACACACACACAGAGACACATTCCCCCTTCGGTTTCCTTCCCTTATGGTATGAGCACAGCCACTAATAATGGCAGAAGCATATGAGGAAGCCAGTTGACTTCTTGACCCCCAAGTCATTTTGTAGATGTCACAAGGATGCCAAATGTGAAGCAGAAGGCTGTCAAAGATGAGCTGGGGCTAAAAGCAAGACTATAAGCTGTAATACAAAGCAGAAGGACCCTCTGGGGAACAATCTGTCTTCCTAAGAAGTCTTGTGAACTGCTTTTTAGTATCAGGTGCATCATCTTGAGAAACCATCGTACATTCCAAGTAAAATTAGTTTAATGTTCCCACATAAAAAGGACCACAGCCAGGTGGAGGATCAGGATAGGAGCACACAGTGTGGAACTAAAAAGTTTTGCATGCTGCTGGAAAAAATTTATGTGGAAATTTAATACAGATACATTTCATATGTAAATCACCGCCACTTATTAAAGTGGGTATGAAAGAAAGTGATTTTATGAGTGCTAAATACCTCTACATGTTAGCCTTTGAGATGAGAATGTTCATTCCCACTGGGGAAATTTTACAGGTAGTGGGAAGCAGGTACTTGCCCTCTCATATTCCCAGTGTTTCCAGGGTTATGACAGGGTATTCTTGTTGTTGAGGTTGTTTGTTTTGGTTTGGCTTCATTGGTTGCATTTTTGTTGTTTTGATTTGGTTTGTTTTGTTTTCCCAGTGATTATAACTGGAAAAGGATCAGGTGCAAGCATAGTTAACCTTTCTGTGAATAAAACATGATGCACACTTCAATGCTAAGAGTATTGTACAGGAGAAGAAAATGAGTGAGAATTAATTAGAACTACAATAACTGAATACTAAATCATTAATCTTGGCCAAAAAGGTATACTATATTTCACTGTGACAAGGTGCTTTGAAGCATTATTGTAACCCTGCATCCATTTAAATACCAACTGTGTTCGTTATACGTATTTTATCATGTTTTGTTTGTTTGGTTGGTTGGTTTTTGTTATTCCATCACCATCTATAGAACTGTCATTGGATGCTAACACATTAACAAATAATCTGAATCTGAACTTGCTCTCAGTAACCCTGGAAGAAAAAGTGGGAAAAGCATATGGTATAAGCTTATGTAGAAAAATATACATAATAATGGATTGAATTTTGCCTAACAATTGCATTTACAGCTTCTAGACATAATAAGCCATGTCAAGATGGAGCTTTTCTGCTCATTTACTCATGACGAGTGGTTACCACATGTTCTTTACCCATTGCACCATGTCCAAGCTCGTGAGTGCTGTAAGTGTCAAAGTTATGTTACAAGCCATGTGTTTTAGTTCTGTTACAGTGAAAATGCTGTTAGAGCCTTGTTAAGTATGGTATGTCATGGGCTGCAGTGCTAGAAAGCATTTAGGAGGCATGTCCAGTCACTTGAATCAATGTGAAAAGTGCAACATGGATTAAACTTAGCTTTTTCTCTGCCAGTTTAAGTAAATTCTCAGGGTCTTCTAGTTAACCTGTTTGACTGAAGGATAAAGCTTCCAGGTCAAGTCATTCTACAGACAACCCACTTCCTTGTTCCTGTCTAAAGTTAACATACAAGGCTATTATATATGATTCCATTATTACTGCTGTGTGATAGAGGGGGATTTATTTACTTGGCATTTATCAATGCAACAGGATAAAGAATAGCCTATCTAGGAACTGCGGGAGGTCCCAGAACATATTTACTAGATTCAGGTTTTTTGAAACCATAATCTATGACATCTCATGGTTCAGATCATTGGCAACGCCTGATGAAAGCTTAATCCAGAATTTGTAAGGCTATAGTATATGTCACGGGCAGAAATGGAAGGTAGATATGAGCACGTAGAATACAGATTTACTTCTTTTATGCTTCATCACTGTAATACAAAACAAGTTCACTGAAAGTATTCAGCTCATTCAGTAGCAGGACAACACTTGCATGCAAAAGCATGTCATTGTTAAGTATTATGCTAGAACAGTTCTTTTAAATTAGAACCATATTTCTATAAACTTGCACAAGTGCAAAAATTCAACCAAGCCTACTGTGGAATAACTGCTCTACCATAATTATTCCACTCTAAGTGAGCTCTTCTGTATTCCCTGATACAGATTCCCTATATTTAATAATAATAATAATAATAAAGTGGTATTATTCCAGCATAATGACTCCTCTCTCTGAGCAGAGTAACTGCTTAGGAATGAACTAATTCTGGAGAAGATGGGGAGGGCAGAGTGGATAAAACTCCTTACTACAGATCCAGAAGCAAACTGTTGAGCCTTGGTGTCCTGTGACAAAGGCTAACCACAACTGGCTTCTGTGTAAGGAACTACTGCATTTTTTGGCCTGGAAAATAAAGATTTGGCTGTGGCCACATCACTTTTGCATGTTAAGTTTGCTTTAAAAATTTGAATGCCTTAAGTACACAGGTCTGATGGGCCACCTAAATTCAAGCAGACAGAAAAGTCACTCTGCTTTGGGTCTTACTGTCCACACAAAGGGTCACTTGGAGTAGATGTACTCCAACAGTTATTTAGTAGTAGCTGTTCTGATCAATGAAAACAAACCCACTGGGCATACAAAATTTATGCTCATCCACCATTAGAGAAACTTTTTAATTGTTTGACTGTATCTCATGTCTTTGGAAGCACTAAGGAACAAAATTATCATCAGTATGATCAAGTTTTCATTTTCTTAATAAGAAAATTTTCTTATATTTTCAGTGTAAATTGCAGCTGAGATAGGAAGAGGAAATTCCTTCATAAATTTCAGCAGAAACTGTGGACTGTTCACTTGCTGAAAATGGCAGTACCCTTAAACCTTTATAGATTGAAACTGTAAGCTCCAGGTCCATGTAATTGTATATTGCAATTGACTGTAGCTGTGTGGGTACACCTGAAATGCCAGTGTCACTCCATACATCAGAAATAAATGCCTATAAGTCTTATAATGCAAGGGGTGAAATTCATTATATGCCTAATTCTGGAATGGCAGGTACTGTTTGCCTTTTCAGTCTGTGCATGCTGCTGGTGAACTCATGCTGCTGGATCACATATGCTAGGGATTTTTGCTCAATAGCTGGCAGGGTTGCTGCTTTTCTTCTTAGGGATCAAACAGCAACAACAGGAAGGACAGGAGATAAATAAGGGTGACAATTATTACTGTCATTACCTATTGGAAGAAAGCATTCTGAAGGACAATTCAGGCCAGCTGCATGTTTGATGTGTGTTATGACTTCAGAAGGAGTGGTGTTGTAGCTGTCGTTGCAGAGCAAGGTTTGCCAGGAATAGTGTCTTTTATTGGACCATGTGATGTAGCTGGAAAACCAGGTAGCCAGGATTTCAGATCTTCAGAGTCTAGAAGTTGAGAGAGAGAATGTGGGAGGATAGAAACTCCTCTCTCTCTTCTCTTTTGTTACCTCTCTCACAAAGATTGTTAAAAATGAAAACAAGGATAGACTGCTAAATGATGGCCATAACCTGTGAGCTAAAAATAAAAAATAATAATTAAAAAAACAGTGATTTATTCCATGACACCAAAAGAACGGAGTTACTACAGTTTGCAAGAAAAATAATGCATACAATGTTTTGTATACATCAGGAACATATTTATGTCTAGACGTATAAACTGTGCAGTTATAATTTATTCAACTGCAAGACTTTACGGCACACTACTGCAGCAATGGGCTGTCTTTTCCATATTTACTGACTTTCAGTTAGTCACCATTTTGTGAATTTTCTGTCATCAGAAGGGCTACCAAAATATGTTATCAATGGGGCTGGTAAAACTGATGATTTTGAGATATATTTGCATACTTAGAGAAATCAGTTGGGAGCTTTAAGCTACTACTGTCTCTAAAACTAACCATATTTGTGTGTTTTCCTAAATAGCGAGAAAAAAAACACTGCTTCCTTTGGTTTACTTAATATCTATAGGTCTCGTTTACAGATTTAGAAACTCATTTTTGTTCACTCTTCCACCTGCATCCAGAAAAGCAAGGAATCCTTGGCTCATGAACATGGAGGTGTGTTTGCAAGCATACAATTACAGGATTTGTTGCGAACATGGATGAACACAAGGGACATTGAAAGCACAAACTTTCAAGAATGTCTATGTGCGTTCAAGTACAACTTTCCTTGTATGTTGTAGAACTGAAACTGCCACCAAAAATTTTAAAGGAAAACTGATGTTCTTCACTCTCTTGAAATTATTTTAAAATCTACTGTTCAATTGATTTTATTCTCCTTTGTGTTTCGGTATGGAGAAGTATGAAAGCATACAAGCATCTGATGAGTCAATATTCAATTATTTACAATCATTTTGTAATGTTTTATACAATGATTTAAAAATTTAAAACAGTAATATTTGTTGGAAAAGTCAATAGCTTTCCATTAAATATAGTCTTTTGAACATTAGGACTAAGAAGATAAAAAACCAAACAATCCACATTTGCAGCACTTCTGAAAGCAAAGTTGCTTAGAAAACCATCAGTTTAAGCATCCCAACACCAGTCATATATTCTTAAATTCTTGACCCACATCTTCTCAGACGGACATCCAAGTCTCCTAGTGGAAATGCAATTAAGCATTTCAGCTGTTCCCAGAAAAACAGCTTTTTTTTTTTCATAACCATTTCAGGAAAAAAAAAAAATTAAAATGTTTCTTAAGTTTATGCCTGTACTCAAGTCCCATAGGCTTTAATACAATTTAAGCAGAAGCATAAATGTGAAATCACAAACTACAGTACTACCTTGAATAAGAGTGCACTCCTAAGCAGAAATCTCATTCTGCAGGTTTTTTGGAGTTAGAAAATACTCTGTTTAGAAGTACAGAGTACTAGTTAAGAGAAACTTTAACGTGCCTAAATGCATTTATGCTTTTCCCTAGCTATGGGATCCAAAACAAGGTACTCATAATGTTTACTCTTCTTGTTAAGTGAAATTTCTTGCTTCCCTGATCTTCATTCAAGAATGCCTGAGCACTAGTAGCACACTACTAATGTGAAGGCATTTTGCATGACAGAGCTTCACAAAAAGCAGGAGCTGCTTCTCCTGAAACAGATTGTTTTCCACTAGTGGAGAGGGCATGGTGTGTTCTTACAAAGCTGAAGCACTGCAAAATTCTAAAAGGGGATATAATAATATTATGGGTGATTAGGAATTTTAATGCTAGGCAAGGCTGGAAATAAGAAACTTTGACTTTGTCAAGGTTAATGATGTTATCTTTATTTACAGGAATGAGGCTGATTTAGTTTCTTCACCTGAAAAGTATTGAGAAAGTCTTTGATTACAGTATTATGTGTCTCTCAGTATTACTCTAAAAGCTTGTTTAATGTGACTATAAATTTCACTACATCTCAGTGCCTCTGATTGGCAGGTTCTGTACATTGATTCATATTCTTTTGAGAACCACATATCATATAGCCAATAGTACATCTGTCAGTTACTGAGCAACAAAAATAGTTAATAAATTAAAAGATGGTGGATAAAAGCAGGGCTGCGATTAAAGAGAGACTGGGAGCAAAAAAATACAATTACCTGGCAGCAACCAAATAATTGAATCCATCAGGAGACCCAGGAAGACTGGGACCAATACAAAAATGCCAAAACAGAACAGCTGGTGAAATCTGGTTGTTCACAGTTCTTTGACTGCTTCTTTTAAGAAGAATCAGTTTTCTTTGAAGATAAGATCAATCAAATTTAAAACAAATTTCTTACCATATTGTGGGGCAAAACACTGCAAAGAAATGTACAAATGTAATACTTAATGAAGAGCTTATAGCCAAGATCCTGGATAAGAATAGTCTCAAACTTAGCAGTTTAGGACCCCTATCCAGAACTGAATTATATTCCTGGCTATCACTGCTATAACACACTGAAACAAAATCCAATCTGAAGACTCCCTGTCTTAATTCCAGTTCTAAATTTTGTGGGTTTGGTCTATCATTACTGAAATGTAGCTGCAAATGTTTGTGCCAAAAACTTGCTGCCTTCTTTGCCCCTCTTTCCTGTTTAATAAATTACTACAATATTTTACTTACCATACATAAAATTCCGCTACAGGGAAGAAATGTCATTGTTTTTCATTTCTTTAAATCACAGAGCACGGCAAAACCTCAGCTACAATTTTGTATCAACTTATTTAAAGAGAAAAATATTAAACAAAGGATCCATTCTCAGAAATGACCATGGCAATTGGGAAAAATTCAGCAAGTATGGGTAAAAAGTCTTGTATATGTGGTTTGTTATTTACTTCTCAGGTTTTATTATTTAGTCTCTTTTTAAACCAGTTATTAAATAAATCTTCCACAATGTTACTTATTTTAGGACCAATAATTCCTCTGTTACGAAAATTAAAGCTTATTCCAAGGAAATGCATCTGGTATGAATCCAGGCTCTATTTATTCTTTCCAAAGTCTCTGTTCTTCATGGATAGCTCTTCAGCTACTATTCTGTGAACATCAAGGGTGGCTTAAGTAAAGATAGCTAGTTTATCACTGACACAATCTAGAAACAGGTCCACTGCATGGTCCTGCAAATGGACTGTGTGGGCAGTTCACTGATAAGGCTATGCAGTAGATAACAATAGGAGGAAAGGCAGGAGCTTCCTACACTGCTCCAGTTAGACCTGGAAGCATATCTCTTCATCCCCTTAATGTATTCAACTTAATTACTTACTTACCTACTTTCTTATTTATTTATTCTGTGGTTCTTAAACAGGTACAAAAGCATTTGCTGGATCAGACCCTTAAAGACTCATTGTGTGTTCCCTATCTTCTTTCATGTAGTCTCAATATAATATGATTTCCCAGTTTCTGTGCTAACCCTTTGTAGCTAAAACTGATAATCATACCAGGTTCCCTAGCTTTTTTCTTTTTCTTTTTCTCTTTTTTTTTTTTTTTTTTTGGTTTATTCCCTTAAGCTTCAGTTTAGTAACATTTTGGTTGATCAATTGGATATAAAACCCTTTATTTTCTGTTTAAATTCCTATTCCAATAAATAAGGCTTTTAGGCTTAAGTCTACATAACCCTCTTTTGAAACTCTGAGCCAGAGAATCAAGAATCTAAAACAAAACAAAACAAAACAAAAAAACTCAAAACACATTTTCTACTTTGTGGATGTTTTCAATGTTGTGATCTCAAAAAGAACATGTTGGGGTTAGAACCAAAGAGATGGGAACAGATGTTGCAATTTCCATAAAAGAGCCTTCTTGGAAAACAAAGTAACTTTTTTTTTTAAAAAAAAAAAAAAAAAAAAAAAAAAAACTTTTAAACGCCACAGACTTTACTTAGCTAATAGTTTTCACTTAAACATCTTAGCAGTGAGACACGAGGGCATTGCAGCTTTATCCTCACCTAATTTCACATTCTGTACAAATTATTTTAAGCTTCTTAAGATCCCTTCATATGATGCAGCCTATTCAACAAAGTTTAGTTGCTCTACATGTAAAGTCATATTTCTGTATTTTAGTATCCAGTCTGTCACCTTGTGTTTGCATATTTGTATTGTACCTTTCTACTCTTAAGCAGATTTAAGAGTTGTTATCCTAGACTCGTAATAATTGCAAGAAAATCCAGTTCCATCTGTTTCTGCCAACATATGGAAATTAAATGAGAATATCAACAGAAAATGGCACTTGCTCAACATCAATCGCATGCCAGCTATTGTGTTTGTTGTAGAAACTTGTGGTGAAGCAGACAGAGAAGTCAGTAAACTGCCTGTCTGGTAAGAAATCTGGGCACTGATCTTGTTCATGCCAGTTTGTCAGTTGTCAGTTCTAGATTTTGGCTTAATACAGCCATTTCTGTCACTTACAGATGATGTGTTGCTGACTGAGGTCTGGTTCACCCTGCACTGTTTAATATATAGAAAAAATTTCACTACACCAAAAGATAGATAAGGTTCTGTTGGAAAAAAAAAAAAAAAATGAACATAAAATCTGGAGAGGGATAAGAAGTATGCAAAACATAACTTTAGGACTGGGAGGAAAATAAGATTACTGCTTTATTCAGTGCTAAATAACAACACTTAAATACTTTTCATCATTAATCCAGCCATCACATCCCCTTGAGAAGGTACAATTTTGGCACTGTGTCACCAGGATTCGGTTTTACGACAGGTTAGAAAAATGTCAACCATATTTGAAACACATATGGAAAGAAAGGAGTTGTCTCCCAAGTGCAGCAGCAGTTCAAACCTTACTCTGCACAGACCTATGCTAAAAAAAAAAATAAAATAAAATAAAATAAAATAAAAAATCTCCTATAAAAAAGATCCACCTGAGGATCAGCCCATTTCAGATGCTGCTTGCTTTGTGACCCCAGTTAGACTTTTCGGGTTTTGCTTTGTAGAAATGTTAGAAATGCTGTTTTTTCTTAAACACACTATTCTAAGCTTTTGAAATCCAGGTATTTCTGAATAGTAAGAGTGTGCTCAAGAAAAAGTGTGTGAAGGACATGCAAAGACTGAAGGATTTCTCAGGCAAAGAGATTGGCTTAAGTAGTTTTACTCTGCAAGTGGGGGCTACCATCTCTCTAAGATATGGTCATGCAGGTGCCCATTTCTCATCTATAAAATAGACATGTAAAATGAGTTTACTTAGACCAGCATGAACATTTGAGGGAGTATGAGTACCTACATACCAAGTAGATCCACTGATTTACCTATTTCAGTGGCGTCCACATTTTTCCTTGCTGTTGCATAAGTACTGAGAGGTTTTTTTCCCACGTGTTACATCTATAAGACTAGATTGGGAAGGCACTGTAAGTAAAACCTACAACTGACTTCCTTAGATGCCTTTGTTTTTCTAAGCCACTTAATTAAGTGTTTCAGGAGAGGTCATGATAAAAATGTGAGACAATGCTGCCTGACCTATGAAAGACATTTTTTTTCTTTCTCCTTCTGTACATCTCTGCATCATCTCCCATCAGATAAGCTTCAGTGCTGTCAAATCTGTATAACCTGGTCTTCTGAGTAAGAAGAGCATATGTGTACAACCCAGAAGTGCAGTAGCTTAGGGCAGTGTCCCAGGAGGATGCCTGCTGAGAATGGTCTAACATGAGTCTTCCAGTGCTGTCTCAGTGGAGCTCCATGCAGACAGTGACACAAAAACTCCCTAAGCTATTTCCATTTTCCTCCCCCACCTTCTTCCCTGCTCTTTTAATTGTGATAAAAAGCCCGTGGCTTTAAGAACACTTAACTGTAATACAATTTTCATAGCTCAAGTTACATGCTAAGTAAGTGTTTTATATACCCTGTTTGTGAAAGCCCAGACAAGCTCTTTGTAGGAAGGTAAATAATACTTAAAGCCCTCATCACAATCACCATCCATCTCTGTTATGTGATTTCATTTAATACCGATTATCAAGAGTTTTATTTTTAACAGTTCATGTGGTGTTCATCTGCCAGAAACTTGTATTCATTTCTAGGGACTCAGGAATTAGGCAAACCTAACATACTGGAGTGCACATCATAGTATAAAGCTGTTTTTAAGATATTACTGCCTCCTCAAAGAAGAAAAAAATGTTGGAAGACCTTATATTCAGGGAAAATTCCATATCATATTATCTGGATGTCATTGCCTCACAGGTTCTCACCCCATTTTCCTTCTCAAATGCAAGGGTAGTGGAAGGGAAGGATCTTAAAGAATCTTTTTCTCAGAAATTGATTTTTCCTTTCATTATTTTAGGTTCAAGGTTTTACTACTGTACAACCTCAAAGCCTTTTCCACATCTCCCCACAAGTGTTAGGTGCTCTGCAAAGGCCTTAGCAGTATTTTCCTGCCCCAAAGATCTTACAGATTATAAAGATAAGCTGAATAAAACTTATCAAAAAACTGCAGGAAAAGAAACTCCAGGAAAAAAAGAACTCCAGGAGCTAACTGAGACAAGGTGATGAATTCAGAGCTTCTTCCCCCCCACCCCAACCCCCCAGACCTTTTTTCCTGTCCTATCTAAAAGGGACAAATGATATCCACACCCTTCTATATTCCCCACAAAATTCAGCCCTTCTTCTTGATTCATACCCCTGTTAGACTTCACACTTCACATCCACTTCCTTCCCTGATCCTCCTAAAACTTCCCATTCCTTCCTTGTTTTTTGTTTTTGAATGAAGCAGTAAAACAAAAATGTTGCAAGACAAGCAGAAGATGCGGACCTTCGTGAGAGAGTGGAACGAGTGGCTTTGCTCTGATTTCTGCTGGACACATCTCACATTTCACCCCAGAGCATCCATTAGCTGCAGCGGGGCAGTGCCGGTTTCCACCAGGGCAGCACCTGTCCCCGTTACGTGTCTGCAGCCCTGGTGCGTGCCTGCGAGCAGCGCACGCAAGTGGGGTGAGCAGCATGCATGGCAGCTGTGACAAATAGCACATGACACCCTGCAAGCTGTGCTCCCACTCACTAGCCAAGGGAGGTTGTCTCTGCCTGGCCGTGTCCTCAGCACGGTCAAATATCTGTGGGATTGGATGTGTGGGGAACTCCCCAAAAGTTTCTGGATGCATAAGTTTTCTGTTGTAAAAATGACCTATGTTAAAGCAAAGAAAAGATGTAAGAGCACGACCCTGTAAGAAGAACAGGAGACTGAGAAGTAAAACCAGGAATGCTTGTTTCTTTTCATCCTGGCAACTCCTTCATAATGTTAAACTTTCTGTTGCTTTGCCTTTTTAGATTTAGACTGCGTGACCTAGCAGCTGTTTCCCTTGGCTCAGGGCATTTATGACTTTATTTTGGACAAATCTTTAACATTTTCATTTGATTTTTCCCAACTCTGCTTTGTGCCTCAAAATTTGTTTTAAATTTTACGGTCATTTTTTTCCCCCCTTTCTTACCCTTCTTACAGCTGTAGACTTTGGAACCCAGCAACTGTGGTGTTCCTCTCCTCAGCCAACAGCCTATTTTACAAGGTAAAGACAAAAGAAAGGACATTTGGGAGGGAAAGAAAAGCAAGACAAAAAAGGAAGGAAGAAAGAAAGAAAGAAGCAGGAGAGGTCATTTTACTGGATCTGCTCAGAACAAGCTAAAACCTAACACTATATAAATACTGAAGCACACAGTAGACTAAAAGTATTCAATAAACATTTACTGTGAATGGAGGCATTAGGAAAGGCTTAGGCCCTGACTGAATTCCCATGAAATTTATAAATATTTCTTTCATTTGTTCTCCATTTACAATTAGTTGCGGTCAAGCTGATCAAAGACAGAAGAGGCCTGTTGCATGTGAACCAGCATCCCTCGCAATGACATTCACAAAGCAGAATGAAATATGAAATATCAGGTTTCCACGGATGTATGAACTTGTAAAAAATCTGAAAGAATAGGAGGTTTTTCACACTGAGTAATGTGAAACATTTGGTGCGGATTGTAGGCCTCTGAAGAGGAAAACTGAGAGCCAAAATCCATCAGGCAATAAAACAGAAGCAGGCAAAAGTTAAAACAACAGCCATTCACTAAAATCTATTGATTTAGATATCACAATTGTCCTTGGTATAGGAGTGGTTGAATCTAGCTGGAGCTTCCTTTGAGATCATGATCAGGAAAAAAAGAAAAAAAAAAACAAAAAAAAAAAAAAAAAAAAAAAAAAAAGCACCACAGATCTGAGAGGGGGCTTGAATAACATTTGTGTCAGGAATCTATTTTGTCTGCCCCCTTAGGGAAAAAAAAAAAGGGGGTGGGGAGGAAAAAAAAAAAAAAAAAAAAAAATGCTTTCCATAGCCTGTTCACACTGCTCACAAGCTTTTCCAGCCAAACAGGTGCTAAGGTTAATTGGGTAAGTAGCCTGAAGCTTTCAGTTTTCAAACAAACTCTAAGTAAATAAATAACCCCAAGTGGACCCAGAAGGATAGCCTTGCACAAAGCCTCAAAGCTGCGTGTTACAGTACTTGAGGTTCCCTCTCTTATCTCTTTTGCAGACCCATGCCTTTCAGAGCATAGGGCCCTCATCCTTTGTGGCTAAGGCAGGGTGCCTTAATTGCTTCCTATCTCTTTTGCAGCTGTCAGCCCCTAATGGGGTGGGGGTCGGCAAGGGAGGGGCACTTGCAGGCTTCATGTCCCTTCACCTCCTGAGGCACTCCTGGCTGCAAAGGAAGATTGTCCCACATTTGCCAGACCTCCAGGTCCCTTTCTCTGGTGCACGAGAAAATCCTTTATCAGCCTGCTAGAAAAGGTACAGGTGAGTGGAGACTGTACCCTTAATGCACCTAGGAGGCTCTAACTGTTTCTTGAGTTGTGCAAAATTTGTTTATCATATTAGCCAGCACTGAACAACAGGGAAGAATGTAAAAATAGACTTTTACATTGTTTTGAGCAAGATTTGGTGGGATTAAAGGTTAACAGGAGCCTGCTAGCATAAACAGAACAGACACTTCGTGTTGTTTGTGGTATAAACCTCATTATGTTTCAGTCTGTACCAGAAAATGTCCAAAGAGATGGAGTAGTAGCTAGGGCAAGCAACAGGAGGCATAAATATGCTGCAGATGTCTTTTCCAATGAAAGGCTTTTGTAGAAATGGTGTAAGGGGAGCAGTTCCAAAAAGGGATTACACAAGAAGACATATGAGAATATGTACTGTTTCCTTTCTTCCTCAATCTCCCTGCAACCAAAAAATGCATGTTCTCATGTTCTTAGGTGTTCTGTAGAAGGGGGTCAGGGAACGGTTGGTCTTGCTGTTCCTAGTGTTGCCAACCCTAAACACAAAGACAGTGTGCATTGGAGCCTCAAAAGTTACAAGACCAGCTTACCAAAAATAATGGGTTTTGTGTATTTTGTTAAACCAACACAGTTGGGGTTTTGATGCTTTTCTCAATGCCCACAAGAGCTAGAAACTGACTCTTTTACAGGAAAACTGAGAGTCTGAAGTAATCACATATCTCCAAGGATCAGGGCTTTAAGAAAATCATCCAGCTTTACATAACTTGCAGTAAGAAACTTAGAGGCAGGAATACTAGAAAGTGCCTTGGAAGGTTTGTGTTCAGTGCTGTGCTCTGGACAGGTAGCTGCAACACCAACTCCTCACACAAAATGCAAAAAAGTCAGGTAACCCCTCCTATCCTGTTGTATCCATCAGGTTCCTGAAATTTCCCACACAAGTTAAGTCAAGTTACTTCATTAATCTGTGGCTCCATTTTCCAGCTACAGAAGCACTTTTAGTTATTTATTTATTTTAAATAACTCAGGCAATAAGTATACAGGTGGTTGTATACTTAGTACAGAGAGCAGGGCAGTGAATAGGAAAGGGTTTAAGTTTAGAGACATGGATGCTAATTTGCAATGCTGCATAATAAAATAATGAGTTATAATTTCTTGGAGTAATAGACACTAGCACTCTTAACAAGAAGTGATACTGAGAGATGAAGTCAGAGTGCTGATGTCTTAAAATTAGCGAAGTAGTATTCTGCAGTTGTGCAGAGGAATTCTTTGCCAAATGTCTCTGACAGGTCAGAGACAATGAATAGGGGAGAGCACAGAAATGTAGGAATGGTTACTGTTTTCAAAGACATGCCATGAAAATGAAAGCAGTGGAGGACAAAACAGGTTTTTATAATTTTTGCTGCGCAGTACATAAATTCAGAAAGACAAAGAAAAAGCAAGAGGCATAATTTCAAGATCAACTCTTTTCCCATCCCCCTCAGAAGGCCCATTATTTATAGTCCTCTGCTTGGTAAATCCCACACTAAAGTATAGTCTCTACCAGATTAGAAATCCAATGCATTTCTTCTTACACAGCCCCTGTCCAGACACCCAACTTGTTTCTGCTCTACACCAGAATTTCTTGGATGTGGTGCTTAGGGACATGGTTTGGTGGGTAATGTTTGTGGTAGGGGGATGTTTGGACCAGATGATCTCAGAGGTCTTTCCAACTTTAATGATTCTGTGATTCTGTGGTTACTGTTGTACCTTCCTGATGAAACTCAGTGTACTGGCTTTCTCATGACCACTCTTTCTTTCTCGTAACAGATTCAACCTGCTCTCCTGCTAATCACTGCAGTCTTCAGTCCTGGCTATTTTTTTCTTCCTTTATCAATGTCTTTATACACGCTTGGGAACTATTTGAAGGCAAACCTAAAGGCACTTAAGAGATGCCTCAACATCTCTTAACATCAGCAATGACTTCTCTAGATAGGAGGAAGGGGAAAATATTTCACACAGGCAGGAAGTATCTCTGGTACACTGCTGGTCTCTCCCTTAAGCACAGTTTATACTGTGAGACATGTTGCCTAGATGTAGATTTCTCTCTTTTCTTCTTCCTTCTCTTTGCCATTTCAACATCAATGAAGGTATAAAAGGGACAACCAACGTTTTTTAGAGCTGGAACACTTTGGCCAGATTTGGTGAGTATTTCAAGGGCCTATCCACTTGAGTCTGAAAATAAGAAGAGTTTTTTTTGTTTGTTTGTTTGTTTGTTTTTGTGCGAGCACGTGAATAATTCTCTTTGTCAAAATGTAGTTTAATTTTCTAGTCTCCAGGCTTGATGTTTTCTACTTGGGCTCTCCAAAAAGGCAAGCACAAACATGTGTACAGGAGTTCATCATCCCTAAGGACCATTCATGAAAGAGATGTTTGTCTCCAGATTAACACTAAACAAAATCAGAAGCTAAAGCAGGCATGCATTCCTCAGCACAGATGCACCTCTTTAAGGTTTCTTTTGTACTGGCCAGAAGAATGCACTGCAGAATAGGTTTCTGGGATAAATGCACTATACCTTCCCTCTAGGGGTGGATCTCAGAACTTTATTTTCATTTATTTTTCTTGGAGGGAAAGATGAGAGAAGCCAAGTAATGTCCAGTGAAATGCTGTCTCCACCATAAAACTGAAAGCAATTTACATTTACAAAAATAAATAAAAATAATAATAATAAAAGAAACTAATTTAGATGATTGTTAAACAATATTGCAGTGGCTGTGGAAATAATGGTTTAAGCTTCTACCCATTTTGGTTTGGTCCAGCTAACTGCTCAGCTAAGAATTTCCAGAAGAGCCTAACCTTCACAAGATATGTTGTGGACTGTATCAGAATACTGTACTTTGTGTTCTTCCAAAAATCAGTGTTCCCATTTTTATTGGCTTGCATGTTTCAACATTTGTTTTTGCTCAAGTCCACTATAAAAGCACATATATATATATATATATATATATATATATATACACTTCAGAACTTTTTATGGCAAGATTATACACACAACACTTCATATAAGACTGCCTTATCATGAGTCATAAAGGTCAATGTTCAAGAGACAATCAAGAGGTGGCAATTTTGCCTTCATCCTCTTCACACATTGCTCCTGCCAGCAGGGCAAGGCTGCAGAGACATGTTGAACTCAGTTAATGAGCACAGCTAAGCCTCTTTGGTCACAGATGAACAGCAGCCACAGAACGGGCATGTCTCCCAGTCACAACACAAGCATGGTAGCATTCCTGACCACTCCCAGGTTAAAAGATTGTGGTGGTTCAACTTCGTGGGGTACAGGTCCTGTGCAGATCATCAATGGCTGACATCAAGATATATTTTAAACTCACAGGGAGATAAGGAGAAAGGTAGATAGTGGAAGAGAGGGAGGGGGGTAGAGAGAGAAAAGTGAGGGCATTCAGAAAGGCGACCATCTTGAAAGTAGGATGCACTTTCGCAATTGCATTATTAGAGGAGTCCCTGTCTAAGGTTACAGTATGTTGTGCTCTGTGCATTCATAGCCTGTGGTCTTTGAATGCCCCTTACTTGTCATGGATTGTGATGAGGGTTTGGATACCCATTTGCTTTCCTCAGGAGCTTGGCAGGAAGGCATAAGGTTTGCAGGCTGTCTCATTAATGAAACGCTCTCCCATACCCACATTTTTAGAAGTGGATTACAAAATTAATTTCATTTTTAAATCACACTTCTGCAAGGAGCCTCATGATACTCCCTTTGGTTCATGTGGTCTTAACTTTTCTGTAAGGTTGTTTTATTGTTTAGTTCAGACTGTGAAAAGATACAGAAGTTAATTCCATGCAAGGTGTTATGTTCTCACTTTCCTGTGCATCCCTTTCACTCTATTGACTCCTGTTAGACCCAGAGCTACCTGCCACGTTTCTGCACCACAGACTGTTATGCAATGTGGTTATGCTCTAGTTTTGTTGCTTTCAAGTCTGTTGTTTCCCAGACTACCTGATGAAAGCAAACATATATTCAGAAGAGCAGCATATATAAATGTATCTGCACCTTTAGTGAAAAGCATATTGGGGGTCCACCAAGCCAGTTAGCTCTTTTAACCAGGAGGAACATCCCAAGGCATTTTGTCAGCACAGTATAAGCACTAGCAGTAGTAACAATAATGTCTTTATTTCCTTCTGCAATTCACAGTGCAGCAATTTGATTCTATTTAATGTGTTCTGCTATTTCTGAAGAATGTTATTAAGATCCCTATTTTTTATTCCTCACTCTGAGTACTGTAGGACAAAAATTATTTTCTAAATTCTGCTTGTCTATTGATAGTGCCTGTTGGAAATATGCACCAGCTTATAGGAGATCTGGGATTAAACTTGACAGGAACACTTTTCCCTTTATGATGAGATCAGAACAGATTCCTGAACAAATCATTATGGCTCCATTTCCAGAAAACATTACAGCAAAGCTTTGTTCATGCTACTATCATAAAGGCTTCCACACGTATTTCTGTTACAATCTTTATTTTCAAGGGGTTTTAACTCAGCCAAAACAATTCACTGTGGGCTGAAAGTTGTCATTTCATGGTGTTCACACCATGAAGGAATTTGTTTCACCATAAACTCTGAAAAATAATAGCACAAGCTATTGTGGAGCTGGAAAGATGCACAGGCTAGTGGAAGGCAGTGGCTCCCCAAAAATCTGTCAGTTAGTCTACTGAAAACAAAATCAAAGTACACTTTTTTTGCTTTTGAGCAATGATCAGGCATAAGGAAAGACAGAAAGGAAATATCATAGCTTTCCAACTGACTGTTGTGTAGTAAGATCTCCATCCCTCAAGGAGGTCAAAATGGAAGAAGTCTGCATGGTGGATTTCAGAATTATCTCCTCTGTATCTGTGAATTTCCCATGGGCCATGCTGCTCAAAAAAAATGGCAAAGCATAATGTGTGAGACCAAGTTTTTGGGTGGTGTGAATTGTTAGTTGTAAATGGGTTTTACAAACTAGCTTCCAAGGAGCTCAAGCAACACCAGCTCACTTGAGGGGTCTAGTCCCTAAAAGAATAAGGCATTCATTTGTTGCCTTGCAGACACAGCTGTTGTACTGGGAAATGCTGAAGGGCTGCTTGACTGTTTATCTGAACCCGTGTTGCCTGCAGACTTTGACTTATATTAATCAATGGTATATTCTTACTTTCCTATATCTGCTTCCCATACTACTACGCATCTTAGTTGTCTGTCCTGCATCATTCCTGAAGCAGAATCTTTCTTTCCCTGTCCATTTGTACAGCATCTAGCACTATGCCGTGTCAGTTTTACGTGAGTCCTCCAGACATTGCTGTGATACAGGTAATAATAGTAGTAAAGAATAAAAATAGGCTCCGTAGCTTCTCTCATTTGCTTCCATGAGGAAAATCTCATCCCTCAAGCCTGGAGTTCTGCCCATGATAAATCCACAAAGTATGAGTTTGAATCCAAACTTTCCATATACTGCAGCTCACAAGCTTGGCTCCAGGGTTTTGGTTATGGCCCATTGTTTTTCCTAAAACATTTCTCTGCCTTCCTCTGAAACATCCTCTCTACACCAAACAAGATTTCATGAGATAGTGAGTATAATTCACATTATTGCACATGCTTTTTCTGCTTTAATTTTATCTCTGAAAGATATTAAACCTACATTTATTAAATGAAGTTACTTTTCCAGCCTGCAGGCATCAGCCCAGTATCTTGAAAGATGTAACAATGAGGTTTATGATTAAAACCTTTTTTGGAAAACATGAACAAATGATAACCAGTTGTGATAGTTTTCCACATTTTTATAATATCTAAAAATATGTTCAAATATCCAGAAATGATCTTGTGATTTGATTTATTCACAAGTCCCCTGAAGTGTTTAATAAGTACAATATGGTACAACTAAAATCATGCTTATTACTGCTATTAGCTTGGTAATTCTCCAAGATGAAATCATACTTTTCAGGTTATAAATATACATTTTTATTGTTGATTTTATGCTGCATTTTGAAATATTGCTTCTCTGCTTTCATATTTTCAGTGCTGTATTACAGTACTATAAATCAGCCCAGCAGTAAAGGAATTCTAATTGATATCAGGTGATTTTTAAAAAAAAAAATCACAAAAGTCCACAGGGAAAAAGTCTAACATATATCCTTTTGAATGAAGATGAATTCTCCTGAAGCTCTTAAAAAAAAAAAAAAAAAAAAAAAAAAGTCAGATGAGTCCAAAATGTATCTGATTTATCTTTTTGAAAAACTAATCAGATAAAAGTATGTACAGTACACATCAAAGTATCTGTATGAGCTCAAAACCACCATAAAGGATACTTCTAGATGTCTAACTAAGTACAGAGGATCCTTTCCCTGGTATTTTTTTCTTTTTTGTATATACTGTTTCGGTTTTTCTGTCCCACTATGTAGGCTCATGCTTCTGTTCTGCCTCCAGCTTAGACAAGTATTATTTTTTTTATAATTTAAACAAAATCAAATTGTATTGCAGAAATATATTCCTAATGTCTCAACACCTCTATAGAGCCAATTTGATTTTTACACAGTTGATTCTGTCTGTGCTAGACCTGCCCAGAGGTAGTCCCTATGTCTATCTGTACCATGTCCAATGCAGTAGTTACTCTAGCAAATGACAATCAACTAGGCATTGTGTGCACAAGATTCTGTGATCTTTCATGACAGCTAGTGACATGCGGGTGAGGAAAACATCAGTAAATTAATATGTCATGGAGTAAAAAGACAGCAAAAACACACTATATGTAGTATATTTCAAAACAACATTCTGGACTTCCATTTTCCCATAAATACACAATGAATACTTCAAAAATATTGGGTTTCCATTGGGGGGTAGTGGGTGGTAAACGTGATTAATACAGATTTGATTCTTATGTGATGACATGATAGGGATCAAACAGACAAGTTAGGAAAGTCATGAGGTGGAGTTGAGAGTATGAACAGAGTCCATGCTGTAATTCATGGGAGCCCGGCCTGGAGGCTTGCACTGGCTCTCCCATCAGTGCTTCTGTAGTCCTTCCAAAAGGTGAAGCACTTCAAGGATTTTAGAGCATCCAGAGAGCAGACTTACATGTTTCTGCAGAATCTCATATGTTTTGATCTTTTGGGCAGTGTGGCATAGTTTCTTAACCTCTCAAAAGCTCCTGTCATTTTCCCTTTCCAGGCCACAAAGCAGAAATCTCACAATGTATCACCTGATGTATCCAAGGGAAAAGAAATACTCAAAATACTTATACCTCCTACTTTCTCAGATGTCCTTGCACTGGGTTAGGTATGATCTTTAGGTGAACTGCATCTGTGAGGCAAAGCCACAGCATTAGTGGAATGAATTAATCAATATTGTATTATAGTATGCTCCATGGAGTTACTAAAAAAAAAAAAAAAAAAGCCTTTTTTATTATTTTTACAAGTGGAATGAATTGCTCTATGCAGACTTGAATCTCCTACACAACAGGAAGTTGACAGAGGAGCTTTGTCATGAAGGCCAGAAGTAAAATTAAAAATGAAACTGATCCAAATAAAAATCGTGTTAAGCAGATATTCAGCAGAAAGGCATCTCAGGAAAGATGAAACAAGCAAAAGTATATATATATATACACCTTGGACAGCTGCTTAAGGTCAGATGAAAACCAGATGGATGAAATCAGGAGACAAAAAGGCTGAAGAGGGACATATTTGAAAAGATAAAAGGTAGCATGAAAAGTCACCCTTCATTGACATACTGAAAGTCTACACCACTGAAGTGACAAAATATGGGTATATATAAGATACAATATGGGTTGGAGATACAGTCTTATGCCAACAGAGTGAAAAGTATAAATTTTCATCCACTGAGCCTCTGTTTTCCGAAGGAGAGTGGGGACAACACTTTGGGATTTCTTTCTGGTGAACACAAAGTTGTGTCTGGAGTAGAAAATCACGTGATAGTGTGAGAGTTCATGGTTGTTTGATACCCAGACAGTTCACTACTAATTCATATATTGTTGAATTTTTAGGAATGTATGTAACTTGCATGCTGCATGTGTGGGATAGACTGGTTTTGTCTCATCCACTGTAAGCTGTCTAGTGTAAGCTAGTATAAAAAAACCTATCTTAGGGTGCAATGAAAAATCTTCTCTGGTTTTTAATACTGTGTAAAATGGAATGGGTTGCCACTTTAGACTAGATGTCTAGCTTGCATATGACTGATAGTATGTGATGTGAATCTACATTTCCATGGTCGACACCAACCTTTGAGAAAAGAGAACACAGAAATGATATTCACACAAAATGTTTGGGGAACCACAATGGGCAATTGCTCTGTCTTTGTTTCAGGAAACATTTTCAACACTTAGAAATTGGACAAGAGCTGAAGAAAATACACATAATCACAATAAGAGTGACTGAATATGCCAGCTCCTAAAAAACTGCAAACCAGACCAAGAGAAGTAGTATGGCAATTAAAAGCAGTGACTGCAAGATAACAACTCATTCAACCAAAGCCAGGTGTGGAAAAGGGCCACACTGGTCCCTCTGGTCTCTCCGAGGACTGTTGAGGGCAGAGTGGGACACAAAGAGAGGAAATGGTCTCCTTGCTTCCCCTCGAGACCCGGTCCCACATGTTCAGGGTGGCCCTGCAGTGGCAGTTGGTGGCAGTAGGAGATGAAGCCTGGGGAGCAGAGCGTGCAGCCAGCCCTATGACAGCTGCAGGCATGAGCAGTTGTCTCCTCTCTCAAAGACTAGTTTTTTGAGCACCAAGTTTTGTAATGTAGCAGTTTTGACCTGGAAAACAGATGATCTGTTTTGTTGTGGTTTTATGTGTGCGTGTTTTGTGTTTTTTTCTTTTTTCTCTTTTTTTTTTTTTTTCCTCTTCTGGAATTACAGATGTGGGACATGGATTGCAGTAAGTGACCAGGCAAGCAGAAGAGGGGCTTAGCCATACCTCACCTGGAATCCACTCCAATGCCCACTGACAAGAATCGTCTTAATGGGCAGGCTCTTGGCAGGACATAATTGCACTCCCAGCAGAGCTGGGCAGTCACAGAGCATCTCCACTTGAGGCCATTTACTAGCTATTGTGAGAGTATTTACTTATTTTGAATGTTTATAAACTCTTGTTGGAACATGAGGCCTATATGGATTCATCTAAATCCTGATCTTTTTGATCTGCAAAACCTTCAGTAATTGAAAAAAATCCATTTCATCTCTTGCTTCAGAACATCATGTATAGTTTATAACCCAGGAACCCATGGCTCAGATTTAATGGTAATCATATAACATCTGTTTAATTTTAAAATTTATATGGAGGCTTTTTTGGAAATCCCTTGGAGTTTTTCAACTTTCTGTCTTCTCTATGCACACAGAGGATGTAGAAAATTAATTTCCTGTGTAAAAATACAAGATGACAGAAGGTCCAAGGTTAAACCTATTTACAAAGAAAATCACTGCCAGTGTTTAGAAAATTCAGCTTTTATTTGAAATATTTGGAGGTGTACCTGGCTTCCCATGTCCTCATGGTATTTAAGCATATAAGGCTTTCTGTCCAATAAACCATAGTGAAAAACCTCCTCTGTACTGATTTTTCCCTGATGAATTGTGAACTGTCTATTCATATGGTGATCCATTTATTTTAATAAAGAAGACAAACCTGTAAGAGGTTCTTGTTTTCCCACCCCTCTGGCCTCTTGTGAAAAGACTTAGCCTGCTGCAGAGGCCAACGTTCAATTTACAGATGAAACCAGATGCCACTGGCTGACATCTACTTGGTTACTTTACAGCAGAGTTAGTTTACAACAGGGTAGGAATGTTGCTATCTTTTACCTATACAAGAAGAAAGGTGAGGAAATGCAAAGCCCAGACATGGCAGGGAACAGAGCAAGGGTCTCAGTGCCAAGGACAGCACTGACCTCCTTCTATTCCTAGTGATGCACCAAAATAAATTAGTACTGAAATATTTGATACTCTTGAAGACAGGACACTTTCATTCTCCATCTCAACAAAGGGAAGGAAGGCTGAACAGCCATCTGTTTTACTAGCAGAATGATCTGGAAAGTGGTGAGCTGGAACACGTTCCTGCATGTCTCATCTCTGCTGAATAAGAAGGGAGATAGATGGGAAATGGAACCCAGGTGTCTGAGCGGCCCTGAGAGAGGTGATGCCAGGGCTCCCTGACCACAGGCTGGGACTCCCACACCATGCTATCCTTCTTCAGCTGGTGGGCTTGAGGCTCCTCAACCCTTTGCACCAGCACATGAGGGCAAGAACCTACTGGGACACAAATCCAACAGGAACACCTGTGACTTAGACCACCAGTGCCAGGTGAGAGAGCCTGGAAGAGCTGAGCTGTGTATCCACAGAGCAGATGTCAAGCCAAGAAGCAGCAGCAAATGTTACTGCCCTGTTTATAGCAGGTGATTCCTGTGCTTCAGGACACCTCAAGAGACTCTGGAACCAACAGCTTCTTTTGATACTGGATATTTTCTTTTATTTTCTTCCCAAGGGAAATTTCAAAACAGCAAGTTTTCCCCTTAATTCAGAACAGAAGGGCCTTCAGAAGATCTGTATTTCCTGCAGAACTGATTCAAAGAACTCTATTAGAAATAACTTTACTGCTCATGTTGAAATTTGCCTTGTTGAAATCTGCAAGTAACCCAGACAGTGCTTTACTGAAGCATGGGCCAGGTTTGTATCAGGCATTTGAGTATGGCTTTGGTCCTTCAGTGATGCTTTGTGAATGTCAAGGCTCCAGTCCTGTTATTTCTTATCACTGAGTTTTGCTCGAACATTTTTTTTTTGGCTGAGTTTTAAGTAATCCACACTTTAATCCCAGGCTTTGGCAGTTAGAATGTCATTTCTACATGAGGCTCACCCAGCAGCTTCTGAATGTACTGCAGACCCAGTATGGTCACCAGCTACCAAAGCAGTAACACCCTGGAATCAAATACCCCTGCAGTAAAACCAGTAAAGTTTCATTGTTCCCAATAATTGTGCACAGAGGTAATAAGTACATGACTCTGCTGACGAAGACCAAGACTGAATACAATTCAATTCACACATCACTATGCTGATGAGGTGTTTAATAAATAAATAAATACATAAAATAAAAGTTTGTTTTTATCAATAAAAAGAGTTCACACAACTTAATATGAGTTGAGTTGAGCTAAATGGTACTAGTTTTTAGTCTTTTTTTTCTGAGTAGAACCACACCCCAACATCAACTTATTCTAAATTGGTATTTGCTTTGTCTTCCTTTTTATTTGCAATGCCGGCCTTTGGGGAATATCTAAAGATCAAATAAAGGAGCCTGAAGCATTAGGCATTCTACATAATGCAAGCTAACTCTCCAGGAACTACAGAAATGTGCTATGCCAAGGCAAGATATAAAAAAAAAAAAAAAAAAAAAAAAAAAAAAATTTTTTTTTTTTTTAAATACTACTTTTCTTTTTCACCCTTTTTCTTTTTTTCATGATTTCCCCCTTTCTTATGACTTCTGATAACATGCTTAACAGTTTAGGTTATTACTAATAGCAATAGTACCAATAGAACCTCAGCCTCTGCTATGGTCTGGAAAGCAGAAGCAGTAAGAAGCCTCACAAAGTACAAGATACTTGTATTACCCGAATCTGATACAGGATGGCTCATCCACATGCAAGGACAAGAAAAGTAAAATACTGGAAAAAGGTTTGCTGTGGCAGGGAAAAAAAAAAAAAAAAAAAAAAAAAAAAAAAAAATGTGAAGCTTAAGCTGAGTAATGAGGGAAACCTGAGAAGTCTAATAGTACACTATCCAGTAACAGAAGAATGGAGCAGACAAGTTAAATATTTGTATTTAGAAAATTTTCTCCACATTCCACTAACACTTTTTGTCAGCCTGAAGAATCTCACTGTATCTGTCTAAAACTGCTCAGTGAAACAGCTTCTTTCTTTACTGAAAAATGCACTGGCAGCCATTGAGCAGAACAACAGGCCACCTGCTACATGAAGCATTATTACTTGTGGGTTTGTGCTGTGTCATATGCAGTTTTAAAGATATATAGGGATCTGCGATGAATAAAATGAAAGTAAAGCTAAAGTTTCCTTCATTGTTGCTGTAGAACAGAAAATTAAAGGAAAACATTGAAGTATTTTATGAGGTTTCTCATCTGGATATTATTAGTGTTTTTTTGTTTTTGTTTTTTTAATCATGTACAGTACTATACAGATTCCTGATTGCTACTGTTTTTCTTACAGTAGTCCTCTCATATTAAGTATAAAACACATTGCAATGTATTTTGTCTATCTTTCATATCAAACTACTCGAAAACACTTCCCCAGATTAATTTAGCATGTAGTTGGGATGGCAGTAAAATAAAATAATTTGCTGTTTTATGTGTGCGGGGAAACTTTAGGTCATATACTATATTATATTGTCAAGCTGTAAGAGGTAGGAAGTCTAACAACAACCTAGATAGAGAAAAACCAAAACTGCACTTGAGGCTTGTGCTTAAAATGAACTACAAAATATTCTAAAAATAAAATCTATTCTGAGGCTTCCCCAAGGAGTTAGTGATAAAATACTGATAAAAGAAAGAATCTTGGTAGCAGCTTATGGAAACTTGGACCTGTTAAAAAAAAAAAAAAAAAAAAAAAAAAAAAAAAAAAAATGAAAAACGTGGGCTGTAGTGCTGTGTTTTTCTGCATGTTGTTGATACCACAAGAACCACAACACAACTTAATAAAACATCACGGCTTTTACTTCCTGTTCTCAATTCCATGTGTGTTCATGTCCTACTTCTGTTGAGCAAATGTCTGGACCAATACAGTTTTTCAGTGTCTAAAAGCCTGCCTAGGTGCTTCTAAGTCTCCAGAGGGCTGCTCCCAACCTGCACCTGGAGCAGAAGACTATGTGCTGTTCTACTTCCTCACAACTAAGCTGATATGACTCAAAGTTTAGAGAATAATGGAAAAGCATTGCAAGAATACACCATGGAGACAAAATATTTTCTGTTCAAAACTCTCGGTAGTCATAGCACAAGGGAAGACTGATCAGGATTTTTTTTTTTCAGTTTACTGCAACCCTTAAAAAAAAAAAAAAAAAAAAAAAAAAGGAAAGAAAAGAAAAAGGTATATCATATTCACTGCTGAGTTTCATATTTTGCAATCTGCACAAATCACGTGATGTGCAGCCTCTACTATGCCACTTGTTGTGAGGGTTCATTGTGAACCCTCTAATGAGCCTGCCATACTCCTTCAGCATGCACAGCACTGTCTTCTCAATCATGCTTTTCAAGAGATTAAGACTCAGTGATGCAATACAGCCCATGACACAAAGCCTCTTTTCAAACATAAAAGAGCCAATTGTTTTTACAACCTCCAAGCATGTACAATTTTTGCTTCACATGTCCATGCAATAAGTGGCCTAAAAGTTTCATATCCTCCTTGCAATATGGAACTTGACCCTTGAAAATCCCTCATGACAATTCAACTAGTAGAACGGAAATCTTTTTCCAATACCCTAAGGATGCTAGCAAAATATTTGTACTATTTCCATTTATACGCACTCCATTACACTGTCTTCCTTGCATATTACACAAACTAACAACATTTTGAAGCTATGTATCCTCCTGTCTGCTCTATCCATAAATTATCTCAGCTGCCTCCAGACTCCTCAGATAAATTCTTTACTCCCTCTGGCAGGAGCTACCTTTCAGAGCATAGCTAAAACCCCTCTCTCCATAGGCCAGTACTCATTGTGTGAACGCAACTGTCCAGATCTGGCAGGGACGAAGAAACTAACTTTCACAGGCACAAGGAAGTGCTCAAAGCTTTCTGCATCCATTGACTCCAGGACACACATTTTACCACATGAGTCTGATAGCTGGTGAAGGATCAGGGCATGAGACTTGGCCTGACAGAGGAGGTACCTCCATGCAGTTTCCAGCCCTGCCACAGGGATCTTTGTCAAATCAGAACAGGCATGTAAAGCATATTTGAGATAAGTGAGCATCAAGTAAGTGTCTCAATGCTTGCTCACTAGTCTGTGGAAAAAGAGGCACCTCTACAGGGCATTTTACTGCTAGTGCATTCAGTGTCTGTTTTGGAAGGGAGTGAATCACCCCAGAGTGCCAGCCTCATACCAGTGTAGGAGGCAGATGCCTTGGCAAGGACCAGCCAAGTTCACCCTTTCCCATACCTGCTGTCCCCGCATGCAGCAAGGAGAAGAAATCATCCCTCACCCTTAGCTTATGCAAGAGCTGCAGCAGTCCCAGCCCTTGTGGCAATAGGTCCATCCCTGTCTGTGACCATTTACACTGGTACCACTGCATCAGTGGGCAAAGAAACATCACTATCCAGGGAGCCCAGCCTGGGAAAAAAAAAAAAAAAAAGGAATTAGAGAAAGGGAAAGAGGAAAGGAAAGGCCCAGAGAATAGGAAGTGTTATACTAAAAATATATATTGAAATAAAAACAAGATATTGCTAAACTAGACAGTCCTTTTCAGTGCAAGACCTGTGATAAATGACTGTGATAGACTCCTAAAAAAAGGAGTCTTTGAACTCTTCTTGAAGTTAAACTGGTTGAATCAAACTCACCAGCCATCTGATTCAATGTCCTTTCTCTGGAAGTGGCCGCGCCGCAATCAGGTCAGTGTAATACAGAAGATTCACTCTTCTGCACCTGACAGTGGTCTGCCCAGTGTCACTGTCATCTCTATAAACTTAATTTCCAAACACCACTAATAAGAAGTGAGTACAAAGAATTTCAACGAGAAATGTCAATAAAAGTGTAAATGTAATGATGCTATTTTATATTAAAAAAAAAAAAAAAAAAAAAAAAAAAAAAAGAAAGAGGTAAAAAAAAAAATCTGAGTGGAGAAACCATCTCCTTTTCCTTATAGATAAAAGAATAAAAGTAATGTAGCATTTTTTGCAATATTTTGATGCACGTGTTTTGAAAACAATATCTTGTAGTAATGTTTTGCTCTGTTCTACATTTGTTATGACATTGGCTTGGTCAAAGAACTTTTCTGCAAATTTTTATTTTTCCTAGGAGTGTACAAGTCCATTGTTTAAGAGGAAAGCTTTATAATGTCCCCCAAGCACTTCAATGGCCAAGAAAGGGGTCTACTTAATGCTCATGCATCTCTGTATTTGATCTATAAGCATTATGTATTTCACAAGGCAAACTCAAGGTAAACATACAAATGTCTGATGTGCTCTCTGGTATTAAGTGAATTCCTTTTATGTTCCAAGGCGTCAAAAAAATAAAATAAAATAGAAGTTAGCAAGTGTTCGGGGCACTTGCTATTTTAAATTTTGGAATGCAGTGTAAAAATATTAGTCTTTTATTCTCTTGGTTTTTTGTTTGGTTTTTTTTGGTCCTTCAGTTCTACATCCAGAAGGAAAGTGACCAAACTTCCTGAACACAGAGATCAACATGAAAAACATTCATGACTAGTTAGAAAAATTTTCACCAAGTGAGATTATCAGTGGGTGTCTTGTCACCTGTAACTCATATATGGCAATAGTAATGGCTCTGGAATATTTTCACAACCAGTTTTTCAGGATTTAATTAACTGCAGAATTTTCATTAGCTGCATTAATTTCTGCAATATTTACATTAGTTATTTGGAACAGATAACATTCTCACTAATAGTGAAAAGTAGAGCAGGACATTTCATCAGAGGATAAGACCAGAATTCAAAGTCATCTTAAGAAGCTGGAGGACTGATCTGAATTAAATAATATATGGTTCAACCAGGATAGATTCAAATCTCTAAGGGAAGAATAATCATCTGCATAAAAATATGATTGAGAGGCTTTGGAAGAGAAATGTTACTGCAGAGAAAAGTTTGAAGGTTGCACATTCACACAAGCTTCCAAAAGTCAAAAAGACTAGCTGGTGGGAAAATAATAATAATAATAATTTTAAAAAGTCAAATGTCCTACCTAAATGGCTAAGCAAGAATATAATCTGATGGACATTTAAATCAATTATACTACTCCATTTGGCTCTGGTAAGTCTTCAGCTCAAGAAGGGTTTGGTCCCCCTTCAAATAGTCATGAGAATGACTGGAAAATTGTGATCTTCATGGAAAGATTGAAGTGCTGCATTGTTTCAAATAGAAAAGGGAAGATGAGGGAGAGACAGCAATAATAATCTTTACCTATGTTGAGGGTGCCTGCAAACAGGAAGGAGACAAACTCTTCCTTGTGTCTACTGACAATAAGAAAACAAGTAAATGGGCTTAATTATCAGCAAAGATTCGATCTAATTTTAAGAAGAAACTTTTTAATGACAACAGCAGTGAAATGTTGGGAGATGTTGCCTGGGGACAATAAGATATCTCCCATAGAGGATCTAGCTAAGGACACACAAGACAGTTATCTGCCCAAGCAAATGCTGGCATAGCTAATCCTGGTCTTGGGCTTGGGGGTGGACTAGATGGTCCCTTTGATCTCTTCTGTCCTGCGGTTCTTCATGGAATCAATGTCTCATTCCCAGCAACAGCTCGAGCAATGCATGTTCTAATTCCCCCAACCACCTCACAATCCCTGATTTCAGAGCACAGACTTATTCCCCCTGACCACTCCATCAGCCTTGAGGGTGATCCCATGTTTGCAGAGATCTGCAGACCCCCCAGCTGCATATCAGGGACGCTGTGGGCTGAGCAGGGTTAAAGAGCAGGTTCTAAACTTGCTCTGACCTGCATCGGGTCCATGCCACATTCCCAGCCCAGCAGCTTTCATTGCAAAAAACAAGCTGCCTTAAGTCAGCATATGCCCATGAAATAAGTTGTCAAGGTAGTGACAAAAATGCTAGAGTAGAGGCGAGGGATGGGGAGACAGTGCCAGCTGCAACAGGGACTGGGTAGATAAGCAGTGGCTCATCAGGAGGTACCTCAGAAGCAAAGTGAGAAGCTTCCTCAGCCTGTCCTCTCATCTGCAGCCTACATGTATGCTGGCCCATTTGGAGGAGGACTTGCTTTAGCAATTTTTTCACTGTCCTGTTCTCCTTTCCCCTGCCACATACCTTTCACTCCTCCTGTACTCACAGTCTTGCTC
Organism: Heteronetta atricapilla; assembly: GCA_011075105.1. Taxonomy (NCBI): domain Eukaryota; kingdom Metazoa; phylum Chordata; class Aves; order Anseriformes; family Anatidae; genus Heteronetta; species Heteronetta atricapilla. Next base: position 28,899,150 of record CM021763.1, on the reverse strand, counting down.
TTTCTCTCCATTACCAGCCAAGGGACATGGAAAACTGCCTTCTTGGGGTTTTTGGCTGATTTTTTAACACTGCTCAGTTGTTTTAATATAAACCCACACCTCCTCTAGTTAGTGAATGCTAGCATTTCAAACTGTAATATAATGTGCCATAAACGACATTCCATGCCATAAAATGTTGCAGAAAGATATACTTTTACTTCTAAAAGCAGTGGCTGGATTCTGCTGAGCTGAATTTAGTGGAGATTCAATCAGAACTGAGACGAAACAAAGCAAAAAGATTCCAGGTTCACTGCAGAGTTCACTTGCATTTTTTTCCTGCCCCCAACAATCAGAGGATTACCTTAAATCAAGAGCATCAGTGTCAATGAGAACCAGAAAACTTAATACATAGAAGGGCAAGGAGATCAAAGCTTAGCACCTGGAGAATACCACATGCTCTGGATTAATAAAACAATACACTCCATTACATAAATCTTGAGTAAGGTTATTCATGGACACACATACAAAAAAGAAATTACTGTAGGGTTCGGATAACTGATATTTAATACTAGTGCTCTCTCTATCAGAGAATACCCTCTCATATTATAGTGGTGTTGACACAGAGCAGTGAGACATTATTTTGTTTTAAACACTTTCAGTCTAAACTTGACATTACAGTTTTTGGACCTGGATACTGCACATCTGCAAGCCAGCGGAAATACCAAAATCTTGCATGCTCCTTTGATTGTTACATTTAAGGTATCATATATGCTACCAGCTCAGCTGCTGCAAGGCATTAAAGTCAGTTACTCCAAGCTTGTAAAGTACTTTGGAAATACTATAGACAAGGATTAGAGAAGATGAGTATTCCACATGGTTTCAGAAGGGATGACAAACAGAGGGTAAATGCACTGTAGTTAAAGTGATATATTGACTACATGTGGGGAGCAATAGCAGGAGATCCCTTCTGATGAATATTTTGTTGAGTGGTTTTGAAACTATATGCTTTTATCAAGCCATTATATTTCCAAGAACAGCTCTGTTTACAGTGCCATAGACTACAAACTACTGACAGGCTGAAAACCAGAGGACTCTGAACTCATAACACAGCTTAATTTCAGTTCTGTGTATTAGCATGATTAGGGAAAGATAAGAAGGTGAGAGAAGAGGTAGAAAGAGGATAATCCAAATGTGGTTATTACTTTCACAAAGATGTATTGTAATCATTGCATTAAAAAAGTAAAATGTTTTACATATTCTTTTAACAACGAGGCATTCCTGTTTGGTTCAAACAAGAAGGCAAATTCTCCCTTAGGTATGAAAACAGCATCCAAACACTGGGTGAGTGGCACTGTCACCTACAGATGCAACAGAGAATCATTCACCTGTGGAGCACGAGCCCTGGAGGGAAAAGCAGCTCTTTAGTAAAGGAAAACATCAGCACAGAAAAATCCAGGATGGAAAGGGAAGAGGAACAGAGGTCCCTCTATTTGGCACAATGGAGTATCCAGAAACACTGAGGCGGTATAGCTGCACTAGGAAAGCCCTCTCCCAATATTCTCCTGATGTCTCTCAGCAGAGCCAACTGTTTATTACAACTCAGCTAATTTGCTAACAGCTCATGTGTGCCTCTTCCCCTCTTCTGACTTCACACTTCTGCAGGTGAACTCACAACTAACCTGTTTTTAGAGTCTAAGGGAGAGGGGAAGTGCTTTTTTAACTGTGGCACAGCTTCCTGAAAGACCTGGTCCTCCATGCCCTAAAACTGGGTTACTGAACCTTTCAGTGGCTGCCTGTCCGACGATACACCAAGGAATTGAATTTGTGAGGGCTGCGCAACCCACCTGACCTCAAACATAACACAGCAACAGAGACTGTTTGCCATCATATCTCATACCATATACATCCCTTCACCTTTCTTCTGCAACGGTGAGGTGACTGGGTGGGGCTTTGAACTTGTCTTGTAGACTACATTAAGATGACATGTTTGTACAGAAGGATCACTCATTTTTTTAAACTTTGCAAAGAAATAACTATGAAAAGGCTTGAAGAGGGAGAACCCCACAGGTTAACTGACTCATCTCTGACATCTGCATCTCATTCACTCTGTGCCCACTACAACAAATCAAGTCTTGTCTTAAAGATGTCAAGGTTCAGACTTCTTCACATAGCACTCAGGGCATCTGCCAATTTTTGTCTCCTACGGATGGGTCGCTGAAAACCAGCAAAGCACCTTGTTTCTATCAGGCATAGTGTCCAAACAGCTGCTATGGAGAAAAGCAAGTCTCTTACGAGTTCCAGATCCAGTACATGAAGTGTCATAAAGGCTGAGAATATGTGGATGCAGAAGTTTTACAAGAAGATGGAATAGACAAGTTCTGACCAAACTTGTCTTCAAGCACTAGGAAAAAAATAAAAATAAAAATAAAATCATATAAATATTAATCTAAGCAAGCTGTCTCAGTGTAGAAAAAGTGAAAAAGGGAAGGTGGCAAGCAACAAGCGCATTTAATGAGCAAACAAGGGGTGTGTGTCCACAGCAGTTGAGGACTCCAGCCAGGGGTCCTCTTCAGGAGGGGACTCACACCATGGATCTCTTCATGTGAACAAGTGTGGAACCTGAGCCCAGGCTGAGATGTGCTGGGCAGCTGAGGGCACAATGTGAGCTCCTTTGTCTGACACAATCTGTGCCTACGTAAGTTAGGTCTGGACCTGCTTCTGGAACCAAAACAAACCCCATCTTTTTGCCACCACCCTACACTCTTCCTTGGGAAATGGGCTGAATTTTAACATTATTCCTCTAACTCTAGGTAACAATTGCTTGAACAGTGGAGCAATGTTTTTAATCTGTTTAGTGACGTAGTTGACACAGGGTACTCCAGTCTCCAGATTCCTTCCCAGGCTCTGTTGTAAACTTGCTTTGTTGCCCTAACTGCTCCAGGACAGTTTACCTCTACTTAAAATGCATTTTATATGGAATTATGGATCCAGCTGGATACTGCAAGACTTAACTGATGTCATTCACACCACAGAGCTCTTCAAATGAAAGTATGGGAAGGCTGTAAATTAAAAGTACAGTAACAAATCTTCACAACCTTTAGATAGTCCCTCCTCAGTAGTGCTGCAGGGAAAATGTAGGAATGATAATAAATACACCATAAACATTAAAGAGCCGTAAAATAGCTACATATAGATCCAATAAAATCTAATATTGAAATAATTCAAACTGGACTGAAAAGCAAATACCTCCCACTCCTGAGAGCTTTTGCAGTTCCTCAGGATCCCAAGAAAGGGGGTTGATATCACAGCTGGGCTGACTGCTTATTGAGACTGACATTTTCTTTGAAGGTCGTTCTGCCATGATATTTTAGAAAGCCCTTCAAATAGCCATGTATCAAACTTAATTTTCTTTTTTAACTGAAATAATTCATTGGAATTCTTTGATACTACCAGCTCTGCTTTTGAGACCAGAAAAACTGCATATCTCAGAGAAATAGAGATTGCACCACTCAGAGCTGAAATGACACTGACAAAACACGTTCCTCTCTCTTTAAATTATGTTTGCTATGGTTACAGCTTCAAAATCTCAAAGGTTCACTTAGCTTTGGGAAGAATATATTTTATGGCAAAAAGGCTCCATGCCCGGAAGCTCCAAATATCAGAAGAGTCCCAATTTAGTATTCTAGTAGTACTGTAAAAAATGTGCCTTAGACTAAAAGTGAGCATATCAAGTTCTTTGAGTTATTTTTCTCAGTAATCACAGTAAGGAGGCAGAAGAGACACACAGGTCAAAATGACTTTTCCATAAGCCTTCGATAGATTTATAATCATGTGCAAGGTTACTCCACAGAGGGATTTCGCTGAGCGTGTTTGCCTAGCTTTTCAGCATCTGCCAAGGTGCCCTGGGCACAGCTGAGGAGAGGTGGGGATGCGAGCCTGCCCCCAGGATACCCCCACACTGTGTGCATGGTGGCTAGAGGCCAGCCCCTGCACAGAGGCTGGAGGAGCCCTGGACATCTTTGGTCTGCTGGGGCTGCTGCAGCTCTGGGCACCTTTGTCCCACAGGGGAGCTGGTGAGGCAGGGGGATCCTGGTTTCCTGATGGCACAGGGAGAACAAAGACATATGATGAAGGTCTCTCTTTTGTGTCCCCCATCACCCTAGACAGTTGCTGGCTGGTGGAAAGGGCAAATGTGTGGTCCTTTCCATTCCTCCTACCCAATGACCTGTACAAGGCACAGGCTACTGATCCCCTCAGTAGTCTCCTTAACCATGCACAGTTCAGACATAATTATCTCCAACTGTCGTTCACAAGAACCTTAGTGGTTTAAAAGTATTTATGGCATGGGTGAGATTCTTTTCTTATTTCCACAAAGGAAATCAAAGATATTTCTAAGCGTTGCTATTCAGACGAAATAGTCTTCACAGTTGTCAACAGCTGTCTCGTGAATTAGTTTAGACCTACCACCCTGTCAAAGCCCACAGTCTTCCATAGCCTACTTGACAGAGGAGCCTACTAATCTTAATGTTTTGCATTTACTTTATGTACAGGCAAATAATATGGTAGCCATTTTAGAAGCATGTGTAAAAAGCTTAAGTGAACCTCATTAAATATCAGCTGAGGTGTTTGGGGTGAAAGGTAAACACTGCCTCAATTTATCATGCCAAAGAAATAAAGCAACTAAGGTACAGAAGAATGTAATCCTACTTTAAATATTATTCCTGGGAATAGTTTTATCACCAAATGTTCAACTTCAAATTGAATTATACATTTTCACCACAGGTCCACATTCCTGGGACTCAGCTCAAAAATTAAATTGTTTACACAGGCAAAAAGTAGTTGATTTTATGGCATGGCAGAGAAAAAAAAATGGTATTTTGTTTCTGACTTTCCTCAACACTCTCTCCCCTAAGCTAGTTTCCCGTATCCAGTACCTAAAGCCCTGCTTGGTGTGCTGCATTAAGGGTAGACCATGCAACGCCCTGTTAGTGTAACACAAATAAGAAAGTCAGCACTGAGGGGTATGGTGTGCAGTGTGGCTTCTCCACAGGAATCAAAACAAACTAGTCATGGTCTGCTTGAGGTGTACACGAGTTTACACTGTAATCATTAAAGACATTCCAACTTCCAAAAATGGCACCGCATAGAGAGAAAAGAAGTACCTGACTCTGCTGTCAGATTTTGGGACAGTCTGTCCGTTGGCATGCCTGTCAGAAGGGATGGAAAGCCCTGCAGAGAAGGGGTCAAAAAATGTATTTCCCCTGAAACCTTCATTTTTTCATTTACCTCTCCCTACCCTTGCCTCTTCACAGGCAGAAAGGGGTTAGCAATGTGAAGGCATGGAAGAGATGTATGGAAGGAAGCGGCTGGTAAAACAGAGGAGGTGCAGTGGCTTGGAGTGCTCTGCTGGGAGCCACAGGGTGCTGTTGGGCTCAACACTTTGCATGCAAGCAGTGGGGAGAGGCACTTCTTCAGCTGTGCTGGGGAGCAGCTGCAGCAAACACCCCCTCCCATCTCCAGTCACAGGCGTGCAGTGCCAACAGACAGATCTCGCAGAGCAGCTGGGAAAGCTAGCCATATTTCTCTGATAATTCAAGAGCGAGCATTGCTTTCAGCTGTAAAAGTGCAGTTGCTTCACAAGAGTATGTCCAGAGACATCGTTTCTATTTAGCAGTGAGCAGTACCTTGGAAGGACAATCCTCATGTACCAGGGCACTTCAGAGGAGCTGCTCTTTTCCAAGCTGGGGTGCCCAGCTTTTAGTCAATTCAATCATCCCCAAGGAAATGTCATTGATTTTGTCATTTCCAACAAGCCCAGGTGTTCATTGTTGTCATGCACAGCAGCTACAGGCTCGTTCCAGCCCACAGTTCTGCTGGCTTCCATTAGGCGACGCTAGCTTTGAGCCAAGTCTTCTGCATGTTTTAACGATATGCATGCTTAGCAGAGGGGGTTTATGGCAGGCTGTGAATGCTGTGGATTGAGTACATTAGAAACAAAAATAGAACTGAACCAATACCCCAGATTTTATCCAAACCTCACAGCAGGAGCCCTTCCATGTAACAGTCTGGGAAGAAAGAAAAAAAAAAAAAAAAAAACCACACACACACTTTTGAACTTCCAAAATACTCATTAAAAAGACTGAATCCAAACTTTGCAGCTTGCATCCATGTCTAATGAGACAAAGTCTGGACTTAAAATGAAGCATATTAAAGAGCACAGCACTGTACCATTACTCATACTGATTCCCTTAAATGGTATGTAGAATTTCAGTGCAGGAAATTCACCGTAATTTTTTCAGAGTTTTTTTGTCCACCCAGCAAAATGCAACTTATGAACCATTTCTGTAGGAAAAAAAAAAAAAAAAAAAAAAAAAAAAAAAAAAAAAACCTATCTTCTTTTTTGGACATGCTGATTGGTTGTAGGAGGAAAAAGATTTTTTTTTTTTCACATATATCATTTTAAAATCTGTTTTAACAGCAGAAAAAGGATAGAATACAGAGCATTCATTGGTATGCAGTATATTTAAAAATGTTTACAAGACACAATAGAAAGAGTCAATTGCATAATTAAATTACAAATTTAGGATTGCCAAAGCATTCTTTTATCCTATAAAGCCATATATATATATATAAATGACTTTGGAATGCTGACTGGGATTCTGCAGAACTGCCAGCTAATTAACAAGTCTAAAGAAGGTCTCGTATCTCTTGTGACTTTTTTGTTTTTCCCACTGAAAGTTAGAATTTTGGAGTTTAACAAATCTATGACAAAATTCCAAATAACTTCATGGTCACTTTAAGCGGTATATATGTGAGTGTATATGTGTGTATAGCAAAATGCTCAAGAAACCTCATCAGTTATCATTTCTGATGTTGTGAGTTAAATGTACAAGTGCTTTATTTACTTTGCCAGAATAAAGCAAGCAACTAAAGTATGGAAGAATGTAATCCTTCTTTAAATATTATTCCTGGGAGTACTTTTATCACCAAATATTCAGCTTCAAATTGAATTACATATTTTCATCACAGGTCCACATTCCTGGGGCTCAGTTCTAAAATTGAATTGTTTATACAGACAAAAAATAGTTGATTTTATAGCATGGCAGAGAAAGATTCAGGATTGTGTTTCTGACTTTTCTCTCCATAACCTCCCTGAGTCAACCTTTAACAGCCTGTATATAAAGTGTTATGCAGCGTGGTGCAAATTCAGAGCAGCGTATGCATTGCCATATCAAATACAAGCATGGAATTCATTTCCCTTTTAAGATTAAATATTGTTTTGTATAGTGTGGGTCATGTGACTACAATCAGTCTCAGACTTTACTTCAAGGGAAACCTCATCTCAGTTTGAGGGGAAAATGTTAAGTCCTAGACATGCTCACAAAATACTTCAGTGGTGTCAAAAAATTCCTCATCTTCAAAACGGAAACTCTTTGCAGTCCTTCTGTGATCCACTGCAATGACTGTGTGCTGTTAGGAGGACCATCCCACACAAATTACAGCTTTAAAATCAGCATGAGGTCTAAGTCCGGAGGCAGTGGACAAATGTTACTCCAGAGAAGTGAATGTACTAATACCACTCAGAGATTATTTTACTTGAATTACTGCTGTTCATCATGTTTCCCCACAGATTATAACAGTGGGTTCCCACTCACAAAAAGGACATACCCTCTGCTTCACTATCCTCAGTGCAGGCAGGAACGACGGTCACCATCTCTTAATGTAGATCTCACCATTTTTACAGTCTCATCCCAACAGGTTACTGTGCAAGGTCTTGCACCTAGGGAGGAACACCCCCAGGTACTGGAACATGCTGGGGATCACTCAGGTGGAAAGCAGCTTGGCAGAAAAGAACCTGGGGTTCCTGCTGAACACTGACTAGAACATGAGCCAGCAAAGAGCCCTTGCCACTAAGAAAGCTAATGATATACTGGGTTGTATTAGGCAAAGTATAGCCAGCAGTCAACAGAGGTGATCCTTCACCTCTACTCAGCATTGGTGAGGCTGTACCTGGAGCACTGTGTCCAGTTCTGTGGCTTCCCAGTAAAAGAGAGACATGGTTATACTGGAAGAGTCCAGCAAAGGGCCAACAACATGATGAAAGGACTGGAGGTGGTGAAGGGAGACTTTGCTCTTTGCACAAAGACTTTGACTTCATTCCAGAAGCAGATGCCCAGTGACAGGACAAGAGGCAATGGGCACAAAGAAACACACAGGAGGCTCCATCTCATCATCCGGAATAAATTATTTACTGTGCAGGTGACACAGCACTGACATAGGTTGCCCAGAGAGGCTGTGGTGTCTCCCTCCTGAAGATCTTCAAAAGCCACCTGGATGTGGTTCTGAGCAACCTGCTCTGGGTGTCCCTGCTTGGGCAGGGGATTAGACCAGATGGCCTCCAAAGGTCCCTTCCAGCCTCAACTATTCTGTGCTTCTGCGACATGTGACCAGCAAAAATAAATTGTGTGCTTGAGATGGCATGCAGATACCTCACTCTCTTCAACAATCAAGAAAAGTCCCAGATACCAGTTCTTCCCTTCCTTTTCTGTATTTTTACATGGAGTGAGGGTAGTGCCTTAACAAATGACAGCTGAAGACAGCTCTACATAAAGTTCTCCACAAAGCCATTGCCTGTGGGAACCCAGAATAAAGTGGCAAGGAACATCTGGTTCATTTAGGAAGATACATATACAAAGTTAGAAAGTCACAGGCAGTACAGATGGAGAAGGATTTCTTAAAAGATCTTCAGAATGGTCATTTACTTTGAGGGGTAACTTCTTTGTCTTGGAGTTAAAGATCAGAGAGTTTGCATTGTAAGTTAATGGGTGGGTTTTTTCACCAGTCCTTGAAAGACAGTGGTGCTACCTAGTCCTGCACAGACAGCCAAGAGAGGATAAGAGAAGGCTGAGCAAGGGAAGAAGTGCAGCGGATGTGTACCTATTGAGAGAACAATTCATACTGGAGCTCCTGAACCCATGTTCTATGCAGTTTTGGTTTGAACTAGAGCTGTTTTGATTTCCTAGCTCAAGTGTCCCAAGCACTTGTGTGGTTTGCACCTGCCCAGAGGACCAGTCTTTTGTTCTGACCCTACTTCCCACACAAAGGATTGGAGACCCCTTGGTGAGTTTATGGTGTTGCGATTTGGGATTGATTTCCTACAGAAAAAAAAAATCTAGTTTGCTCTGGCAGGAACTGCTCTGCAAATTTAACCAAGGCAAGCTGAACGTGGGAAATTAAAGGGCTTGTTTTTATACCACAATAAGCTGCTGACTTAGCAGCTGTGGAATATGAGCATGAGGTGCCCTGTATCGCCATCAAAACAGCACATTTAACCTTCAAGCAGATAATGCTTTGTCTTTCAAAATGGTTCGTATGTTCCTACTTAGAGTTCTGATATCATTGCCCATGGTAGAAAGAGGAGAAAAAGTGAAACACAAAGATTTCCACTTCTCAGACTCTTGTGTTACTCATGGTCTTGTGTTACTGCCTGTTCCTACTAAACAGAGCAAATTGAATGAAAGTCACAGGCAATCTGGAATGCTACAGAGAAGTTGCAATGGGTTAGAAATAAACATTGCAAAAGCTCAGTAAATTCATACTGAAAAGCAAGTGAAAATTCATGAGAATTCAAAGAAAGGACTCAGAAACATTACTTTAATGGCAAACCATCTCCTAAAATACAAGTTTTTAATCACATTAGGGATTACAGGAAAAACTCCATCCACAGGAGCTCAGAATGTATTAATGAAGTAAAACTCATTGATTCTCTTGGGGAAAACCACAGGTACCATTTCTTCTAATTAAGTGCTTCCTCCCCTTATTGGAAGAGCAAGGGGAAAGGGAAAAGGAGAAACAAATTTGCATGCATACAGCATTTCCCAAGAAGTTAGTTCCTCTTCCCTAAGGAATGGCCATAGTATGGCAAGCTATCATTTTGCCATCTCCAACAGCTCTCTCCACCTTTACAATTCCAATACCTATTGATTTTGCTTGGCCAGTCAAGAATAATGAAGGGGAAGACGTTGTTTTTGTTGTAAAATACATCTTTTTAATTATTTATTATTATCTAAAATGGAAGACATGAGCTGGAACAAACTGTTCTTAAGACATTTTGCTTTTTCTTGTGCTTTTTCCATTATCATTTTTATAGCTGAGATTTCTGTGAGGATTCACAGTGAGTCATTTTATGAGGCAGCTCTGTACCATCTGCACTAAAGAGTTTCCTATCACTCTAGACATTACGTATCTCCTTATGGCAGCCTGGACACTGTAGGGAAATTGCCAAGCCAGGTCACATGCCAGTAGGCCATCATTCATCCAAAAAAGGCGGGCAAAATCTGCTTGCAATTAGGTTCAAGCCTTGGTTCTGGATAACATGTCCCTGTGGCTACAAATTCTTTCCTGCCAGCCCCCCACAGGGCTCAGAAGGAGTCCTAGGATGGTTGGTGCCTGACCAGAGAGAAGAGGTCCTGGCCTCTTTCTTTCTTTCTCACCCTTTTTCAATCTTTCACTCTCTTTTGTGAGGAACAATATGTTTCTGTATTGTGTCATGCTGATTGTGAGCACAGCTGCTGCTCAAAAGGTTTACACAAGAAATACAGTTAAATGCTGAAATTGAAGAGAAAAAGAAAACAAAGAAACAAGAAGCTGCAACTTCAAGGAAAAATACAGAATATATTAATTTGAGCTTCTAATTTGCAAAAGGAAAAGATTTCTTGAGAGTACTATATATGTAGAAATGAGCCAGAATACTTATAATCTAAATGGGGCTACCTTGTTACTCCCAGAGCTCTGCCTACCAGCAGAAAAAAAAAAAAAAAAAAAAAAAAAAAAAAAAAAAAGAAAAAAAAAAATGGAAACTGAAAATGAAGAGAAAAAAAGCATTTGAATACATTCAACTGCAATTCTTCTCCTGCAGCATAATCTTGTTAAAAGGATGCATTTGTTTTGAGATGGGTTCAAACCTAACAATAGATTATGTGAGGTTCAGGAGATTTCTCCAGCAGAAGATGAAATTTTGATTTTAAAGTAGGTCTGAATTTATTTGTCTATCGGAGTGTGCAAGCCAACTCAGAAATTATAACAAGTAATTTGGAATTCCTTCCCCTTTTCTTTATCAGCCAGGACTTGAATTCAGTCTTCCCCAGTTGGTCTTGGCAACTGCAACTACAGTTACCTGTAAAGAGTACAGATCCCTGTCTGCTAGCGGTATCATCTGCCAGAATAGGAGTGTAGGACATGGTGTGGCTGTACTCAGGGCTAGTCAGGAAACACTTTCAAATGATTTTCACTGTAAAACTTCTTTTAAATAGACATTTATAGTATTAGCCCCACGTCCATTCTCCATTTAGACAACTGAAATCGATATGGCTGCTGAGTCACAAGTCACAGCAACATTTACCCCATCTGGAGAATCACACCAACAAATCTACAGATTTTAAGTCCAGTGGATGTACTCTGCAAAACTCAGGGATATCTCACATAAGTCCTCTCCCAGGGCAAATAGTTCAGCTCCATCAGACAGACCACAGCAGATGTTTTTTCATTGCAGTTATCTTCATGATCATTGCAAAGACTGTTGTCATGATTTAGTGTCTGAAGGTGGTCAGGCAGCAGAGAAGAAAGTGCCTTCTTTCCTGTAGGTGACTTCCCTCTCATCTGGCCAGTAGCATAGTTATGAGATAGAAGTAGAGACAATGTACAATTAATGTACATCTAAGAGGTCTTTTCTATTGTGACCCTCTTCTTGGAAAATAGTCTCTGAAAATTATAGGTGTACAATTGCTGGTGGCATTGAAAGCAACAGCACTATTTCAGAAAAGAGAAATACAAGTGAGACTTCACATTCAGAGACATCTACATTCATGGAAGGTTTTACTTCTGTGAATCACTGAAAATTTAAAGGAAAAAGAAAACAATTTTGTAAAGTCCGTGCTTGTTTTTTTAATGACACATTTTTATGAATGCTGAAGAGTCAAAGTTATGGAAGCAAGGCATTGGTTTAGGAATACTCTATTTATTGTTATACTGAGGACAATGTGAATCTATTTGAGATTTGGGGTGCTTTTGTGTCTGTTCCAGCTGCTTTGTTCTTTCAGAGAACAAAATGCTGAACCAACTCAGTTGTCTGGAAAGACACATGTACATCTGGAGAGATTCATTGATGCTTATGCACTTTGTGAGAGTGGTTACCTGTGATCCAGCTGGAAAAGAAAAACTAAAAATAAAATAATAATAATAATAAAACACCTGTTTCACCGTTACCTGCATGCTGCCACATAAATTAGTCAGCAGGGGAATGCAGCTAGGCTGAGTGCATTGGTTCAAACTTGCTTCCAAGTGTGTGCTGTTGGGTTACAGCCTGGAGTAAAAAGGCTCATACGGCACTGACTCCTGGATCATCTGAAACAAGCTATGTCAGCATATATCCAAAATGATCTGCAGAGACTGCTGTGTTCAGCATCTTACCCTGAACAGCACTTGCTGTGGCCAGCACTGCTCATAACTCACTTGCAAGCTGGCCAGTCAAGTGTGTAATGGCTTGTGCACAGAATGCTGCTGGCCTCTACCCTCAGTGTCAGTTTTACTTGTGGGATCACTGGATAATCAACAAAACCTGTAGGACCACAGGACTACTTTGCCCTGAACTAGAGTTGTCCCTACTGCTTGGCTCTTCAGCTTTCTTCCCAAATCTAACAGGCAGAAGGCGCATCCTGTAAACAAATTAAGAATAGAGACAGAAAACTTCCAGTCTCTGGAGGCACATGACCTACCCACCAGAAAAAAATGTACAAGAAGATTATGTTAGTGATTGGAACTCTCAGAAGATTAAACAGTTGTGGAAAAACTATACAAGAATGACACAGGTACAGAGAAAACCACACTGGCATGAAAAAAAATGCATGCGGAAAATTTAAAAAAAAAAAAAAAAAAAAAAAGAAAAAAAATATAGTGAAAAAAAAAGTCTAAGGACAAAAAGATGTACAGTAGGAAAAAGGAGTGGGAAAGAGGAGCTTGTCTTTAATCTTAGTCATATCTTGTACTGATCTAATGACAAGAGATTTGGTGCCATAATTATTTCTTATCTTGATACTGACTCTTGACCTGAGGAAATCCCTAGCAACAGGTCATAATTCTCTTTTACGTAGTGCTGTACCAGCATAGAACAAGAAGATGGCACTTGCCCCAGTGAGCTTCCAGTCAGGCTGTCATTGGGTTTTGAATAAGAGAAGCTGGTGATTTACATTGTACATTATTTTTGCTGAAGAAAGCTGGGAGAAGATAAATGTTTGGACAGCTGCTATCAGGTGAGGCCAATCTACAGTGAGCTAGGCTGTGTCAAGCCAAGGCTAAAAGCCTGCAAGAATGAGAAGATTCAGAGTATGCGGTGGGAGAAATTAAGTCAATAGTCTTCCCATTGCTTTCTGGGGGCAAGAAATGAACAGCCATGCTATATTTACTGCAGACTGCATGGAAGGGCAGGCCATGGCAACTGCAGCAGCAAGCTGGCTTGTATGAGCAGAACTTCATTCATTGAAAATTTGGTGGTAGCTGGGGCACATATCAGTTCTTCTGTAAGTATTGGCTTTACCAGCCAGGTCTTTTGCACAAGCAACTGCAGGAAACTTGACAGAATTTCAGCTACTGGCAAACTTAGATACTTAGATCCATGCTTACCAGCTCTTCTGCACTTCATCTTTCAGGTGATATTTCAGAACTGTTTACTTCTTTTGCTTTGAAGAGTAAGACAGAGGGAAGAAAAAAAAGAAAAAAGAAAAAAAAAATTAGGAAAAAATTACTACTGAAGAATTTAATTCAAAAAATATCACTTGTTAAGACCAGTCCTATTTTTTACCCCAAATCACCTCATTCATACATAAATTTTATAGTTCAGGAGGAGAAGAGGGAAAGAAACTTCTATATTGTGAACACTTCAAATTAGCAGAAGAACAGCAACCTTTCTCCAGAAAACAGGCATAAAATCACGCTACACTTCACAGATACCATGCAGTTATACATCCCAAAGTCAGACCTTTTCCCTTCACTCTGCTATCTAAATCTTCATCTGTTTGTTTTTGTTTTGTTTTGTTTTGTGTGTGTGTTTTTTTTTTTTTTGGGGGGGGGGGCTTTTCTTCTACAATTCTTCCCAATTCTCCTGTGCTGAAAGTCTCTCATTAGCCCAAGCACCCATGTAAACACAAGTATAAAGAGCACATTTACCAACTGCTTCTGTCTAAACTCAATGGGTGCTCTGACTCTTCACTAAATGTAGAATCTAGGAGGTTCTGCCTGACATCTTTTCCACAGTCAGTGCCTTGCTTTTGAACACATTGGGCATCTGGGGGTAGAAAATGGGAGATCCCAGTGAGAATTCTAACAGGGAGTTATGGCTTCTGTTTTAATAATTGCTCAATTGAACTACAATTACCAAAGCTCAGGGAAATAATAATAAACAGAGCTGCCATCAAATTAAGTGAGGCACATTTCATACATCTATGCCTCTTCTATGTGCATATGTAAACAGAGGGAGAGAAGCAGAGAGCATACACATCAAGTGATAAATACCAGCCCCTGGGGCTCTTAGAAAACAAATAGGATAATTTTGGAGAACCTAACTATCATTATTATGATTATTTATTATTAAAAGCCATGCAGTAAGAAAAAGCAGCATCAGGTGATTATTGCTATGTACATAGAGAACTTTCAACATTTATTGTAAAATATTCTCTCATGTCAAACCAATAATCACCCTTTCAAAATGATGCCGTGGAGAGCTATATATATGGAGTGCTGAGTATAAATCTTTTGATTCCCTGTTGTAATGTGCAAAGTGTCGCCTCTCACATGAAGGCTGCTGCTGGAAGGCTTTGTGGCAGCTGAAAAGCACATGTTGTGCTTCCCCCGCCTTCTCCTTCCCATTTCCTTACAGATTTTCAAAGTCTCTCTTGATAAATGTCTTCAGAAAAATATTTTATGAGGTGCTTACCTATAAAAATATATCTTTCAAGGCCGTGTACACAATGAAGCCTTAAACACTAACCACACACAAGAAACACTGTTCATTTGGTCCAGAATGTAGATGGGAGGAAATGGAAACCAATCAGTTCTCAGTGAGGGCCAAGGTGGAACCTATTAACAGTATGCTGTGACTTGATATTATTCACCTGCTGCGGGAGAGAAGAAAAACTCTCTCATGGAGGATGTCCTTTTGTTCAAATGGCGGTTCATGCCTCAAGACATGGAGCCTAAAAAACCTCAGCATGCATGATCAAAGACTTGGGACAGCTTCTGCAAGAGGAAAAACCCAATGTGCTCAGATTCCTCGGTGGAAATGGGGGAATGCTGAAGGGAAGAGATGGCCCAGATCCAATGATAAATATCATGAATGGTTTGAAGAAATGAGTGGGGAACAATCATTCTTTTTTTTTTTTTTTTTTTTTTTTTTTCACATAGCACAGTAACAAGCTACTAGGTGTAAAGCGGATGAACTCAAGTACTTTCTCATACAGCGCATAATTACGCTTTAGAGCTCATTGTCACAAAACAAAGTAAAGATGAGGAATAGAAGTGCATTCAAAGACCAAAAGAAGGTTGTATTACCAAAATGCCTGGACCTTGATACTTCAGTGAACCAGTGACAGACCCTTTTCTTTAGGAGAAAGGCTTTGAGGTCATGATGGTAACAAAGAAAAATCTCAACTCTCATAGCTGACACCTTCACCATTGCAGTACTCCTAAATAACTTGCAGAGGCATCAATTCAAGTATGACCCACAGGGGAAAAAATCACTTACACATCCCTGGTGCATGCTTGTGATGCATTTCACATTTCCAAAACATCATGGCTACATTACTGCTGTTCCAGGAGCAGCTCACTACAAGTTGTTACTTCTATAAAATGTTTTCAGTTATTTTGCGGGTGTTCACCATACCACACTGAAAGGTAAACAGTCTGTTATTGCCTGAGAGGAAAAATATATTTACTGTTACAGCTCTCCAGTTCAGAAGAAAATATCAAGATGTGTTATTTTCAAGGGACGTCCACTGTTAAGGTAACTTATCAACATGTACCTTTCATTCCGCATTTTTATCATATTATGACTATCCTCTTAAATCCTGGTGTTTTGTTTTCCATGATACAAATATTACATCTTTTCCCTCACATTATGCCTAGGATCAATGTGCCAAGAGTGAATCACAAAATTGCAAAAATGTGGCACCATTACAGCTTGACTCAATGTAGCAGCTCCATTTATCACTTTAGGTGAAATTATTCTAGCTACGTAAAACAAGGGTGACGAGACAAATGTTACATCTCTTCCTGTTTCACTGTACAGACAGAAAGAAAATATCAGCATAGCTTATTCCTAAATATTGCTGATTCTGTACAGCCATGGCCATTTGCACTGAGATCTGTGGGACTTCAAATTTCTGAGACAGTGCTGCATAGCCTGTTTCAGTTGTCATCTGGTCTAAAGTGAATAAAATGGCAATATCAAAGAAAAGAGCACACAGAGGACAGATGAAAAGGAGGCTATTGGGGGTGGGGGGGAATTAAGGATGAGAAAATAGGTAGGTTATATGCAGAGGGTCAGTAACAAGGAAAAGGAAGGCAGTCCCAGTACATGCTGTTCTCTCACCAACTACTGGATGGAGAAAAAGTTGTGTAGGAAAACTGAGGCACACTGCTTTCTGCATAGTGGGTATAATTACAAGTCTTTGAGGAGTGTAGAATTAATGTTTCCATTGCTTGGATGGAAAGCACTATGTACACAAAGTGTTTGCTGTTGTGAAACAGCATTTCATGATGTTTATCAACAGCTGATCTGTTCAATTGCTATCTTGTCCATTACCACTTTGCCTGTTACTTAGAACTTGCTCTTGAACAAGTGTCCTCAGCTCCCAGTCCCTCACTCACTCCATGGCATCTGAAGGCACTAAGCTTGAAAATGGAAATGTTGTAATGTTGTGTTGTGTTTTGTGCCTTTGGAATGCATTGTACCTATCCACAGTGAAGTGTAATAGGCTTCCAAGGGACTATTCCCTCTTCCACTATCCACAGTCCTTTGCACTCTTGGATTAGAGAAATATCTAATTCCAGGCAGGAATTAGAATTGAGGTCTGAGATTGCCATGATGTAGCTGCATGAATTTGATTTTGCCTTTTTTAATAATTCTATATTGGGTTTGATTTTTGCAGTCTGTAAGAGGAAAAGTAGAAATAGAAATATGTTAGATCTACTTAGAAAATTTTGTTGTTTGTACTTTAAGAAAGTTCACCTACTTCAATCCAGATGTGCTTTCACTCTAAAAATTATACAGCCGTGGTTTGCTACAACCAGGAGCTATTTGTCCATTGAATTTATGATTTATTTAAAGGATTGTTTTGGGATCCAAAAGAATTTCAGGTTCTGTCTGGGCATTGGTCAGTGGGTGGTGAGCAATTGCCTTGTGCATCACTTGCTTTGTATATTCTTTTATCATTATTATTGTTGTTATTATTACCCCTTCATTTTCTGTCTTATTACAATGTTTTTATCTCAACCACAAGTTGCTGGGTTTTATTTTTGTTTGTTTGTTTTTTTTTGTTGTTGTTGTTTTTTAACCCACTTTTGTTATTATTATTTCTTCCCCATCCCAATAGGGAGTGGGAGAGAGTGAATGAATGACTGTGTGGTGTTTAGCTGCCTGCCGAATTAAACCACAAGCCCACACCTACTCTTACAGAATGTCAGCCTTGCTGCACAGTCATTTCTTTTCCCATCAGGTGGAAAAGCTGTCACAGAGAATAGACAAGGACTCAAGTATCAGAGTTAAGGCTCCCTTTTGCTTTTCCCTATCCCTGTCCCTTCTTCATGTACTCTTGTCAAAGAGAGCTTCCCTAGCCCATTCTATGATATGTCTCAGAAAAAAAAACAAGACTTATTCTTTCAGTTGTTCCATAAACTAACATCCTGCTTGCCTTTCAGTAACAAAGTTTAGCTTCAGTGTGATATTGTGCCATCTCTGAGGATTTAGCCAGATGGTTTCAGTGCTCTTCCCAATGCTAGCTGTCTCTCAAGACTATGGGCTGAATGGGGGATGTCTTTTCTTTCAGTGCTTGTACAGGTGCTTATGTGTCTCTTGTACAACCTAAATTTAGCTTAGATTTTAACTATTATATACACTGTGTGTTCTTGCTGACAGCAGAAAATCTAAAATCATCCAAGGAAAATCAGAGCAGACTATATTCTGCTTCTATCAGCCATCAGTCTTCAAATGAAAGTGATAAACTACAGAAAATTATTTTGTGTATCTACTTACTTATATAATAGCACTGGTGGCAGAAAGCTACCTTTCTGCTGAATTGATCCAGACATCTAGCCTTGGGTTATTTCTTTTACTAATGATACAGAGCTACAAATGTTACTATGCATTGTTGTGTAGCAAGTGCCTTTATAAATTTGCCAAGGTTGTGCGCAGCTGGAAGTAAAAGGGGGGTAGCTCCTTTGCTTTTCATCTTTGGACACTAATCTATTGTACAAATGTTTAAACACAGCATGGCAACCCTTGCTGGTAAATTCATGGAAGAAATATCACCTGTAGACAATGACTGATGTCTGCTTCATGCATTTCTGCCCTACATCCAATCCATATATTTTGGAGGAGAAGATATCATATGGATTAAGTTAGTAACACTCATCCTCACATTTTCAAGGAGCACTTTCCTTTAAATCATATCTCTGTGGACCCTGACAAGCTTTCGCACCTAGTCTTATTTCATGCTGGAACTTTCTAGGGATACATTAGTCATGCCTCACAAATCACCATGTTTACTAGTGAATGAAGCACCGTACGCAAGCATTACTTAAATCCATGATGGAATCAGGAGCATTTTACACTTGTGTTGGTGGTGAGCTAAAGGACCCATCTCCTTGAGGCTTCTACCATATGTTTTGTTCTTAAAGCAAGTGTCTTAATAAGACACCCACAGAAGATTTTGATTAGTGGAAGGTTCCCGTGATATCTTTATCTCATGGTAGGTTTCCTCTATACTCATCTGCAGGCATTTTTATTATTACTTTTTTTAATCTAAGGAGTATTAATCAGGGATCCTAATACATTTTTAGGCAACATCTCACTTATTCTTGTTCACAAAAAAAAAAAAAAAAAAAAAAAAAAAAAGGTATCTCTTCTCTTCTCTCTGGTTTAACATGTTAATATTTGAATACAGGAAATATATATGTATATAAACAGCAAGCGTCCCTGCCAAATACCTAGAGTATAACCCCCCATGATACCAATGGTCGTGCATTTATGACAGTATCTAAACTGACTACCCCTGTCAAATGTACACTTCTGTGAGTCAAAGTCTGTAGTTTTTGATTTGGAAATGGACTTTGAAATAACCTCCAAAAATAGCAGGAAAACTAGCAGAATTAAAGTCTCTGAGACACTACTGTATTCTGCAGAAGGACATTATCTCAACTCAGATAATTTACTAACATCTTGGTGGACATATGATATTCTAAACACTTTTGAGACTTTAGGTTGTAATGTTTTGGGCCAGAGAAATCAAACCTTCAAAAAAAAACAAGTTCAAGGAAAGTATCATCCAGCCTGACTGCCACCTTCTATAGTACAGGTGGAATAAACCTAGGCAACTCTGATTAGCAACCAGTCAAAGTAACGTCTCTGCTGCATTATTAATGCAGAAGAACATAAGATAAGAGCCAGGCTGAAGCAGGTTCTTATCAGCTCCTTCAATGCTGTGATTGGTGATGTTACACGCAAAACTGGCCATCAACCCATTTATTCCAGACTGTTGTTACTCCCTTTTCCATAAGACTTGGATCTTGAAGGATGCAGAAGGTGTGCAGGTCAATGATGTCCTAATAAGGATAAGTACAGATTTTTTGTTACCTAAATCATTTTGTTGGAAACAGATCTAGAATATCCCACCAAGAGGTGGCACACCATGACATAAGGAAACACCATATGGCCATATCATAGCAGAAGAAACCAGGCTGCTGTGTGTTGATTTTGCTGCACTTTCTACTAGAGCTTCTGAGATGTCTGTGCAGAAGGTGTTGTGTTTTTTCTTTCTAAAGGGTGTAGCCTGTATTCCTTCATGTGACAAGGTACATCAGCTGGCTGTTGTTGATACAAACTTCCTACATGAGGGCATGAGGTCTTTTAAGCTCTCTCAGTTCTTGGAGGAAAAAGATAAATAAATACCTCAAGAGGGCAGTAAATTTCATCTGAAGACAGGGAATCTGTGGAGCTGCTTATCTAATCATGGAGGCAGAGTAGACTACAGGCTTACAGCAGATAGCTGGTTTAGACAGCTAATTGTAAATTCAATTTAGTTTGTGTCCCATTGCACACCCATGTAACACAGAAGGAGCAAAAGGACTATTTTCACGTGAGTCTCCACACTTTGCTTCTGCACCCAAAGACAATGGGAAGGCAGGCATGCAATGCTTCATGCTTCCAAGGAAGCCACATCTCACCATTTACCTGTGAAATTGTCCTGTCTCTGAAGATGAGATACAGAACAAATCTATAAGGAAACCATGCAAAAACAGACAGCCAAATCTCTGTCTGGGCAGCTAAATAAGCTGTCTGATCTTTAAAAATGCTCTGGTGGATGAATTTTAGCAGTTCATGTTCTTTCTTTTGGTGTGACAACAGATACAAGTACATTCCCCACATCAGGTAAATAATAATGTTCTTCAAGTCAATGGATATTTTTAATTTTAAATTTATCCATTTAATTATAATTGCTTACATAACTAAAACCAAGCCTATAAGCTAGGAGGCATAGCATCACCATGGTGTCTACTGTGCTAAACTAGGAAATTAGGACAAACGTACAGGTAACCAGCTCAATAAAATAAATGAGGAAGAAGAGAACAAATCAGTGCCACTTCATCGAGAAGCCTGGATGTTGCAGAAATATGTTTTGAGCTGTTTGGTGTGTAAACTGCATGGTCTTTGTGACCTAACATACAAAATAGCTTTCTGTCTACCCTTAAACATGCTCTTTGTCACCGTAACAAAAGCCACAGCTGTAAACAGTTTATGGTACAATTACTTGATCAACAGCCACAGGAATAAAAGTAAAATGAACCCATCTTTGTTGCCTCAACAGCCCTCACCTCTGCTACAAAAATGCTTTTTAACTGCCTGCACATGGGCTTCTTCACAAGTGTTTCTAATTCAGCTAAACATCTTGATAGGAAATGTCATAAATTACATGTATGGGACTGTCAGTAGAATTTTCAACAGACGTAACCTGAGTTCATATTGAAATAAAATGAGAACTTTGGACAAATTTCTGAGTCCATAAACCTACAATCCCACTCACAAAGATATTTGGGAAATATTTGATGATCCCAGCTAGCATGTGATTGGAGGGAAAGAAAGACTCATAGTCTGTCACTTCATTACACCTTGCATTGTAATCTTCCTGCATTTTCCAGAAGTGATTCCACTTACATATTCCAGAAGTGATAAAATATACCACAAATAAACTATTGTGTCCATTTCCTGAATACTCATCTTGGACTGGGACAAGAATTTATCTCTAGACTTTGATATTTATTTCCTGGTATATTTATTTCTCTGGTAGGCATTTGAGATCTGGGTGCTGAAAAGATGCATGCATGTACTTAACATTATATATGTGAGTACTGGCATTGATCTCAGCAGGACTACCCTTTTTCGGAAGTCAGTGAGACTACTCATGTCTGAAATTGGGCAAGTAAATTAAAGCAAATATTTTTTCCCTCAACAGTGTTCAGTGAAAAAAAAAAAAAAAAAAAAAAAAAAAAAAAGAGAAAATGAAAAAAAAATAAAAAAGAAAGAAGAAAGAAAGAAAGAATAAGAAAAAATGAAAACAAAAAGAAAAATAATTATTTTTTTTTAAAAAAAGGGGGGCAGAGGGGAAGAATAAAAAAGAGAGATCTTTCCCTTTCAGACCTAGTATTTTCTATTCTTGACACTTTTGTTATCATCAAGACTACCTTATTCCTGGGTCTAATTCTGCTTTTTTTTTTTTTTTGGCATTTGTAAAATATGGTATTTGAATTTCTGTGAAGTTTAGTTTCTTCTTGTTTTCACTGCAAATTCTGCTAACTTTGAAGTATTGTATGCTACCATGTAGCCACATTTTAAAGGTGTTGATTGGTTTCCTGAGCAGTTAGGTATATCTTACTGCATGTGGTTCTCTTCTATTTTATGGGATTCATATGCCACACTACTCAATTTTATGCCTCTGGTTCTTCGTTAAGGAGTGTGATTAACATCTATCATTGTCAAATTTGCATTGAAATAGAAACCATTGCTTTGAAGCATCATGGAGTTGAACTCCACATTCTGGAACTGATGTGATTCTACACACACCAGTCATCCTAACATGGTTTCAGGTTAAGGCCAGTTGCTGCATATCTATAACTCGTAGAGTTAGCCACCCTTTTGACCTCTCCAGAGTGCTCCTTAAAATTTCCCTTCTTGTGCTTCATCTTTCTGGTCACCTAAGCATTCTCAGAAACTACAGCTAGACTTAAGCAAATGCTGCTTTTCCTTTCCAGATTGTATAAACAGCAATAAACAACAACTCGGCAACATACTTCTGTCAAAGAAGTTGCTTATATTAAACAGGAGGAATAAAACTAAGAAAAAAGAAGGCTGTAATACAACACAACTCTGTAGTCATATCCATTTTAAACTGAGATGGGATATCCAAGGAAAAGCCAAATTTCTTCAGACTGCTTAGAAATGCAAGAAGTAATTCCACAGTTACCCTATGGAGGAAATTGGATGTTTTTTCATCTGTTGTTCTTTACACATGTTGCTTCTCATAAAGCCACATTTGGCAACAGCCAAATAAGCAGGATTTCCTCAAATAATCGCTCATACTTCACGACTTACATTTCAGAAATGTGTCCCAAGGTGTCCTACCTCCACTCTTCCTGGGTAAGATTCTCACTTCCATCTATGAGCAATTAAGTCCATGTGTTCAATCAATAATAATTCTAGAAACCCAAAAATAAATCCATATTAATAAGGTAAGCAATGTAGTATAAGTATATGTTTATGATTTAAAATTTTTATATTTCATTCTGTGTATTGTAATACCTAGTACTTCATTTCCAGGCAAAAGAGTTTCTTTTTTTTTCCTGTGTTCACAAAGCAAATATTATCAACTGCATAATAAACTTGATTACATTCTTTAGGAGTGATTGAAATTGGATGCCCTAAAGCCATAGATAGATTGCATTAGACCTATTGCTGTGAAATTGCTGTATCAGACACCAACTGTAGAAATGTCTCCACTTCACAAGAAGAGCATTTGACTAACATTTTCTTGCTAGTCTGGAAATACTCAACCTGAGCTGATAATTTCAAAGCTGTGACTTTGTTTTCTGGCAAATAACATTCAGAGAGACCCCAGATTATTTCTGTTATGGGATCATTAAAAAAATAAATAAATAAAATCTAAAAAATATATACATCTTGACAACTTTTGTAAAATACACTTATATTTGCAGTTCATTCCTTCCAAAAGATTGTTGAACCTAGCAACATTGGGTGGAAAACAAATTCAGCAAAGACATTTGACTCAGTGTAAACAAGTTGGGAAAACATTTTTTAGCCTATTTCCTCAGAAAATTTGCTTGTATGTCCATCTATTCATCTGTCTCTTTGTACCTCCCAGTAGTGTTATCTTTCACTGTTTTCCAGTTTTAACCAATCTGTAGAAGTTATAGTATAATAAGTTTTCATACACTTTTAGAAAAGAGGCAGCAAAATAGAGGGAAGAAAACAACACAGCAGAAGCTATATGCTGCACTCAACACTGATAAGTCTTAAGGGGTTGCCCATGAATAAATGACAGTACAAACAATCCTAAGAGAGGAAAAGGTTGGGCCAGTGTTTATACCTCATGAGGCATCAGACAACCCAGATTCGAGGCACAAGTCACGGGAGCCCAGACCCAATTTTCCTTTTCCTCATGGAACCAGGTACTGATCCAGCCATTAATTATCATTGGTCATGCTGATCACTGGCATCAAGTTCACTGCAGTGCACATAATAATCATAAGAGACATATACTAATTAAATGGCTGGGAATACACTTGTACCACTTGTACACATTCAGTATTTAAATTTTTCTACAATGTTAGTGGTAAGAATAGTAATAGCAGAACTTCAGAATTATGTATTTGTTTGTTTGCTACCACAGATCACCCAAATAATCTAGAAAATTGACAAACATTTTAACCTTATTTTCAGAGATAAGGCAAAGGAGGCAATGCTTGCAGGTAACTTACAGAGGTAATAAATAAATAAATAAATAAATAAAACCCTTATCCCTCAGGCTCCAGCACTATCTTATAACTGTTTGATTATGTCACCAAATAACTGCAGGTGCTGGAGCAGTAGTTAGTAAACACCATCACCCCAGAACCTCATTGAACATTTTCCATGATATCACTCAGTATCAGAGCAACAGCATGAGTGTAAATGCTCTCCTCTGCCTAACCTTCTAGACATTAGTCCATGGTCCTTTCACCTTACCCATGTTCTCAACTTTATACATAGACTATATAAAATTGCCAAATCACCATATAGTTAAGTGGTTCCAGGTTTATATTACAGTATTCATTGTGGTTGGGAAAATATTCTCAAATACTGTTTAAACTTACAATAACTCTTCAGAACTTGTTTTTATATTTGACTGTGGCCTTTTATCTCTTCCTAGTGCAGACAGGGACCTGACTCCACTAATCTGCAACTGATTTGTGTGATGGCAACATTTCCAGCTGCACAAGTGCTGTAACATCTACACCTAAATTAGCTCATGAGTCAACATAACCAGTTGGGTTATTACATGTATTGCATCAATTATCTACAAATGAAATACAGCTGTGTTGTCTGTTGCACCATTTTAAAACATCTACTTAACGAGCCTCAGAGCTCAGATGATTGGGAGCATTTGGTGACAACAAATATAAAAGAAACCTAATCTGGTTCTACATTATCCAGCTGTAATTATTATTATTATTATTTTTTTTTTTAGTAGAACCAAATCAGGTGTTTACCATAAACATAGGCAGTACTTTTAGTTTATTTGCTAAATAAGAGCTGGACACAAGAAGCATGCCTATGTCACAGTCAAAGGTTTTCACTTGCAAAACAAGGTCACCCAGGTCTTTGTGACAGACACTTGAATAAAAAAAAAAAAAAAAAAAAAAAAAAAAAAAAAATGGATTTTTTTCCAGCAGTTCAAGATCAGGCTGACATTTTGATTGATCCTCCTTAATCTTTTTCACATTTTCTTTTACTAAACAGGGCAGCATCACCATGGCCTCACAGTTTCCTCCATTTCTGAGAGGAGGGGGAGCAGGGGATTTGGAGGGGAAGCACAGGATCGGGGTCTGGGAAGTTGTCTCCATATTTTCAGCAGTTGAAAGAATCTCCAGAGAGCTCCCAAATTGCCTGTATACTTTTTTATGTGCGGCATGTTTGGCACCTGTTTTCAATTGCATCTTCAGATCAGAAGATCCTCCTACTTGGGGTCTGCAAGCCTGGCCATAGCATATAAAACGTCCTGTGCATATGGCTGTCATTTCTGTTTTCTTTGCAAATGATTTCTGCTCCATGTGTAGGTGAGAGTCTTGTCTGAGGCCTGCTTACATCATATGTATGGAACTTGATCCCCACTGTAGGAAGTACGTATGGAGGGCATTTGTTTAAACTTTTGGTCAGTGGGGGTCATCCTCATTGTAAATGGATTTTCACTCATAAACTATGTGAGATTAGTTTAAGTCATCACTGGAAACCCCAGCTTTGCAGAATTCATGGCACATGAAAGCAAGATGACTTCTAGTTCAAATTTGTCCCCATGCAGCTTCCATATGCTGGCACACGGGCCAGCAGCTTTCACACGACTATACATCACAGCTGCAACAATGAGGGCTGGGGACATTCCACAACAGAATAAACTGTGGTACACCCTTTCCTAGAAAATAGCTGTCTCTATGAAGAAGTGAGATCACCAGAAGGAAGCTGACCCTTCTGCTCATGTGAGGGTGGCCTTACTTGCTCTGCAATTCCCTGATGTCTGACCTGGAGACAGTCTGGGCTTAAAATCTGAGCAGGCTTTTAAACACCCACATTTTGGGGAGTCTAGAGAGCAATGCTTGGCTGAGCTCATGACTGAGGTATGGTGTGGGAATAGAGGTCAGTATGAGAATGGAAGTTAAAGAAGGATAAAACAGACCTTAAAATAAATGTTTAACCTCTGGCTTAAACAGGCTGTTCAGTCACAAAATGTCACAGCAAACAGCCAACGTGCCTGGAGAGGTAAGCTAACACTCGCTCTTCACCTAGGGTACTATGCAAGCCAAAGTGACCCAAGAAAGCCAAAGAGGGCTTTTCTTCCTGATAGGGACATCTGCAGACACTCAGCAGCTGTCCAGCAGCAGCAACACCCTTTGGCAGCATCCCAGACCCCCCAGGGAAAGTCTGCTGCGGTGGTGCCCAGAGGCAGGGCCTGGGGGAGGCTGCCCCAGAAACATATTTTGGGGCTGAGGGACCGCAATGCCCATGCTGCAAAGCAGATGCCTCTGAGGAGGCAGCCCATGTGGCAATGTACAGCTGATTGATCTATCTTCTCCTACATAATGTTTTTTAACTGTCAGAAAAGCAGCTTGGCAGAGCCAGTAAGGCATTGTGAAAGAAACACAGGGTTGGCTAGGCAGAAGTACTGGAGACAGAAGAAAACATCCTCCAGTGTGACCAACGTGGGAGGCCAGATGAGTGGGTGATTCCAGAGCCTTCCCCACAAGTAAGAGGTCTGGAGTCACCTCCTGATGTGTGCCCACCATTAGCTTCCAGCCCACCTCACAGGGTGCTCAGGTCCCAGCCTGGGTGCCCAGAGCTCCCTTGGCCTCCCTAAAGGTGCCATAGCACTGTGTGGCACATGGACCAGGGCTGGCCACTCAGAAGGAATGGCACATCATATGAAGGAACGGGCTGATGCCACTCTCCCAGGGACTCGAGTGAAGTTTTGGTTCATAATATCCAAACATCCTTGATGCTTACATTCCTCTAGACAAAGGCTTTCACACTTGAGACCCCCAGTGTTTTCCTTCCCATTATCATGATTACAGAGCATGTAATCCTCCTTCTCCTCTTTTTTGCCTTCATTTGATCTGTCATCAAGGAGCTGTTTTCTTTGCTCCCCTGGCCACTGTGCCCCTCCCAGCCCTGGCTATCTCTGGGAAACACACGCATGCACACATGGCCTTTACTGTAGGCCATCCCCCAAAGCGAGGAAAAAAAAAAAAAAAAAAAAAAAAAAAAAGAGGAAAGAAAGAAAGAAAAAACAAGATCAAAAAGTCACAAGTGTAGCAGATGTCAAGTGGTCCCTCAAGACCTCTACTTAACCCCTTCCTCAGGCTTTACTGGACTTTGACAAGAAATCAATCAGAAGGAAAAGCAAAGCTTTTCTAAAACTTTACTGTGTTTTATTATAAATCAAGGCTCGGTTTATATATCCCAATGCCTTGCTCAACTGCAGGAAACATTTAATAAAGCCAGAGCTGGCTTAAAACCCTGGCTATGAACCTACTTACTACTAATTGGGGTTGTTTATGACTTTATGTAATAAAGTTTGACATTGCAAACTGTGAACACTTTTTACAGTACTTCCTTCTCTTTCTGCCCCTGAAATGTCATCTAAAACCAGGTGTATGAAATGTCTGTGCAGCAGTTAAGCAATCAATGCCTCTTATCTAAATGACAGAGATGTATGGGGCATTTAAAGCCTAATGATTATAAATGGGGGAGAAAATAAGCGTGGAGGAACTTTTCCATCTTTTTTCTCTAAGTACAGTATGCCTTGCAAATTTATCATATTCTCTGCAAGCCACCTCAGGATTGCCTACAACTCCTTACACAATGAAAAATTGCAGACCATTTTGCAGAGGGAAAATATCTTCTCAGATTGCAGTTTTGTCTACAGTTTGGGGAATACTGTCCAAACTAAAACTGAAATTTTTTAATAAAAAACAGTAAGTCAGCCTGAAAAGATAGAAAACTCCAAAAACAGTTGGAACAAACCATTGAAAAATGATTTTCCTGTGTGCGCAGTGGACTTTCAAGGTCCTCTGAAGACTGTTTTTTTTCTTCCTAATGATGTATTTTATTCTGAGTTAGTTTTAGTTTTCAGCTGCTGGTTCCAGTTCTGCAATCAGTTCTACCCTGGCAGACCTTTTCACCTAGGCAGAGATCCTGTGAGGGCTTTTCATCTTTGCACAAGACATAACTCCCCCAGTTAGATCAGATTGCAGGATCAGGGCCTAAGCATGAATACATCCAGTCCTCTCAGGAAATGCTTGACTCGGCCAAAGAAGTGTAACCCAAGAAACAACGCTCTACTTGGTATGGAAAAAGCAACTTCACTGAATATATTAGTCTGTAGTGCTCTGCCATCACAACCAGCAGCTACAAGAAAAGGTGATGTTCTTACCTTCTCTGACATGCCAGTCCTCTCCCAGGATCATTTTGGAAGACTAAAAATATAAACGAATTCTGCGCAAGCACAAGGGTCTGTAATTATGGCTCTTCATGCATGACTGGCACCTTTATTGTGTATGATGCAGTTTGATCTTTATCTACCTGATTACAGGCAAAAGGAGAATGGGGACATGGCCTTCATCTCTACTTTACCTCCACCAGCATTGCGGTACATTTCAGCCTATTGTCTATCTTATCACTGGCAACCCAGCCACTTTCCAGGATGCAATAATGGATGTTTCTGTCCAGTGGCTGTAGCTCATGTTCAGTTTATCTGTTCATGTATTATAGTCTAACAACCTCAGGGGACCTGAGTCCATCCAACTAATACCAACCAATTGCACTTGCATAGAAGGTTCAACACCAGATCTACCTTCAGCAGTCACACCCTTTCCCCATATTTTTTTCCTTGTAACTTATGTTCTACAAAAAACTGTGCCTTGCCTGATAGCTGAGGACAATGAATTTCATGTATTGAGGTGTGTGTTCCAGAGGCATCCATCCAGAAAACTGAAGGTGGAAACTCAGGTCATGCAGGCTAGTACTGCAAGGATGAAATCCAGCATCATGGACCCAAAGCACCAGAAGACACAGTGTGACATGCAAAAGAGTAAGACCTCCATCAGCTTACATAATCTGAGCTGAACACCTCATAGCCAAAGGACGAAGGTAGGCATCACACTTAACGGTACAGGGAACAGCACGTTATTCTATGTACATCCAAGTTGTCATGAGCTCTGGGCCAGGTATGCAATACTTGGCAGCCTTGTAAATGTGTCTAGGTATCTAAGCATGTGATTAGATCCCATCTGACTGGGATATTCAAATGAGCCTAAGCAGGATAGACATCTAGCACCAATTTTTCCTAGATCCTCATCTTCTAATTTGTCTTGGTGTGTATGAAAATTTTCATAAGTATCTATCTATCTGTCTGTCTACCTACCTACCTATCTCCCCACCCACCCATCAACTCCTGGTATGTGTAAACACCTTTGAAATGTTGGTACTTCAGTCAGGGGTCTATGGAGCATTGCCTTCTTACATAGCTAGGTAAATGCATTCAGAATGCTTCTAGTCAAAACAAAAATGGGCAAATCCTTTTTTTTTTTTCTTAAATTGTCAAGAAAAAAAAATGTCTAGAACATAGCCAGAATGCATGATGCAGCGTCTAACATACTATTATATATTATTCACTTCATTCCTGTAACCAAGGGGTTCCTTTCTGTGTCTTTTATAGATAAAATAGTGTTAAATCAAGTCAGCTTCTCTTTTTTCTTGATGTCCAAAGAGGATAAAAATATAGTGCAGGTGTAATTAATCTTTTTTTAAAAAGCAGTTCACCTTCCTCAAAGTACCTCTACAATAGTATGTGGGGAAAAAAAAAAAAAAAAAAGAGAGAGAAATGGCCCTCTCTAGTACTACAGGATTTCTCTCTTTAATCAAAAGCATTTGATGGCTGATCATTAATAACGTGTTTGTCAGTAACTGTAGTCTGGATCAAACACCGTTCTTTGAACTGGAGTATCATATTTGGGTACATTGCAAGTCCACAGTGATTTTTACACAGCGTTTTATTTTACCTTTTCCTTGTGTCAAGAGATTCAAATTACATATGAACTGACAGGCAGATGCAATAGATCCTCTGCAGAGAATGATGATAGGCAATGGGTTTTGTAACTTTTCAAAGTGGACTGCCATATTTCAAGTGTCTAACCTGGTGATGAATCAGCTATCATTTACCATTAAATGCTTTGGTCTCTGCCTGCAGAAATGTGGGGTTTGGGGTGTGTTTATGTCTCTTTTCTCCTTTCTTTTCTCTTTTCTTTTCTCTCTTTTCTTTTCTATTTTTTTTTCTTTTATTGTCTTTTCTTGTCTTTTCCCTTGTCATGAAACACAAAAAATGTCCAGTTTTGCTTTTATTAAAATCCACCCCAACACTTCAACACAAACTGGATAAAGCCCCAAATAAACCTATGAAATTGCTTCAATTTGCAACATAGTCATATTCTTGAAGAGATAGCTTTGTCATTAACATCTTCTACAGCCATCAAACTCTGTGAGAATGTCTAAATGATTATGTCTGGCAGCATTATTCTAGGAAGAAAGAAGGAGAAGAAGGAAAGAAGGAAAGAAGGAAAGAAGGAAAGAAGGAAAGAAGGAAAGAAGGAAAGAAAGAAGGAAAGAAGGAAGGAAAGAAGGAAAGGAAGGAAAGAAGGAAGGAAGGAAGGAAGGAAGGAAGGAAGGAAGGAAGGAAGGAAGGAAGGAAGGAAGGAAGGAAAGAAAGAACAAAAGAAAGATGAAATTTTACAAAGATTTCAGAGAGTTTGATATTTTTATGGTTTGTCTAATGGCTCTGAAATTGGCATACACAATGCAGCGAAATGACAGATTGATGATCACCACAAATATCAAAGAATATCACCTGCTGGCCCAAATAGGGTATACCCTTATGGTATCATATTCTTCTTTTGCTTTTTATTATGCTTTACTTAAAAAGGTCAGGGTAGACTGAGAATCCCAATGAAATTCAATCTCTCCATTTAACAGGGAATCTAGTAAGATGTCTTGAATAGTATAAGAAAACTGTATTTTGAGGACTTGAGAAATCCCAAGGGAGTCTTATCCTGCCTACAGATGAAATACAACAGACCTGATACTCTATTCATATTCAAGCAATATTTTACTTCTTATTTTTAATTGCAATTCTATTACTCATCTTTTCAAGCATTAGCTTTATGTACAGCTATAGAGTTTGTGCGAAACAACATAGAACACCTAGAGAAATGACCATTTACAATGGTTAATTCTTTTTGCATGATGTTTTATAGCGAGATGTAGTCATCATCATCATCATCATCATCTCTCCAAACTCAGGAGTACAGAAGCCTGGAGCTAAAAATACAAGTCTACCAGTAGTAATACACCTGACCATATATCTTCTCCATATAGTATATGAGGAACACAGGAATATGATCCTATTAAAGAATGGTTTCTTCATCCAGATTTCCATTGGCATACAACCCATAAACTCATATTTCAGAATATCAGACGCAGTCCCACAGAACAATGTGTCATACCATAGTTCTTTGTCAATTCCTTTTTTCCAGAATGCAAAGAAGCCATCTTGTTTAACACTATGACAAGATAGTAGCCTCATATACCCTTCTCCCACCTCTTATGGAGGTGTTAGCCCTTCAAAGATTATTGCCTTTTAATGTATGCATGCAAATAACTGAAAAAAAGTAAGAGTCTGAGACAAACATCTCTCAGCTTTTAAAAATCACTTCTACTGTGGAATAAAACAAAATCATTCCCTTTTTACCAGGGTAAGTGAGACAGATATTAGTTTGGTTGTCTTCACCTGGGACAATGTCACTGTTAAGAAGATCTCTTTCAGAGGTTTTCTTGGTAACCTAGAGTCAGATTCTAGTTTTTTATTCTTTAGACACTGTTTATGTATGCTTGAATCTAATTAAAGCAATTAGTCTACCTGATGTCATGACTACTAAAACTGCATGCAGTTACTTCTGAAGAACAATGCTCAGCTCCCTTTGCTGTGGAGTAGGCCCTAGACTTCAGACAAAATATAGGCAACTTTAAGAAAAAAAATACAGTTTTAAAGTTACATACAAGACTTTAATCTTCAGCCCACTCAGCAACAAAAACAGCCATCAGATCAGTATGTGCAATAGAAGGCAAAATGTTCCTGCAGCATCTGTCATCTCTGACAAGACACTTACAAAAATCCACATCCCCTTTTTCTTCTCTGTTCTCATCTCCACCATCAGTCTGTCTTCAAGCCACAGGTGGAAACCACTGAAGCGTTCTTGAATTATTTGTTAACATATGATGTGTGCAGTGTATTTTTAGGTGGAATAGGTTTTGAGAAGCAGCTTCTGAAGGATGAGTCAGACCTTCACACTCTGTGATAGCCCCTCAGGAGGGTATTCCTCAGCCAAGTCCTCATGTTAATGATAGAGGACAGAGGGACTGAGGTCAGGAGATACTGTAGGCTATTCTCCTTAGCTGACACTTGAAATAAGTCCCAGAGACTGACAGCTGTATCAGGATTTTCCAATGGAAATTATAAATCAGGGAATTATAGCCTGGTTCCTGATTCTGTTTCATGTGTTTCCCTGAAGTGACTGAAACCTGGTAACAGGTGAGAATTCAGTTCACAGTGTGTAAAGAAAGCGAAGATGTACTCAGGAGCAGAAGTAGGCAGCAACTCAGGTGCCAAAATATTTTTCTGATGGATCAGAAAGTAGCTCAGCTGAATATCTTACCTTATGGTGGTATACTTTAGTCTAGTCAACTGCCCCTTAAATGAATTCAAATGTCTTCTCCCTTACCATTTTTTTGGAATTAGGATCAAGGTCTACTCCCAAGAAAGTCAGTAGAAAGGTGCCCTACATCATGATCTGGAGCACCTTCTCACCTCTTGAGCTCTCTTTTGGTGGAAAAAGTTAATGCACCTGTTGGTGAATAGCAAGAACATCTCTAGAGGACAGTGGTCTGGAAAGATAAACAATTCTCCTGAGAAGTCATTACAGCAGTTTTGGCATTTAAATCTTCAGGAGTCATTGCAAGTAAATTGTTGGCAAAGCAACGAATATCTCCAAATTTTAGGACAGATCCTGTCATGAGAACTTCAGTCTGATCTGATTTTGTAATATAAGCCATCCTACTTGGATGCAATCCATTCAGGAGAAAAAAATAAATAGCAATAATAATCATTTTTTCTTTATTAAATCCTTCAGAATTACAGAAAAAAAAATACTGAGATATTCATTCATATACACTCTCAAAGGATAAAGTTCAACTTTTTTTTTTTTAAGTTTTAAATTTTTAGGCAGAAACTAAATTTAGCCTTAGCAAAACCTGGCAGCATTTTCTTAGAGAAGCAATCGAGTTGTTATAGAAAGGCAAAAGTCTTCAAGTTTTGTGGTGTATCTTACTACACAATAGAGTTCTCATCACGTTTGTGTAGTTAGGCATAGTGGTTAACAGAGGATGGACAGTGCTGGAAAGTGTCTGTTTCCAAAGCAGAGAACATGTCTCCTGTCTCTTAACACTGACCCTACCTTGGACCTTCATCTTGAGATGACTGAACAAGCAGCTCTTTCTCTGTGACAGTGTATTTAATCCAGACTCTTATGAGGCTGCCTTGGACATACCAGTTACTGCTAACTGTGCATGGACATTGACATGTGTTCCTTAGAATCCATAGTGATGTAACAAAACCCATTTTTGTTTGGATTGTGAAAAATCTCTTGCTGATGATGATACAGACCCTACAATCTTATTTTTCCATAGCTGCCTTTTTGCTAGTTATTGCTCAGTTTGGTTTTGTTGGATTTGTTTGCAGTGGTCATCACTATATCACCTTAAAATATTACAGTCAGACATATTTGTATATTAATGTCTAGGAATCATGAAACACTGTTTACAGGGTTAGAAAAGACAGCATCTGGGAGAAAAGGAGAACAATCTCTTCCATACAATGAGTTTGCTGTCTCCACCCAGGCTCAGCACTGGGCATGGAGTTTTTATTGGGTTCATTTTTGCTGGTATAGGAAATTGGAAACTGAGAACATTAAAGGAACAAAGATCTGAAATAAAAAACAATAATCACACCAGTTTTTGGACATGAAATGTAATGTATTGAGCAGCAACTGTATGTTCTTTGGTTGGCACCAAAACAGCTTCACAGTGTGCTCGGTTAAGAGGGAAGCCCAGAGAAGAGCAGCTTGCACCTCAACTACATGGGCCACCACAAAATGTAGAGCAACATTGTTCAGAAGCAGCCAAATAACAGTGATTTATTGGAAGAGCTGTGGATGCATTTTTAATACAGAAAAATACTGCTTTCAAGAGGTTACTTTCTAAGACTTGTGATCAAGATTCTGACAAAATGATAGGCCTGTGAGTTGCCAACCTGCATAAAAATCACTGACTTCTGCAACAAGAAAATTACAGGACCCAGCTCTTCTTCTGGAGAAAGAACAGAGAATATGGTGCTCCATCAGTCTTCCCTGCATGCAGCAAATAAATCTACATGACACTAGGAAGCTTATATCACTTGTACCCAACTGCCAAGCATAAGCAAAGCTGGCACTCAACTAATTTGTGAAGATAACAGCACAGAAAAGAGAAATCACAAAGGGAACACACTCCCAGAACTCCTTAAAAGGAAATGTATAAATAAAAGATAAAGGAGGTGAATGATGAGCTGGTGAGAATCATACAAGGCTAAGAGTAGCAAATGCACCATCCTGTCATTTTAGTGGAATAGGCAGACCCTAAGGGATTTCTTGTCTGTCCTGCAAGTACACCAAGGTTATGGATGGTAAACAGTGGCATCCTGTGTCTCAAAAATCATAACACTAGATAAAAGCACTTAACTCATGATATTCAGACATCCAGCAGAATGCATCAGGACCTGTAACTGGAAAAGAGTAGGTTCAGTGCATGGGCTAAAAACTTTTTGAACTTTGAGGGAATATGCAGAGAACGTGACATGAAGGAGAAAATGCAAATACACAGC
Source organism: Heteronetta atricapilla (assembly GCA_011075105.1). NCBI lineage: Eukaryota > Metazoa > Chordata > Aves > Anseriformes > Anatidae > Heteronetta > Heteronetta atricapilla. Next base: position 28,864,057 of record CM021763.1, on the reverse strand, counting down.
AGCGGTGACAGGCATGGTCTAAGCATTAGAAAGATCCCTACCATCATAAACTGCCTCCTTATCATGAACTATTCATTCAGACTTCTGGACAGTAACAGCAGCCTATACTGATCACAGAGACAAGTACTCAGAAGCCCTGTGCATGAAATGAGGCAGTTTCTGACTGTGGACGTAATTTACCTGTGGACAGTTTGTGCACCTTGTCAGTGGAAGGACACCATTCACATTCTACTTTTATTACACTGCAGACAGTTTAAAGGCAAAAATGGTAGAAGTTTTAGAGACAGACAAATATGCAGGATCAGAAAGTGTTATGAGAATGAGCTAAAGACCTTCCAGAAGTATGACAAAGAGATTCTTTCATAGGTACAATTATGCAGGACAATCTATGCAAATGCACAAATCACTCCACTGCAGCAATGGCTCACTATGTACTAATGTGACATTACAAATACATTCACTCCACACACAGAGTCACAAAACCTAACAATGGATAGAATGGCTGGAGAGATGAGCACCCTCATGAAACAGGATCAGTAGAGCCCAAGCTGCTAAGCAACAAGAAATCCTTAGGATAGGCTCTTGTGAAATCAGTCTCAGGAAAGAAAAAAAAAAAAAGAAAAAAAGAAAAAAAAAAACACTTTGTAATGACAACCTGCTGTCATCACAAAACTTGTACCCACTACATCAACCATGGCTCCTCTAAGAATCCATTTGTTTTTTTTTAAAGGGCGGGAGTACAGCTGAGGGGAAAAGGGGAAAATAAATTAACTCAAAAACAAATAAAAAGCTGAGGCAGAGGGAGCAGAGAGAAATAAAACTTTGAAGAATTTTATGCTATTTTCTGACTTTATTGACTGCAAGAAAGATAATTAGAAAGATAACCAGGTTAGAAGACTGTGGGTAGCTGTTGTGAGTTTTGCTATCTCAAATGAATTCAACAGAAGTCTGTTTTGATGGACAGCTTCCTGAAAGAGGAGGGACAAAATAATATCTGTAGCAACATGAAAGCTCTGCTCAGAGGAAGAGTTTAAGGAAAGAAGACAGACTTCATGGGAGAAAGAATAAAGGCTGGATGATACATTTTCTTGTCTTTTTCTTTCCTTTCTATATGTGACAGAAAATGGAGAATTCTGTTCCCACTGAGTGGAGCAAATCTCCAGAGAATTCTCCAGGTACTTACTGGAACAGTTGTGCAGGCTGTTTGTGCTGAGGTCAAAAGTTAAACCAAAATTTAACTTTAAAATCATATTGGAAAATTTGCTTTGGCAAAACAGAGTCCTCAGGGCTAACCAGCGAGTTAAATGATTACGGTTTTACTTGGAACAGTTCATAAAAGAATTCCCAGTTTGGGCTTGACAAACTTCCTTTCTCACCTGTGGTTTTTGTTAGCTTCCTTCTACCCTTTCAAGAACAAATCTGACTTTCTGAAGCTCCACTGCTTGTCATCATTAAGTGAAATGAAAAGCTTTTGTTAACCAGTTTGAATTGTTTGACTGTGATGAAATAGTTTTGATTAGAGAATGTTTTATGTTACTTTCCAGAGTTTATTTTTCCTTTTAAAGGTAATATGAGACCAGAGGTTAGATTTAGAGTTTTCTTAAGTAAAGTAGTTTGTCCAGAGGCAATATTTTGGTAAAGGAAAAGCTATCTGTCTTCACTTGCATTATGCTTGCTGTTTGTCCTCTTCATTATATGAAATGCATTTTACCCACTGTGTTTCCAATACCATTAGCAGTCGCGACTTGCCATTGACCCCTTTAGGACAAGTACATGCTCTTAATGTGAGCTTTGTAATTTCTTATGAAGCAACAGAGCTGAGCTACTTTCTCGTTCTGCTCTAAGGGGATTTATAATTCCCCATAAGTAGCAAATAGACATGTTCATTAGCCTGACATGGAAACGGAGAAACCAGGAGTGAAAAGACTGTAATGAGAACTGCATCAATCCCAAGCAATATTATTTGGATTCAATGTGTAGCACAAAAGGAGCAATTGACAAAATAGAGTAGACTCAAGTTGGAACTGGAGGAATATAGAAATTTGTATAGGAATTTTTTAAATCTATACCATCTCCATTGTGGGGAGTGTGGTCCTTTAAAGAATGACTACTTCTGAGAATCAACATTACTGCAAATGACATTGATCAGACATATCAAGGGCTAAGACATAACTGTAGACAAACAGATTGAGATAAATACTTGAACAGTAAGCTGCCAAGGTTCATGACACAAGTGCTTCCATCACACAGTGGGCATTTAATCCTCAGGAGCAATATTTAAGGGAAAATTGAAAATACATGGTTTAATACATGTGGATTCCTGTAGTGTGCACACACAAAGAAAACAAGAATATTTATTTTTGAACAATGATGACCAAGATTGAAAAAGCAGGAGTCAATTCCAATGAGGAAAGGTGTCCATAAAATTAGCAACGCATCATTACATGTCTCTATGTGAAGGGTCATCGTGGCTTTCAATATCTTCTGTCCCATGGACAAGGAAGTGAGCTTCAAGGTAGGCTCTGGACATTGTAACAGTACCAAAGGTAATGTCTCCTTTTCTTCTGCTCCCTGAATATTTTTGTGAGGCACTGATGTAAGTACCACTTCCACAAACCCTGCTACTGATTTTATGGGTATTCCATACCCAAACAGAAGGAGAAAATGTTGCTCATCTGAACTCAGAGCTAGTTGGGAAACCTAAAAGTCATTTGATGCTTGAATGATAAACATCACCAGAAAGCCTTGGGTGCCTCCTTCATGCCACAAATCTGCAGTGACTGCATCACAACTGCATCAGAGAAGCTTGGCCAGGTTCGTTGTACACGTCAGAAGCAAGGCCCATGGACAGTTGGTGCAAAGTATCCCAGTGCAAGGACATCACCACTTCGGTACTTGTTTTGTGTATTGTTGCCCACTTTCTGTACTAAGTATCCCAGGTGCCAAAAATGCTAGGAAATAGCCTTTTGCTACAAAAAAAAAAAAAAAAAAAAAAAAAAAAAAAAAATCTATTTCCCATAAAACTTTTCATTGAGAGCCTAGATATCACCAACTGATCACCTGGGGGGCTTGGTAATGTGAACCTTTGAAACCTTGTGTTCAGAGTCCTGGAGGGTGCAGAAGAACTTGTGTTTTTATATTTCCATACAATTTGCTTCTGCATCTGTTTTAAAAGAAAGTGACCAATAACGAATGACCCATGCATACTTCATCTCTGTGTATGCATTCTTCTATAATTTACAAAGTTGCTAAATCAAATTAGAGTTTTTAATCTCAGACACTTATAAAAGCTTACATAACTGCCCATTGAAATATTCCACAGACGATAAATAAACAAACACATTAAAAAAAAAAAAAAAAAAAAAAAAAAAAAAAAGAGGCAAGAAAAGCCCAGGGCTTTTTATGTCAACAGCCATGGGCTGGTATGCACCCAAGAATGAATGAATGAAACCCCAGACTGTCATTTAGTGTTCACTTAGTATTTCATTCCATGGTTTAAAATCTCCCGGCCTGTCCCAGGGAGACATATCCTCCCTGGGATATCCTCATACTATCTTTAAATGTTAATCCAAGGATTACTGTATTTTTGTCACCTGACACTGTGCAATGACAAGACATGCCAAAGTCTATGAAAGTGGCTAACTTCTCTCTTTAGGGTACTTGAGCTTTTTTAGTTTTGAACACCAACATGAAAAATTAGTTTGTCAACCAAATGCTTACGGTTTGTTGTAGTACTAGAAGCTCTCCTTTCCTTAATACTCTTTCATTATAAATCACATATCTCCTTAGCATTTGTCTAAAAACAATACAAAATGCTGAGATGTCCCACAGTTTTTTATGTCATCTGCCCATGCAGCCCTTTAGAGAGAAAAAAAGCTTCTACCACCTGATCCACTGCCACTTCTAAGTACACTTATATCATCCCTCATTCAAATGAGTCCAGACATTTCTTACTAACTACTGGTTTTGCTTTGCAATGAACATGAGGATTCTGCCAGAGTCTTTGTGCACTCCATTGAAAGGAAGAAGAGATGAAGAGACATCCAAACTGAGATTAACACTGTGGGTTGTACATTCCTTCTGTCACATAATTTTGTAGGAGACTTGGAGAGACTGTAAGCCTCACCCAGAAGCTCACATCCTGCTCTGAGGAAGAGGAAGGATGTGACAATAGCACACTCTCCTCCGGTCACAGACGTTTAGATGGTGCCCCATGTTTCTCAGTGCACCTTACTACAGTGTCTGGATATGTGAGACTGAGATGTCATATTAAAAAATAAAGAAAAAATAACTCCTGACTATTTTGCGGTTACTGTTTTTATGGGGAGGAGGAGTATTTTTCTTGCTGATATGCTACCTGGGAAAGTATATAGTGCCTATATTTAATTAAGTTTGAAAAGAACCACTAAGCATTTGTGGTCCAATACCCCACTCAGAGCAAAGCTGATTTTAAAGTGAAGTCAGGTTGCTCAGCCCTGTCAAGTTGAGTTTTGTTATCCCCAGTGACAAAAATTTCATCACCCCTTTGGGTAATCTGTAGATTAAAAAGCCTAACCCTTCTTGACAAAAGACGTAGATGAAGGTACAGCTAAGGCATACTGCCTAATATCCAGGTGTTGCTTGCACAGAGCTGTAGAGAAACAATTCTTGGGCCATAGTAGAAGTTTTGCATTTACTTTTCACACATGCCACACCTCTGAGCTAGTCCTTTGCACCCCTTCCTGCAGTCTCACAACCAAAGAGTCTTGACCAGTTCTCAGCAAGTGATTGGACCAAAGTAAGTGCATTTCATTTGATCTTCTCCTTTTTGACCAGCATAGTTTTTCATGTTTTTGACTTTTAAAAAGTCAAAAACATACCACAGTCATGGCAGCACTGATCTGATTATTTTAGGGAGGTGAACTAGAGACGTCAGCTTTGTAGGTTCATTGCATTTAAATCAAAGAGCATTCTGCATGCTTTCTCTGATTTTCACTAGCATCTAAGTCTCTCTATGTTTTGATTGCTCAAGAACACCTATTTCTTTAATATACAATTATTTGTGACTTGTAGCAGTGTGAAACCAGCAGCCTTGGACAATACATTCTGCTGCTTTCCCTGAGAATAGCTACGTGTTTAGGACTGCTTTCCTAGAGGTATGCCAGTTCTGGACAGCGGGTGAGAGCTGCAGAGAGTAGTTTGCATTTAGTTTGGGTGAGACCTGCCAGCTAACTCAGTGACCAGGAAGAATTTTTTATAAAAACAACATTTGTGTACTATAAACTGAGGATGTAAAAAAGAACGCACGTCCAGCTGCAAACACACTTCCTCGTGTGTTATCTTAAATTAAATGCCAGAGAAGTTCTGGAAACACCCAAGCAATTAACTTTGTGTTTCCATAAACTCCACAGACACAATATGAAGGACTGTGATGAGGGTTGAGTGAATATTTTGCGGTGAAATCTAAACCCACTTAAACCAGTTAGATTCAAATTAGTCAGCTCACCACGTATGTTCCAGCTCAAGGTATCCTTAAAGAAATGCTGTAAGAGAGAAGTTTTCTCCCAGGTATTTTTCTCCAGCCACTCCCTCTTCATACTGTGATAAATGATTAAATCCCAAATAGGCTCTTAATCAAAGTTTGTGATTTATTAAGTAAATAAAAGCAAGCAAACAGCGCTGGGTGCGCCGGGAGTCTCTGCTCCACCAGGACACACATCTGTTACATCAGAGGGTTGATTTTTATGCTACTATACTAATACATATTTATCACTATTCCTAGAAAATGCAGGGTTATTATAATTAGTTCCCAGAATCCGGACCCTCTCCGGGCGCATGCGTATCAGTCTCTGGTGGTCTTCCTGGGGGTCTCTTGTGCTGAAGGCTCGTAGTCTTCCTCCCAGGCTTTGTCCTTCGGTCGTCCTTCAACTCCCCCCTTCTCCTTATTTGGTGGATCCCTTTACCAGGCATCAGAGGCTTCGGCAGCGTCTCATGCAGAAGTCAGCAGTTTCCAAAAAAGCTCCTTGGTCCTCTTATCTCCCAGACTCGAGTCTCAGTGTTCGTCCTTCAAGCCTTCTATTTACATGAACAGCTAGACCCTTGTTTTGCACAGTATAAGAACTAATTACTCTATTTCACACAGTACAAGAACTAATCACTCTATTTTTCTTAGATAGAAAGTTACATTTCACCATGCAGCCCTAGCATTATTCCATACACCACACGAATCAAATGAACATATTTCACAATTCCATTTTCCCAGCACCTTCCTCATGTACAGCAGTGCTTCCTGAAGCAGTGGAGGAGATGAGGTGGGACAGGCTGGGATCTCCTGCCTGGACTCCTTCCAGCAGGGCTTCTGCTTCTGATAGCATGAGGCAGGTCAGAAATGCCACCTGCAACATGTTTGGTGGTCATGGGAGGGAGCAGCAGTAAGATGGGGACTTCCCACATCCTCACCAAGAGCTACCACAGGTGGAGAAGGAACAAGGTTTTGTCCAGGTGACTTTTTTCAGTGTTTGAAAATTGAAAGCCAGGGTTGAAAAATAGAGGCAGGGGGCTGAAGGAAAGCCATGATGGAGGCAGAAGAGAGAAAGAAGGGGAAAATATGGTTTTCTCAGAAGGATATTGGGACAGTAATGGGCTGAAAAGACAGAGAAAGAGTAAAAAAGTGTGAGCAGAAGGAATAAGAAAAACAAGAAACTACAGCAAAAAGTCTTTGTCAGACTATCATGTGGTCATGATGGCAAAGCAGAGGTGGAAAAGCCCTCAGTAGAGATACATTTTACCCAGACAAGAGGAGAAGGAGTTTGAAAAGAAGTAGTGGGGGAGTAGGAAATTTGCCTCCATGTTTCCCTTCCCCTTTGTATGAGCATACTCAAATATTTCTGAAGTGTGCTGGCATCTCTAATTTTCATCTCCTCTTTCCACACCATGTCGCATCACAGCATCAACTGCTCACATGTCAACAGCTCCGGGGACCACACACAAGCACCAGAGCTTCTTGGTGCTGCCTCCTATTTTTATTTCTTTCAACTACTAGCAAATGTGAGCCAGCAGCCTCCCAGAGAGCTCCCATACACTTTTCTACCAACCCAAGCCTCTGCAATGGTTAAGCCAAGAGCCTCAGGATGCTAAGACTATGTATTGAGACCAAAAGCCAGAAACCTCTCCAAAACCTAAGTTTGCAAGCAATCCCAGCAAGTCAGATGCACTGCACTAGAGAGTAATTAAAGGGTTATTCTACAACATTGGGCAAGTAACCTCAAGGCCATGAAGCCAGATGTATTGGTGTTCACCTTTGACATCAGCCTCACTTTGTGAAAGTAAGTCACAGATACCACTAATGCCAATACATTTGCTAAGTAGACCTAATGAGACCCTGATACTGTAATAGCTTGTTTCTTGACATCATCCTAGCAAATTAGGGGCACCAGAGGTCTCAAGTCACACCCCAAACCTTGTGAGTGTGTTTGTGTCTGCATATTTCTGCAGCATCTGAAAACTGCAACTAGACTTGCTTCTGCTGCAGCAGACTCTTTGGCAAGTTCCTGCCTTTCTTCTGTCTCCTTTCATCCCTTTTCATCTTTGAAGACTTCCTTTAAGCTATACCTGTCTTTAAGCTATTTTCTACATGTTGGTTCTGTGATCTGTCTTTATTATTTTTCTCTTCATTCTCCCTAGGTTCCATATGATCACGTTTCACTTGTTTATTTGTCATTATATGCCAATGAGTGACAACCCCTAATCCCACTTCCATTCCTCTGTTCAGGACTTTAAGCACTGCAGTGGTGAGGCACTTTACAAATCCCACTATTATTATTTATGGGATCCTTGCTGTTCTACATGCAACACAAAAATGATATGCAGTGGACCTTGATTTTCTTCCAACACTCTTTTATCAACTGTAACTGCAAAACAGTCAAATGCATTAAAAATGTGATGTAGCTAAGGAGTTTATTAATAGGATAAAATTGACACTAGTTGTAACTTAACTTGAGACTTGAGTAAACTAACTGGCAAAACATTCTGATTTATTTTGCATGGTGAGAATATGATCACTGCATATTTACAACAATGGCTGAAGATAAGTACGTTCTGTAAAGTGCTACTGAAATGTATTTCCTTCATTTCCATGACAGCAAAAGGAAGCAATGAGTGCCTTAAATCACAGAAAATATTTATGATATGAAAGATAAATGGAAGCCACATTCATCTACTGCAGCATGCAGAGTGGCCAGTATTTTACAAGGTTCAGCTAGAGTTTATGTCTTTGCACATGAAGTCCTGTGCCCTTTGAGAAACAAGCCATGAAAGGAAAGCCAACCTACTAGCTGCACGCAAGTTGTCACTCAGATAAAATTTTAAAATGTACTAACTTTTATTACTTTCCTTTCTATACTCCATAAACAAAACAGCAAAACAGCCCCTGGGAAGTCGCCTAAGAAACTGCTAAACATTAGGTAGATATTTGAAGGTACTATTAGGAAGCAAACCTGAACTCTGGAGCAGTCTCACTGGACCAAGTCATCCCTTACTCAGCCAGAACAACAAAATTTATACACAGTTTTATCCACATCACCCTCTGCCCAGGCTTTCAATAATAATGCAGAGATCTCACATCCAAAACTGAATGGCAAGACCAGTGATGCTTGCAAGAACAGCACTTGCTTCCTTTCCAGACTAGAATGGAAAGACAGGTGACTACAGCAAATTAAGAGAGATTTTGGTACAAAAACCACATCTTTCTCTGAACAGATGTTCAATTTTCATTTTGGAAAAATGCAAAAGGCTTTAGCTTAAATTGGTTCCACCTTTGGGTGTCTACCTGCAAAAGAATTGCAACATTGCAGCTGTATTCTTTACCACATTTTCTGCCAGAAAAGCTGAATCTCTGGCTTATATGAATTACGTACAGCCAGCATAAAATCACTGTGATACACCTTTGCACTTAGTGTGCCAGAGGAAATGTAGGACTAGCTCAGAAGGACACCACAAGAAGTCAAAAAATAAAAAATAAAAAAAATAAAAAACATCTTGATATTTTATGAAACTTGAAACATATGGCAATGCCCAGCTGAAAAAATTGGAGCAACATTCCCAAGACAGATAGCTTGGCTGGCTGAATCCATCCTCTGCTCACTGCTTCTGCTTAAATGTCCACCAGAATTCCTGAGCATTCTCCCACCCTGAGGAACACCCCTTCCAGGGTGACAGCACCAGACCCCATGTGTACTACATGAAGGTTCAGCCAGAGTAGCCAGACAGCACCTATGAGTTTGTCTTGGCTGCAACTGAAACCCTATCTGTAGAAAAAAGGTTAGGGCTTACTTTTCACTTAAGAAGGGCCCTCAGGTTATTAAAATACATTTTGGCATATATTTTTCCTTGCTGTTTTTTATAATAATCCTTTGGAAGCTTGAAAATGAAATCTGTTTGATATCTGACATATTTTTTTTCTTTTATTACTGGCAAATACTGATTTATTATGGTAGGTCTGTAAGGAACACAGCTGTTCAGAAAATTATATTTTTCCCATATGAAAAAAATATGAAAAAATACTTCTACCTCTTTTTTAGTTATTTTTCATGTTTTTCAAGCAGACACTTGTCTAGGCACCAAAAAAATACAGAAGAAAATGGTTTTGGAAGAGGGTGATATTTAGTTTCTCTAAGATAAATATTTTGAAGATTTTGGTTCCATTGGAAAGACATGCTCCACAGAAAATGTTTCAACATTTTTTTTTCAATGACATCTTTAACAAATACAATTTAAATGTTGTCTCTCTCTTTTATTTACTTTCAGAAGAACTTAAAATACACAATGAATTTTGAAATTATATGCAAATAAAATAGCTACAGTTTAAATTAAGCTAAAGTTCCTTAAAAAGTTATCCCAGAGTGGAATCCCAAACAGGTATGTGAAGGTACTGATTAATTAAAACCATTTATTTAAATATAAAGGAAGGAAGGCAGGAAGGCAGGAAATGTCCTCAGTGTTTCAATAAGATAGATTTTGCACTATATTGACTGGTCCTGTCACACTTCCAAAGGCTTCTCTGAGCAGCTGATGTGTGACCACAGTAGGGAAATCAAACAGTGTAGCTCAAGCCATCCACCTCACAAGGGCTCTTTAGTTTCTTTCTTCCCATATTTCTCTAAGCTGTGGAGGAGTGTATGAAAAAGGTTTATTTCCTCTAAAAAAAAAAAAAAATAATCCATGGAGTCATTCATTGGTTTATACTTTTCAATTCAAACTGGGAGTAAACTTATGCTGAGTTGAGATTTTTGTAGTGTTTGCTTTGAAGAACACAGGTGCAACTGATCATAATTATCCTCAGATGATGCTCCACATGTTTTCTCACCCAAGATAATAAATCAATTACTGCAGAGCAAGTCCAAGACTAATATCCTTGATGTTAGTAACAGTATCTGTAACTTTTGTACATTAAACAATATGGCACCTTTATCATAACCAAAAAAATGTGTCATGAAAGAGGAACAGGCTGTGGTTTCAAGAACAGAGTATCAAAAGCATTTTTCAAACAGAGCAACATATACTTGCATGATGTTTTACTTTAACAGTTTTGAAGGACTGTCATTTGTACACTTGTTTTTTAAACCTCTCATAAACCGCTCTAAAATCTGCAATGTTTTTACAGTGATAGATGAAGTATCTTTCCATCAAAATACTGTCTTGGAAAAAAAAAAAAAAAATGTACATAATGTTAATCTTCAGGAAGGCAAGTGAACTACTTAAATTTTATCACCCAAAAATATTTACCCTTGAAAACAAAGATCCTGCTTTGCCGCTTGACAAGCTTCCAGGGAGAAAAGCACACACACAGAATAAATCTTTCCAAAAGTGGCAAAGCTGGAGCTGCCACAAGTTCAAGGAGTTCCCTCTTGTCTTTCCTTAGCCTTTTGATTTGACTGCAGCCTGAAAGATCAGAAAGGATTTCAGATACAAGATGACTGGAGGACTCAGAAGTCTGACACTCATTTTCCTCTTCAGGAACATACTAGCATTCAGTAGTCTAAGCACAAAGGAGCTGAAAGACTGGCTGTGAGATGCTTTTGCAAATATTGCCTTTCCTTGAGCAATACAAGGTGCCAGGCAGACACTCCTGAGGTTCTGCCACTTGCAAGTTGAACGATCTAGCATGTACAACTCACCTAAGAACTTATGCGTGTTGCAAATTCAGTTTCAGCAAATATGTACATATACAGTTTTCTCCACACCTACACAGGTGCCAATAAAATTTGATGAGCAGGATATCCCTGGGAAAGAAAAAAAAAAAAAAAAAAAAAAAAAGTCATGCAGAAAGAAACAAGTTTGGCATGGCTAAAGCCAAGTAATTTAGCAGTTGAGTACATCATTGTATAAGGGATTTTTCACAGTGTTTGTTCATCTACAATAAAAAGAAGCAAAGTATACTACTATGTAAAGTGTGTCATCTACTTACCTTGTCCATACATGTAATACATGGTTGCATCGGCCCATTTTACAGGTTCATCTTGGCAATTAATGCTTGAAATTCTAACTGGGTATCTCCAAGTGGGAGAAGGAAGAAATCAACAAAAATTGAAAGTGCTTGCTTTCTGGCTTGCCCTGCCATACCGCTAGATGAGGTCAAAGGAGGGAAGGATCTAAGGAGGAAGCTGCCTGAAGTGGAATGTCAAATCACCACTAAGAAACAATAAAAGTTTAGATTACGTCAAATTAGATTACAGCTGGGGCAAACTAGGAACATGCCCACACATATTGCAGAATTTCAGCTGATGGTGGTAACCTTTTGAACTTTTGCTTGGGTCACATTCTGCTATAATAGCTCACAACTGAGATACTGAAACTAAAATACAGACCCAGCAGATAAAAGAGGAGCACTTAATGGTCTGACTGCCTGAATAACTACACATTGACAATAATGGTTGAGGAGCAGTTCTAAAGCTCAGGTTTTTGAAGCAATATTGAATGGGATAAATTGTGTCTCTTTAAATGACTGAAGGGGATTTATGCAATCAAGAAATGTCAGCCTTTGAGAGGGACATTCTAGAAACTATCTTATTATGAACATTAGGGCAGTTTTTCGCTATATATACTGTGCTGTATAGTGGAAGGTTTCCTTTGAGAGTAGTGAATATCCCTTTTTCTTATTCTAATATACCAAAAAGCAAACTAAACAAATGCAAAACACATGCTATCAAGTAGAACCTGCATCCATAGGTACTCTGTCACATGCCAAGTACCTTTTGACCTAAATGAATAAATAAAGAGACATGATCACCACCCAGCTGACTGGGCAGGAACATAAACGTGTTTCTGCCATGTAGAGTAAACCAGCTCTTTTCTTGTTTACATTTCTATTTCAGCAAATCAGGTAGATGTCATCTCCTGCCTTCACCCCTTGCTCCTTGTGCTCCCATAGACCGCACTCTTTTCTGTTATGTTTCAGGAAACCAAACACCAGTGCTAGTGAGGTAAACTCATTTGTTCACAAAGTTCTGCTTCACTGCAATCTAGAGGGAAAAAAAAAAAAAAAAAAAAAAAAAGATTAGGTGACTGTTTTTTTATGATATCAAGTCCAGAGCCAAAACTAAGAGATCTTTTTGATAGAATGACTTAATCACCAGAAGAAAACTCTTTTTTAGTATGAACTTCTTTTCTTCTATGGAGACTCTACATGTAATATATCACTGATTTCTTTGAATAGGATTTCTGAAAGACAAATATTAAATATTAATATTGAAATATAAAATATTCAATATCGTATTTCTTTTCAGTATCTTTATAGGGAAAAACATCTTTTCTGAAGGTATGACTTTATACCTTTATTATATCAATATCCTAAAAGTCAAGTTATTCCAGACTGAAAGAAGCCAATACTTCTGAAGGAAAATATGTATATATATATATATATACTGCTTGAAATTCAATTGTACAATCTTCACTCTGTATTGTCTCACCTCAGTTTATTGAGAATCCCTGTGGAACTAAGACTTTCTTTCCCATCCAAATCAGAGTTTCCTTTTGAGCAATTTTCATTTTGAAGCCCATGAAGTACACTTCATAGCCATTAAAAGTTACAAGTATTGGATAAGGTTCAGTGAACCATAGATCATTTACAAGCTTTTCTGTCACAGCATCAAAGTCTGAGAAATACATCTGATAATGTTATTTCCTGTCCTCTATTGTTCTCACACAACTTCTGAACATCAAAATGCCTTGAACAATTCAAATATTAAATCAGTAACAACAGAAATAGTTACAAAGATCATTAGTTTAGAAAGAAATTCAGCATACAACTATCACTTTAAGCATGTCAGCTCCATCTCTCTGATCTTTCTTAAACCCACCTGCTCCAGTTGGCTACAAGGGAACTGTCTCCCACATCAAATACCTCACCCAATCTTTTCACACCTCCAGGGTGCATGAGGGTTGTGAAGACTCTTGCCAAAATGGAAAGAGCCCAGTAGAAGTGAGTCAGACCTTTACAAAGGCAAGTTTAACCATGAGAAATTTCTCATTTTTTTCATGAGAAACTGAGGTTTTTGGCACACAATAAAATAGAGTCTAACTGAAAATGGAAAGAAGACCAGCTAATTTTGGGCTATGGAGAAACCAGAGATGCAGAAAATTACAATACTTCTATGAAGAGAAAACCTACTTAAATAGTTATTTACAGACCCCTTTTGCAGTAATGAGGATATCACTATGGACTCCATGAGGTTGCTGGCGAGCCTCCCTCTTAGGAGCAAAATCTCTGGGGATGAGGTTTGACTTCCATTTTCTTAGTCTGTGCTGCCTCTTGATCTTCTTCCAGAGATGTTATACAGAAGTTCTGCAAGGCTGAAGGGATGCCAAGCCAAGAAAGCCATTAATTTCCTTCAAAGGACAGTTTGCTTCTCCTTTCCAATCAGGAAACCAGCTGATGAGAAATGGAGCTCCTGACTGCTGCTGCTGCTGGTTGTTGCCCAGTTTCTGGTCCATGTTTTTAGAGTGAGTGGATAACTGGGAGCATGCCTGGCTGGGCTCAGCCCCAAATCTGGGTGTGGGAGGTCACAGCTCCTGCTCTCTGAGCCACACAGCTAGCTCCCTGGCCTTCCCTGCCTTCCCTTTTCTTTGCTCCCTCTTTCTTTCTCCCAGCCACTTTTACCTCATACTCTTCTTCTGCTCCTGCAGATCACCCTAGCCTCCCCTTCCTATTTTTATTTTCACTTGAGTGATGAACAGAGCAACAGGTCCAACTGGAAAAGGCAGTGAAGCTGTTGACCACAGCTCCTGACAGTAGGCCTTCTCCCACAGTAGACCTTCTCACATGTCTGTGAGGTAGTCAGGGCACCAGCTGTCCTGTTCATCCCTTTGCTGGGAGGCTTTCAGCCCTATAAACACAGCTGAGGCAAAGCGTGGTCAAAACTCCAGGGGTCATAATGGTGGAGCTGTTAACTCTAGTGACTCCTAAAAAATTTGATGCATGGTTATACAGGTCCTCTATGATATGCCACAAAATGTAGTAAATGTTCCCATAAATATCTGCATTTGAGATCAGGTGCAGAACTGCTGTTTCTGAGCGGTTTTAAGTCTTACTGAAGCTTTAGATTCTTAATAATTGCATACACAAGAAGTTCACAGAATCACATAACAGCTGGGGTTGGCAGGGACCTCTGGAGGCTACCTAGTCCAATCCCATGCTCAAGCACCAGGGTATCCAGGACCATGTCCAGGTGGCTTTTGAAGGTCTCTAAGAAAGAAGACTTAACAAAATTTCCTCAATGCCATACTCTTTCTTTCTCAGCAGCAAGCATAGTTTTTTTTGGTTGTTGTTTTTTGTTTTTGTTTAATTCAGTTTTAAAATGAAAGGAGAAGCAATGCAGTTCTGGTGACAACAGCCCACAATGAACACTGTTTACACTCTCACCCATCTTAACCCCTATGTCAATACCATCACAGGGGAAGTGATTGAGAAGGCAATGCCATGAAAGGAGCCATTCTGAATATGTCCAATAGCTCCATGTTTCCTATAACTCTGTTGGTTAGAAGTGGTGTGAAGAAAAAATAATAATCTGTAAATTACCATAGTTTTTGGTATTAATGATTCTTTAAATAGTCTGTGATATTACATTAACACTGTTTACAGAAAACACATATTCTATCTGAGGTGTTTCTTTGGTCAAATTCTGAGCTAGGTATAAACAAATATAGTTTTATTAGTGCAAAACCAGCACTACCATGCTGAAACTGTGCAATGTTAGTCTGAAGTGGGCAAAAGTAAAAGGAGGAAAAAAAAAAAAAAAAAAAAAAAAAAAAAAACTGTCTGCCATACCTGTAACAGCCTGTACTTTTCTATGGACAGAGTGATTTTTTTCAGGTTTGCAACCCGAATAATGAATTAGCCACCAGCCTGCTTTTGTGCAGCATGCACAGAAGTTACATTATCTCTTACCCTCAAAACAAGCTTTTCATCTCCTTTGAAACGAATAATGAAAAACATTTCACAGCAAGTCAAGGCTCTCTCTGAATTATCACTGCACTTTTAGGTGTACTGTTTGGACACTCCCAGCTGAATAAGATTTTATGTGGGTGGTCACTTTGCTCATTGCTAATGTAAATGCCACTGCCAGTGTAACAGGAGCAGCTGGGAAGGAGAGCTCAAGAATGGCTACTGAAAAACTATTACCTGTAGACCTTTGCCACAGCTCTGTGTGCTTTCACTGCAGTATTGAACAGTCATTCAAACACAGTCAACAATACACATTTCTTTTTAGCATTCAGTATGTTGGCAACATTTGTCTATCACAAAGGTGAACTTGCATTTATTCAGAAAAAAAAAAAAAAAAAAAAGGAGTAAGGTTTGCTTGAATAAACATGTTTAACATGCCATGGCATCAGTCCCTTGCTGCCAGGAGAGAAGAATTGAAATGATACATTTTTCATCCCACACTAATCCACTGCTGTAATGAATGGCCTGTTAAACACCCTCCAACACTGACAAGTCAGGAAAGACAAGGTTGTTCAGGTCGCTCTTGCAACAGTGAGCACTGTTAAGTTAACAGACATTGACTTCAGTGGTTTCTTAGTATGGCTGCAGAGAGCTATTTGCCAGCTAATTAACTTCTGGCTGCTTGTCTGATACATCCTAAATCATGGCCCCGACTTTTCAGGGGCAGGGTCTCAATGGTCTGCAAGGTCCTTCCGTCTGCCACTGTGATGCTTGCATGTCACTTGCTCCATTTTATTGCCATATGATTTATTTTGACACCTAAAATCATTTTAAGTTGTCACTGTTCTCTTTTCCCGTCCTCTTTGGGCCTTTTTCTCATGATTATACACACCACTTCCTGCTTCTTTTCCAGGTAAATTACCTATGAGAAAACAGGAACGTTTGTCTCCTTTTTTGTTCACCTGAGTAAAATTCATTTTCCTCTGAAACACTAGCCATCAAACAATTGTAGCTTGTGTTCACTTGGCTAATTGAGTTCCCTGGGCTATTTGCAAGCTTAATACCTAGAACATCTTAAACCAGAAGCAAGAATGTCTATTGTTGAGGTATTAAAGCCATTGAACTGTACCAAGTTCATTACCCAGTTACAAGAGCCAGCCATTTAAAGGTCAGAGACTACCATTCCGAAGCATGGCATATGCTCAGGCAGGTTTTCCTATCTGCAGTTCAGTTCACACATAGGCTTTACCAGGACTTTCAAAGCTGGGATTAGCTGCTTTTGGTAATGTTTTTCCAAGCTGGCTGTAGACAGTATGATTTTAACTTCCCTCTGGTTTGTTTTCAGTCAACAATGGTAGCAGAAATTGTAGTATAGAGTATTACAGCAGGAACTCATTATCCTTGAAAATGGGTGAGCAAAAGTGACATACACAAATTGTTTTGTGTGGTTATATTGGTGAGTAAAGTTCATATTGTCTATAGTCAAAACAAATCCTGATAATGCACTGACTTCATCTTTAGACAGTTCGTAGCATGGAAACTTACCTAACAGACTCCCCTGAATAGCTTTTACAAATTCTTTTTTCCTCTTTCTTCTTTTTACTGTTATAAAGTAAATAAAGGTCTCGATTCTCCTTTGTATTTTTGTTTCAGTATTCACCATTGTTGACAGTAATATAGTATTTACTCTCTCAAGTGTTTTCAGTGCATCTTCTTCTTCAGCTGTGGGGCCATGAATAACCCATTCCTGGGCAAAAGGCTGCTTTATGATGACTTTTATCCAACTTACTTCTTCAAAGCTAGTATCAATGTTATACCCCAATACTGTAAATCTTCTCAGTGGAGGCAGAGGAAAAAGAAAACTCCTGGCTTTGCACTGTCCCAGGCAAATGCAGTGGTTGTTGTCTGTCTGCTCCTTTCCCAGGAGCTCAGTGCAGACCCTGAAGTAGTATTCTTGGAGAACAGTGAGTGAGATAGCCCTTCAGAGAAATTTGGCACCAATGCAGGTCACAAGGGTATCAATGCCAAGGTCAAGAACACCAGGTACAGTCTTGCAGAATGCCAGACGTTGTTTCCATTGACAGATACTGCTGAAACAGTGCTTTTGAAGGAATTTCAGTCTAGATCCTCTTTACACATCAGAATATTTCCCTAGATTTTGCACTACATATGGATAATCTCAGCAAGATTTTTTTTTTCTGAAAAATATCTTTGCAGAAAGTAGCAAACCAATTTTTCTTCCTTGCAGCCACAGAACAGACTTCTCAATTCAAACTCACAGAGTAAATTATTAACAGAGTAAGTTACTTAATAAAAGCTAGAAAAATAAAAGTTACATCCAAAGTTATTCTTGTTATTTCACTTGCAAATACCTCCTGATATCTAGGAATAAACAATTTCAAAGCACTTTTGTAAAGAAGAGTTAGAAGTGAGACACCTAACCTTTAAAAACACACAGCTTGAAACAAACGTTACAACATCTAGAAGCCAAAAGTAAGGAAAAAAAAAAAAAAAGTATCATAACTCCAGGTGATGGATTAACATATTCCAACGTGGATTTAAATTGTCATGCCATGCCAATATGCTGTCAGTCATGAAAGATTAGTCTGGCATTGTGAAGATTTTCATCCAACAAAAGTACCGAGAAGTTAAAAGTATGCTGTCTAGTTTTATATCAACACAATGTAGAGTTATATTAAGTAAATATGAAGAAAATTGTATAAGAGGTATAATTGTTGACATACAGGTTTAGATACAACAAAGGGAGCCTTTTAAAATGTCATGGCATTCAGATAAGAAAACGTATCTTTTATCACGTTAGTAGAAAGGGGGGCCGTCCTCAAAGTATAGTTTCCAAGAAAAATAGACATTAACTCACAGGGAAGAGAAATTTCACCTTTTCACCAGCTTAATCCACACATGTTTTAGGGATACCTGATACTTTTATTTATGTGTTTCATATCCTATTCCCTTACAAACTTTTTGTTAGCTTAAGTAGCAGGGCCAGTGAAGGTATGAGGGTGCTGACGCTGAGCAGCCCAAACGCTGTTCAGGAGCACGCGCTGTAAACACCACAGGGATGGGGGCAGCCAAGGCACCCCCGGCCCGGCTCTGCAGATGCTGAGCTGCAGCCAAAGCCTCCCGTGCCCTGACAGGCTGAGGTCACAAATACAGCCTCACAAGAAGGCACCCCACAGGCAGGGTGAGATGCCAGGGATGGGGAAAGGCCAGAAATCAGGTTATTCTGGCAGAATAGGAAATTTTCTTTGTGTCATTCGCAAGCAAAAATACCTCAGCATCCTTCTTTTGTAGGATGCTCCCTGAAATAGCTTGGGGAAATGCAAAAGGTGGAGGGTTGCAGGGTTGTTGTTGTTTTTTGTTTGTTTGTTTGAGTTTGAATTTAAGTTGGTACAGAAATTGAATGGCAAAGGTGGTTATGGGGCAAAACCCCTTAATTACTGCCACTCCACACACTCACTTTGGTGGGAGTATGATAATATACAACTGACCATGTGAGGAATTCATCTCTGTAGCCAGAGCATGGGACAGGGAGCCAGGAAATCCTCAGTCCTAAATCAGCACCCTAAGACTGATTGCTCTTGTGGCTTGGCCAGCTCACTTAAACCTCCTTGCTCAGCATGTTTGTTTCTACTGGGGAGGTCAGAGGTGAGCAAAATTCACAGAGTGCTTTCAACCCATGTGGCAGCATGTGGTGACACACTGCATCACTGCTTGCTTCTGAGGGGAGCGATCAGATCCTCACAGGGACTGATCCTGGGCAGGAACAGAAAACTGTGAGGATCCACTGCCCTGCAGGGGAAAGGAAAAGTGCTTCTCTCCAGAGTCCATCCACTGGCTCTGTCATTCCAGTGAATCAGAGCCCAACTTAGATGTGATGCACATGTGAAAAAAAAAAAAAAAAAAAAAAAAAGTGCTCTTACTGAGAAGGTCTTACTGCATGAAGCAGAGGGTATCAGCCTTGGGGCTCCCCAGTACAGGCAATGCTCATCGTGTGCCAGCCTGTGTCAAAGACTGATTTACAAGTAGAGCAATCACACAGTTGAAATTCTACCACCACACATGACCCCAGGAAGGTCCACACACTTACCTCCCCACTCTTGGCAGCAAATTTCCATTTCAACACATTGCTCTTTAGACAATTCTTTTCTCTGACTGCCGTCTTCCAGAATGCCGACTGCCTTCCTCCAGAATGCCCTAAGCTGAAGTGGCAATGATAGTAAAATCTTCTTGTGTCCACCTCTGGCCTTGGAGCATGGGAGATTCACTGAGCACAGTCCTCATGCTCAGCTTGCTTCTACTTCTGCTCCAGCTGGGATTCAATGCCTGTGTCTCTGTTGTTTTTGCCCTGCCCACACCAACCACTGCAGCCTGGGGACCTCAGGCTGTATAACTTCCCTCCCTGCCTCCCTCCATCCAAGTTAGCATTCTTTCTCGTTGCAGAGAGGTTCACCAAAGCTCAGTTCCTACCACTCAGACTTCCATGATGTTTGTAGGGGATGCAGCCCCTCCATACCTAAGTCCCCAGTCTGAATTCCTCCAAAATATTCCCATTACACACCTGTAGCATTCAGATTAATACATAACCAGCAGCCTCAGCAAAAAGGGCAGAGGAAGAGAGGAAAGCTCTTTCTCTCCCCAAGTAATCCATCCAGACCAGGGTGAAGGTACAATGTCTGCAGCCACTGTGAGAAGGTTTAAAGAGCCACCCTGAGCTGTATTAAGGCTATGAGTGCTGGGCTACTGTTTCTGACCTGTTGCATTATTCCTATATTTGCCTTTTGCAAGCATGGAATTCAATGCACTGCACTTCAAAAAATGTATATTTTAAATAGTTCACCCCTGAAAATATACTTGTTCTCACAGTTTCACAAAAGACTGATGCCTTTTGCACAGCTGCCAACAGTCTTCACACCCCCTTGCATAGCCCACCTGTGTAAACACTGGGAACATTTCTCTTTGTGAAGCACAGGTAGGGTCTTGTGGCTTGATAATGTGCGAAAAAGGGACAGACCATTTCTTTGCAACACGAGATGTAGATCATCCAAGTATATCAACAATTACTGTGCATTTGAGGGCAGTTTTTAAACTTCTCTTATACATTACACATTTTTTCAAGGTATTGTATGGAATATGGCTGACATTTCCCACCAAATTAATATTTTTAAAGCATCTTTAAAAGTTTTGTGTT
Source organism: Heteronetta atricapilla (assembly GCA_011075105.1). Taxonomy (NCBI): domain Eukaryota; kingdom Metazoa; phylum Chordata; class Aves; order Anseriformes; family Anatidae; genus Heteronetta; species Heteronetta atricapilla. The sequence continues at coordinate 28,843,430 of CM021763.1, read as the reverse complement.
TGAATGGCACTGCAGAAGACAGCTGATCTTCAGCAAACCCAGCTTCCCCTCTTATTTGCCTTGGTCTGTGTTTCTTGCTTGAGTCAAATACATTTTTATACAAATGTTCCTATTACTTTCAAGGAGCCTAAGCATATAAGAATGTATTCATCATGAGTTACAGCTGGTGAATATATTCATTCTTTTTTTTTTTTTTTTAATTTCAATGAAGGGATGGACATTACTGTGGTGAAAATGAACAGACAGCAAGAAGCTTGTTATGGGAGATGTTTTATGAACACAGTCCGAAAGATGGTTGAGGAACAACCAAGGTCTCTGAATCATTGTTTCCAAGATGTCCTGATGTCCTTTAGAATTCACTAGCTGGTGTTATGAATTTGGGATTTACAAGCCTGATGTGCTACAAACAGCTGTACTGAAGACGAAAAAAAAAAAAAAAAAAGGGGGGGGGGGGGGGGCACTAGAGAAACTTAAACTACCTAACACTGCAGAAAACATGTGAGTGCCTTAGAAAGGAGGAATAGGATACCAAATGTGCTGTTTTGAACATTCTCCACAGCAGAAATTCTTTCCTTAACAACTTGACAAAGAATTGATGATGAGAATGTGTTGCTCTTTCACTTTTGACTTTACTGTGGTCTCAGAGAAGTTCTGTCCAACAAAATGCTATCTTCGGCAGTAGAAGCAATCTGGAGTCACACCAGCTTGCAAAGAGTTGTCTGGATGTGGGTTTATGTGCCAGTTCCGGCCTCCATGTTTCAACTTTACGAGGATTTTCATGCCTGGAACTTCTCACACTTGGTGGTGAGAAGATAAATAATAACAATAATATTAATAACAATAATGACAACAACAACCCACAGTAGGGCTGCCATTCAGCTCTTGTTCTGCTGTGAGTCCAACCCAACACCTACAGCAAGAGGAGTGCTTCTCCACATGGCTCAGAGGCTGCACACAGCCATGAGGTACTCTGGTGCTGAAATACCAGCAAAAGAAAGAATACCAGACTCACTTCCTGCATTGCATGACTTAATTTGAACTCTTAAAACACGCTCATTATTTTGCAGCTGTATTTTAAATGCCATCTTGAGACAAAGAAATGCAACTTGTCTGTTTATCTAGAGGCCAGAGAATAAAATATTTCAAGTGCTACTTCAGCAGAAGATCAAATAATTTAACTGGGG
>CM021763.1:28798643-28842146 GCA_011075105.1 Heteronetta atricapilla | reverse complement strand
CCCCCCCAGGGGGGGAACCATGTCTAGCAAACCTGGTTATAAACCTTGTTTAATCAAAGAAAGCACACTGTACTATCCATCAAGTTTTAGTAACTGCAGACTGGAATGTTACCTTGCTTACATCCCATCTCTGGACTGTGAGCACAGGGAGAGGTTGTTAGCACATCACACTCCTTTCTGCCTATTTTCTCCCAGCTTAAGAAGAAGAGAATGAAACAAAGACTGTGCTTTAGACAACCCTGCCTATCTTTCAGATTCAGGCCCAGATTCACTGAGGCTGTTCTACAGAGAAAGGCATGTGCTACTGGTAGGAGGGAGGTTTTTCAGACAGATCTGAGGACAATCACATATTGGAGCTGGTCTATGCTGTGATGCAAGTGCATTGTATCCAAAAGTACAGAGAGATACAAAGACCTGAGCGTCTCTGTTTCCATTTGTGGAAGGGAAAAACACTGGACATGTACCCATTCATGCTCCTTCCTCATGCACAAAGAGAGCCTGAATACTTTCACTTTTGGAGAGATGTAGGGAGTGCATTTGCCTGTGTGTTACTTCTTTCACGTTAAAATGTTTTGGGGCTATACAAAAGAGGCTATAAACACCTGTAGAAGTGGCAGTTAGCAGCAATAACTGGTAACAAGGGAGGTGAAAACAGATTAATTGAGGCTGTCAAAAACTCAATTCATTTTCAGTATGACTCGCCCAGAAAAAAAGGCATCTAGGTAATGATTCAGAACAGTTGCTCCTTTAATGGCCAAAAATTGATCCTAACTGATATCTCTGGAGGTCCCAGGAGGATTGCCAGTGAAACTAAGGAAAGCAAGATTTGACAGTCTCACTAGTGCCAGGGTTAAAAAAAAAAAAAAAAAAAAAAAAAAAAAAAAAATAGCCGGGGAAGGTTCAGATTCAGTTCTTTGGAAAGAAATATCTTTCATAAAAGTTTAATGAAATGATGATGTATTTATTGTATTTAGCATCAGGATTACTTATCTGACCATCTGGGCAGATGCTGCTACACATGATTTGTGCTGAATTTCTCACTGCAGATTCCTACCACAGCCAGCACACACTTTAACTTTCAAATGAAAGAATTTCAATTATAGCATTTGCCTTTGACAAACTGAAGACTGTATTACCCCAATACAGATAGCATGTTGTTGTACAACATCTTCAGTTTTCCCCTCATTTTACCCACCCACAATCACAATGTTACTTTCAGAATCCAAATAACCAAATAAAACCTGATCTTGCACCTGCTCCTAGAGGAGGAAATTGTATTTGCCCATTATAAAACAATCAAGATTAAATAAATGAGCTTGCAGTAAGTGGGCATAAATGACTAGTCAATCTAGTTTAATGACTTTTATTTACATTTAGTTTTAATTATACTGTGTACTTTTTAAATAAAATCATGTCTTGATTTCTGTTGAATTAAATATCCCAATCCAGCAAGGGAAGGCATGTGAAGAGGAGTGTCCTTTGCTATTCTGTAATTAGGGCACTGACTTAGCTCTGCTGCATGCAGTCCTGAGGCATATCACCAGCTGTAGGAGTTCGCTGCCTGATGCCTTCATCCTCCATTTAATTTGTCCCTGCATACTTCTGCAAGAGGTGCATTACAACATGGAGCACAAGCAATGTACCTGTTTGCTAATGCTGTTGCTGTCTTTCAGTATTCTTCTCCTTCCTCAGCTAGGTCCCAGTCTGCACATGTCAGCATCACCATGTTTGTCATGTCAAAATGTTTCCTCCTCCTGAGGAAACAGTGAAGTTACTTGACTACAGCTCTCTACACTCACGTACTCCACGAGCCAGGTGAGGTAGGGTGTGAAAGTACAAAATGCATCTCTGCACCCTCACGAATACACAGCAGTGAAGATGCATTTCAGCCATCCTTGCTCTCCAGGCCTCTTTGAGCCACACGCTCATACATGTTCCCATACCCAAAATGTGGAACATTAGGAACTAAACTCTGAAATCTTCCCTTCGCACGGCTGTGAGCTGCTGTTAAAATCACAGGCGTCATCTAGCGGGCGCTGAGAGGAAACGGGTAGCAACAAAATGCTCCACCACCAAGTTGCTGGAGCTCCAGGAAGGCACAGACAGATGCCGGGGCAGAAAGGCAGCACGCCCGCTGCCCGCAGGGACCCCGGGCGCTCCGTTTTTCTGAATTAGACGGGGAGCATGAAGAGGAAGACGTCTTAATTAGTGTTTGCCATAAGACTGAGAACTCTTCAGCTTCGGGGAGAAATGAAAAAGAAAATGAAAAAGAAGAGAGAAAAGGAAAAGGAAAAAGAAAAAGAAAATTAAAAAAAAAAAGAGAAAAGGAAAAAGAAAAAGAGAAAAGAGGAAAAAGAAGAAGAGAAAAGGAAAAAGAAAAGGAAAAAGAAGAAGAGAAAAGGAGAAAAGGAAAAAGAAAAGGAAAATGGAGGAAAATAATAATAATAACAATTTAAAAAGCTAATGTGTCTTTGAAACACCTAAACTAAGGCAAGTTCCAAATGTTTTCAGTTTTCGTAATTATGCAGAATAAAGGATGACTTTGTTAGCACTTGATTAACTACTGTCTCCTGTTGCCTAATTAAGAGTATCTCAAGCATTGTGGCAGTGTTATTCAAATTACTGTTTTAGCTGTGTTGGATGGTAATAGCAGAAAAAAAATAATAGTAATAAAAAGAGGGGGGGAGGGGGAAGAGCATTTTAAGATCTGGCCAAAGGTCATCATAAGATTCAGATTGCTGTGCCTTCGATTCTCATTTGACAGCAAAGAGAAGCAGTGTGTCTGCTCACAAATTTGAGCTCCATTAAAGACATGGGCTGATTAATCACAATGAGAATATGCCACTACAGAGAAGGTGCTGTGGGCTGAAAGCTGGCTTTAAGCATATAATAACTGTGCCATGCCTAAAACATGAGTTCCAAGCAGCCATGTGAATGCCACCAGGCTGGGAATGTGCCTGTTTGCAGCACTCACGCAGACCAGTACATCCAGACCCTGACCTGCTGGCACAGAACAGCAGCCAAAAAAGGTAAGAAAAAATCCACTGGGCAGGAGCCCACAAAACAGATGCAGGGCTAGCACTGCCAGCTTGCAAGTCATGCTTTCACAAGGCTTCATGTCCCCATGCCCATTCTCATGGAAAAACTCTATCTGCTAAAATCAGGTTAACTGTGATATACATAGGAGGTTCACTCACACCCAGCATGAGAATTAGATTGCTACTGTACTGAACACAAGTCCTATAGCCTCCGTTATAAAAGGCAAGCCTTATTAAACTTGAATCACAGCAATACCACCAAATAAAATAAAATGTCAGAAAATAAGATTGGCCTTTTGATGGAATCCTTGAATTATTCATATTGGAAAAGACCCATAATAGAAAGTCCAGCCATCACCTAACATTACAAATTCCATGCCCTTAAGCACCAACCACATCCATGTTTCTTCAATACCTCCAAGGATGACAACTCTATCACTTCATGAGGCAGCCTTTTGCAGTGCCTAACTGCCCTTTCCATTAAGAAATTTTTCCTGATATCTAATCTAAACCTCTCCTGGTGCAACTTAACATTGTTTACTTGTGTCCTACCAATTGCAACCTCCTTTCAGGTAGTAGTAGAGAGCAACAAGGTCTCCCCGAGCCTCCTCTTTGCCAGACTAAACAAACCCAGTTTCTTCAGCCATCCCTCATATGTTCATATTTTGCTACCCTGAAGGAGAACGAAGATGTCTTGGGCCACACAACTCTGCTGAGTCGAGAAGCAGAAGTGGGCTTTGAGTAAGCAAATACCTTTGGGATGGGTGGAGGAATGCAAAGGATTTGATTAGGGAGAGTTAGTCACATATCCTATAGAGAGAATGGAGGTAGTAGAGGTCCACCTTCTGCTGCAGGTAGCTGTGGTGGAGCAACTTCTGCTGCAGCACAGAAGCTCTGGTACCAGGAGCCCCCATCAGCGATAGATGTAAGATGTCTGTGGTGAAGAAGCTCAAGGCATGAGGCAGGTCGACAAGACAGACTGGGCTCAAGGAGAACCAGAAGACAGCAGAGTGAGGACATGAACTTGTGTTGGATTAGTCACAGCAGAAGGTCAGCTGCTACTAGCCTTGGGGTGGACACAGCTCTGGAAGGAGCAGCTGTGGGACCAAGCAGGCAATGGACCACACCAGAAACTCTGAGGTACTCATGATGAGGGAATGAATATGTGGTACCTCAGGCATGTACAGGCTTGGAAAGAAAGAGCTCAGCAGCAGCAAATTCCTTCTTGATACATGCTGTCATAGCAATTCCTCAGTGCACCACGTGAGTTGTGCCAGACCCATACCCACAAGCACTAAATTCAAGCCCAAATGACTATGCCATATACATCAGCCCCATTGCCTGCTTTGCTGGTGGTCACTCTAAAAGGAACCAACAAATCATTTGCTTCAGGCAGAGGCACGTGAGAAGTCAAAAATCCCTAGCAAGGGACAGACTAGTGAATGTCTCAGGGCCAGGGAAGGGAAGGGAGCAGCAGGCCTGGCAGGTCCCTGGCAGTAAAGACCAAGAAGATGTCAAGGGAGAGACAATGAAGGGTTTACATGCAACTTTTCATCTTGGCAGAAATCAGGTGGGAGCAGCAGGGATGCTCTCCTTAGTGGTGTTATCCCTTCAGCTTAGCTTAAAGGCTTACAGCTACACTTCATATCCATTTAACTTTCCCTTCCTGAGGCTGTCTGGTCACATGCTGTGGCACCATTAAGGCACAGTTTGTATATACCACTGGAGAAATGAAACAAGTAATCACAGCCCACAACCTGATACTTGTGCAAACAGCCATGAAAAAAAAAAAAAAAAAAAAAAAAAAAAAAAGCTTCCTGCCACAGTCACTCTGTTTGTGTTTCTCTAATCTTTGTAAAGAGAGTATTTGCCAGCTCACACAGGGAAGCAGGAGAGAAGCCTTTTTATGACTGGCTAGTGCATTTCATCATGCAGCTTTCTTAAAAGTACTTTTAAATACTTCAGAGTCAGTCCCCCAGGAGAGGACAGGGCTGCCACTCTCTAGCAGCTGATAGAGCCTACCTGTGGGTGGAAGACAGTCATAGCAGTTTCTAGCCCCATCTCAATACTTTGGCTACTATCACACTTTGAGGTACTGAGCTATTTCTGAATGTAGCTCTGTAATAAAGGCAGGCCTTGGTGTCTTTCCCTCTTTCTTAATGCCATTGCAGCTGTATGGAGCAGAGCAAAGGAGGGTTGGCCTCATTGGAATCTCCAAGAAGTTTAGAAGTCTGTAGGAAAGCAGCTTCCAGGGAAACACAGGGCAGAATTAGTTTTCTTGCATCCCAACTTACGTGTTTTTCATTTGCACAAGCTCATTTCCCATGGTCTCTGTTCTAAATTTCAATAAAACCTGAGGATTGTGCTTGGGAAGAGACAAAACCTTCTGTTTGGGTCAGGTGGCTCACAGAACCTGTAGTAAATTCTGCATCTGAGGAGAAATTACACTGAGGAAAGTGAACAGGGAGAGCAAACCAGAAAGAAACCAGAAAGAAGCAGCTTTGTATATAAAAAAGTAACCCACAAAATAATATTCAAGCTTTTCAAATATAAATTTAGATTTAGGCATTTATACACCCTCTCTGTTCTCACACCAATGATTATGTGGAACCATAATGCTTCTGCTGAGATGTTCAAGTTCTCAACAAAAGAAGCCAAATGCTAAGGCCTCAGGCTACCTGCGGAATCAGGGAAAAAAAAAAAAAAAAAAGAAAAAGTAAGGAGTTATGAAAATACAACAGCCATATAATCGTGGTTGTCTCTGAAACTACTAGAAGTAGATTGCATTTATCTGAAATCTGGCTCTGATGTATAGTTTTGGCTCAACTACACCATCTGAGGGAAGTTAATACTACCACTTTGAAGAGCTACCCAACAGAACAGGTGACCAGCATCCACTCATCTGCTACTGTGCAGTGACTTTGTGGTAAGGGTACAGGTGAATGTGAACACCTTCTGGGGTAGGAACCCTCTGCACCCTGCCAGAAAGGACACCCTTACCAAAGCCAGACACTGAACATGCAACATCTTTTGCTAGGAACACCTGAGAGATTTTTTTGCTTTCATTCTGGAAGATAGCACTGACTTGAAACACTGTCCTGCAGTCAGCTCCTTTGCTCCCTGTACAACAGGCAGTAGTAGAAGCATGTCTTTGGAACAGCTCTATGCTCAAGTGCAACATAGGTCACTGCTGGGCTTCCTGTCTCCAACCTTGATAGCACTGAAAACTTGAGGCCAAGCAAGTACCAATAGCACATGGAAGTACAGTTGTCTTACAAATCTATTTTTTGGAAGTTTTAACACTCCAACACTAATACACTGTAGCTATTTCTAAATTACTTTACTGACAGTACCTGAAAGTAATATTTCCCCATTCTATAACCAAGTCCTTTTGTGATTAAACCTACTTGGTAACAACATTGCCTTGTAAGCAGAAAGGTAAAATTATCTGGGAATGAAACACTCTATAGGGCTTTCGGAGACTGACATCTGAATGTACTTAGTGGAGAGGAAACTTTTTTTTTTACTTTCATTTCTTGCTTCTTTTATCCTTAAGCTCAGCAATAAACTAGCACTCTATGGTTAAAAAGTCAGGAGAACAGATGTATGGTACAGTGCATCAGAATCTGTATTTCAGCTATGGAGTGTAAATTATAAGGAAGTCCTTCCCAAGAAGACCTGAGAGTACCTAGCTAGTTTTAGTTGTAATGATATCACAGTGACAACAATTTATTGTTGCTGTTGCTGTTGTTATTATTATTGCAGCCACTTGATTAGTCTAAACTAGATACTTCAGTCAAGGTTCAGTCAGGGTTCACCATTCAGCTCACTACTTTTAAAGCAAATCCTGAAGAAATTTAACTGAGCAGTGCACATTTTGCAGTATGTTTCAGTCAACTGCAAGCCAGGCTTCTTACCAGGGGCCTGCTGGTCCCTCTGATAGCTCTGCAAAGCATTTGAAGCCCAAACTACATTACCAAACATCATGTAATAAATGTTGAGGATTTTTCTGTTAGCAGCCACATGCTAAAGTGATTTTACATGGCTCCTTTCTTATCCCTGGCTGGAAGGGTGTCCTTCACTCTTTTCATGTATGTCTCATTGGAGGGAGAATATATCTGGCTATTACAGCATGTGGAAGCTTGTTTTTATTACATTTGGTTAAGGCTACATTACCACAGAGACTGCAGGTTAACAGTGACAGAAGAGGGTAGAAATTCCTGTGTTTGATTTCTGGATTTGGTTCCATCCTAGGCTGTGAGGTTGAGAAGATGGCAAGACCAACCCCCACACTCCATCCGAGCAGCACCCCTGGTGAGCAGCCTGTCCTGGTGAGCAGCCCAATGACCATTTGAGGATAACTCAGGGTGACCAAACTGTCCAGGTCCGTCCTGCAGCCTGTGTTGGACCTGTTATTGTCTTTGTGAAGTACTTCCATACAACAAAAACAAAACAAAACAAAAATATATTATATCTATCCAAGAAGCTTGCTAAACCTTGCGAGATATTGCTACCTTCAAGAGGAAGCTGTGGAAGAGAGAGCAGAAAGTTGAACCTGATTTCCATAAGCACACTCTCCAAGGAAGTCTCTTATTTTATGAACAATACCATGCTCTCTCTGCTTGGGAAGGTTTCCAGTGCTCTGGAAACCTGTATGTGCTTCGGGTGGGCTGGAAGGTCTAGCATTGCTTCATTAATAAAGGGATCTATACAGAGAGAGGTAAAGATGCCATTTTTAACAATTGGTCAGCTTTTGCTTCTTGCTAGAAGGAAGTAACACATAATGGATAAGGGGAAAGGGATAAGAAGCCCTTCTGATACAGTGGCTGCATCAGCAGATTCTGTCTTTTGCTCTCCCTGCCAAGAGGCCACAGCATTAAACATGCCTTGACATCCTTTTAATGGCACCAGGGTTCCTGACACAGGTGTCACCCCATCACATCTGTAATTAATCATAAAGCTGTTATTTATAATGTGAAACACATACACCAAGAGAGTGCTCTTCTCCCATCTTGCAGGAACAGGGAGAGGAGAGCTGCTTCACCTGAGTTTCACCGGCAGCTTTTGTGGAAGCAGGGCTGAACCCTCAGGCCACACAGCATGTCTGCAGTGCAATCAGGGTTTAGACCACTGCTGAACTCCATGCAGAGATCTAGATCCTTGGTATTTGTTATTCCTTCACCCAAATTCCCTGTGGTGAATGGCCAAAGGACTGGACCACAAATTTAACACTGATCTGTCTGAAGCAGAGGCAGAAATCCTTCTTGCTTGGGATGTTGTCCTCCTGCAGTCTGTAACACTGACTAGCCACAGCTCACCAGATGCTGTTGGCTCTAGGAAGCTTCCTGAGATGTAACCCTTCTCTTAGGTAAAAGTGTTTAAAAAGCCCAAACATTCAGATGATGCTGCTACTTCCCTTGGATTGTCTGTATGCTAGGTGCTCCCCCTCTCCTGGCCCCATGACCCTGAACTCTCTTAAACTAGCAGAGGGCAATGGACACCATCCTTCAGAACTACTGTTCCCCTTTCTGAGGAGCAGATGGCCTTTATGTACTTATCTTTCCACTCAACCAATCGCTGATATCCCCTGCTGCCAAGCAGGGCTGGAAGTGATGACTGGTTTTAGACCATCCACACATTTTGTTTGGCCTTTCAAAGTACAAAGGACTGTGTCAACCAGAAGGAGATTGGCAATCTTCTTGGTGTGTTCTAAGGATAGTTAGGAAGAGTTAGTTAGCTTTCTCTTATATGTGAGCACTGTTACCTGCGATATGCTGAACACAGGATTTCTGACCTTCCTTTGGACCCAAACATGATCCCAAATTCTTCCTGTATCTTCTTTTAATAGACTTCAGTAGTAGTAAGATGCACAGTGGATGGCGTAGCAGATGGTCTTTGTTTTCTTTCCAACCTAATTACAAGTTTCCACATGTACCTCAACCTTCTGCTTCATTGGTTTAATCTTCCAAAATCTGTGTTATATTTATTTAACAAGAATACATTTCCTCAGTTTAAAACATCAGCAAGGAATTAATGATCAAATGTAACAGTAGAAAAGAAGGAATCATATCAGCTGCATAATAAAACATCACCCATAGGACTCAGTTACTCTGTTTCTTCTTCTTTTTCATTTTATTTATTTTGAAGGCTTGGACACATTTTGAAAGATCTTGAATGAAATAATAGCATGGTAGTGTGAAGATAAAACACTTCCATTCAAGCATGTTCATGTGCAACTGCAGAATGTATTTTACAAGCTTTCTGGAGGGATATGTATCTTACAAGTTTTCTGGAGAGTTAACACCTGCACTCACTTGTTAACTCCAGACAAACACCAGAGAGCAGAATGTTTTAGAAAAGCATAAAACTGCTTTTACTGAAAACCTTCATTCTGTGAGAATACTCCTCTCTTCTAGCAAGTGGCCCTGTGGAGATAAACATCTCTGCTTCGTCTTTGACAGCAGTGGAAATTGGGCTGGTTATGACTTCAGGTTGAAAGACTAAGCCCTACATTATAAAACATTCTCATGGTCTTTTCTGAAATAACAGGTCAGAGGAACATTCATAATTGTAATGTATTCCATACATTTTCTGGTATAATCAGTACACAGAAGACTCTTCGGATATACAGTCACTAGGGAGCAGTGCCTACCCTGTTTTGACTCAGATGCAGTATGATCTTTACCCTTTGCCATAAATTGGCTCAGAGCACATCTTTATGTGTCAGTTTTGCCTACTCACTTTCAGATGTTACCAGCTTCTAGTGCTAAGGAGCTGTTTTGCAGTACATGTGATTTTCATTTTACACATTTTTCAGTTCCTTCATAGGCCCAAATGAAAAATCCAGCATTCAGGGACATCACATGGATTTATGATGCTCTCTGGTGGGACTTTGTGTTCAGAACCTAATGAAAGGATTATCCTCATCCACATGTGGCATTTCCCAGCTGTGGGAGAAATGTGGGAGATATTCCTACTTTATTTTGCAGCTTCCGCATAAGCATGCTGAGCTGGTTGCTTTGTAGAAAGCCTTTGCAAGACACTCTGGGTTAGGCTGTATTGCAGCATGGGGACCCAGTCATGATCACAAGTAGTTCTAATGCTCTACTGCTGCCATGTGTGAAGGGAAGCACAAACCTCAACATTTATGCTGGAGGAGTGTCCTAGACAGACAGCAGAGGACAATGTGCAAAAGGAAAGCAAGGCACTTGAAAGGACACCAAGCTTAACTATGTGGAAGAGGATGACAGGGGGAGCACACGAGAACAGTCATTTTCAGTCTGATTGTCCAACACATTGTAACTCTATCTCAATTCTCTCCACTTTTGAAACTATTTCGGCTACAGCAGCAGTCTCAAAGATAACAAATTCTATAAATTTCACAGGTATGGTTGATCAGATAGAGAAGATAGACTGTAGAGATACGTTTATGCCAGGAGAAAATTAAGAGGAGGAGCCCTACAATTATCAGTTAGGCAACAGAGAAACCAACTCAAAAGGCTCCTGCTGGGATCCTGGCTTCAAGAAATGTGTTACATGTAGAAGGGCTTGATTTGCACTGGCAGGTGTCGAAGTGAGTGTCAAGTAAAAGCTAAAGCAAAGCCAGATAACAAATTGCAGTTCTGTCTGCTACCTGAGCCGGGAAGGTCTTCTAGAGTACCTGCTGCTATGGTACCACCCCTTATGCACAAAGTGTGTGCTTCAGCACTGCAGTAAGTGAACCATGAGCTGTTGTGCAGTGGACAGTAGGAAACGGAGGTGTACAAAGATCAGTTCTCTTTTATTACTGCTTTTCAGAGGTTTCCCCCACCCCTGCCCATCTTGCTCCCACCAACAAGACAGCTCTGGGTATACTGTGTGGTAGTAACACCAGAAGATGAATCAAAAAATAGCTACAGGGACCCTGTTGTTAACATGTGTACTCTTTCCTTTCTATAAGCCTGGGCTTATTACTGGTTGCTATAAATTACAGAAGATCATGCACTCAGCATAACCTTCTGTTCATATCATCCTCTGCTCAACACAACCTGCTTTATAGTTATCTACACCACCATTACTTTGAGGATAAATTATTACAAATAATTCTCACAGCCTCATGGGTTTACTCTCAGTTCTTCTCAGTTTAAAATCACCAAGTCACACTCCTCTAAGTAAGGTCTAAAGGACTGAAGAAAAGTGTTTTATCCCCAAAACTTCTTCCTCTCATTTCTTTGAATTTCAGAGCCCCTGCCTAAGCCTCCATACCCAGCAGGGCATGCCCCCTTGCAGCTACATCTGCAAACAGTTAACCCAGAATTGCTACTCAAGCAGAATGCAGCAGCTTTGCAAGCAAGTAGCTTTGTACTGGGAGGTACTCCACCGCCTGAAAAAGTCAAAGCTTTTTGTCAGAAGAAGCTCTGTCAGGGTGCCACCGACACCTCCTAACAAGAGGAAGGTTGATGGGCCCCTTGTGGACATGAGGGTGCCCAGGCCTTCATGGGTGCTCAGTCTCACAATAATGAGACTCCTGTTTTCTGTCTCGTTATGAAAGGGAAGTATGTTGAGTGATCAGGTTGACAAAATGTTTGAAGCTGAGGAAACTCTGCTGTCCCTAACATAAAGCTTTTCGGCGGTGTTCTATGTTGCTGTTTCATTTTGAGCCTTGGCTGAAATGTTTCAGCATAACTTTTATCTCAGATTATGAGTTTTGGTATACTTTCAAAATTTCACTGTTATTGTCCTCTTCTTTTATTTTCAGATCTTACAGTCCTAAAATCATTACAAATCATTTCTTTTTGCACACAATTCATCATGAATCAGGTATACAATGATTTCATAGAGGATAGCTTATTTAATTCTAGTGATCTTGAGCACAGTATGGCAAAATGATGTGTGCACACCTGCATGACGTGCTGAGCCAGGGTAGCTCTGTTAGATTCCAAAGTGAGCAGAAGGCAGCAGTTTGCCCTTCAGGAAGGATGTCCAACAGCATCCTGCTCTGCACGTGGCTGAATGTTGCCAACACATGGAGGGAGGTGATCCTTCTTCTCTACTCAGCCTTGGTTCAATACTTCTGGACTGTGTCTGGTGCTGGGCTCCCCACTGTATCCTAGAGCAAATTCAGCAAAAGACACAAAGATGATTAGGGGACTGGAGCATCTCTCACATGAGGAAAGGGTGAGAAAGCTGGGGCTGTCTAACCTGGAGAAGAGAAGGCTCAGGAGACATCTTCTCACATATGGATACCTGATATGGGGAGCAAAGACGACATCTTCTAGTGGTGCCTAGGATGGGACAGAAGGCAATGAGCACACTCTGGAACACAGGAAAATTCATATAAGCAGAAGAAAACACTGCCTTTTCTTCTGAGGGTGGTCAAACACTGGAGCAAGTTGCCCAAAGCGGTTGTGTAGTCTCCTTCCTTGGAGTTATTCAAACACAGCTAATTACAGCCTTGAGCAACTTGCTGTGGCTGAACTCCACGTGTGGGCAGGGTGGGACTGAGCACTCTCCAGAGGTGAGTGCCCACCTCACAGCCAATTATACTGTGGTTCTAACACACTGGTTCTATTACATAGCACTAAATTCTAATGAATAAACTTGTTTGAGGATATAATAGAGGAAGTAGTACTGCTTTCACAAGTTAAGGACAGTTCAGATGTTAACAAGTGTAAATACATTTTCTAAATTAAATGAGAGATTAAATGTGATGTGATTTTCTATGTGGTTTAAAGTATAAGTTTCCTGTATTTTCAACATTTCCAAGCTACTTACTAAGCTCACAGATGATCTTTTTCAGCTCTTTGTTTATGCTTACACTGCTGCAAGTCTACAGCTTCCTCAAAGGAATTGGTTTTATCTACACATATTTTACACTAAGATTTTGTTTTCATAACTGTATACATAACTGTATGCTTTTTAAATCTGTGATTCAATGATTCTATGACTACTTACATCATCTTTCCACAGAAAGCTTCTGTTGTGCTTTTCATAACACAGAGGCAATCCATTTCTGGGGGTGGACTATTTACCCATGTTTTCTGTTGGAATTAGAAAAATTAAATTTGGCCACGACCTGTTCACTTACAGGTTTGTTCATGTAGAAATGAAATGAGTAGAGGAAAACCAGATGGAGTGTACAGGATGCCACTATGAACTCTCGACACAGAAAGATAGACACGGTATATCTCAGATGGTACCAGTTCAACGTACCTGTTTCCTGCCCAACTGGATTGAAAAGGAATGAGTGAAAAATCTTGTTACTGCTTTAAACCCAGGTTTGGTTGGGTGCAGTGAGGTACAGATATAGAGGCTGCCAGCCAGGCAGTGTGACTGACATCATATCTGGCATTCCTAAGCCTTCATATGTCTTAAAGTGACTTCTAGACTCTGTCTTGCGTGGATAAGTACATACCTTAATAGGCTCCCATGCCACTTAACCAGTACACTTGTCTAAGCAGGTTTTCGCTTTTCCTTGGGTGGATTTCAGCTGTAATTAGTTTCTACAAAAATTCAGAAGAGGGCCACAATAATCTTCCAACATAATTGTTCATTCTTGCTATTATTCCAATAAAATAACTCAAAATAATTGATTATAAATAATCACTCTTTTCAATTGCTTAGTGTGGAAGGTCTTGTTTCTCATCAGAAACTAGACAGAGATACCACTGAATCTGTGGTAACATACAGGTTAGACCATGTGTTTTCATGCCACAGGCCCAAATGCCCTCACATCCATGCTTGGAGCACCAAGTCCAGGTTGAGGAGTGGTTGTGTGCCCTCTGTCTGTGACCAGGGAACACTCCCTATGCCAGCCAGTAGGTCACACCAACAACAGGTCTCACTGGCATTGGGCCACCAGCTCCAAGAAGAGACAGACAAGGGAGTAGGCACAGCCAAGAAGTTGATTTCTAGTCTGTTTCTGAACAGCAAAATCACTGTCACCTGTTCACAAAGACCTGGCATTGGGAACAGGAAGAGAAGGAAATGGTATTGTTGAAAATTTTGCCTTTTCTTCCAATTTGCATGTTTTCATTATTCATGAAGAGCAATGCTTCCTCCCATAAAACTGGTTCCTGTCTCCCACGTGACACACTGACTTTTCTGCCACTCATTTCCACCTGCCCACACATGCTTCCCTAACAGCCCTTCTTGCGTAAGTTTGTCTTGGTTTCAATGCAAGCAAGTGGAAAGTGACTGGTTACTACTATTTGTGAGTTAAAAGAGGAAGCATGTGCACTTTGTGCTGTACAGCTGGCAAAAGCTCAGAGAGGGAACTTAGTGATACAGTAAGAACCTCATCCATTGTGGGCAATGACTCCTGCTACCAGCTTTCACATCAACGTCAGCTGAATGGAATGTCTTGGACACCGAAGCTTAGAGGCTTGACTGTGTAAAGAAGCTGCCAGATCAAAATGAGACTATACCTCTCTGTCCTGTGTTTAAAATAAAGAAATGGAGAGAGCATCAAATTCTGTAATTCCAGAACAATAGCAACTGAAAGCTAGTTAATGTTCACTCTTCAGAAATATTAACTCCACAGGGACTTATGTTTTCACAACTGACCGAAAAGTGACTTTTGCTTTTATGATTCCAATGAGATGGGGAGCTCAGACTGCAAAACTCAGAGAGATCCTTGTAGTAGCAGAAGGACAAGCAGATGGCACAGGACTAAGTCTTGTTCTCAGGCCAGAACACAAATGCATTCAGCTAATGATTTCAAAGACATTTCTGTCCTGATATGATCTGAAAGGGTTGTGTTCAATTATCCAGCCACCTCATCACACTCCATGCCTTGACCTCAAGCCCAGTAGCTGGATATGCCATTTCAGAGACATCAGCAAAAAATAACGGTTTCAACACAGGCTTTGCAGCTAGACAGCTTTGCTTGTACAGTCAGACGCGAGGAGCTTGCACTCAAGAAAAAGCCAGCAATTCACATCTAATGAGCAAAGACTCTCCCACCAGTGGGGGTGGTGTCTGAATTGTCCCACGTCACTTGAGAGAGAAACACTGTCACTGCCACACCTGTCAATAACCTAATCCTTGTCCAGGTGAACACACCTCAGCCTGCTCCTTGTGTCCAGACCAGCCAGTAATCCAGACACTGTCTGGAGCACTGTTAATCCCCAACTCCTTTAGTTCTGTACACTTTCCCATTAATAAATAAACAACTAAATAAATAAATTGTCCCAGCATGCACTGTTAGCAAGTAGTTGGTTGTCCCTGACAATGGCACTGGCCAGGTTTAGTATTTTGCAGACCAAATGAACAACTGCTCTTTGTATTCCTTCCCACAACTGCTTTGTGCTCCACAAGTACAGGTTCTTGAGTTCCTGTCCCAGCCCCAGAGCTGAGTTCCCAGCAGGCATGTTCCACCATCATGTAAGTAAAGCAGAAGTCAGAAGGGGATCAGATGGGTCATGCAATCTCAGATCCATGAGCAGAGCACAAATGTGTACCTTTTACCCAGAGAGAACTAGTCAGTCTGAACAGCAGATGCAGGCACCCACACATCTAAAAAATGCCACAAGCATTGTACTTAAGGAGCGGGGAGGCCAGGATACATAACGGGTATTTAACATATTGCTAGGAAGTCACTTCCTAGCACTAGGTGCTAGACAATTTCACTTGCAGGTCCCACATCACACTCAGAGCACTGCTTCTGGTCAAGGGAAGCATGTGGCTGATTGATGCAAGAGTGTTATGCATCCACTGCAAAGGTGTGTGAGGAAAACCACACTTTGTCTGCATATGGTCTATCTTGCTCGAGATGACAATCCTACTTCCTGTGACCAATAGGCTTTATACACATTTTTAACAGAGGAGAGGAAAACAGATATGGATCGACAAGCTTTCAAGACACATAGGAAGTTTTTCACAGTGTAAGGAGGTCCCAGGGTTTATGAAATGAAACAAAGTAAATGGAGAAATGATTAACTGAGCTGAAACAAAAAATAAGCAAGTGACAGCAAGACAGAGTGGACAAATGCTGAATCCCATGAGACTAGCTGTTAAATAAAGCAGGCACAATTCGTCCAAGTTTCACCTTAAGAGTCACGATTTTTTCAAGTAATGATGGATATGTGTCTCCCTTTCTTGATAGCTGGACTTTAATCAAAATTATTTGGAATGCACACACACATGCACACACTATAAGTATATATATATATATATATGCACTTGTATGTGTATGTCCATGTGTATGTGTACGTGTATATATACGTATGTCTAGATTAGTACTTGGTATTTCCTGAGAGTTTTAATTTGTTCAATTCAACTGGTTATTTAAAAGGCCAAGTGATACAAAAATATTATGGAAGGTTGTGTTTTTTCTGATCTTTTTTTGAAGAGATAAAGACAAGTGAATTCCTGGAGAAAAAGAAAAAAAAATAGATCTGAAACTGAACAATGTTAGATGCACATATTCTCAGGCAAATATATATTTATGCAGGACAAATTCCAGTGTCTAGTATCATTTCACTACATAGTCTGCTGAACTCTCTTTCATCTATCAACCTAGTTTATGCCAGCTAAAAATAAATAAATAAATAAATAAAAATAATAATCATATTTTAGGAAGGAAGAGGAACCCTGCTTAAATCAAAATTCTGTGTTAGTATTTTATGTTCAGTTAAGCCAATGAAGGAAAGCTGTGGTGAAGGCAAACAAATATAAAAAGTGAAGAATTTTATTCCATTTACTCTGGGTAAAAGATGCTTAGCTCAGTCTGACTACTAAACTGATTAATGAGCAGCTTCAGCTCCCAGGTAAGTTAAAACTCCCTCTAATGGCAACTGAGTAAAGAACAGAGTCTGAAAGAGTGAAAAGCATTTCGATGCATTTGAAATATATTGTCAGGTATGCAAAATCTGGTCAGTAGGAATGCTTTTGAAAAGTGAAACTTTAGCTAGTGTCTAAGATTCTGTCAAGTTAAAACAAAGTTGTTTATATTCCTCAAATAGAAAGTTTTAGTGGATTTTACGAGCTATGTTTTGCAGAATGCACGAGTTATGTAAAATGCAGTAACAGGTGTTTTCTCCAAGCAAAAGGCAGAGCTTGTCGCTGGAAGTGACTGGAAATAGCATCAAATAAAAGTACCTGAGAAAAGCACCCATGGCGGATGACTCATCTCACCCGTGAAAAGGGACCTGCCTGTCAGCGACACCACTCCCAGCATAAACACTAAACACTTTCAGAGATACTTACGGAAGAAGTTGTTCACGGGTTCAGATTTATTTATGGCAAAATAATCATTTAAGTTTTATGGTGAGTGTGATAAAATCAGAAAATATTACATTCTGCTCACAAATACTGATATGAAATTGTTCTTAGAAAATAATAAAGATTAGGAACAAATCACAGCTCCTTTGAACTGAGTGAGCTGGATTAAACAGCTGAGTTTAAACTGAGTGTTTCCTGATTAAAGTGTTACGGAAGAAAGGCAACCTAGGGACTAGCAGTAAGTAGAAGTGGTAACAGTGAAAAACTTTAACAGGGAAAAGCTTTAAAAATAATGGATTTAGAAAGCTTCAAGCTCAGCCATCATGAGAGCTGGTAATGCCTTTTCCTACAGCCTTGCTATCTCAAGCTACCAAGTAAATTCTACTGGCTGATCTCACTTCTTCCTACAATCCCAGCAAAAGGACATAGAATTACAAAATTCAGAGATCATGACTTGATTTCTCATTAGCAGTGAGGATTCTGTGCATCATTTTTACAGCCTGAAGGTCATTTCAATTACCACTGCACAAGAATCTCAGACTCCTGCTGGTCAAAGGTGAAACTTGTTTAGGAGGGAAATATTCTAAGGGGTGGAAATCCAGAGGAACAAGCAAAGTCATCTGAATACATATATTAAGATAAAGTTTAAAAATAAAAAACATTCTTTTATTCAAAAACTGAATTTACAAAGAAATAGTCTTCTTATTCAATATCTCACTAGAGCCACTCTCTTCAAACACAGTCTAGTAACTCCTTTTCTTTAAGAGCAGAAACTTTTGTAGAGAGGCATGGAATAAGCCGCTCTTTATCCTAGTATGCACTTCCCATTTAGAGTAAGACAGGCATTTGGAATCTGATCCAAAGTGAATTTAATAAAAGTCTTCCAATTCACACTATGTGTGTGCACCTCTTCTCTCAGTTACCAAGAGTTCAAAGCAGGGAGCACTTACTCCATCAAGTACATTGATAATAGATAAAAGAACAGGTATGTTATGAAAGTAGAACATACTTGTTTGCAAAAGACTAGAGACAAAACTGAGATCAGGAGATATTATTGGTGTGGTGAAGAGTATCTGTGCTTATAGGCAATCTCATTTTATTGAACGGTTTGAAGTGCCACTTAAAAGAACACTTTACAGTTTACATGCAGTTTTAATTTTAAAAAATATATTTTTTTCCTCAAAAAACATGCAAAGTTATATACATCATTTTAAGAAAATTTTTAAAAAGGGGGAAAAAATTACCATTTACAGTAGAATTTCCTCTTACAGATCTTTGAATAGAAAAAGCAGGCAGTAGCAATTTTGCAGAAGACAAAGTATACAAACTCTCTACATGGAAGGTATAATTTATTTATTGAGAGACATTAGCAACTGCAGAAGAAGGTCGCTTAAGAATGGATTCAACTGAAAATGACAGTGGCTCGGTTGTTGAAAGTTTTGTTGTGGCCTGTTTGGCCCCAAAGAAGTCTTTTGCACATTTGTCTATCGTAAACTTGCACTTTGCGTTCTCTCTAATGCTGCAGTCTCTGTATTTCTTAGATGCTTCTTCAGAAGTCTCTTTCACAAGTGATGTTCTCAGCTCTGCTCCAGATTTGTCTGGAAATGTCTGTGGGAACAGCGAATGAAATGGATGGTATTTGAGTGGCAGAGGGGGCTTGGTAGTGTCTTTGCTGACCTTGCTTAATACCTGTTCTTGAGGAGCCAGAGAATCCTTATCAGAAATGTGAGAGAAAGTCCTTTTCGGAGGAGAGAAAGCTGACCTCTCCCGAGCTTCCTGAGGAAGGCACTGTATCTCGCTACATGACTGCTGAATGTCTTGCGTGTGGGTCAGGATGAGTGCATTTTCCAGTTTTGGAGACATGATGTCCTGCTCAGTGCTTGGACAGTCCTGGATCTGAGAGACCTTGGCATCCCAACCTGCCCCAGGTTTGAGAGCCTGGACCGTAGTAGCATTTAAGAGGCATTGCTGGTAGAGGAGAGCATCGCTAATGGGGCCACATTTCGGCCACACTAAGAATCTAGAAGACAGGGGATACTGCCTGTAGGTAGCAGCTACGCTGACATTTGAAGAAATCAGTTCCATGTTGCCAGATCCCGAATACTGCATGGTTAGATCGAGGCAGGTTGGTAAAAAGTTGCAAAACTCCTTGTTTGGAGCATCAACTTGAGCAGGGTTGAATGCTGTTTTGTACGAGTTGTATTCAGCTCCGTGCACCATGCGGTTAGGGAGAAAGAGGGCAGCTGCTTGCGTAGCTTCCATCATCTCTCTTTCTTTATATTCTCTCTCTAGCATAATGTTCTCCAGCTCTTTATCAGCAAAAGCCCGTCTCTTTCTCATCCTGTCACTTACAGGGGGTGGCAAGGGTGAATTCCCTCCCAAGTACGGGTCTGCTGGAATAGGACGGTAACCTAAAACAACAAAATAGCATTAGGAACAGAACCGTGTACGAAAAACGTCTAAGCTGTGTTTGTAAAAGGGCTCGGTTTGGAGCCACCCTGCCAGGCACTGAGCACTTTGGGCAGACCCTGGGCGCTATCAGCTCCTGCCGAAGTCACTGCGGCACAGCAGCTCAGCTCCCTGCGCCATCGGGCACATTCAGCACAAGTTCTCGGTGCAGACAAGCGAGCCCCGCTATTCTGACATGCGTAGCCTCCTTCGGAGAGCTGAACAGCGACTTACAACAGCAACTCCAAAACAGCAGGCTAAGCAAAAGAAAAAAAGGCAAAACCCTGCTACACATTATGACTGGTATTGCATCATGCAGCTTAAGGAGGTAAACATTTTTAACTAATATGGAAAATCGTCAAAGATTTCATTTCTTCTGAACTAAAAAAAAAATAAAATAAAACAAAAATCCAGCATATTTAACTAGCTGGATTCATTTAATGTAACTGATAGGGTCCAACCCTGTTTGCTCTAACCAGTCAAGTAATCCCATTGAATTAATGGAATTGATTACATGAGTAAGGAGAATAGGATTTTGCTTCTTTTCACTCCCACTCCTCTCACAGGAGTTTCCCCATTGCCAAGGAAGATATCTATACCTATAGCTGCTGCCATTTCTATTCTCTAAAGATGAATCACTATGAACATACTGTTACAGACGGTAGAAAGTTCCAAGGAGAACTAGGAGAAAAGAAAAAGAAAGTTAAGACAAGTTGGAGGAAAGATTTGTTTAAAGAGTAAATTGTAGAAAAAGAAAAAAGAAAAAAGAAAAAGAAAGGTTTCTAACAGGACAAAATCATAATTGCACTTGCACAGAATAAGAGCAGGTTTCTATTCTGAAAAGAATTAAGAGCTGTATTTGAGAACTACAGTGATTCACTCTACAAGGATACAATTTGGAAAGTAATAAAAGCAGACATGGAAAATAAGTTTGGGCTTGATCCGAAGAGACAGAGAACAAACAATACTCCCTCTCACTAAAATACAAATCTGTAAAGCCTTTAAAGCACCCTGCTTCTGCAGTTACGATTTTCAGCAGGAAAAAAAAGTACGGGAGGGTTGTTGGGGCAGCCAGTCATGTATATCTTACTCTTGATAACACAGTAATCAGGGGCGCTGTGTTAAGCTATCAGTTTGAAATGAAAATGAATTGATTTACCCGTGAGCAGACAAACACGCCCGCGAAGGAATTACCCCGCACGGGACAACGACAGCGCCGGGCAGCCACGCAAAAAGCATGCCAGCTTGTAACAGGAACTCTCGGATTGCAAGTCGCCGTTGCTAACATCTCAGGTATTATTTGGGGGTTCAAGGAGGGGGCTGACAACCGCAGTTCTGCCACTACGACCCTGCCACATCGATCCCCTCCACGGGGAACGCGTTTGGCCGCGATGAATTTCGCCCGTGTCGGTGACACGGTTCGGAGCGGGGCTTCTGCGGGGTCCGGGGAATTGACTCCGGGGAAGGCGAGGTGGGGGCGGCTTACCTTCCAGGATGCTCTTGGCCAGGAGGCTGGGCGCCCGGACGTGCCTCTGGTAGACGGCTTTGCGCTCCAGGCTCGCCGGCTTCCCGGCCAGCCCCTTCTTGTCCTAGGAGAGGGGGCGAGCAGCGCCGTCAGCTGGGGCCTCCCGCCCGGCCCCGTCCCGTCCCGTCTCGCCCCGTCCCGTCCCCGCCTCACCTCGGTGGCCTGCTGGCGGCGGAGAGCCACCTGGGCGGCCATCACCCGCTGTCTCTCCACCACCAGGAGGCAGTTGGCGCACTGGCAGTCCCGCCAGCGGCAGAAGCGCTTGTGGCCCTTGAGGCACGACACCACGCCGTGGTTGCGGCACCGGGCGCACTTGGGCGTGCGGCTCAGCTTACGCGGCTCCCCGACTCCGCCGCCGCCGCGCCGCGGGGCCGCTGCCCCCGCCGCCTCCTCGCCTTCCTCCTCCTCTTCCTCCTCCTCCCGCGGCGCGCCGGGGCCCTCGGCTGCCTCCCCCTCCAGGCTCTCCACGTCGATCTCCCAGTCGCCGGCGGCGCGTCCCTCGGACATGGCTCCTCGGCGGCGCGGCTGCAAAAACAGGGTTCAGGCCGCCCGCCCCCGACGGGCTGCTCCCGGGCGGCTGGGCCCGCCGGGCACCCCGCCTGCTGCCTGCCCCCGTGCCCCTTCCCCGGGAAGCCGCGGAGTGCGGCCGGGGGCACAGCCCGGTGTTAGCCGCGCCGAGGAGGCGTATGCTCCGCACCCCGTGCGCCCCCCACCCTCCCCGCCGCACCGCGGTTGCAACTTACCAGAGTCAAGCGCCCGGGGGGCCGCCAGGAGGCGCAGGCAGCCCGCGGGGGACCCGGCTGGCACGGACAACGCTGCCCGACGACCACCGGGGGGGCTTAGCCGCAAGGCTCCCAGGCCCGCCGCGGCGTCGGGTGGCAGCCGTCGGGTGGCAGCCGGGTGCGAGGCTGCTGCTGCCGCCGCTAACCGGAGGGGCTGTCACGGGGATGTCGCGGGTCTGTCGCCGTCCCGTGCCGTCCCGTCCCCCGGCGCCCGCCCCGCGGCACAGCGCCCGCCGTCCCGGCCCCGCCGCGTTATCAGCGCCGCCCGCGCCGCCCATTGGGCCCGCGCCCCGCGGCCTCCGCCCTGATTGGCCCGCGACGCCTTCGCCCCGCCCCCCCGGAGGGTGCCCGACGCCCACCCATGGGTGCTGGCGTGGGGCGAGGGGCGCCGCTGCTCCGTCACCCCCAAAAGCACCCCCGGCACCGCATAGACGAGAGGGGCAGCAGGCGGGCGGAGCGGTGGGACCTGCGTTTTAGGGAGGGGTGGGGAGAGAGAAAAGAGGAAAAATTTGGAAAAATGGGAAAATATGGGGGAAAACGGAAAAAATGGGGAAAAAACGGGGAAAAAAAAAGCGGGAAAAAAACGGGGTCATGCGTGGAGGTGGTGGGCAGTAAGCCCTAGCCCCGCGGGAGAGGGGGTGCCCGGGTGTTGGGACGGCGGGGGTGCCGTGGGGAAGGGGGGTCGAACACCGCGGTTTTCGTTCGCCGCGGTTCCCGTGGCTTGTCCCGCTCAAGGGGAGGGAGTTGGTGGAAATCGCTGTTTTTTTTCGAGGCTGAAAACTCAGCGGAATCTGCGTGGTTTCCCAGCCCTATCGAGAATGGAGAGGGGCAAAAGTATTCGTTTACTTCTTAACATCCCTTAGCGGCATTTCCGACAGAGCACTCAGCTGTTGAATAGCTTTCTGCAACCGCTGCCTGCCGGAGGCTGCTGTTCGGAAATTGCGGAATGCCGCTCGTCTCCAAAAACGAGGAGAGATCGAAATGGTAACGCGCGGAGCCCTGGTCGTGCTGCCAGCAAGGCTGTAGAGCGCGGTGCAAACAGGGACAGAAGTGGACAGAACAAACCTCGGCCAGCTTGTGCACCGGGCAAAGGAAGAAAGAGATGGTGAATATAAACATGGTATCCCCAGAAAATAAAGAATAATAATAATAAAAATTAAAAGGGCACCTCGGAAGCACCAGTCCCCCATCAGCATAGAAAAGCTAACAGTATGTAGGACGTACAACCGAACACACTGTGCTGGAGGGGAAAATATCTTACTGTTTCCCCGTGTGCAATGCATACTGATAAGTGCGCGCACACGGTGAACGCGCACACCCGCTCCCGGTGCGCGCAGAGACCGGCTGCCGGCCGTGGGGAAGCCCCGGGTCCCCGGCCGCGGCGGGGCCCTTGCCCGCCTCCCGGTGCGGGCAACCGGAGCTCGACCGAGGTGTCCCGGAACCCCAAGGGCACCCCACGTCCCGGGGCAGCGTTTGTGCTCCTCGGGCCTCACCGCGGAGTGCCCACGTCGGGAGAGGGGGGAGAGGAAAGCGCATCCCCGACGGCAGGTATTATTCATCCCCAAAGAGAGCCTGGCTACTGTTTGACTTACAAGCATGACTAAAAGGCAAATACCCGAGGAATTCCACTTTCCCCCTTCAGGTCCCTCTTAAAAGGCACAAGCATGACAAAGGACCTGCTAGGTTAGGAAACAGAAGTCCCCTTGGCTTGTAAACTGACACCAAATTACAAAGTACGATCCTGCGGGCCGCTGGAGTAAATTACAAAACAGTTCGCCTCCTGTTTACTTTATCCACAGGGAACTGTGAAATCCAGCCACGATTTTAAAGCGTGTTTGTAATAACTTTCTTCTTCTCCTCTTGTTCGTGCTCGGTTCCGCGGGACGTTCGCGCTCCCCAAAGCCGCACTCATCCTCCGGCCGGGAAGAAGAGGCGGCGAGCGCACCTCCGGCGGCGACCCCGGCTCCAGCCCCGCGTCTATTTTGGCCCGTGGTGCTGTGAGTCGTGCCGTGCCGGCAGAGGCACCGATTCCCACGCCGTGCCACAACGGTGATGCGGCGCCGGGAGGCATCGGCTCAGGGCCGGGGAGCCCCCGGGGTGGGCGGCGGGGCTGGGGGGCACGACACGGGGGATGGGAAGCACGGCAACGGCGATGGATGAGCCCCGGGGACCGGCGACGAAAAGCGGCCGCGAGGGGGACCCTGTTTTGGGGGGTCGCGGAAGCCCCCCCAGACCTCGCAGGCGGCTGCGGTTGGAGAAGAGGAAAAAGCATCTCGGGGGCATTTGCAGGGCTGCAAAAACCGACCGCTCCCTGGAAAGCCATCGCCCGGCGCCTGTCCCTGCTTTGCATCGCCGTGCCGTGCGGCGGGCAGGTGCAGGTGCCTCTCGGCTCCTCTCCTCCCCTCCCTTCCTCCCAGGAAATTTATTGGCGGGGTTAGGGCAGGCTAACCAAACGGCAACCCCGGGGGCAATTTCCCCAGGAGGAATGCTTTGATCCTGCCCTCTCTCCGCGCCGTCGGGAGCAGATTACATTGCCAAACGCGGGAGATCCCCGCCGCTTGTTTGGCCAGAGATGTTACCAGTTAATCTGAAACAAATTGCCTCTGCCCCCGACCCGGGGCCCCGGAGCCTGCCCGGGAGCGCCGTGACACGGGCCCGCAGCAGCACGGCTTTGGCTGAGGACACAGGCCGGCCGGAGGGACCTCTCCTCCCTGCAACCTCCAGGCACCCTCTGCGTGCTCCGGGAAAGATGCTGAGAATCTCCAGATGATTTCAATTCCCGGGGAAAAATAAAATAAAATAAAATAAAATAAAACAAAATAAAATAAAACAAAATAAAATAAAATAAAATAAAACAAAATAAAATAAAGGAAAATAAAACAAAAATAAATAAATAAATAAAAACTTTTTCCCCCAGCTTTACCCAACCAGTAAAAAGCTTAATTTCTTCCGCAGTTATCTTCCATAAAAACGTGGGGTTTTTCTGTTGTTTTATGTAGTTGTTTCTTTGTTTATTTAAGTCACTCTCAGTCTCTTTTAAATAGCACTTAGAGCAAAGTAAATCTCGATGAGAATTTAAGCCAGTGGCACAGATCTTTATGAATTGTTTGTGCGTTAAAATATTTGAAATTAGTGATTTCATTTGTGTGTGTTTGCATGTGTTTTAAATTACCATGTTTTCTATTTGTAATCAGTTTTATGTACAGAGGAGGAATTTTCTGTTGCCCTGCATGTCAGTCAAGCAAATATAATAAACTTATATAATAAAGATGTAAGCAATGTCAACAGCAATGCGTTCTGTATAGCATGATATGGAAGCAAATTTTATGGACTGTGAGAGTGGTTCCCCTGCCTTTGTAGGAATGTTTGCTTTGGCAAGGAGGGCAAGGGTTAGTCTTTACAGGGAGACTCGTGTATCACACCAGGATAATCTCCAGTCATGTAAAACTGGATTGAAATCAAAAGCAGCAAAGGTGAGCAGGGTGCTTGTAAAGCAGAATTGCCACCTTGGGCAAGTGAGAGAATATCTGATCAGGAGTCTGAAGGAGTCAACAGAAAGTTTTCCTTGGACACAGAAAGCTCTGGATCAGACACAGAGTGCAGCAGAGTACCCCATCCACAGCCCCTTTTGCCCTGCAGTGGCCTTGGAGAAGCAAGGAGGCATGGGGTGTGAAGGTTTGCCCCTGGTTTCAGGCCCTGCTGGGGGCTCTCCCCATGGACAGGGATACTTTCTGGCTCTGCAAATGAGATCACACAGGCATGGTAATCATTAGAGGCAGCAAGGAGGGGAAATGGCTCAGTAGAAATAGAGCTGCCTCTTCTGCAGCCTCAACGTGAGGGGCCAGGGGACGTCGGCACAGACCTAGGGATACTCTAAGCCAAAACCAGTCCAAAACAATCTTTTCCAATCTTCTGCTGGAAGTTTGAGGCTGAACAAGAAAAACGCCATGAGAAGGGCTTGTGTGCCATCCACAGCAGCTTTGCTGTAGCTCATAAACAAGGCTGACCTTTGGTTTGTCAGCATTTAATAAGCCAGTAGACATTTGGCAGGTTTCTTGCTAAAATGTACTAGAAAGTTGGATCAGCTCTCGGCTTGAATATCAAGAATCCAACACACAAGCAGTGAGCATAGCAAATTGTCAAGTCAGCAACTAACATACTTCACTATAATCTTCCCAAATGTCTTAAGTAGTTTGGCAAATCTCTTGTTGCAATAAATTCTAGTGAAGTTTTGGGTTTTACTTTTTTTGAACATATGGCCTTAAAAAGTAACTTAGCCAAGAATATTTTTAGAGACACTGCAGAGTTTTCTGGAGATGTTGTCTCAAAACTTGTTTGCACTCTGGAAGTTTTATTCAAATGTCAACCAGATGCAGAAAGTGCGGGGTTTGGGGTTTTATTTTACAGTCCTGGAAAGGAAAGGTCAAGTCTCTGCAGCATAAATTGTCTTTTTGATTGCCATATTTTAGCAGAACATCAAGAAGTCTTACTAATAAAATGTTTAAGTTGTTTTTTTTTGGTGTGATTTTTTTCCCTCCCCCTCAGGATGCATTATAATCATATGCAAAATGCTTAAAATGCCAGTAAGACACCTGCTAAATCAAATTATTTGGGTAGGCTATGTTGTGCTTAGCGATAAAAATTCAATCATATAACCATAACTAGCCAGACTGTTCTCATTTCCTTGGTAGCATTGTGCTGTCTGAGTAGCCTTACTGAAATTAATAGGATGACCTGAGGTATTAGCATGAAAAATAGCATGAGGATTTGGCAATGTATCACTTAAAATAAGCCAGGCAGACTCAGGCCATATTAATATATTCAGGTACCTAGGCCACACTGCTTGTTATACCCTTTATAAAAGGGAAGGTTATGGAACCATTTACAGGGTGAGACCTTGTACCATGCTAATACAAGCCTTAGACTCTTGCTTGTTACAGGTCCACTGCAAAGCCTGCAAATGTTCAAGGTGACAGAGGAGGAAGATGTGAGTGGGATCTGTTCAGCCCTCACAGCATGTCTGTGGGAAAGTGAGAAGGTCTGGCTCTCAGAAAACTGCAGAAAACACAGTGTAACACTCCTGTGACCTTTCCACTGAAGCTTTCTGGAGGACTTTGCCATCTACCCTGGTGGGAACTTACCCTGAAAGTCAGATTTGCCTTGCTGTAGCTATGGTACATGGTCACTTTGGCTCACAGGTACTGTGAACACACGCTTACCAGGTTCCTCTGACACCAGCTGAGGACAACGGAAAGCCAGGGGTGAACTATCAACACAGCAGGTACGATGATGATACATCTCAAATTCTTCCCATGCTTAAAAGGAAGTATTTAAGGGCACAGGACCTCCTTCCACAAGACTTTAGATGTTGTTTGAAGTGACAGAGGTAT
Organism: Heteronetta atricapilla; assembly: GCA_011075105.1. Lineage (NCBI taxonomy): Eukaryota > Metazoa > Chordata > Aves > Anseriformes > Anatidae > Heteronetta > Heteronetta atricapilla. Next base: position 28,814,761 of record CM021763.1, on the reverse strand, counting down.
CCACAGCTATACAAACAAAATCTGACCCCACTTCTATATGTTTTGTCATTCTCAGCTAGTACTTCTGCATCTGTCCTGTTTCGCTTTGTTGAGGCTTGGCTCTTCCTGAAAGACCACTAGGAGAACCAAAAGCTACTTGGAGCACAGAGGTAACAGCATGTAGCCCTACAACTTTGGAAATACAGTTCTTGCATTGGAGACATTTAAAGTACCCCAAACAAGACTTGGCAACATTTTAGATATCCGAAGAGTTTCCCAGTATACTATAGTTGGTCCATGTATCCTTCCTACCATTTTTTTTGGAGGGGGATAAGTATGGTTGCTACCAGCCCTCATCTCCTCACCTCAGCTGCCATCACTGGGACCTCCAAGTCCTATCAGTATCAATATAAATGGAAGGATGACACCAGGGTTACCTTGTGAAGGGTAACATTGTGACATTGCCTGCACAGGGGAGAAGCTGGTGCCCTGCCTGGACACAGCACCTAAATGCTAAGGACATTCGGGAGCACCTCCATCTCATTTGGTGCTTCTGTTGTCCTGCCCTTGGTACAGTCTTAGTTGCAGAGTTAATCAAGAGTTTTGTAAAAACTGCTGTTGTCCAGAGGTGTCTCTGCCCTGCTTTATGATTTTGTCCCCTGGCAGAATGGAGAAGGACTGAAACACTCATTTTTTGGTCTTGATAATTGCCCTGAATAGGAACATGGGAGCTGTAGTATCTCCCAAGTCTTTTTCTCTCAGATGTGCACCTGTCCATTGAATGACTTGAATTTTGCTCTTGAAATAGGTATCCTGGTCATCCTGGTCAGCATAGTCCATCCTGATAGGCATTTACCACTCTGGCTCTGTACGTGGCCACACATCAAGTCTATGCTGGTTTCTGAAATCATCAAAGAAAACAACAACTGAAATGATTCATGTATTAGATAAACCATTACAATGGTGTCATTTATGCATATTTAATAAATGCAGTGTTTATTGAAAATGCAAATCTTGATGAAAATCTAAGACATTAAACCTTCCTAAAAGGTGCAGTTATTCAGCATTCTGGGATCAAACTCTTCCCTTCATTTTATACAGACACTCCATTGAAATCTTTGAGATTAAATGGGCATAAGTCTGAGTTTAACATATTGCAGATGTGTATATATATTAAGAACATTGGACGCATTGTACTCAAAAATGCTATTTTACTGAGGGTATTTTTTCAGCACTTATGATTACTTGCAATAATAAAAAAGACTATTCCACAAACTTCGCTAAGATCATATGACATAGCAAGCACACTGTCATCTACTTCGTGATTTAACATCTGTGATACTACACTAATTCATGGTCTTTGGCCATCCAACATGATATCAACTATACAAAGTGTCAAACCACTCGGTGCACAAAATTAACCGATTTTAGGAGTAAAAGGGTGGTAACTAGCTCTGCTGAAGTCAACAAAAAACCTGTGTCAAATGTAGGGGAAACTGGGTGAGGCCCATATATAATTTGTTTTGAGTTGAAAGAGAAGACAGCACACTGTTCAGCCTGCTCTACATAACTAGTTTTCTGGCTGTATGACACACAAAACACTGGGATTGAAGAATTCATTGCCAGTTCTTCCATTATTCACAGCTGAGAGAAGCCAGAAGGAGCTGCTGTGCCACAGGGCTGGGGCAGTGCTGTCTGATGGGCTCGATCTGATACCACAGGTCCCCATTTTCTCTATGCCTTGACCGGAAAGCGTTTATATTTAGGCCCCACTTCTGCAGTCTTAAGGGAACACTTTCTGTCCAACACTGGACAGCAGCACAGAAACATCAGAACATCCAGCCAGTGGATACTACATCTTTTTTAACCACATGTAAGAAACTTAGCTGATACACACTTTGGAGGATATATAACCATAAATGTCCCTTTTCTAAACAGTGATGAGAAAACTTTTTCAAAACTTTTATTTATTTATTTATTTATTCATTGTGATAGCAGAACACACCCTAACATCTGGTTTAGGGAAAAAAAAAAAAAAAAAAAAAAAAAAAAAAAAAATCTTTAAGGTTCTGACCAAGAAGTAATTAAATGAAAGAATTTCCCCAAGGAACTAGCCTGTTTGTAGCATTGTATGGACTGACTTATGATCACTTCAACAATTTACCAGAATTTCATGACATAATGATTAAACTCTCACTCTTTATAATCAGCCTGCTGAAGGATGAGCAACACTCCAGCCTCATTTGATGGTGAGTGAGCTCTACTGATTTCAGCAAGAGGTACCATAAAATCCTAACCATGAAATTGCAGAAGTAAACGGCAGCTTGCCCCCAACTTCCACAAAGCCACACTACACACAGTTAGGGATCACTGCAATGTGAATGTGATAATCTCTTGCTGTCTAAATTTCTTCCAGCCTTTCTCCAGCTGTATATCATGCATCTTTCTCAAAATTAGCGGAATTAGCAGATGTCGAAGGAAGAATATCACAGGGATATTTATGTGCATCAATAAGAGCAAGGCTTTTCTGGAACCTAAAAATAAATTCTTATCTAGTCAAGAATGAATTTTAATTTATTCATTACCTATTTTTGTCTACACAGAGATTATTGTAAGACTAGAACAGTAAGATTTTTATTGTCTGAATTGCAAATAACCATGATGCAAATTGACAAACAAGGTCTTCTTTTTACTTCTGTGGGAGCAGAACATCCTCTCCAGTGCAATCTTATCTCCACAAGCCAATGGCTTCTCCTTGCCTGCGCTAGGGCTTCCTGCCAAGCAGTGTGCAACACACACAAGTGTTGGCAAGGTAGAAATGTCATTATACATGATCTGAGAATTTCTTTCCATAATATAACAGAATAATAATGGACAATAATAAATGAGAGTCCTCAGCTCTCTTCTTTGGCTGAATATGTCTCGCTGAGTCAGAAGAGACCGTATCTCGTTTTTCCAATGTGTGCTTTTGTTAGGTCAATAGACAGACTGTTATAGAGTGGTAATGTGAGCTGGGTAATATGTGCAGGTTCTGGGGCTTTATTGTGTCCCTGCTATGTTAATTAGTATTAGGAACATGATGGATTGGCAACACGTGTACTTTCTGAGTCTTAAACCAGCCCTGAGAGTTTAGCACTCCATTAGTTACACATCACAGGAACCCAGGGATGTTTACTCAAAAAAGTATCACTTACAAGAATGAAACTTTCCAATTCATTCCTGATAGGACTGGGGGGTGGGACACCAGCCCAGCACAGGGCGGCAGGCACATCCCCAGTCCAGACCCCCCCTGGACCGCACTCCAGCCCAGGGTCACGCTGAGCATCCCACATCAAAGGTCTCTCCGGTGTGGGTCTCAAGGGAGGGAGAGGTGGAGAAGCACCAGCCTGGACAAGCAGGCACTTTCTGTTCACTGCTTCTCTGGTAGAGAAGATACAAGCAGGGATTTTGGTAAGAGCTGTGTAAAGACACCTCTCTCGGTGGAATTTCTCCACGGGGAGAAATCTCCTATCAGGGGAACTGGTAGGGCTGTTTTCCAAGTGCCACCTTTGCCATATCAGCCAGCAGGGAAACTGTCCTCTGTGCAGTATGGAGATGCAAATCAGCAACAGGGACAAAGTTCTGAAAGATCCTCACAAGGAAAAATGGTAGCAAGAAGCTTAACATATGTTTTCCATAGACAGATAAAACACGCCGATTTTTCCACTCACCACTGTGATTGTTTCAAGGAAGCACTACTCCAGAAGAAAAGAGCAGCTCTATTTCTGTGTGGTTTTGATGTTATTGTTTTCGTTTCAGATATGTTTTGTTGTTTGGTTGGTTGCTTGCTTTTGTGGTTTGTTTGTTTGTTTGTTTGTTTTAATGCAAGCTTCATCTCATTACCTGACAACCTCGTGGCTCACAGGAACAGCTGTCCTCCTTGCACACACCTTTCTTCCCCATCCTAGTCTTCTTCACCTCAAACCTGGCCTGCTAGGTTAAAGCTTGCCTTCTCACCATTAGCCTTAAAAAATCCGTCACAGCAATCCACAACTGTGACAGCACAAATAATGCAAAAACAAATGCTATCATCCCCTTCCAGCAAATCAGTTTCTTTCTGTGATCGTCTTCAGTCGGCACCAAGAATTCTGCAGTGCTAATTTTGGCAAACATCCTACAACGTTTCTGTGTCCTGAATGTATGCATAGGATTATCCTTCAGCATTCCAATTATAGCTGTTAGGAATTAATAATTAGCAGAGCAGGACTTGGCAGAGCCAGGGGCCTGATGCTGGCCTGATATTCCTCTTGTTTAGTTTTCAGCAGAACCTATGGTAGCTAGAAATACAAATGGTTTGTTCAGCCAAGCGTGCCAACAGTAGCAGTTGATGTAATTACAATGACACAAGTTGGCCTTATGTCCAAGTATATGTGTAGCAAATCCAAGAAATATAAATGCAAGTGGATGGTTACAATAGGCAAAGAAGCAACAAAACCAGTTCCAGATTGTCACTGAGTTATTTGCACTCTGTGGACCATATTTTTATATTGAGTTATGCCTGTGTAATTTGACTGAGACCATTCGGATTAAATAGGCATATCTGAGCTGGATTTGTCCACGTGTGTCTTCCTGGTCTTATTGACCTTACCTGTGGACAAACCATTTTGTACTGTGTTCAGTTTAGTGGAAGTACCTGCAGAAGGAAAGCCTCCTGTTTGTTCAAGCTGCTGTGTCAACCAAGACAAACACATTCTCAATTGCCACATGAAGCAAGCTTCCTCTATGGATTTTCACACACTGCACTGATTTTGCCACACATGCAATCAAAAAAGAAATGCTGTTTTAACTTGAAAGCTAAACTTGGACACTCCATTACTTTCTGGGAGCAAAAATACTTTCAATATATTAATTTCACAGTTTTTGACTACAACCATACTCTAAGGATTGCCTTGATTTTATTAATTTTTTTATTGAATAAAAACACCATTCACAGTGGTGCTTTCTGCAACTACAAAGCTAAGAGACAGGCAATCTGGGATAACCAAAAACAATGACTTCTAGAAGGATATTTATCAGGGTTGTGTCAGGTCCTACAATATACAGCATGTCATGATAGGATGTTTACCTTTCTGCTGTCAGACTGTGTCAACATCTGAACCACCACAAACAACACACAAAGAACAAGCCAGATGTGCTGGTATGGATGGCCAATTTGTTATCGTTACAGAGAAATCATATCAGCATGTGGCAAGGCAGTTTGGTGCTGCAGATCACTTTGCCACCTCTTGGCACATCAGGCAAGAATGATCAAAATCAGGGATATGAGAGTTGCTTCTTGCAGTCTTCTCTTAGGCAAAGACGTTTTAGTAGTCAGATCCTTTGGCTCTGTGATTTTAGCAGTGCAAGCTTCCAAGCTTGCATTTTGTATTGAATCTTGCACACTGCAGCCCTAAAACCTGACAGCAGCCTCTAAGCAATGCCAAAATACAAGCAGGCAAGTCCACTCATAATCCTTCGCAGAATGCTGTGCTCTGCAGTCATTTCCTGCTTCTCACATGTAAAGGTAACAGACACAGCTAAAGAGGCTGAAATGGTCTTTATGGCTTGGCACATCTCTAATAAAAAAATAAAAATAAAAAATGAATAAAAAATAAATTAAAAAGCCTTGAAGCCTTGATCATGGGAAGAAAGGGACAGTTCTGGGATATAAATACTGAAGAAACTGGGAACTCCTATGGAAGGCAGAACATCTGTTTATTACATTTTCCAGTGTTTTATTTTCAGTTCGCCATGACAAAGAATCAGAACTTTTACCACTGCAATTGTGCTCAGTCATAAACACAGCATTATCCTTGTAAGGTACCTTAAGCATTGTAAAGAAGAAGCTTTATTATAGGGAAGTTACAGAGTCAGAAATCAGAGCAGAGGAAAGATAGTTTGAAAACAGGCCACCTTTCATAAAGAAAGAATGTTACTTACAAGTGAGAGGATTTATTTTGTGTGAACATCAATACTTCATGCAGCATGGAGGAAAATCTTGAGAAAAGCTTTTTGTGGTAAAATAATCTGTACTAGATTCCCCGACAACCCCCCTACAACAATGTTAACCTACTGACGTTCATGTCAAGGAATGGGTTTTGGTAACATACACTTCTCTCTGTGTTGTACCTTAGTTTAATATCACTACTGAATGAGAAAGAGGATGTGTTCAAAAAAATTTATTGTTAATGGGAATATCAGAAAACACCACACTCAGCAGTGGAGTCCATAAGGAAAATCACTTGAGGTTACATCCAAGGTATTGCTGTCCTTGCTTTAGTCTTCATTTTATGTACACCAGCAAAAAGTGTTACATGGTGAACTCACTTCATGGTAATGCAATGCTGTTTTATTAAATGTAGGTTTGATGAGTCTCTGGGTGAGCCAAAGACCTGAGAATGAGGTAAACATAAAGCAATACAATCACTCTGTAAAAATTTAGATCTTTTTCATACTCAAAACAAGACAGAGCAAGGCACATTTCTTTTCTAAGCAGAAACAGCACTTAGGCTGCTTGCCTTGCTTATCATTCTCAGGCTGGAAATGGGAAACCAGCTTCTCTATTGAAACTCTCTTCCAAATTAATGGTGTCTTGAATATCTCCACACAAAAAGAGGTACATCAGTGCCCTAAAATAAGGCCAGAGCAGACCACCATGAGCATCCTGTATTTCCTTTGTCCTGAACTCAAAGCACATGAGCTGGAGCAAATATGACCAGCTAAATTAGGCATTAATACTATCTTGCTCAATACTATCAATTTGCCAAAATTCATTATATGAGTTGCTTTGGGGAAGGAAGGGAGAGAGGGAGGAAGATGTTGTTGTGTACTCTTCCCATAGTAAAAGAAATGTTACTGAACAGAATGAATCTTGTTCTTCCAGTATCTAGAGTTACAACAGGAATCAAGAGAAGAGTGGTGATAAGTGGAAATTCTTGTGCTCTTGGAGTGAAGAGACTAGTTGAAGAGAGACTTACAAGAAGCACTGGTGATCCCAGCTCCTCAGCTCAAGGCCTCCTGGCAGGCCAACCCCCACATTTGCTCCAGACATGAAGACTTTTAGAAGTAACATACAAAACTGAATGCCATGGCTTTTCTCTACACTCCATTAAATGTTGTCATTTGTTCTGGAAAAAAAAAAAAAAAAAAAAAAATAGAGTCATGGAGAGTCCAGGCCATCTCCTAGCTGTTCCTTCCCTGACAGCTTTGGCACATCCCTGTAACTACTTATCTTCTTCCACTGGGATTTTCTCAGTTCCCTCCTGGCTTGCTGGTACTGACACTGGTGGCATTCTCTGGATATGCCTAAGCTTGCATTCCTCTTTATATTCTGATGTTTTAGATAACAGCTACTTTTGCTCCTGTGCATCCAAGAATTTCAGCATGATATTCAAGCCCAAGCATCACAAGTGTATGGCTAAGACCAATAGTGCCAAAGCTGAGTTTATACAGCTGGCATTAAATTATGAATATATCTAACCCTGAAGGTGAATTTGGGTATGGGGCATGACTGGCTGTTACATACTCACCTATTCAGCTATACTATCAGAAATAGCAAGCACAAAGGCAGGCTCTTTTAAGGAAGCCCTTTGCCTATACATAGTAAAGAAAACTGAAAAAGCAGCTTTTCACAAGCTGAGAAACACCCCATCAGCAAATCAAACCCACACTACTACTCCTTTGCTTCCATACCTGAAACCTTAATTAGGCCCAAAAAAACATGTAGTCAAGATATTAAGGCAAAGAGGATGGACTTCTAGACACAGTGCCCACTGAAAGGGCAACTCCACAGGCAGGATGTAACACAGACTGTTTGCCATGAAAAGAAAAATACCCTAGGAAAATCTTAATTCCAATAGCTAATAGCTAATGGGGGGAGGGGTGTTTGGAAGGGGAAGGGACTTTTCATAGTGAAATAGATAAACTAAACATCTTTAACATCTTTTATTTTCTGTGAAAGAGGAGTTAAAGGCCAAATTGTGAGTGTGTGCATGTGCATGGCTTACGCATGTCTTTAAGTGGACACTACTGTGTACTTTTGCTTCTTTCTGATTTTCTCCCACTAGATGGAGTTTGGTGACTTTGGTAGTCCCCGATGAAGCTGTCTTCCAAGGCCATTATTAATGGTTGTGTGTCTGTGTGCAAAATAGTGACATTAATACTCTGTGTTCAGTTTTGAGCTAATCGTCCTGTTCACAGTGAAACAGATGTATGCTGAAAATGTCCCAGTACTCTGAGAAGTCCATATATAGGTATCTGAAATTCTGTTCAAAAGCTACCTCCAGATTTAGAGTCTTAGTCTTACATGGAAAAGGTTAGTACATGTTAGTACAGTATTTACATGGAAAGGTTAGTAAGCAGCAATTAGCATGTTAATGAGTAAAGATGACATCAGAAAATGAGAAATAGGAAGCTTGCTGCTTGAAGAACTTGAAATATCGTATAGAATAAAACCAAATTACACTAAGACAGACTGGCTCTCACATCAAATGTGACACCAAACCCAAAGTCTCAGTGCAAAACCTGCCAGTACCTCCAGAGAGCACATAATACTGTTTCATATGCAGAACCTCCAAGGCTGCACAGGTTTATCTGTCGTTTGCTTTGCTTCATTTAATCAATGTAAGGTGAACCCAAGGATCACACCTATGGACTTGATTTACTCCTGCCTCCAGTTCTTCTACCAGTGGAAGCAGGTGGTAGAGGGGCCCCTTGTGGTGAAGGAAAATCCTAATCGTGTAAGTTCTGACTCGGCCCTTAGCTTCCCTTCATCACAATCGTCATCATCAACATCACCATTGTGGTGATGTTGTTGATCCTAGCCAGGATTAAGGTAGTCTTGCAATATGCATGGTTGAAGCTGACCTACACTAATAAAAAGTTTGTGTAGTAATTGAAATGGGGTAGCACAGGATAATATCTTTTTTGACCTCTACCTGTCAAAGTGGCCTCCTGGATAATCACTTGAACAGTACCAGCCTCACAGGTTACATTAGTTTATATAGGAATTTTGTTGGGGTTAAGCAAGATGAAGGCAACAGGAGTGCTACAAGAAACAGTTCTAGCACAAGACTGATTTAATTAGTGCACTGAAAATAATAATAATAATAATAATAATAATAATAATAATAATAATAATAAAATAAAGGTCTTGGTTATCTTTCTGCAAGGACCACATCAAACTGGCTGTGTCCCTCTTCAAGAAGAAAGCCAGCCAGCTAGGTTCTTCTGGGCAGGGAAGTGGCATTGGCTGATTGCAAGTTCCTCCATCACCTTAGTCAAAGAAAGGGCTATAAATTCTGAGGTAATTTCTGGACATAACCTTAGGCACAGATATGGACTGCATCCAGGCATGACAGAAAACTTTTCAAAGGGTTAAAATATATCTCTTCTCCACCAGATTACTGTCCCTCAAGAATATTACAAGATAAATCACTCCCAGCATAAATGACAGGGAAAATTCATCCTGTACTTATGTTCTAGACCCACATTATACTCTGTTAGTTGTGTTCATTCAGATGTACCATTACATTATTAAGCATAAGAAAGCATCATTGCAGCCCCTGATGATGAACCAGCAGTTAATAGTGAAAGAGCCAGCCGAGATTCAGCTGAGATCTTCTCTAATTTTCTGGTAACACCCACTGAAAAGATGGGTGAAAGCAATTCACGAGCTGAAGTGCCTCAAAGCTCCCTAGACTCCTGGCAGTGTAGGTCCTTACCAGGGACTTACATCTAATCCTGGACATAAAATCTATCTGTAGCATGTGGCCATGGCAAGAGGGAGTGGACTTCTTTTGCACTGTTCCAGTTTCAAACCACGTGCTCCACATCTGACCAGCATGCCGAAGGGGCTAGGTGGGAGCAAGGGCTGGAAATTACCTGTAACCTCTTCACCATCTGATGATGGTCTCCAGGATGTTTGATCCAGCAAAATAATTGGTTGCCAGACCCAAAGCATGGAGGAGACATCACAGCAGGCTCAGATATAGTGATCTGGAAATTATGAAGATAATGTTAGTCAGTTCATGCTTTTAGGGGAAAGAAAAATAAAAATAAAAAGAAGAAAAATTTAAATAATAATAATAATAAAAAATAATAATAAAAAAGATGGCAAAGATATTATCTTCCCTTTTGATAGTTTGGATATTTGCTTACAAATTATGTAGACAGTGTAAAATCCAATGGTCTTTCTGGATTGCTACTGGAGAACAGCTCAATTTTATTTTATGTTCTGCCAAAAGGCTTGCTTTTCTTTTGACAGAGGACCTGGCAGCCGGCACCCATGCCTTAAGCTACTGTAATGCATTTTCTATCAGTCCACACAGTAAATCTCGCCAGCAGTGAAACCGTGAGCAACATTTGGCAGCTCGGTGTTACGAAGTGCTTCTTCCAGGAGTTCACAGCACCAATTGCTTTCAATCAGCAGAGCCTGACGCTGCCATCCATGTTTATTGATTTTCAGAAAGAGTTGCAGGAGCCATCTATTTTCCTCTCCCCTGCACTTGTGAGCCTGTGGAGCCGCCTTTGGGTCTGCCAAAACACGGGACGGGGGGCAGATTTGGGAAGGTGACAATGTCCCCCGCGTCCCTAGAGCTGCTGAGCAAAGCGGGCACCGCATCCAGCCCCGGGGTTAGGAAAGGGCAGGCTGGGGCCCTCTGTGCTATGACGTCATGGCCATCACGTCATACCGGGGGGCCGTGACGTCGAGGGAAGGGTGTCCGGGCGTGCTGCGAGCGCAGCGACACTAGGTGGGGCCATCGGCTAAAAGGAACGAGCCCGGAGCCGAGGAGCCCGGGGCACCAAGTCGCCCTCGTCTAGTGCCCGTCTCGCCAGAAACATCGCTCCTCCGCTCCTAAATAACGCCCGGAGCCTGCCGAAATGCGGCGGGACAGGGGCACGCCTGTGAAGTCCAAGTCAAGCCGTGTGAGACAGCGTTTGGTTAGACGTGTGCTTGCACAACGCGTGTTGCAGTCCTTTGAGACTGACTCCGTCTCCACTAAGCTCTTCTCAGGGATGCTCAAAGACAGTTGCAATTCCAGACATTTGGAAGGGAAAAACACGGCCCGTTTCCCAAGGAGCTCTCAAATGTCTTGTACGCACAGTTCATTTTCAGCTGAACTTGTGCTTTGCCAGATGAAAGAGGAGGAGGGAGACTTGAGCTGAAGTGGGGTCACAAACCAGTTTTTCGGCATTAGTGTTTTGGTTTATGTTTTTTTTGTTTGGTTGGTTGGTTGGTTTTTGTACACTTTTTTTTGGGGGGGGGGAGGAGGAGAGTGCTGGTGAAACAAAACAAAACAAAACAAAACAAAAAAAAAAAAGGCAAATTACCTTCAGGCACTAATTTTAATCAGTTGCAAATGAATTAAGAGCAGGTCACCGTAACTGGTTGCTGGCTGGTGCCTTCAGGCCTCAGGATGTGTAACCAACTGGAAGAGCTGTAAAGGAGGCGGTGAGGAGTCACCACCAGTAGGGTGGTGGTGATTGTGTTGCCTTTCACCACACCTACAACCACAGTTATTTCTCCTGTTGCCAGACCGACAGCAGAAAAAGCAAAAATTTGTTAAAATAGCAGCCAGTAGTGATGGCCAAATCAGGAAATGGGTGAATTGCAGATCATAACTCAACAAGCAGAGTGTTTGCTTGAGATTTTGGATGTTAAACATATACCAATCATCGGGGGAATTAGTCATAGCTTTCCATACCCATACATCACACGAGCCTACTAAAACCTTGTGCAGTAAGCTTTCCAGGGGCAAGGAATGGGAACAGCCAGGCAGCGAGGTTAGCCCATCTCACCTCCTGCCTTCTGCTGTAGAGCACTCTGCTCCCTTCTCAGGGCAGCAGCAACGCACGCGCTGCCTCTGGTAACACAGGCTTGGGCCGTGGGAAGCATGTCTCTCCAGAAGCCACCAATGATAAAAAATTTCTCCCCTCCCTCACTCCTTATGAGCAGTTGTACCACAGTTCTGCAAATCAGCTTCAGCCCAATTCCCATTTGCTCACAGGGGTTTCAGTGACTGATAGTTCTTCTGCTTTAAAACAGGGGAGAGCAGAAGAAGGAGGTATGCATGGGAACACCCTTCTCCCATTGGACACTCAGAAATATTGCCCAAGGAGCAGAAATATTGCCCAAGGAGTATTTGTGTTTTCAACAAAAACACAAAATAAACTCCCATCTCACTCCCTCAGGAAAATAATCATCATCATCATCATCAACAACAACAACCATTCGAGACCATTCTTTCAAAATCCACAATGTTGCTTATGAATAATATGGCAAAGGAGGTAAAAGGAATAAAAAACATATGCCCAAATGTTCATCTTGTTTACACCCTTGCAAATTTTAAAAAATAGAAATTGCAGAAAAATTAGGACAAAGCTGGAATCTCACATATAGCTGACAATAAGTGTATTAGTGACTAAGACACATAGTTTACAATGTAAGAGCTGTGAGTTGGGCCAAATCTATAAAGGATGTTAAAGCTTCCCAGGAGTTTTTTTGGTGCCATGTAGAATAATTTTGTATAGCTCATGAATTGTTCATCTTGAGTCAGTATTGCCTTCCAGTGACATGTAGCTGTACCAGACATGAAGCACTGCCCTTGCTTTGCTGAGCTTGGAGGTCAGGTTCAAGGTGAGACCTGCCAGTTGATGCTCCCAAAACAAGATGCTTGTTTTGCCATGTGAACGGCTTGAAGCATTTTCCAGGAGACTGCTGTTAGTGAGTGAGAACAAGAACCCAAATTTTTACTTCATTATCCCCTCAGGCATAATGCCCTATCAGCACAGCTCTGGCTTCCCTCATTGCACCTGCCATGTAGCCCTTCTAAACGACAAAAATCTCTAGATTGGACAAGTAACAAGGAATTACTATGTCTCTTTATTTCTTTTTATTTCAGTAAGCCTCTTTTGCATTTCTTTGTATACACAGAGTTTAATCTTGCCCATTCCTGTTTATAATCACTGTGGCAAAATGTCAGCAACATGTGGGCAAGGCAAGTTGCCAAATGTGGACAAGTTTCCAAATGAAGATGTTCCTTGAAAGTGGTTTTTCAGCTCCTCTGCATGCAATGGTGCAGGAAAGGGCCTTTTTCCATTAGTTATTGCAGCTATCTTAGCCGTCATATTGCTGCCACCGTCTTCCCATGGTGACACTTAACCATGGGCAGGGGGCTGCAGCGCTGGGGCGAAATGCTTACTGCTGGAACCCTGCCCTGCCTGCTCCCAGGTCCCTCCACCCAGGAGGGACAGGGGGAGAGTGGTCCTCCTTGAGCCTGCCAACCTCCCTGAGCACCTCCCTGAGCAGCTCAGGTTGGGTCACAGAAGTTTAGAATATAGACAGGACTTCGTGGCTTGCTTGATTTCTGCTTTCATCCTGTTCCTCTTTTTTTTTTTTTTTTTTTTTTTTTTTTTCTGACTCAGTGCTTTTAGGGAAAAGAAGTGGGGCAATTTGTGCAGTTTTGTCTGAAATGCACCTTTCTTTTTCCTGTTTATCTGGGTGTCACAGAGGAAAGAGTTGGAGCTTGTGAAGTCTATAGGCTCAGGAGTAGGAAGGCAGATAAAAACAACCTGAAGCGTGTTTACTTCAGGACACATTATGACTTTGTCATTTTATGACTGTGGCTGATGTCTCAGGATTATGCTGGTGTAAGCCTTTCAGGGGAGGTGCTCTTGCTGCTTGCAGGCACTGTTCAGCTTATGAAAAGCTAAAGTCATTCCTACTTTTCACTGAGAGAGAAAAAAAAAAAAAAAAATCTCCCACTATGTGTTCTGGTAAAAATTATGCTGTGCTCTCATGTTTACAGAGTGCTTAATTTTTTACAAAGCACTTAAGATTCCTCAGGTAAAAACCATTAAATACTTGTAGCAGTTGCCTGTGTCATGGAGAGGAAAAGAGACACCTGAAACAAACTGACCTATGAGATCTTCATCAGGTCAGTAAGCAGAGCAGGGATATAAGCTTGTGGCAGTTCCTGTTATCCACACCTTACCTTAATTTTCTGCACAACTTCTGAAGAAAAAAATTGCAAACCACATTCCCAAAAATGCTGTAAATATATATATATTTTTTTTTCCTGTTGCAGCTTCAGGAAGGCCTGCCCTCTGGCAGCAGACCTCTTCAAAGCACACCTCCTTCTGTAGATGCCAAAGCCTCTTGTGCATGTGATGCTCTGTATCCGTTCTCTACAGGATCTGTTTCCTGGTACTGCTTTAAGAGTTTGTTCCTCCACTTAGTGTCAGGATTCGTACAGTATGCAGGCATGTTTGGGGTGTAGATGTGGTTATCACTCTGTATTACTCTGTTACTCTAAAAATGAATGGAATTAGCCACCAGTAAGGGATGCCAGTCTCAATACCGAGATTTCTGTTGTAGTGTACATGCAACAAGCCGGTGGGAGTTGCTGAGTCATGCTGGAAATCTGCCTGTGACAGTGCAGAAATCTGCAGGCGGCACATTAACGAAACACATTTAGGGAGAAAAGACTTATTTTTGTTATCTTCTAGTGGCAGACTAGTGTGGGAATGTTAAAGTACTGTATTAAGCTAGTTGGTTATAGGGAAGGGAGAAGAATGATGCTTCAGAGTTATGTGTCCACTAAAATTGAAGTTTGGATAGTGTGCATTCAGAAATAATTTTATTTTCCAGTAATGACAATATGCAATATCACGTAAGAAATGAAATTGAAGAATTGATCTTATTCTTCAAATACAGGATAGCTTCAATATTAAAATTAACATATAAATTTAGCATCAATCTTATTTCCCCACTCACGTCCGCTGAGTAAATGCACATAAAGAATGAATCACTGAAACAGTATACTGAGAGAATCAAAGTCATTTTTCAAATGTGTCAGCACAAATGTGAGGTAAGCCTGTTCACCAAGCATCCAACAAATGTTGTGGAGGTGGCCCTTCAGGCCCTGAAGAAGCCAAGCCAGGGACCCTGGCAGGGAGCAGGACACACAGCAGCAGAGCACGGCAGAAGGGAAGCTGCAGCAGGACAGCCCCCTGCACCATGCTCACTCCCACCCTCCTCCACAGGTATGTGAGCCCCTGGAGAACGTGAGCATCATGTTAGGGCTCTCCACAGCACTCCTCTGAGGGAGAAATTATGATTGTTGCTGTTTGCTCCGTTGCTGTTTTTATCCACCTTGTCACAGCTAGAGGTCAGCTAGCAGGGCACAAGCGGAGCACCGTCAGCCTCTGCAGAAATCAGTGCTCTGCTCTTCTTTTGGTGGCTCTGCACCATGCTGACTGCAAACAGAGCAGCGGGCAGAGGGGGCTTCCTGTGCCGTTCCCTGTTTACGTGTACACGTGTGAAATCACTGGCCCAACAGGGGAAAAGGCAGCCCAGGGGCAGGCTGCAGAGGCGCCTGGGCACCTGCTCGGCCGCATCGTGTATCCCAGGAGCAGGACCCGCATGGTGGGAAGGGCTGAGGGCACCCAGCCAGCACCTCCAGCTTCACTCCTCCTCCTCACCAATGCACCTCCTCGCAGCGGCACGAGGCGTTTGCTCCGGCTCGGAAGTACCTTTTCCTGCCATGAGATGGAGCCAGGAAACGCGGGGCTCGGGCGCCGCACCTGCGGGAAGGGAGGCGGCGGCCGCGCACACAGGTCACCGGCGCCGGGGAGAGCACGGCCTGGGACATTCAGGGGCCTTTTCAGCAGGGTCTGCTGAGGCAAGGGGAAAAAAAAAAGATGCGTGTGTGAGTGATGGGCGAGGCAGTGGGCGTTTTCCACAGGCAAAGACCCGGGTCCTCGCTGCATGGCGGATGGGAGATAAAAACAATACTTGTGCCAGCCTGGAAGCTCAGCTGGGTGAATAAAGTGGGGTTTGTTTGTTTTTTTTTTTTTTTTCAGGGATATCTTTACTGGTCAATCCTATTTTTTGTTTGTTTGTTTCTGTGCTTGCTTGTTTAGCAGTTTGTTTAATGTTTGTAGATGGTCAAAATACTGCAGTTGTTTTCTGTGCTCAAACAAACGCTCTTGTTCAACTTTTAAAAAGTGCATTTTTTTGATTTAGAACATATTTAGGTTTACTTTATTTCAAAAAGGGAATTGTGAATTCAGTAAAAAGATATTTTACATTGCCAAAAAAAAAAAAAAAAAAAAAAAAA
>CM021763.1:28668405-28783405 GCA_011075105.1 Heteronetta atricapilla | reverse complement strand
CGTTCATCAATAGGAAAATCTATGATGTAATTAGCGAAATGCATTGGTAGTTGAGGCAGTCGGAGGGAGCTAAATCACAGCGGGAGCTCCACGGGCCCCTGACACCTTAACCATCAATACTTATTATGTTCTGGATTTTACTGTTTAGTGGAGAGTATTACCAGCCTGTGATCTTTTAAAAGAGAATATACTTTACAACCACAGCTTGTTTTTTAGAAGCTATGATGAATCTGGTACAACTGCACAAGAACAAGCCATGCGGAGTCAAGGCTCTGTCCTCGCACCGTGCTGCTGTGCCCAAGCCAGCAGCTCCTCCACGCTTGGGCACTGGGTGCTTGCAGGCTCCAGGGGTTTCTAGCAGGGCTCAAGTCCCAGTAAGAATAAAAGGTCAGGCTTGACTTTCACAGCCAAGCAAATCGAAAGGGATTCAAGGAAAGTAAACAGCGGTCGCCTGGATTCACCCTATTACCGCAAAAGTAAGACACACTATCTTAAAAACAAACAAAAAACAACATCCCATTTCTGCAGTATTGCATATGTCTGTGGTAACTTCCATTTGTAGCTTAGCTTCCTGATTTGTCCTTATTCTGAACACAACGCTGGTTACCTAGAAATGGAAGAGACATTACGCAGCTGAGATCTCACATTATTTTCAACTACTTTCCCCATGACTAGATAAAACAGCAATTTCTGACGCTTTCAGGGAGTTTTGCCCATTTTTGCCTTTGTACAACCTGACTCCTTGATTCCATTAAGTCACTCCTTTGATGCATGCAAAGGACAAGGTAGCCCCTAACAACACCTTCCCAAAGCAGACTCCACCTACCATTGTCCTTTAGATCTGACATAAAACAACTATTTTATCCCATGGATAGAATATTCATCCTTGACTACATTTTCTCCTTTCTAGAAAAAGAAAAGAATGCAGTGGTTAGTTATGAGGGCTGAAAAGGTAACCGTTCAACAGCTTTTAGGCATCCTGTGAATGCTGCTAACAGCCTGATGACACTGAAAGAGGAAGCTGGGTCTGTAGCTTCATCGCACATCATCGGCAGCTGTCAAGCGCAGGTAACAGCTGAGGAGGTCTCACACACCGAGTCAGGCTGCTGGAGGAGGACACTGATTTGCAGGTGCAAAGAAGAGGCTAGAGCAGCACTTTGGTAGCTCGCAGCTTGAAACATCTTTGTAGATTTTTACCTTTTCTAGCTCACCGTGAACCCAAGAAGTGCTGCAGGATCGGATACACACATCACGAGGTGGAAGAGCCAGGCTCTCCTCTGCCATGAGAACACGAGGCAATTCCTGAGGTCTGCCTCATTTCCCCCCCCCTTTTCTGTGTGTACGTGGGGTTAATGGCAGAGTCCAGGAAGGGGAAAGCACAACTGTCTGGGTGAGGATGCACTTAGCTTCCCACTTTGCTTCCTGTTGTAATCTGCTGCTTGTGACTTCATTGCTACCTAGGACACAGACCAGATGTAAACGTGTAGACTAGGGGAAAAGAGCGGGGGAATGGAGCAACACTTCTGTTCCTCTGGAAGGAAGCAAGCTCACCGGGTAGGACAGGCTCACAGAGCCGTAACATACTCATTGGGTGGCTCAGTTGGCACCACACTCCCTTGACCTGAAGCACAGATCATTTGTTATTTCAGGCGACTAGTCTGTCACAGTGGTTCATGCTTTCATCACTTCAGAACAATGGAGCAGGGATGCTCTGTACCTAGGTCTGCACCCAGATACCAAAGGGGAAAACACCTACAGAAAACGTAGCAGCCAGTGCCTCTCCTGGTGTACTATCCTAGAGACCACCACCTCCAAGGTCACTCAGGGCAATAGCTTTTGCCAGTCACCAACACAAGCTTCATCTGGATCTGGCCACATCTGACATCAGGAATCATCTCTTTCTTCACGAGGTACCTTGCATTACAAGTAAACAAACAGTACTGTGGCTTGGCCACCGGTGACTAGCTGAAGGGCTTGGGTCTCTACTCTGAACCCTCTTCCTGCTGCTCTGACCTAGCAAAGCCCAACACCTTAAGATTTAGGACATGCTGTAAGGAGTCTCCCTGTTCCCAGGCTCCAGGACAGAAGTATGAAAGAAGCGATTGGGGTTGAAAGGGGATAATTTTTTGTTTACTCCTGAGTAGCCAAATGGGCAAGCAGCTTATTTATTTGAAAGGATTTGTTAGTACTTTTAGTGTGCATGTGCCTGGAGTGATGGAAAGGCCCATTTTTAAATACTGAGATCTATAAATCCCTGTGACAAACATACAGAAATTTCTAAGGGTAAAGAGTCCAGCAAGAAACCCACCCAAGATGCTACACAACCCAAATGTTAAAAAGCCCAAGAGAGAAAACTGCAGCTTTATTTTTATGTTCTATTTATCCAGCAGCTCTATGTTAACTCATTATCAACTCATTATTGTCCAGGGAATGACACAGAAGTCAACTTCCTTTGTGAACAGCACATCTGTTTCTCAGCACCTCAGGCAGTGGGTCCTAAGCTCTCTGGACCAGTGGAGCTCCACCAGCCTTCCAGCACCTCTCATGGGGCATCAGACACCATTGTCGAACCTCAAATGGCAGGTTTCTTTACGTGGGAACAGCTTCAGTCACCAACTGGCATCTGAGATCTTGAAGCACTGATTCAAATACCATGGGCTTTTCTTCCACTGACTTTCGTATTGGTCGTAGTTCTGAGAGTTACGGAACTTGGGCTATGTAAATTAATTTCTGCATGTATACAGGAGCATGTAAGTAGAGCCACACAGATTTTAAAACCAACCTGGAACTACGGAGTTATTTTCTCTAGCAAATGGGACCTACCCCTGTACCCCAAACCTGCACTGCTTACTTGGATAGACTTCCACTGCAGTCAATGGGAGATGCGTAAGTGAAGCAAGGAGAAGTAGGTAGGTGCAAAACTGATAGTAAGAGCAAGATACTTGATTTGGGACTTGTAGCTATAAAAAGGCAGCAAAAAGGAAATGAGCAATTCTGTTCCAGTGTTTTAATCACATGGCAATAAAATGTAAAAGTTCCGAGTTCAAAGAAACAAAGCCCATGTTCTTTTTGATTTAGGTCTATGAGTTTCATCTCTTTGAGGCTTGTGGCTGATCCTCCCACTGCTGTTGCACAGCCTTTATCTGTGTAAATAACAGCACCAGAATTGAGTCTGTGGCAGTTTTTAAAGACCATTCCTTGATCTAATTACCTTTTACCCTTGGGAAAGCACCTGAATACTTTTAAGCCATATGAATCTGCAAAAAATAATAAAAAAAATCAGCTACTAACACATAGAAAAAGCAGTGAGAAGGGATTCCAACCATAAACACAAAACCTTACATCTTCTGACACTGGAAACCGCATTGACTTTTAACGTGAGTGATCCCCGGAATTCAATGGACTGAAAAGAATAATACGCTTTCAATGATGTGAGAAAGCGGAAGGATATTCATGCTTGAAAAGTAAATATTTTCCTGAGTTTACATTTAAAAAACTATTAAACTCTCAGTAAGAAGCAATTTTAAAAGATTTAAAGTTGAGAGGTACAATCCATTTTTTAAAGCTCTTTCACCTGCTTTTGCAAGGAAAAGGAAAATAAGTATGCCAGTCCCACATGCTCCTAAGGACCACGTAATTCTCCCCGCGTGCACCCATAAGCCTGCAAGCACAGCCACAGTTACCACAAGAGGATGAAGGGGAATGGAGCCACGCTGCTGAGGGCACCAGAGCACAATTAAAGCATGCCTGGGTTTTTGGTGTGAGGGTGGACAGGAACCTGTTTTCATGGTGTCTCCTCCTCTGTAGCCAAGGCATTTTCCCTTTGTATGCATCACTGGAAATGGATGCGGTTTAAGCAAGCAGTGACTTCCTCTCCATTCCCTGAAAATCCTGTATGAGGTCTCTTAAAAAAACAAGAGGCCTGGGAAACCAGTGGCAGTGAAACCTAGAAGCAAGCCATGACAGCTGTGTGAAGGGTGGAAGGTAAGAAAACACCGTGGGCACTTTCCTCAGGTTACCAGCACCTCAAGGACTGGTGCCAGTCTTCTCCATGCAACAACCAGATCAGTGGGACTGACTGGCAGTGGGATGGTGCAGAAATACCGTGGGTTGAAATCTGTTTGAAAACACTGCCCCGTTTCCACCTAATTGTACAGCACCCCATCACTCCTTGGCTCAGATTGACCCTGCAGGGCTGACGCTGCCACCTACCACCAGTAAACAGCCTGACAAGCTGCAGCAACTAGCACAGCACCCTCGGCAGCTGCCTAACAAAGCATTCGGGAGAACATATAGAAAATAATATAAAAACATAAAATATGTTTATAAACTTATGTTATGAAAACATATAAAAAATAATAATAATAAAAAAAAAAACAGTTACTCCTGCAAAAACAGTACTCAGAACCAGAGAACCAACAGAATGAAGGCTGGCTCAGCTACAGAGGAAGGCAGAAGAGAGACAGAGAAACATTATTTTCCTGTTGTGAACAAACAGTGCCAACAGGAGTGCTCGGTTCTGTCTTGACTTTGCTGTACATCATCTCAAGATGGGCCTGATGAAATCCTAAAGCAAGCACATGCAAAAAAGCCAAGCCAAGCTCTCCCGAACAACCTCCACTCCGCCACCTCTCATCTTGGAGTGCCTAACCCTGCAAATGTTCAGCTCTTTCAGCACAAAGTAGACAGAAGGTCAAAAACCAGATCTATCCACACTGAACTGGCCGTGCAGTATGCATGCACTGTTTGAAAACACAGAGGTTTGAGTGTTTCACTCTAGAATGAAGAAACCAGTGCTGAAAGAAGAAAGGTCTTACTTATCGGCTGTCCAAGGGGAACAGTTTACACTCTGGTGTTCTGGCAGCCAGGGGCCTGTGGCTGAGTGTATTCCTGCTAGGTCACAGCAAAACCTTCAGAAAATTGAGACCAATTTTCATCAGCTGTGTTTGTAAGATTTCTTTTGAACACAGTCACATTTTTAAAGCTGCAGTGACTCATGTTTCTAAACACAGAAAACTCTCATTGAATCTTGAGTGTCTTTCAGTTCACTGCTACTGTTTGCGAGCTCATCTAAAAAAACCTTTGTCCTCTCTCTCCTTACATTTCTGTAATGCAGAAAACAAAGTAAAATGGGAATGGCACTTCCTTTCTTCTTTGCATGTCACTAACACAAGGGGAAATTGTCCAATTCTAGAAATGTATGTCCATGGAAATGACCCTGCCCCAAGAAGTGTCAAGCACAAGCAGAGCTGCCTTTTGACACGAAAAACACCCCACACCTAAGGAACTGGAACCAAAACCATGTCCAGCCTGCACCCCTTAGCACAGATATACTATTTCACAGTAAAGCCCTTTTCTCCTTCTCAAATGCCTACCCTTCTCACTAACACTTAAAGCAATTAGGATTATCTCAGATGCCCACAGTAGGGCACATTCATTGTGTATTTTCAGATAGCATTAATTCTTGGCATTAGGAGCTCAGGATAAAAGGTAAAGATCTGAATGGAGATCTTTATTCTGCATGCTTTACCATGGATTATCTCATTCTTTTCCAGTTCATGCTTGTACTTTTAGCAACTAAGAAGGCGGGGCTATAACTTGATGTAATTAGAAACCAGAAGCTGAAGAAAATATCTTCTTGCTGAACTCCCTCACCTCTGCCTTTAAATTCTCTTAAAATAACATGTGAAACAATCAAACAAGACTTTCTACTTCTCACCCACGTCCAATCGGACAGGAAGGATGCAAGGAAGACCTTCCGTAAACCAAGGCTTTGTTTTTTGAGGCTCCAAAACTTACCTCAAAACTAATTACTCCCATTACAAAGCAATTGCCACGAACGCCTGCAGACACGACACGCAGCAGAACAGCACTGAGTGAACAACACTTTCCACTACTACCAGTGTTACCTTCTGCAGTAAGCTGCTGTTGGAGGCTAGGAAAGGCAAAGAGTGAAGGAATCACCTCACAAAAACCTCAGAAGACCAGGTGTGTGAAGACGAGCAACTCTGCTTTGAATGGTCTGAAGACAATGTGCAAAGCCAAGCTGGTAAAATCTTGCTGGGGTCACAGATCGGAGGTATTTTTAACCTGGCAGTAACCTTTCAATGAGAAGGCACCATGATAAGAAGCATCATCTCCTTTCTCCTTCCTTGCCAGTCTCCAGTTACTTATTTAACCCCTGTGTTGTCCAGTGCATGTATTTGTGCACTGACACAGGGAATTACACCTGAGAAATGACTCTGCTGCAGGTTATCCAGCCACTTTTGTTTTGTATTGCCACTACCACAAGGAGGCACACGCCTGTCCTTCGGGCTGCAGTGCTGTGCTATGACCACCAACAGATCCACTCTCAGAGAGCCCTGCTTCCCTCAGACATTCATAGTCCACCAGGGCAGGGAGGAGGCTCTGCTGTTGGGCAGACACAATGGTTTGCATGGCTGCTCCCTAAACCAAAGGCCAAAAGATGGACAATGCTTTTGAAAGAGTTTTTCCTGGAAAAAAAAAATCATTTCAAGATTCAAGATTAGAAAGCAGCCACACAAACTTATGAGGGAGGCATCGATTTCTAGGAAAGGTGTATAAAAAGTGGCTGTGAGGGATGGAGGGATTTGGAGATCTGCCACCAGCTGAAGAGCAGCGGGGAACCTCAGAGAAATGAAGCAGTTTGCTTCATCACGTAACAAGGCTGTGAAAAAGCTGGGACCTTTCATCTCTTTGTTGCCGGAGGTCACATCATACTTCTCTATTCCACACACCACACCGAAGACTGATTCTCCATCAAAAAAGATGCCCCTGGTGGGTAGTATTCAAAGACCAGCAAAAGACAGAGGCAGCTCTGAGAAGAAAAAGAAAAAAGAAAAAGAAAGAAAGAAAGGCCTTTGAACTCATTTTCTGGACTGTTTTTCTTATTCTTGTAGGAATTAAATACCGTGTTCTTAAAAAAAAAAAGATTGAAATTGCAGAAATCAATCACTTCTCATGAGAAATATCTAGTTACTTTGTCAGCTGGCGGTACACATGCCCAAATGTCCAGCTCAGGCATTTTATCCTGCCAAGACTAATTTTGCACTAAACTGCCTTGCTATGGGGCTAGGAAGTTTGGGACTCCCTGGGCTGTCCCACTCCTGGGCACAGCAGCAGGGCAGGGACCTCGGTGCCCCAAGCACCACTCCTGTGTGACCGCCTTCAAAGCCAGGTCCATGAAATGAGCCAAATTTTCTGGAAGTCCTTTTTTCTTTTTCTTTTTCTTTTTCTTTTCTTTTCCTTTTTCTTTTTCTTTTTTTCCCTGTGGAAAAGGAAACAATCCACTTTGCAGATCCAGGTCAGCGAGACCACAGAAAGATGTAAACAGGTGGCAAGTGAAAAAAAACCTGTTATGTAGCAACAGGCTGCCCTACAGCTGCAAGCCCAGGGAGAGGACTCACCACCAACGTGCATGCGTTAAGGAAAGCAGGCAGGTGTCCCTCTGAATCCTCCACGTCTTGCTGTGAGTTTGCAGAAACACATGACTTTAGCAAAAACAATCGGTGTATGCGATTCTTCTCTCACAAAAATTTTCATCAGAATAATTTCTAGGCAGTTCTAAAGCACCAAGCACAGGGTCAGCTCCCTGCAGCCAGCCACCCCATGCACCTCCCTTCACATGTAACCTTGAGACATCACGCTGACCTTGTGGAGCCTGCTCTCTGTCCGTTTCCTTTGGGCAGTGACACAGGCTTTCCCGTAGGTCCCCAGCGCCATCTAACCCAGGGACAGTGCCACACGGAGCCTACTGAAATGGACATCCAGCTGCCACTGACCAGCGGTGACTCAGTCACACGTGCTCACCACGGCTGCAGCACAGCAGGACCTAAGAACAAGGGCACAAGGTGCTGCCCGCTGCTCCTTCCTGGGATTGACTTCACACTGCAAGGAATGGATGAGCAGATACGGGGCTGTATGTTCCCTGTTCAAGGAAAGACCCTGCATGCCAGAGGGGACAGCTAGTGACTCTGCCTTCTCACCTGTTTCTGGGCATCACTACAGCATATTTGCCTTTGTTTTGCTTGGTGTATGTATTTAAAACCTGACTAAAGAAGAAGTCCCTTGTTAATAACTATCTCCAGAAGCATGAAGTGTCCTACCTAGAAAATGCACTGCAATTTACAGTAACTGTGGCAGGAAAATGTTTTTTGAAAAGCAATGTTAACTTTTAAGGAAGGAGTGCATTCAAGACTCAATGTAATATTACTGAGCAGCAGAATACATGTCAAGACCAAAAAAAAGAAAAAAAGCACAAGGTTTCTCCCTGATGTAGCTATACTAATAGAAGGAAATGGGATCCTTAGAGCTTTAATACCTGCTTAAAACATCTTGGTGTCTCATGCAGAAATCCAAACATACCACTATTTTGGCTGGCCATCTCCCAGCTCCTGGGTCAGAAAGGCTATTAATCTTTAATCTGGCTTATCATGAAGAAAAAAAAAAAAAGAAGAAAAAAGAAAAAAAAAAAAAGAAAAAAAAAAGAGGCTATCACAGTTTGTGCAACACCAGGACTTTCCATATAAGCGTAAACTTTAATTCTAGTCACATTTCTACATTTTTACTTTCATTTTCAATCTATAAAACAAGGACAAAATCCATGCCTGTTGCCATCAGTCAAAATACTCAAAGAGTAACCAAATAGCTAATAATGATGGCTTCAGCTCTTCCAGGCTTAATGATATTCTTAACTTTAGAAAATACTGGCTCAGTGCAAAAGTGCCGTATTGTATGGCTTAAAGATTTTTTTGGACATGATTTGCAAGTGTTTGGAAATCAAGAGGTTACTAAACAATCAGAGAAAACGCTAAGTCTAATGAAAGTGATCTGCTATGGTAGATAGAATAGATTTTTCACTTGCCAATAATAGATTTTTCTTCATGCTCTTATACTGTAAATTTCTCTGCTGGGAAGGGACAAAGAAGGACCTGCAGCCCATACCACACTAGCACAAGCTGCAGGAGGTTTGTCACTGACTCCAGCATAAGCAAGACTGTACTTCCTTATGACTGTGCTCAAAATTGAATAGGAGAGAAGAAAGAAGAAGCCTTATCATATGCAGATTAGAATTCAAGTGAACCTACAGTTTAAAAAGCCCGAGAGGCTTTAAAGTGAATTAATATTGCCATGGCATTACTGTGTTTTTTTTTTTTTTTTAATATTAACTTTAATTTGGAAGCCAGTCAAACAGATGTGCAGTAAAATGGTTCAAGTATTGGTAAATATGAAGCAAAAGATGGACATATGCATAGAGAGAGTAAAAATGTTGCTACTTATTTTAAAGTGAGATTTATACGCTCAGAAGTTTAGGAACCTTGTCACAATAAGTCACTCTACTTGAGAAAATAGGGACAAAAACTGAACACAAAACATTTCTGAGGTAGTCAAATAAGTTAAATGAAGTTTCACACAACATTAGGCTTACGACAGACCCACTGCGTTATATTTATATTTATTTCCACGAACACAATAGCAGCATTAAGTACATACTGCAAACTGCTGGCGTGCAACAGAAACTTCCCCTGCCCAGGGGTGACGGGCCAGCCTCTGGCTGACCATGTGCGACCACCCTTTGAAGGTCTGCTCTGATGCAGAGCGCATGGGCACGTGCTGTGCGTGCCCAGCTCTGCTGCTGGTACCACGAGCACAGCCTTACCGAGGTGACTACAACTGGCCCAAATGTACCTGCCACATCTTCCGCACGTGCTTCCCTTGCCCTGACTTGCCATGATCTAAGTCAGGAAGATGAACCTTAGGGCACATTAAAGTGTCAGGAAGGTTCATAGGGAAAAAAATATCAGTATTTTGTTATTGTCACCTGCTGTACAGAAAAATTAAAGTATAGTCCCTTGGGTCAAATGGGACGGTCTGGACACATATAGCCGTGTTGAAGGCTGCTTGCCTCCAGAAGGACCACTTCAACACCACTCCTCAACTAACTTCTAAAGCGCTGGTGGCAGCTCCAGGCAGTATAAAACTGATTCAGCACTACAAGGGCAGGGTGCGGAGGTAAGCAGATAAGGAGGGAAGGGAGAAGAAAATGCAACTCATCCTCTGCTACATCGTACGGCCCCACTGCACTTCACTTCAGACACAAAGCAGTGAAGTGTGGAGGGTGCAAGGGCTGCAGGAGGGCTTGCACCACAAAAGCAACTATCTGTTGCTGTTCAGGGCCAAAATACACCTTTTCTGTCCTTTGGAGCATGAGCCAGGCAAGGTAATGTCTATCTCCTTCCATACTGAAGGAATGATAAACACAGCAGCTGAACACAAGGAAAGCAGATGCCAGCTGGGACCCTACCAACATAGCTGGTCCTAATCCAAAACTCTCCTTCAGCAGTGACACCCACTGCGCTGGATGGACCTGTCTACCCAGACAAGAGCTAACAGGTCCTCCACACCTTCCTGGGGAAGAGGAGTTCCTGCAGGAGCTCTGTGGAGAGAAAAGTCCTTCCAGGGTAGCACTGAGGTCTTCCAGCTCAGGCACCTGATGCTGCAGCAGGTGAACACAGGGATCTGCTCTGGGCTGCTGGGGAAGGCAGAATTTTCATTGCACCTAAAAGTGCAGGAAAATGCAGATTAGCATGTTCAGGAACCTCTTGCAAACACGATCCAAGCTGGACAGTTCAGAGAAAGAAGTACAGAGGTCAGCCCCGTGGCTGAGGAGGGGTAATTAGTTTCAAAACAAGGGCCAATCCACATTCCTATATCTCCACTCCTTTTTAGCTAGACTTTACGGAGTTACAGCTTCATTTGGGCCACTTCATGCAAAAGCATCCACACCAAAACCATACAGCAGACCCCACTCGCCAAGCCAGAGTTGTTTCTTCTGTTTGCACAAACCCGTCCGCAGTATTTATGTCTTAGAAAGTATTAGGGACAGGGTTCAACCAAATTCAAGTCCCTGGAAACATATGTGGCTCATCACAGAGCTGGGGCAAAATACATATGACTTGGTAGGCGTAGTTTTACGAACTAGAAGTTCGTATTTATCCATGAGAGGAGACAGAAAAAAACTGAGATTAGCCAGGTCTTGATTTGCGGTATTTAGCCGGTTTGAAACAATATTTAAGGGTGCACAGCTAACTCAAATCTGTCTCAGACTGCACCTTCTTATCAGAAGTGTTTTATACAGCCAAAAGCCAATGCAAAAATCTGCTAAAAAAATTGAGTGTAAACAGTTGTTTCAGGGTGGGAAAATAAAACATTCCTTGCAGTGTCTACAAGTGCTCTGAGACAGAACTTGAAAGGGAAAATGATTTATAAAGGAGCAGGAGAGGGAGTTCATTGATTTTTCTTCTTCTTTCATGTCCAGAAAAGAAACAAAACTGGTGACGAACGGGACTAAAAGCATTCTTTTACTTCAGCAGCCTAAGACATGATTAGCGCCATGCGTGGGGTAAATAAACACGCTACCCGCAGCATGTGGGATGTGCTTCAGACCTTATGAAAACCTTCTACCCCTGAAACTTAATTGATTTAACAGGCACTGTGGGATAAACATCAGGCACGGAGCTTTAAAACTGACATTGTAAAATAAATTTTGTAATATAAATATCGTAAAAAATTGCAGAAAATTGGGAAATACATTTGATGTTAAATAAGAGGTTTGAGAAATAAAATGTTGGACGCCTATCCTATAGAAACAAAACCGTATGTTTTAGAGTTTGTTTTTTTGTCTTGTTTTGTTTTTTCTAAATGTTAAGTTGGCCTCCACTCTTTCTGCATTACATTTTAAAATGAAACCTGGCAAAATAATGTGCTCAGTCCTCAAGATAATTCCAAAGCCACTTCCAGATCTGTTCAGATTTTTAAGACAAACATAGGTCAGGCACAAATGCCCCCCTCCACCCCCACAAATCCCTTTCAAACACCTCTGAAGTGAGTTGCAATCTGATTTGCAGGCCTTTTCGGCACGGAGTGGTGTGTTACTGCAGGGAGATGTGATGGGGCTGCGGGCATGTGCTTGATGCAGCAGGAGCATGCTCGGCAAGCCAGGGCTGCGCCGGGCAGTGCAGCATCGCTACGCAGCCCCATGCAGCCACTGGCAGCAGTCAGCGGGCAACTAGATCACCCCGAGCCGACATTTCAAGTCTTTCCCTTAAAATACCACTTCTTACAATGGAAATGCTGACACCCGGCTCGTTACAGAGGGGAGAGCTGAGTCCCTCTCCTGTTCCGTCTGATGAAGCGCCCTGAGCAAGAACAGGCACTGTTATTTACATGTGTGAACCCAGGAAGGAACAGCAAATACTTCTATAGCACACAAAACGAGTTCACTAATTTTGCAAGACAGTTTTAAAAGTCTACTAGTTTTCCATTTTTCATATGAAAAAAACACTTTGTCTGAACAGTTTCTTGTGTGTTTATTGTGTGGCAGGCTAACAAAATGGTGTTTAAAAGGAGAAGCAGCTGTAACGTTTGCATGTCTGCCCTACTGCAACAGGTTTGGAAGAAATTGAATGTAATTTATTACAACCTATTTAGCTCTGCAACAATTGCCCTTCAAAAACCAAAGGAGAATAATGTAATTGAACATACATGCCTTCTTTGCTGCAGAAACCTCAAACAGCCTCAGGCAAGAGCTAATACAGATGTAGTACAAGGCATTAAAAGAGTGCTGGATGCTGTAGCTAGCAATTATCTTGGTATTTAACCAAATCTATCGCTCATCAAGAAAGCGTTTAGTGCAGTAGTCGGAGCGAGACAGGCTGACACGGAGCACTGCTACTTAACTGTCCCCTCCAGCGATTACACTTTCTCAGCCCAAGAGCCATGTCAAATTAAACAACTACACATTGACTTTTCACTTCTATAGACGTTAAGCTATGATTGACAACTCCTGGATGCTACAAGGCAGTCATTATAATCAGCCAACATACTGTTAGCTTTTTTGTCATGTTTCCCACCCCCCTAATTCTGAGCAATTTCCTCCTGGACTATTTTTACAGTGCTCTATAGACATGTTTGCTTTGCTTCCCTGCAGGGTCATCGTAAGAAAACGCCACCCCCAACAAGAGACCTTTGTATCTGTGTGGGAAAGCAACATAAAATTAAATGACTTAACCTGGCATACAGGATACATTTTTTTATATTTTTTTTATTTTGGGTCCAGAACAACACTTCTCCATTAACTCAAATTTGGAGTTGTATGGACAGCATCAAAAAAATGGATGTACTCACTGCACAAAATACCTCAAGCCCACTTGTTCTACGTGGCACCTTTCCGGAGGATTTTTCTAAATTTTTGCCCTAACTACTAGAATTATCTTTAAATCTACGTACAGTAGATGCCATATGAAGAATAAACAAATGCTCAACAGTAGAGGATTGGATAAGCTCCACAATAATGTTCTGTACATGAGTACTTACCAATAAAGACCTCTACTTCCCTAAGGTTATTACAGCATCACTATGTCAAGCCACCACCTACTACATATATCTGAAGACTGCAGCTTAGCAAAGTTACTAGAAACTGAACAGGTACATAAAGCAGTCAAGGTAGTGAAGAAATACATTTCTTTGATTTTATACGCAACATTCTGAAGCTTGAAAACACTACGTTATAAGTGACAGCTTTACTCTGCACGCCTCTAATTCAAGCCACAAGAGTAACATAAAAGACGTCCAAACTTCCCCCTCTCAAAATAAAAGGAGAAAGTAAACTAATTCATAAATAGTGCTTAATGCTTCCAACCTTTCACCCCCCCATCACCCCTAAGAAACCTTGCTGGATCCTTTACAGACTGTTGAAGTAACAGGTGAGATTAACACTGCATCATTAAACCAATTACGAATATGAACAAGCTTTGAATACTATTTGTATTCCTGGAAGCCTGCATGCTTATATGATTAGTGTACCTGAAGCTTTAGCTCCATGCTGCCAGCAGCAGGCTGAATTGTAAACTTTACAGTTTTTTTAAAAAGGCATAACAAATCAAAGAAAAAATTAGCAACAATAAACACATTTGTGGAAAATGTTCTGAGCTAGAAAAGTATGATTTCACTGTAAAATTAGTACTCCAAGCCCAAACTAGAGAAGGTGAAAACAGCTGAGGAGGACAAATGAAATATAGTTATCAGTTCTCTCTGATAGTGCCAACTGCAGTCCTACTCCTTTTTCCACTTCTGTACTATATTTAATACTCAACATGGAACCCAGAAATCTAAAATTAAATGCAACAGGATTTCAAACACTCCGCCTCTTCCTCTGGTTGAACAGCAAGGCAGTAAAGCCAAAAGACTTCTGTCAAGAGCCCAGAACACATCAGCTACACTTCAAACAGAGGACAAACAGTCAAAGCACTAAAGACAGTGAAATTTGAGTTCATTTCCAGGTTTTGAAGTATAACAGTGAAATAACAATGACACAGGAAGCACTCAAACACTTTATTGACTTATCCCCAATCCTTTCTTTCACTTATTTTCAATCAGGTAACTGCCACCAAAGTACCTAACCTCCACCAAAGAAAGTTCACATGGATGTTACTGTTTAACTCCAAGTATATCTCAGATGCCCAAGACAGTAGATTTATCTCTGAAGGCTCAGCAATTTACTCACAGACAAAATGTATGTGTACGTATATTTTAGATGTTGCACTAATTTCTTAACTTCTGTAGCTAGACAAAAATATCTAGAATTTTATTTTATCCTCTTTCATTTCAACGTACAGCAAAACAGACATACTTTTGTTTTTCCATATTTTAAAGTTTGTGAGCGAGTCCTTCTGCTCAAAGTTGTACCCTGAAGGCTCTGGAAGGCACTCACCAGAAAAAAAGAAAAAAAAAAAAAAAGAAAAAAAAAAAAACAGCAGCAGGAGCCCTTAGCCCTGCGTTGGCCGTCACCATCCAGCTGCGTCATTTGTGCACCTTGGGAGCAGCCCCATGGGCTGAGCTGCCTCACAGGAGCTCAGCTGAGCACAGCCCCATGCCTGCCCCATGCCAAAGGCACCTCGCCGACCGCTCGCAGCAGGCTTCACAGGTCCCCTGGCTTCATGTCCTATAAATTCAATGTTAGCATCTGCTGCCACAACCTTACGAAACAGCAATTAACCCAAACCAAACAGATAATAGAAGTAACTAACAAAAATTTAAAAATCCCACTCCACATTCTTAGCCAGGAATTGTGAAAGTGTGATATTCGAAGAACGGTATTTTCAACAGTGTTTTTTGACAATAAAAGGCTGCTTCACTGAAATGCTAACATTGAAATACTTTTAAGAAATAGCATAAGAATAAGACAAGGTCCTGTCAGAGAAATCTCTTTGTAGGTCTGCAGTGTTTGTACACAGAATGTGTGCATAGCATGCGTGTATCCATATATCCGTGTATATATATACCTATATCGATATATGCACCCACACACAGGTACAGGTATGTGTAGATTATATATATTATATATATAAAGCTAACTTTCAGTCCTCAGAAAACAAAAGCTATCCCCATATAACAGCCAAATTCCTACATAACTCAATTTCGACATCTCATCTGGTGTGAACTGCACTCATTCCTAGTGTAAACCCCAGCGCGCTCTGCAATGATATACTGTAATGTCACATCGCAATCTGGATTTACTATAAAGGGCTGCTGACGAGTTTCAGAGCAGTAAACATTGCTGCGAGGTGTATTTCACACTGAGCTGGTTTTTATGAAGAACACTTCACCGCCCAGCCACGGCACCCAGATGATGAATGGTGAAAGATGCATGACAAGCTTCATCATTGTTTGTAAATCTTAACTGTTCCTGCTCACTAACTCTGCAGGCAATTTTCAAAGACAGCGGCCGACAGAAGGACAGCACAGCTTTCCTGAAGGTTATTCAACTTGTACTTGGCCTAAGCTATGCCTGCCAGGAGCACTGCAAATAAACTCATGGTTACACTGAGGCTCAGGATTAAAAACACTGGCTGGGCGGGCTAATGGCTGCTAAATTAAGAGAGCCCATTAGGCAGCTGCCCCCCATCCTGCCCCGCAGGGTTACAGACACCAGGTGAAGGCAACATACCCTGGTATTATTTACACGAGAGGTACCAACACACACGTTTACAAAGCGGGCCCGCGACGGTGACCCCGCATCCCCTGCAGGTAGGCCCAGCCTGCAGCCACCCCCAGGCCCCGGCCCGATGCCTCTCAGCAGCTCTTTCTGATCCCTGCTGCCAGGACATCACCTTGTGACAGGGTGTAACACCCTCATACCAAGCAAGCGAGCTTGACAGTGGGGAAAATCCTCACCTTTCTCCCTAAGAGCACCCCTGCGTGGGGGCAGTGCCACAGACCGCAACAGTGGCCTCTTGCCAAGAGCCTCATCTGGCTCCCTCCTGACGGCTAAGCCATCCCACACTGCTTGCAGGGGCCTTGGCAACTCTGCCCTTTTTTTCTTCAAGAGATCAGTAGCAAACGAACCTTTTGCTCAAGTTTCTCACAATCTGCAAAGGGTTGGTAATTGGAGTGCCTTATCTAAGCAGAAAAGGTTGCAAAGGAATTAGCTTAGCTCATCTTGTTTGAGAAGATGGCATGATCGGTGAAGTATTCTCTGTAAATCCTCACGCACAGAAAAGACTACAGAATACAGAGCAAATTCTTCCTTCTCTTAACCAGTCGAGCTACAATGATGCACCTGCACATCAAAGCAAACGGGGGAGCAGGTTTCACTGTTGTTTTTTTTGTTTGTTTTGTTTTGTTTTTACAATTTCAAGCCATGCCCAGGTACACACACTGGTATCACCACCGTGCCAATAAAATGTCTTCATTTGCTTTGCCAAATCATGGTGAAGTTTGTTTTAATGAGTTCCATAAAATTCTACTTGCAGGGGAAAAAGTCCTGTAATAAAACCACAGCATCAAGCCCACACCCAGTGTAAGAGGATGCTGCTCAACTGATGGTGTGGATTTTCTCAGAGAAGTATCCAACGTCCTCTAAAGCACAAGGAAAATAAACTGCAGCCTTGCCAGATGTAGCATGCTCTGCCCCACACAGAAAGCGGCTGAAGCAAACAGAAACAAAGTTCAGGGCTGCAGTCAGTAAAAACCCCTGGTCCTCAGGCTGTAGCTCTGATACACTCTAAGTTGCAGGAGGGACTGAGAAGGAGGGAAGCTGTCCAGGGCCATGGCTCATCTCAGGATAATGCACAGGCACAGCCTTGCAGGGCGATGCTGAGGCTGCAGCACGAGGAGTTTGTGCAGCAGCATGAGCACAGCAGGGATAAACCTTTCTTCCAGCACTCAGCAGCTGCAGACCCCCATCGGGGTGGACGTGGCTTTGCTGGTGTGGGTGAACAGGGTCCAGCTGTGCTTCCTGAGGCTCCAGGCTGCTCTCTTGCTGGGGCAAACAAAAGCATGCAGTTTTCATGAGAGCTTACCATTCCTCCTAGAGGATGCTACAGCCTCACTCCAGAAATACAAGTATTTCTATAAAAACAGCCGGGGGGGTGGGGGGAGGGAGGCAGAACCAGCAAAAAATACAGCCTGCTCAGCTGCTCCTGCCACAGGACCAGCATCTTCCCCCACAGCAAGCAGCAGGACTCATCACTCGTCCTGGCATGAACCAGCAAAACTTGTGAATCAAACAAGTAATTCTGCAACTGCACAACAAGTTGCTTCACTGCATGCATTTTTTTATTTCTGTGTGATTTTCAGTAAACAGAACTTAAAGGTCGAGTTTTGGGGAGAAATTACTAAGATAAGCCTTTGAATCGGGAATAAAGCAAAGCAGAACGTGATGTAAGCAGATGTTTGTACTCATTTATTTTCATAAATCCCCTTCACTATCAATCACACCTTATAAATTGCTTTTAATATTGGTCGAATCTTCACCAAGCCAACATCAGTTAGAATACAGACCAGTAATTTACAAAAACACTTAAAAATACAGAAAAATGGACTGCCAGAGCATATAATGAGTATCAGAGTCTCAAATCTATTTTGAAAGCTGCTATTACATCTAATGAAACAAGGAAGTATGATTATGAATGTCACAAATGCAGCTTAGCAACTTGATTTAAAAAAATAAAATATCACCAAACCCAGCAACTGCGTAGTCAGCTAAGCTCAAAATTCAGCTTCTTATTGAAAATGACATATTAAGAGGTCATCCGCCTGAAAAGGTCTGTAGGATGTTGCAACTTACTCAAGGATCCACCTTGATGTAATCAAAGAACAGTACATCATCTGACTTCCATGGAATTTTGCTCTCACATCATACTAACAGCAAATTCACTCCACAGACTATCCCTACAATCCAGGTTGTGTGAAGACAGGCAGAAGTGCCTGAACATGGCAGATTTGTTTATCAGGGGTGTATATATATGCATACGTATTTATGTACATGTACGTGTGTGTATATATATATATATATTGATGGCCTCCAAACATACTGTGTACCCTGCTATTCTAAGAAAGCCACCAAACACTGGTGTTTTACAAGAGTTTTGCATAAAAATGAGGCTGCTGCAGGAATAATAGAGGAGGCTATGGTCTACATCACATACACAACCAGCAATGTAAGCCAAGGCTTAGAGAATCACTTCAGACTTTGCCAGCCTTCCTGGCACCCTCATAGCAAGTACCTAAGGGACACTGTGCACAGCACAGCCATCTGGGACTATAAACAGCAGCAATGAGAATGCATGAAAAAGATGCAGCAGCCATCCAAAGATAACATGACCTGCTGACAGAAACACAGCTTTGAACTGACTGTTCAAGATCTGCAGGCTTAGATTATTACCTTTTCCTTTCTCCTTTTGTCTGATTTCAAATTTACTTCTGAAAGTTTGATAAGAGATGGAAAGTTAGTGGCAATTACAGTCAAATTTCAGCAAACACTGCTTGTTCCTCATCCCTAAGGAATGGCATACTCTTGAGGAAGGATATTAAGCAAAAGATGCATAGATAGACACAGAAGGAAAAACACACTGCTGAACTGTATCAGTTCCAGGAGTAAAATGATACTCCACATATTATGCTGTTGAAGCCCGTCTGCATCCAATATGCATTTCTGCTGGTGCTCTACTGAAGATGAACAGGAGCAAAAGGAGAAACAGTGAAACAATCTCAGACTTGACAATGCCTGGTCCCTGTGGAACTGCAAGAGCTGCTCCTCAGCTTACACAGACTGATTCTAGCCCTCTGACACAGGAGAATTTGGACTGTTTTTTACTACTCTGCCCCACTTCTCTAAGTGCTTTATTAGCATAGTGCCGTCAGTGCATCTGGTCTTCTGGCTGCAAATACAGAGCTCGTACACGCAAGTCTTCTTGTCAGTTCTTTGGAGTCATTTCTCAGCTATACCAAATCAGCCTGCTTTGTTGCAGTGTGCTGCCTCTGTAGCTTCAACGCCCACAGAGAACAGTACTAGGGAAAGGACATGAGCTCAAAGAGCTTCTGCATACCAGGACTCCTTGACCTCTTTGGTCCTACAGCCAGGTGCTTTCTTTGACTATGAACCTGACTCTTATCTTGCGTGGCACTCAAGGGCATAGATTTCATGAAATAATACTGAACATATGAAACCTGAAAAGGGAGTATAACATTCACACACTTGTAGTGGGCTTATGTGGCAAGGTTTTGGTAGCAGGGGGCCATAGGGGTGGCTTCTGTGAGAGGAATCTAGAAGCCGCCCCATGTTAGATAAGGACTCCACTGATGGCCAGAGAAGAGCCAATAAATGATGTTGTTTTGCATCTCTGTGAGAGCAGATTTAAGATGGGAAAAAAAATGCTGCTACACAGCAGCGGGGAAAGAGAGAGGAGTGAGAAGCAGCCCTGCAGCCCCCAGGTGAGTGCAGCAGGAGGGCAGGAGGTGCTCCAGGCAGGCAGCAGCAGTTCCCCTGCGGGCTGTGGAGAGGCCCCTGGTGGAGCAGGCTGTCCCCCTGCAGCCCATGGGTCCCACACGGAGCAGATCTCCACGCTGCAGCCCGTGGAGGAGCCCCCGGTGGAGCAGGTGGATGTGGCCTGGAGGAGGCTGCGGCCCATGGAGAGCCCCCGCAGGAGCAGGCCCCGGGCCGGAGCTGCAGCCCGTGGAGAGGAGCCCACGAGGAGCAGGGGCCTGGGGGGAGCTGCCGCCCATGGGGGACTCGTGCTGGAGCAGTTTGCTCCTGGGGGATGGACCCCGTGGGACGGAGCCGTGTGGGAGCAGTGCTTGGAGAGCTGCTGCCTGTGGGCAGCCTCCCTAGGCTCAGTTCAGAAAGGACGGCATCCGTGGGAGGGACCCCACGGGGAGCAGGGGCAGAATGACCGTGAAGGAGCAGCAGAGACAAAGCGTCAGGGACTGACCGCAGCCCCCATTCCCCTACTCCCCTGCACCACTCGGGGGGTGGTGGAAGAGGGTCTATGAGGGGAAGGCATTTTTGGTTTCTTTCCTTTGTCCCTCACTTCTCTAGCTTGTTAGTAATAGGCAATAAATCTTACTGCCTCCCTGCTTAAATCTTACTATCTCCGTACTCTGAGTCTGTTTTGCCTGTCACGATAATTGTTGAGTGATCTCCCCATCCTTATCTCAACCCTTGAGCCCTTTGCATTTTATTTTCTCCCCCTTTCCCTTTGAGGAGAGGGAGTGAGAGAGTGGCTGAGGTGGAGCTCAGCTGCCCACCCAAGTAAAACCACCACAACACCACAACCCATTCTGAAGAAACACGTCCTCTCCCAGAACCTCTCCTGCATTTTTCAGGCATATAGGATTCCTCACATTCCAACACTTTTTATTGAAATGAAACTTTTTGTCTTAATTAGGGAGACTGTTTCTAACATGCCCCTGACTGTGTAACTACTGGAAGAGACTCTTTACAGAGCTGCTCCATAGTTTGGGTGGTCTTCTCCAATGGCTCAGCGGTATTTTCAATGCAGCATCCAACCAGACAGAAACAGAAGCTATTATGTGGACCGTGGAGAAGTCTGTGCCTTGTTCAATCACCATTCCTCAGTTTCCACAACTGTAAAACTGGAGATAATAGTTATTTAGCTTCTAGGCAAGAATAACTCCTTGAAAAGTGTTTGGGAAGTGTTGGAAACTGTTCCAGTTGGGAAAAAAAAGGAAGAAAAAAAAAACTACCAAAACTATTACCTGAAATGTTTTCCCTTGGAAAACATTGTTTGCTGATTTAAACAAAACCGTTGACCTTTTCCATATCAAAATGTACACTTCATATGAGTTTTTCTCATTTATGTTTGGAAGGCGTTTCAGGCTCCTGCTTTATATGGCTCCTGCTTTCCATTAAAGTTGCAAATACAGCACTGCTCCAGCGCTTCATTACATGTATTTCCAACTATCCTGAGACAGTGTCGGAAAACAAAAATTCAAGACCATTCAGCTACTAGAGCAACATTTAAATCCAAGCTACCTTCTTCACCATTGGCACAGACACAGTTCAGAAAACATTGACAAAGATCAGTTTCTACTCCATGCTAAAGTTAAGAGAAGATAATCAATTTGAAATCAAAGGTATCTGCAAATAGAGGGATGTTTTTCCTCTACATTCTTTTATTTAAATGTTGGTGTTTTTTTTTCAACTGCCCCAAACCTGGAAACTACTTTCTCACAGCCAAGCAAATGCTCACCCTTATTCAGTGGTAACAGAATCCAGAGATGGGCACCCAGCCCAAACCTAAGCACTTGTCTTCATGTCTCAAATCAAGGTTTTGTGTACGTATTTCACAAATCTAATCACAGGAGGGGCCTGATCCAAAGCAAGTGGAAGGTACTAGGCAATTCTGGGTACTGACCAAAACCTGAAAAAAATCCTTTGATTAAAAACAAACAAACAAACAAACAAAACACTGCACCACGGAAATCAATGGGATTAAGGCACCTGGTTCTTGGGGATAAAATACTCTGTTGTGATTGCTGTATACACATTCTTATTCCTCCACTTCTTGCACAAGGAGCTCTCAGCTCAGCTTGCAATGCAGAAACATCCTTTAAAGTATCCTCTGCATACCCACGGATTGTTAACAACCTCTCATATATCTTTTATTCTAATTGCTCATTCAAAAAAAAAAAAAAAAAAAAAAAAACAGAAAGCAATATACCAGAAAAAAAGAGATGAAAAATCTTTTTGAAGTAGAATACAAAATTGTTCTTCTATCCAGAAATTATTATATATATGTTACAAATTGGTGATCTAAGAGAACCTTCTGAAAACACCCTTTTGCCATTTGTCACTGGTTTCTCTTATTTTTCTCCCTCTTTTTTTCCAGTTTCCAGAGGGGTAGCAGCTGTGCTGGTTGGAAGCAAAACCATTTCACTTAGAGCACCTTCAAATTGCAAGGAGGTTGAGTAATGGTGCTTTGCCATTCAGAAAATGTCAGTCCATTACGATATGCAACACACTGTAACATGGTATGACCTCATGTACAAATGTCAGAAGCTTACTGGGAATTTCACATCATTCATAAAAAAAAAAAAAAGTGTAAATCAGTGGTCTGCTAGTTCATCTTTCCTCCCTTTCAACATAACTGGTCTAAACAGGCAGTTAACTTAGCAGAACAAAATTAATGAAATGGTCTGACTGAAATACTAACTGAGATAATATATGAACTGGCGAAACGTCTATAACCCTGAAGTTATAATTGCAGTGTGAGTAATAGACTGTGTGTATTGTATCTCTGATTTGTGGCTGGGAATTTAATAACTATTTGTGTTAACGATACAGGTCTCAGAAGTTTTGAAAATTTGGCTGCAAAATTGTTGTTTCCTGTATTTTGACCTGTTGCTCTTATGTACACATTGCTACCTTCCTGTAAAATTTCTGCATTATGAAGTCTATTGGAACACATCTTAAAAAATAGTTCTGAGTTTGCTGCAGGAGCTACAAGGTGAAATTTCACAGTCTCCAATATACAACTGGTGAGACTAGATGATCCTAATGTTACCTTCTGGATCTAAAATCTATGCCTATGTTTTGTTAGAAAGAAAACGTGACTCTGAGCATGGTTGCTATTTCAAGCACAGAAAATGAGGAATGAGTAAAATATGATTTGCTCATTTAAAACATGCTCTAGAGTTGTCTTTAAAAAGTAGCAATCACTAGCCCTGCAGAAACAAGCCACCAGTTTTCTTATCAAGCAGGCAGTGTACTAAGCTCAGTGCAGCCATCCATGGAGAAATGATAAGAACATGTCTGTTACATGAGACAACATTTGCAGCATGGATAGTCAGTATCTTGGGGCTTGTACAGCCCACAGCCTGCTGGCTGACAGTATCCACACAAATGACAATGAAGATGCAGAAAGCCTCAAATTCTCTGAGGAAAAGCATTAGGAGGAATATGTCCTGGGAGTGTAAATCATGGACTAACAGCCTCAGAATATTACTTTGGCTGTAGATGGAAGAAGTAAAAGCAGTTGTTTCCTCCAAGATGTAGCATGATAAAAAAGAGGATGCCTCTAAGAAGCATCTGAAACAGGTACAGTCTTGCTCTCAGGCTCAACTTTCTCACAAAAATATTTGTGCCTCTTTCACCCACTACCTCCCTGCTATGGAAAAACACTTCTTCAGAGTCTGGAAAATGCTGTTTGATCTCAGTAAATTACATCTCACTGCTTGTCGGTTTCTGATTGATGGTGCAACTTAGGGAACAATATCTGTGTGTGGAATACTGTCTGGAGAAGCAGTCAAGGATTATTGAAAATACAGTATTTATGCAGTTTAAAAATCAGTGGCACATTACGCACAACTTTTTTTTCTGGAGTGATGAAAAATTACTGAAGTGCATTTGGGAACAAAGGGTATAAGGTCTTTTGTCTATTTGTAAGAACACTCAACTGGTAAGACTTCTTAGTGAGTTAGTAGTGATGGATGCAAGAAAAAGTGTCAACTGCAGTTGAGCATAAAGCCAAGTGCTTCTTGGACCAATCAGCAGAAAGAAAGACGTCATTGCTCAATGGTGGTCAGAGAAGAAGGAAGAAAATAAAATTGAAGAAAAGAGAAGGAAAATGAACCGAGGATCACTGATTTCTCTAAGCCATTTAGAACTACTGGAAAAGCAGAAAAAGTCTAAGGTTTTATCACACCATGTGTTGTTTCTTCATCTATCTAATACGTCGTATTTAGCTGGAAGACTTTCAGAAAACAGCCACTCTGAAACAGCAGCCACCTCTTCAGTATAAATCATTGTGGAGTTACTGAATTCAAGGGCTCAAAGCTGATTTACACCAGCCATAGATATGACTTAAATGTACTTCACCTTCCAAAGCTTCATTTCAGTCCTTAAGGTGACTTAAACACAACCATGTTTTTCACCACCAAACAAATGAAACAGACACCAGAACATCAGCAACAAAAAAGCCATGACTGAAAACAGATATGGGACCTGCATAACATGCATCTTTTCATCGGATGTAAAAAAAAAAGGCTCAGCACATGTGTGCCAACAGAGAAGATTCACTTCAGTGTACATGTGCATCAGAGAAGCAAATGAGGCTGGATGCTGTTGTCAGTGCTGTTACTACACACAAAAAATAAATAGCACTAAGAATTGTCAGGTGTAAAATAAACAAAATGAAATACTTCCCAACCATACCAAATTAAACTGCCAAGTTCTTTGCTACAGACAGATGAAAAGCATGAAGAGGGTCTGGAAGGATTAGCTCAGTTCATGGAATGCAGGTGTGCTGCCGGTAACTGAGTATGACAGTTCAGAAGCTTCAAATGTCGTAGCACTGCAAGAATTTTGGACATGCGAAGTAGGAACACCCCACTACTTCTCTGTTTCTCTATTACCCATTACCTGCCTGTTCCAGGGACTGGGAAGCAGCTAAATAGGGTTTGGTCTGCTCCAGCAGAGACATTCTAATATCTGTACTCTCCCTGCTAACACAGCATAAGAACAAAGAAACAAGAGAAACATTATCAGAAAACCTCAGTGTACATTCACCAACTCCTTTCTAAAAATTACTGCAGATTACAGTAATATTTGGGATGGCCAAGAACATGGGATATGAAAAGGCAGATCTATCTGCAGTAGTTTTAAGTGAAGTAGTATGGTGTGCTAAGTTTGAAAGCTAACAAGATGAATTTGTAAAAGGCATCATGGCATGGATGGGATACCGGAATAGTTTCTACGTGTGGTTCAGAAAGAACAGGATGGCGGAGGCTCAATGGGAGGCTTGGGGATCCTGAGGGAGAAATAACAAACAGAATTTCTGAGAAGAAAAGAGAGAAAAGATAATTTTTAACTGGGCATGTGCGCAGTGAGCTCAGACAGATGTCTCAAGGGTCTCGTACAATTTCAGGAATATATGCAGGAGCAGAAAAGTATCAACCAACTGTTCTCCTGAATGATGAAACGTCTTAAATGCATGCTTATATTACCGTACAGTAGCACTCCTACTTCATAACTGCCCTGAAAGCCTTTCCGAAACCAGACACCTCGTAGACTTTGGCACCTACTGTCTGTCACCTAACTCCCCTCCCATCACCCACCTATGTTGCGAGGATGCCTGTTCCAAGTCAGAACAGTGCCAGAAGCCCCAGTGGGTGCACTTACCTCTCACTTTCGACTCTGAGTATGAGGGGATGTCCTCTGAGGTCAGGATCTGCGGGACACACGCCGGAGTTCCGACCCCCTGGCCCAGGTAAGAAGCGGGTGGGTAGTAGGAGCACATCCTGTACTGGGAGCTCATGGCATGGCGGTTCTCCATCCCCTTCATCTGTGGAGACAGGATCAGAACAGATGCAAAAGCTGAGTCTCAGCACTGCACGCGCACCCTGCTGCCCACAGGCACACATCCTTGAGGGAG
The DNA here is from genome assembly GCA_011075105.1 of Heteronetta atricapilla. Classification (NCBI taxonomy): domain Eukaryota; kingdom Metazoa; phylum Chordata; class Aves; order Anseriformes; family Anatidae; genus Heteronetta; species Heteronetta atricapilla. Next base: position 28,757,651 of record CM021763.1, on the reverse strand, counting down.
ACCACGGAGGGCAGGAGAGGAGCCAAACCCCAACAGATCAGCCCTGGATTTTTGCTGTGGTTGGCTGAAGGTGTGTCCGTGCCATCCAGCTCCAGCGAGCAGACCCGGTCCTGTTAGGTGATCTAGCAGCAGCAAAACCAGCGTGCCAACAAACTGGTTTATCTTGTCTAAGTTAAACCTGCATCTGGCACATAAACATACAATATTCACTGCTAAGACCTCCAAGGAGACCAACATGCTTCAGCCCACCGGTAGCTCTCCACCAGGAACCCACAGGATGGACTCAAAAGACAGTTCAACCTCCTAACTCGCTCAGGACACACTCAACTGAATCTGAGCACATAACACACACATGAACACACCACTTCTTTTAAAAACAAATGAGATGGGGAAAAAATCCGTATTTACAGACAAATTGAGCTGTAGACAGAGTACACAGCAAGTCTGCAGTGGATCCAGCTGGACACAAGCAAGTCAGGTGTGTCTGCTCAGTGTCTGACAAGGATCAGACAGCCCCTTCTCCCACCCAGACTCCGCAGCCACGTTGGCAGCACTCAGAAATCAAGGTTTATCTTGCTCCAACACCCTCAAATGATCCAAACTTATCTCCCTGGAGAGGCAGCAATGCTTTTTACATTTTTGTTTTACAGAAGACCTACCATCTACTATTATTTGTTCCAGAGCTCTGCAATGTAACATGGCTCTAACACTCAAAAACAGGTAGCTGAAATCTGTGCAGGATGATGGTCTTCAAATGGAAAGTTAATATCCTCTAGTCACCCTAAGTTTGCTGGGCAGTGAATGATTATCAGTGAATTATTATAAGATGATTTCTCTGGGAAAAGAAAAAATGATAGTTTTGTACCAGGCAAAAAGGCAGCAGTGCCAACAGTAAGGCATGTGAAGCTATGCCATTAGACAGGACTTCTGCGAGGAAAAGTCTGTGAGAGCCTTTTTGGCCTGTGTCTCACTGTGGCTGAAGAGGAGCTTTGCCTGCATTACGTCTGCACCTACAGGTGCCACCCAGACACGTCTCCCATCTTGCTCCATCAGAGACAGAAATGCAGAGCTGAAGACAGCGGACACAGACAGCTGATCTGCTGTGGACAGTGGTCCCTTGCTAATTCAATACTCAAAACTATTTTTAGTACTTAAACTGCCAGATGGGAAAATAAAGTGGTCCAAATCACATAAGATCCTCCTGGGTCTCTCCAAGACAGAAGGGAACATCCCACTTTGTTCCGAGTGGAGTTTGTGGTGAGTTCCAAGGGAGTCTGAACTCCAGCAAGCCACTGCCGTCCCCCCTGCTGCTCTGAAAAGGGCAGTCTCCTCCTGGAAACAGGCATCCACGCTTTCTCACATGCTTCCTCAGCAAAACCCAGGCTGCCACTGCCCTAAAATTATGGACTGGCAATATAAACTGCCCAAAAACTTGGTGCAAAGGTCATTCTGAATCTGCACTCCCATAAAGCTCAATGGTTCTAGAATTACTGAAAAAAGAAAAATAAAAAAAAAAAGTTAACAAAGTCCTCTCTGCCTGCATTTTTACACACATGGTCTCACTGCCCTTGCTGGGGCAGGACTATGGGCAACATCCTGTTCTCAGATCTTCACCTCACCCTCCCACATGTGCATGTGTGTGTACATACAACTAAAAAAAGGCCACCTGATGGAGACAGTATTATTTTAGCTGTAACAAAATGAAGGAACGGCTCCCTGGCACTGAAAAGATTGCGTGCTTGTTTCCTTTCTCTGTAGGGTGTTTGCAGTGACCTGTTTCCTTTCAAACCTTTTTTTTTATTATTTTTTTTCTCCTTTTCTTAAAAACAACTCACCTAAAATCTCGGCATTCAATGAATTATTACTACTGTTATTATTAGTGTGTGGTAGCTGGCTAGCAAGAGACATGTTTTATAATCTTATTACCCACACCAAATCTATGAACCACAGTTCAACCGACAGCCAGAGGCTCGGCTCTGCAAAGAATATGCTGTGTATTAACCACTGAAGAAAATCTAAAAGCTTTTGGTTTTGTTTTATTAAACTGTTTAGAATACACACCACAGTAAATCTGAACCATAAGGTTTCCTTTTTATAGTGCTTAGCAACCCTATTTTACAGTAACAATAAAAAAACAACCAGTCATAAAAATTCTTGACCTTAGTGCTGCATTAAAAAGGGGGCTTAGGAGATTACCCAGAGAGAAGGGGCACTTGCTCTGTATTAACTCCTGCTGCTCTGCAGGGTCCTTTCACATTTTTGGGTGCTACAGATGGAACGGGAGATGAAAATAATCCATGGGATGACCTGGACTATTTGGATCATTTCTACTTCAGTGCAGTGCACCTCTCCAAAGGCTGGAGCCAGGTGCCCACCTGGGGATCATCCTGGGTCACCTCCTGGGGGAACTGCAGGGTCTCAGCTCCAGGTCACACACATATCATAGAAGGAGATGCCCTCTGCTGTCTTCTCCTGCCTTCCTCACCACATCCAGTGAGGCCGAAATAGGTAAGGGCTGGAATGGTCCCATGAGCCATGCCAGTCAGCAGCACTGCGGGCTATGTGCCACAACAGCAAGGCGTGCTTTGGGTGAGGAAATGCTGTGGAAGGGCACAACACAGATTCTGCGTACTCTGCCTTCCAAGCAGATGCCACAGCAGAATCTCATGCAACCCCAGACACGTCCTCCCACTCTCTCCTCCACTTTTGCAAGCTCGGCGGCAGGAGGATTTACCTGACTGTTGCTTTGTACAGCGCCTGGCTCCACAGCACTGCTAGCTTAGGATTTGTCTCTTCACCTCCAGGACTACAGCACGGCATTCTGCTGCAGTGCAAAATGCAGACTGCCCTCCCTCTGACAGATCTCAGCAGACACACGCTCTGCAGAGCACGCTTCAGTTTCTGACTTACTCCAGCGCATCCCCTCCTGCCACACACTGCTCATGCTCTGCCCCAGCTGCAGGATGAAAGGTGCTTTAGTTCAAAACCACTGATTCAACAAATACCTCGCTGACTTTCGTGGAAGGCACAGATCATTTGAGAAGCCCATCTGGCCTACTCAACATTTACACGTTCCTTTAAGTTGTGCAACACAGCGTGCGCTCAGTAACTGTTTAAAGGATGTACTGCAAGCAGCGATGGGATGTTTAGAACCCATGAACAAATAAACATGGCCTAATAAAAAGACCATACATGGTAGGAATTCTTTCCCTGTCCACTTGCAGAACCTCATGGGGAACCAAGGTGCAGCTACGGCTTGTCTGCACATAGCCAAGCTGGAAGCAGGACTTGTCCATCACTGAGCACAACAGCCAGTGCAGCTCTGCAGCAGTGTCCATCAGTGACAGAGCACCTATCCTCCTAAGCCAGAGGAGCATAGAGAGGATGCTCCTGCATCAGTTCAGATCATTCTAGGGAGCCCCAAAAGAAAAAAAAAAAAAAAAAACTTTGTCAACAGTGACGTTCCTGGCAGCATCTGCATAGCCTTTAAATGTACTCCTGGTGGAGAAAGAGCTGAGTGGTTGTGGCCAGACCTAAGAAATAGAAGAGGGAAGGCAGGCACACCTGGTGGCTCATGTCTCTTTCCAGCCTTGGAGACTGGCAAATAGGCTACCCTTCCCAGACGGAGTATTTTAGACAGAGCATCAATGGGTAATTCTTTTATTCATAGGAGCAGCCAGCTGCAACCTCTTGGTGAGCAAGCCAGCGTTATACTGATTATCACCTTAACACTTTGCAGCTGATCCTGACTGGGGGTGAGGGGGTTATTCCCAGGAAGGAAAGTAGGAGGAGGTCGCAGATGCTAATCCTGGGTGACAAGCACTGCAAAGTATTCTGAGCAACAAAGGAGATCAAACTACCATCACTACAGTTTAGCTGAACTCAGCCAAGACACCTAGCCCAGGCGTTCCTTGTGTCCGTTTCACCCAGGACTTGCCAACAGCTATCTTAGAACAAAACCCAAAATTACTGAAACACCAGAGACACTCTGTTAAAAGTTTTAACATATACTCCTCCTTGGGTCTTAAAAAAAAAAAAAAAAGGCTGTTTTAGGGGGCATAAAATTGTGTTTTGCATTTATTTTTAGTTATTAGCCAACAGAATTCACAAGTCAATTTTGAGTGTGAGGCAAGAAGACAACAGCAGGGCACTGGAGCAGAAACTTGGATGTCAAGGACTTCTGGTACATCACCGGCTGACTGGCTGTATGACACTGGGCAAGCCACCGAACAATTCTGTGCCTCAGTTTCCCAAGCTCTAAAGCAGGGTGGCCAATGCACTCCCATCTGGTAATGCTACCGCCTGAGAGCTGACCCCTCACAACTGCTGCTGCACTTGCACTGCTCAAGGTGGTTTTGTTTCATTCCTAAAACCAAGTAAGCATATTTTATGGCACAAGGAAACAGAGACTGTGACACTCTGTCTTGACTTCCTTTGATTCTAGCATAGAAAATACAAGAGACATCTATATCTGTCCCTCCTTGATAGACAAACTTAATTAACCTTTGCTATTCTGTTCCAACCTATTCTTTGAGACAAAGGCAGTGACCCATAAACAATATGTTACCATCAGAATCTCAACTGCTGTGACATCAAGAGATATAGCCCTATCAGCAGTATCGGAAAATAAACCGCTTAGATTAGCTCCTCCAAGAAATATGGATTACATTCATGTCACACATGAGCTGTCAGAAACATTAGGATACTTTTAGCATAAATCTGTAGTGTGAAGGGTATGTTATGAATACAGTATATAATACACTGCTTACGCATAAAACTGAGATTGTGTCGGGTGACTTGCACAATGTGTGTGTATTTAAACACATGCGCCCGCGCATATATTCACACATTTTACACCAGAAGAGTCAGTCCACACACTACTGTAAGAAGGCCAGGCTTATGAGAGGAAAAAAACTGTGCCAGAAACAGGTTGTGCAAGTTGAAAGGAGCAATATTCTTTACTCAGAAGTTCAAATTGCTAGTTGCCCTACCACAGCCGTGTGCAATAGTAACCGTATTTGAATCTCTGCTACGTTTTACGAAATACTTTCAAAACATTTCTCTAACTCAGCAGTGTGAATTAGTTTCACTTCCAAATGGCAAACATAATTACCATATTAGAAAATGAGTTACAATTTCTCACTAATATGAATTTAATGTCTTTGCTCTAACCAGGTTTAAGGAAACAACAGACAAAAAAAGACAGGTTCTGGAATAGAAAATGCTGATTTGACAAGCTGCATTAAAACAAAAAGAAAATAAAAGGAAACAAACAAACAAAAAAGACAACTCAGCATGAAACAGAAACTCTATGAAATTCTGACATTTGTCCAAAACTCCTTGGCCAACCTTCACCTTTGCCCGAAGCAAGATCCCTGGATTTACCAGAGTAACATCAGTGGCCCCAGGTGTGGGGGGCACATTCTGCATCTTGCAGTCCTCTAATGGTCCAGCTACAGGAACCAGAAAAGTTTTAACACTTCCTGGGGAGGATGCCAATGCAGAAGGAGTCACAATTGTCCTTACGCTGTGGGTCACATGCCAGCAGTTTCATTGCCACCCTGGAAAACTTAAACCTGAGTAGATCTGGACTTTAACGTTCAGGTTTTATTTTTGTTGCAGTAAAAAAAAAAAAAGGAAAAAAAAAAGAAAAGACTGCAGCCACCTCAGCACCTTCCAGTTCCTGTCCCTACACGGGTCACCAGTGCAATGCCAGCAGCACCAGCTTCCACTGTACATTTCTGTGCTCTGACTTGCAGTCCTCATGCTGGTGAACTCATTTAACTGTGAACTGGATTGAATGCATATAAATTCCTGTCATAACAAAACAATTATTAGAGCTTCAAGGGAGAGTCCAGTTGCTCCCAGAGAAGCAGAGTGAAAGGAGACATAGAGTAACCACCACATCTGCTACATTTCCTCTCAGACCTCAGCCTGCGTTTCCTTAAGATGCAACGCCAAGCCTCAGAGCTGGGACAAGCTGCAGAATCTAAGTGTCTCGGACAAAACTACTGTCTTCATTAAGCTTATCAAATCATGATGGATACAGCTTCTGGGGAAATTATATATAAATGAATAAAACCTACAGAGAAGTGCCTCAGAAACATGTACGTTGGCAAATCCACTCAAGTACACTAGTCGCTCTGCAAAGAACAAAGACTAATGAAATCTGACATTAATCTACATTAAAGATTCAGTGATTCAGTTTATTTGCCAGGGCTCAATGATGCATTAATCCTCATCCCATCCCACACACACTCACGTGTTTCCTCCCCAGCTTTTCTCCCTTGCTCCCTAAATCCTCAAACAGCAGGCAGCCAGGCTGCTGAAGGCCCTGTCTGCACCCAGAAGTTACATTACTGTAAGTATGCCGTTCTCCTTGTCTGGCTGCAGTTGTTCCAGGACAAGCGAGCCTCCACCAACAGAGCCTGGAGAAGGCAGGGGTCTTGTCTTTGCTGCCTGAGCCAGAACACCTTCCCCTGAGTGCACAGCTGGCTTGCACCAGCACAGAAACCCCTCCTGTGGGCTCACACTTACTACTACCATAGGCAGTGCACAGCTTTTGTTTTAGCAAAGGAAGAGAAAATCAAAAATCTTAACCAGAGCAGTTATAGCACTACCAACTACGAAAGCAGACTCACTATTGCTGGAAGACTGGTTAAGAAAACATGTCTGTGTAAAAAGTAAACCCAATCAGTACAGGCAGTCCAGCAAAAATACCGGTGTACACGCAGCTACGTGTTTTCTCTAGAGAGAAACAGCCCACATAAGTTAACAAGTAAACCCCTTCAAGATCTATGCAGGGCTCCTCTTTGTGGATTGTTCTTCAAGACTCTCCTGAAACCCTTTACTGTACATAACCGTGAAGCTCATTCATCTTTCTCCATTAAGCATCACATTTCTATGATCTTCCCTTGCTGGTAGCCTTCTGTGTGCCAAATCAACGTTTAACAGCAGCTGAGAGCTCTTTCTCCTTAAACGAAACCTCTTCAGGGCCACGAAGGGTTTTACAGTCTCAGCATCGCTGCACCCATGGCCATCAAGTATTATCTAGTCTAGCTCTCACTGTAAAACTTTTTATGATTATTTGTGCAATGATATGCTGCCATAATACCACGCAGATCCCATGATTCGTAACTCTTCCAGCAATAACAACCTTCCTTGCAGATCAGTCTCTAAGAAAAATCTTTGAAGTTACATTACACTGACCTTGAACTACACCCCACACTACTGAGCAGGAGACATGGGTTCTGGGTTTAGGCCATTCAGAAGCTGGGTAGGTGTCACTGCTGCAGGCAGGAAGTACTGCCTCTAGGCCCTCTGCACAAACTTCTCACCAGAACAGCACTCTGAGATCTCAAAAGGTTTGCCCAGGGTAACTTCAAACCTCAGGTGAAAGTAATCAGTAAAATCACATGGACGTGAATGGAACTAGATGATACATCCCACAAAGTGAGAATAAACACCCAGTGCTTTGAGCTTGCTGGTAAGAGGAAAAAAAATCTTTTTTTTTCCCCAATCACATCTTTGGTATCCCACTTATTTGAGCGGTGCTTAACTAAAAGTTATTTACAGATTCTGCAAGACAAAAATAAAATGAATGGAAAATACATAATTGCTTGTATTTCTTTAAGGGGTGTCCTCAAGAACAAGTATAGTTGTATGTATAAAACACACAGGATACTCGGTAAGATTATAAGCTAATGGTAAATATCAGAAGTTAGGCAGATGTCCAGAAACAGACAGTCTTACAGAAAGCCAAAGGACCCTATGGGTCAGGACTTCTTACACGCACAGTTTAGCTTCAAATTAGAGTATAAGATAACAGAACTGAAAGGACACCACCTTGAATCCTAGGTTCAAAGTATTGTAACATACTTTCATGGGTCCCTTCCTCAAACTCTGTGCACTATCTATACATATAATACATATAATTTACTTTCCTTTTTTCCAAGCAACTAAATTACCGAAGTGTCTATTTGTTGGAGGAAATGTGAAGCATGAGACTAACTCTGCAAGAACTTTCACAGCACAAATCCTGCAAACCTTCATTTGTATTGTGATGTCTCCTATCATCACAGAATCACAGAATCATCCAGGTTGGAAGAGACCTCCAAGATCACCGAGTCCAACCTCTGACCTAACACTAACAAGTCCTCCACTAAACCATATTCCTAAGCTCTACATCTAAACGTCTTTTAAAGACCTCCAGGGATGGTGACTCCACCACTTCCCTGGGCAGCCTATTCCAGTGCCTAACAACCCGTTCGGTAAAGAAGTTCTTCCTAACATCCAACCTAAAACTCCCCTGGCGCAACTGTAGCCCATTCCCCCTCATCCTGTCACCGGGCACGTGGGAGAACAGACCAACCCCTGCCTCGCTACAGCCTCCTTTAAGGTACCTGTAGAGAGCAATAAGCTCCACAGTAGGCTCTTCCTACTGTAACATTCTGCAGAAGTTTCAGAAGAAGTAACTTTCAATCTGAAATACTCTGTTATGACATGCCAAATTAACCCAATGAGCCAAAATTAAACTTAAAAAAGCAAGGGCATCTTGCTTCATTACTGCACAAAAAATCCTATTCATACCTTGCCTTGACTACTTTTCCCATTCATCTGTGTGAAATCTGGAAAATGCCAAATTCAGCAACTACAGAGGATGCTATCAACTAATCTAACCAAAAAGGTTGTGAAGCCAACCAATTCACTGAGAGAAGAAAGCTCTTGTGATGTGGTCCAACACAGTGGAAGGAAGGGAGAGACAGCTCTTTTTCCCCAACAACTGTACTCATTTTGAGAAGGGGACATATAACAACACTAAACGGACAGGGACATAATATCAAATGCAGTCTGCAAAGCCATGATCTTAAAGTTCTTTAGGACTCTGGGGCAACTGGCTGAACAATCAGGTGCACAGGCAGTGTTTTCCTCCAGTATTCCAGTAGGGGGGATCAGTATTGAAATGAACAGGCAGGATCAGGGACAGAGGATCTGATCAGAGCTGGCAACTCTTTAAGGGTATTTTCCTTGGAATGCAAGAGCTCTCTATTCCCACCTGTAATAAATCAAGCAGGGAAGGTATGGCTGAATAAGGATCTGCTGGTCAAGGTTACACTAAAGAAGGAAATGCACAGATGGTGGAAACTGGGCCATGTGCCCTGGGAAGAGTACAGAAATGGAGGCTGGGGGTGCAGAGTCCCTCCCACTCTAAGCAAAGGGCAACTGATGCAACTTAGCTACAAGGAGCCCGAAGCCATGAATCCCAGGGTCCTGAGGGATCTGGCTGATGCAGTCGCCAAGCCCCTCTCCATCATATTTGAAAAGTCATGGCAGTCAGGTGAAGTCCTGATGACTAGAAAAAGGGAAACATCACTTCTATTTTTTAAAAAGGTAGAAAGGAATACCTAGGGAACTACAGATCAATGAGCCTCACCTCTGTGCCTGGGAAATCATGGAACAGATCCTCCTTGAGGCAATGTCAAGGCACATGCAGGACAAGGAGGTGATCCAGAACAGCCAGCGTGGCTTCACCAATGGTACATTGTGCCTGACCCACCTGGTGGGCCTTCTGTGATGTAATGACTGCATCAGTTGACAAGGCAAGACTGACTGATGTCATCTACTTGGACTTCTGTAATGCCTTTGACACAGTCCCACACAACATCCTAATCTCTACTGGAAAGATAAGGATTTGAAGGGTGGACCACCTGGGGAATAAGGAATTGGCTTGATGGCCACACCCAGAGAGTAGTGGTCAATGTCTCTATGTCACCGGTCTCCATGCGGAGACCGGTGACAAGCATTGTCCCCCAGGGGTCTGTCTGTCTTGGGACCAGTGCTTTTCAGTATCTTCATCAATGACACAGATAATGGGATTGAGTGCACCCTCAGCAGGTTTGCAGATGACACCAAGTTGAATGGTGCAGTGGGTACCAAAGAAGGAAGAGATGCCATTCAAAGGGACCTGAACAGGCTGGAGAAGTGGGCCCATGTGTACCTAATGAGGTTCAACAAGTCCAAGTGCAAGGTGCTGCATCTGGGTCAGGGCAATCCCTGAGCAGAGTACAAACGGGGAGAAGAACTCACTGAGAGAAGCCCTGCAGAGAAGGACTTGGGGGTTCTGGTGGACAAAAGGCTCGACATGAGCCAGCAGTGTGTGCTTGCAGCCCAGAAGGCCAACTGCATCCTGGGCTGCATCAACAGAGGGGTGGCCAGCAGGTCAAAGGAGGGGATTGTGCCCCTCTGCTCTGCCCTTGTGAGGCCCCACCTGGAGTGTTGTGTCCAGGGCTGGGGCCCTCAGCACAAGAAACATGTTAGAAACATGTTAGAATGAAACCTGTTAGAACACATCCAGAGAAAGGCTACAAGCATGAGGCGGGAGCACCTCTCCTATGAAGAAAGGCTGAGAGAGCTGGGGGCATTCAGCCCAGAGAAGAGAAGGCTCCAGGGAGAACTTCACTGCGACCTTTCAATACTCAAAGAGGTCTTATAAAAAAAATGGAGAAGGGCTCTTTGCTTGGGGAGATAATGATAGGACAAAGGGGAATGGTCTTAAACTAAAAGAGGATAGATTTAGACTAGATATGAGGAGGAAGTTCTTCACTCAGAGAGTGGTGAGGCACTGGAACAGGTTGCCCAGAGAAGCTGTGGATGCCCTCGGAGGTGTTCAAGGCCAGGCTGGATGGGGCCTTGGCCAACCTGATCTAGTGGGTGGCAACCCTGTCTATGGCAGGGGGGGTGGAGTTTGGAGATCTTTAAGGTCCCTTCCAAACTGAACCATTCTGTGATTCTCTGATTCATGGCCCCAGCAGCTGTTGCCCCAGAAGTCCCCTCCTTGTCAGAAGGACCTTTTCATGAAAAAGGTGTCTAAAGCTGGGAAAGCCTCACTTAAAGTGATGTGAATTGACAGAGTAATTGCAATTGCCATGGTCTCAGCTCCTGCTTCTCAGTATCAAAAGCTGAAATGCTCTTTAAAAGTTGTTCACTGTGCCAAAATCGCCAGAGCAGCTCTGTCAGCAAGGGGAAACACCAACTATTCCCTTCAGAAAGGAGGCTTTGGTGGACGTTTCATCTTTTCTTTGTTGAGTGGTTTCACAGCAGAGCCTTTGCAGATGGCACCTTGCCCTCTTCTGATGCCCTCCAGGAGAGGTCTGTCCTCATGTGCCCTCAGACAAATGACACAGATATATGCTGCCTCAAAGGATACAACTTCCGAGTTTAATTTCAGACAGAAAAGGCACAACTGCAGCCCAAGGCCAAAGACAGCATTCAGCATCACTGGAAAGACTTTCCCTATTTCGTCAACAAACCCCTGCTTTGGTAGGTCTCCTCTTTCCTCCAGTCTTCTACTGGTAGTGAGTTGGAGGGCATGATTATCCTAGTTCTAGAGTAAGACGTCTCACTTGGATTTATACCTTACCTGACACAATACCAAGAATGGGAATAAAAAGCTCTGCTGCTAACCTATCAGACACAGCCTATGACTTTAACTACCCAGGCTGAAATCCCAAGCCCAGAAGAGGACAGTACCAGAATACACCCTTAGTAACACCCTACACCACATTCAGATGACTGCCACCAACCCCTGCAGAATAATGTGATATCTGGGGCCTAATGGGATGGATCACTTCACTGCTTTGGATGTGAAAGCTGAAATATATATAAAAAACAGGTTCCTGAAGAGCAAAGCCTCTCGGAAATGATGCTTGAAGCTCCCAGGATGTTATGTTGGGTAATTTGGAAAACAGCTCATGACCTACTATGAGGTAAATCAGAACATAGCATCAAGCGGGTACCCTTCACCCATGTCTGTGGTGGCATACCTATACCTACACCATTGTTTTCATTGTACTACACCAAAACCACCCGTTTTGGCTGAGTTTGCTAAAGAGGGTCCTAATACCATCCTGTACTCTGGTTCTGTTTTTGCACCGTCACAAAACCATACACATGAAGTCAGTATCAGGCCTAAGAAACAGCTCATCATCCACCTCACTTCTCCACTTAACACCTCTGTAACATCATACCTGCCATTGTTTTCCTGACTGGCTTGGCATGTATGTTGCTGGGAGGCTTCGAAGGCTGTTTTTCATGGCTGGCCCTACAATTGCACCCCCTGTCTCACTTGAGGAAGGCTCACCAGCCACTGCCATTTGGTACTGGGAGTAGTTGTACAGGTTGTTATAGTAAGGATACAGGGATGGCTGGTAAAAACTGGTGTAGTAGGTGGAGTCCACAACCAAATCAGACGTGCTCTCCAAGTGCCCTCTGCTGGGGATGGAAGAGATGTCCTGAATGAGCATCCGTCCCTCTGGAAAAGAAAAACACAACCAATTATGAAACAGGAAGCTCCATAACGATCATTACCTTTCACCTTCTGGTAAGCTACTGCTTCTCTTGAAGGCCAGACAGAGGGTAATACATCAGAAGAGGTGGTAGCTGAAAAACTGCTGCATGTTTGGTGGAAGATTAGGAGGTCTGATGCTCACTCAAAGCTTGAGAATACCTACACACACCACAGACTACAAAGGAGGAAACAAAACCTAGCAAAGATTAAGACAGTGTGCTGAGTCCTTAAGCAACATAAGCTGGTCTGAGGATGATTTATATTAGTTAAGGATGAAATCTGTTTTTATTTTTAAATTATAACTGTGTGCCATACCTCTTAATCCCTTGGAAATAGAAAGGCTCAAACTACAGAATGACAATGCTTTCTTCACTGCCCTTTCTGCCTGGCATCCTGTGGGCAAGAGGATGCTTTCCAAGCATAACTCTAGAACAGGCAAACAGCCACAACGCCAAGAAAAAATTCAGCAGTGAACACACAGTGCTGTCAGGCAAGGTGCCCTAGCAGCCCACATGCTCACTCTGAGCAGGGAGGCCCTCAGTCCTTGCCTGTACCCAAATTTAGCTATTGTTTACCTACAGAATCACACAGCAGAACAACCTCTCAAACCTCTGGCAAAAGAGGAGGAGGAGGGGATTATTCATGACTTGCCGACTGCACTCTTGAGAGCCTGTGGACCGAAAGCCACCCAGTTGCACACCCACAGCCTTCCTTCAGCAAAGGTCTACTACCTCAACCACCTCTCCCTAAGGCAGGGGAGCTTCTCAGAGGATGTTTGAAGTTCTGTTTTCCTTACTCCAGTATCAACTGGTGCTCTATGATACTTCCAAGGATGAAAAAGAAAGGTGCTCTTTGGTATTGTTTTGCAGCCAAGCTCTGACATGCTCCATCAGTTACCTAGCCAAGCCAAACAGAGCCAACAGCTGTTACAACCTTCTTCACCATGTCTAACCACATCCTGAATATACATTTACATATTGAACACGGGAATGACTGTAAAGCCCACTACCCATGCAGCTCTGATCCTAGCTCACGTCCCTGTAATTCTGCCCTGCACTATTCTTTATGGTGCCTGCAGCATAATGATCCCTTCTGCAAGAAGCTGCTGCTTCTCCTTGTCCAGCTCTACTGTTGAAGGGAAAAGGTTGTGACTTAAATAACGCTGATGAGTTCTCAAGGTCTATCAGCATGGAGATGAGGCAGCACAGACAACAGGCACCTATAAAATAACATCCCTAACAGAGATGTCAGGCAGGTACTGCTTGCTTCATTTTGTTCCTTTCTCTGTATCTCCATACCTTAATTACTTATCTGTAAGAAGAGTATGGTAGCATTTTTACCAGCCTCTCACAGCCAGGGTAATACTTTCAATGGTACTATGTATTAAGCTCCACACTAGATCCACTAATCAGTTTTATCAATTTTTGCCAATTGCAATGCAGTTTTGTTTCACTTCTTCAGCTGCAATCATGAACAGTATCATCCCATGTCACTAAATTATACAGTGCCCCTGGCCCTATTCCGTTGCTGGTGACGTTTTGCTGATATCAGAGAACTACATGTCTATTAGCAAACAGAGCCTTCTGTGTCTGTTTTTTTCTGCCACTCAGCTCAAAGTGAGCAAGAACCTACCCAGCTGGCTATTTTAATTTAGAGTATCTCACACACAGAACAGAGGAGTCTGCAGACTGGCAACGTCAGTCAAAAAGCAGGAAAAAGCTAACATATGCTACAACTCACATTTTCTTCCTGAACTTAGGAGTGAATTTACCTTTACATCATGCTTTGTGACACATCTCTGTTTTTTGTTTGTTTGTTTGTTTCCTGTAGCAACTGTAGCATTTTCCCATGCTTCATCTGGGAGGAGGCTGTCATTTCATACAAGACACAGCATTTATGCCATCCAGATAGAGGCCAGACAGGTCAAAGCACCCCAAAAATTACTCTACAGTCCCCCCAGTCTTGAACCAGGTTGCCAAAATTTGCAGTTTTTCAATGACTGTGGCATGCATAGGGCCAAGAGTCATGCTACAATCCAGCCCTGTGGTGTTACAGGCTCAGCCTGGCTGAGTCTTTTCACCATCTACTACTAGTGCATACATTTTACATATACAACGCATACAGAACACACACAACTGCAAAATACATTGAGGGGAAAGAGCTTTATTACTTATGGATAGTAACTCCCCTGCGAGCCTTGAGTTTTTTTCAGAGCAATACAGGCTCAGAAAGAAAAGCCAGTCAGACCAGCCAGTACTTCGTGGGGTACTGTCAGAGAAGTGCTACCTGCCAACAGGAGCAGAATTAATAGCCAAAGAGCACTGCCAAATTGTCCTTGGAGTAAAGCAAGGCACTCAGAAACCTGCCCCTAGAAGATTTCATCTTAACTGTAATCCACCAGTTTTTGCTGTATTTGTGCTGCTTATACCGAGCCAAAAGTCTGCAAGCTAGCTGATGGGCAAGCACACCATTTCTGGGCTACACCATCCTCAAACACAACTAGAGTTGCAGAATCGGGCAGATAAACTTAAAGCAATGGCTGCAACTACAGTTCTGTGGCATGGGGTTCCTTGCTGTGTATGGTAATTCCTGGTAATATAGTGAACAGGCCTCACCTCCAACTGCTCAGGGAGCAAGGTATCCTACTAACGGGAGGCTGTTAGTCTTTGGCTGTATTTTCTGCCTGCAAGGAGAGGATACCAAGGTCAAGAAGGCAGCTTTCTTTTTTTTTTTTTTTTTTTTTTTTTTTTCCCAAATGTAATTCAACACAGCTGAATAGCTCTGCTGGCAAGGAGAGGGTCCTCCCCTGCTTCAGAGCATGCCGCATTACAACACCTGCACATGAGGGGCAGCCCTGAGGTTCATTGCTCTAAAGGGAGCAATTTTGGACAGGAATTAAGCTCTCAACAAGGCAACTGCTGCTGTGCTGCCAGACTCCCACTCTAGCTCCTCCACCTGCCCTTTTAAAACAACAGGGCTCTGCAGGGCCTGTGCAGCTCTTGACTGCCTTTACCAGCTTCACAGAACAGCTGGGAAGGGCTCTGGGGCAACAACAAGCGTGTATGTATAACCTTGCCCCAGACTTCTGAGGCACAAATCTCTGAAGGAGCAGAAATTGAAGAGTAAAACAAACGTGGGATTGTTGAAATCCTCACTTAGTTCTTGGGTCATTGAGTCTAAAACGCAGGGCCTGTCCAAGGCCTTCCTTCTGTGAGCAGTGCTCTGGCAATGAGCCAACAGTACCGCTCCACGCAGTTGTGCCTTTCCAAGCTCTTTTCTACTAATTCCTGTGGAGAACTGATGCTACTTCTTTTGCACTATGTACACAGTGTGAAATACGACCCACTCTTTCATAGAAGATCGATATGATGCATGATAAATATTATTATTGATCTTGTAGTGTTGTAGGCGACTCTCCAGCTCTATGGCATATTAATAGTAGTTAACCAGTAATTCATTTCAGGACGGCTGGGATTTTCTTTTAAGAAAGGTGAGTTCTCGGGGTCAGTTACACATAAGGGTCTTATATATTCAATAACCTGTGAGAGGCTCCTGCCTTCACTTAGCAGAGCAAGGTGAAAAACAGTGGTTCAGTCCTCGGCTAATGTAAGCCAGTCTCACACCATTTACTTCAAAAAAGCTATGGCAATTTACACGAATTGCAGATATGCATGGCAAAATTAGCACAGAAGCCTGTATACAGATCATTCTTTTCCTTTTACTTTTTGGGAAGAGCGAGAAGAGATGACAGGGAGTTTACAGGAATTTCTATCATCTCGATCTCAAAGATGCAAATGTGTTTTTAAACATACAAACCAAGAAATGCAAACACTGAAGTTGTCTGTTCCATTCACTCATCCTGAACGTAAGCATCGAGTATTTTCCACTCCTGCCAGTACTGTTAAGGGCTAGTTATACATCTTGTTATACACTGACGTAAGTAATTTAAGCATGTTTGGGCAAGTCACTGATGCTAAGGTCAAAGGTAAAGCAAGTCCATGCTACTTTTGTCACCTCTAAAACAGGTTGGCAGCATCACATTGCCTATTGGGAATAGTTACTGGACCACACTCTGGAATCCAGGGGATAGAATTGATCAGCTTGGGGCAGACTCATGCCAGGAATTGTTTTAAAAATCAGGATAGCATGTACAGTCCAATTTCAGTGTCTGAGAGCATGCTGTGGCCCGGTTCAATTCACTGATGTGGCCATAATGGTTGATTAGTCTACATCTGATCATCTAATTCAGGGAAGGCCAATCAAGAGATTTTCACTGCCTGCATTTATTGACAAGTGTTCTTTTATGCATGCATGGTCATTGTTCTTTTCATACATGCATGATGTTCATGTGTATGTATGTTCATACATGTATGGTGATAGTTCTTATTTATCCACCTGCAAAGACTCTACACTTACACAGACATGCTGCTGAAAATGAAAAATAAAATTGACTCCTCAAGTAACATATTTACTCAAGAAGAAGGAAGGCACAGAGTGTTTCCAGTGAGCAGACCTGCAGCTTTTGGTACTTCACATTTGCTGTAGTTTTCAATTCAAAACAATTGTTCTCACTGATGCAGTGTTTGCATCTATCCACAAGCCAGCCTCTGCTACAGAAGACAGCTATGGTGTTAAAACATTACAAATTAATCATTCAGCCAGAAAACACTTGCCTTCAGACCTCAGAAGAGTCTTGTATTTGCATCTGATAACTTTCACTTGTGTAGTGCATAAAAGCATCCTTACAATCCTATTAACTAGCTTGGCAATATTAAGTGTTGCAATGCCTTAGTTCAATTCATAGCTGGCTTTGAGGTCGGACAGTAGCCTTGAGTGAGGCCAGTGTGAAATCACTCCCCAACATAATAATCAGAAGCGCTGGAACAATATGTTTCTCCCACCAGACAATCATGACAGAGCTATTTCAGATGTCAAAGAAAGCTGGCATCGTTACATACTTTCTCTGGAGGCACTCTGCCTCCCCAGGAACAAAACCCACATACTCGTTCTGCCTTTCAGAGGAGTATTTCTCTTCTCATTCCATTAGAAGTTGCGGATTATCTCTGGTTCCAGTGTTGAACTTTTAGCTTGCTATAAAGTTAATGTGCTAGACAATGTTCATTCCAGGCAAGGCTGTGGGGCTGTGTATTTTCTGCCACCCCCAAAAAAGGCCATTATCTGTAATTACCCATTACCATGCATAATTATTTCTTCTATTCTGGTCTATGGCCCCCAGGACTTTATGCTGTTACAGCTCACTGCATTATCTTATCAAATTTGTTAAGGAAGCTTTTTTGACCTTTTGAGCACTTGTCACAGCACATACAAAAGCCAGCAGTAAACTGTCTAAGCATGTAATGTGTGATTTATTGTATGTACCTTGTATAATGATACCATACAAAGTATTTCACACTAACACCTTCCCTGTTCCCCACTCCCTGCTGTAGCTACAAGGAGAAGAGGGGGAGGAAGGGAAACCTCTTTAGGAAGAAAGAGAAGGAACAGAATAGGAGGAGGCTAGAGTCTCTCTGGGTGAATTTGAGGAACACACCAGCAACAAATGGCTAAACCTGAATATCAGGCTCCAGGGAAGGTATCAGCTGCACTGCTCTTCGATGCCACCTTTTGTTTCTCATTCCTCTCCCCAAAGCACAATGCTCAGGCTTCTGCCGAGCCCCATTCCTCCACACATAAGCCCACTTACTGCCCTTGCAGCAAGTGGAGGGATCTTTAAACAACCCCTCTTCCTAATTCACCGTTTCTGTCAATGCAGTACGGGGCACTAAGCATTAGAGACAAATACGGTCCAAGACCAGATCTAAAGGCATTGTTCTTTGTGGATACTGGCATGTATTCATTAAGGACCAGGACTTTACCTCCACTGCTCTCAGAGCTCCCAGCTAGGGACCAGATGCAGCCTTGCACCTGGTATGGTGCCTCTGATGACAATGCCTGTGAATAGTGGCACTATGTCACTCTTTGTGAGGACGATGTCCAACCCTCGGAGAGAAACACAGCTCTCACGAAAACAGGCAAGCCGGCTCCCTCTGTCCCTCATCTTCTCTCTGGCAACTGAATGTATCAGACTCGCAACCCGCTTCCCTCTCTGAAAGGGATATTCAACAAATTATCAGTTAGTGAATTTTAGTAGAAATAATTTGGAGGCTTTTGAATTGTGTGATGAAACAAACTTCCTACATACAAGATAATCTGAAATACGTTTCTGCCATCACAATAAATAAAAGTAAACCTTAAGGGTCACGTCTGTACTTTGGCCTAAAACGGCACGGTATAAATTATTTTTGTATAAGGTATGCAGAATTACGCCCTTCCTATGAAGGCTTCTCCCTAAAAGTATAGTGAAAAAGCAGGCACCAGGAACTTCCAAAAACATCCCTGCACTCGTACCCTAAGAGATGGCTAGCTGAGCCTCTGCTCTGAGGACTGAACTCTTCTTTGTGTTTCTCTGCAGTTTCCAGACCCTTGCCTGACCACTCTGAGACAGTGCTCAAGCACCAGGAGGGTGCGAGCTCTGAGTGGCACAAGGAAGACATGCAGTGTTCAAGGTGGATAGAAGGACGAGAAGAGTGGGACTGCTTTTCCATCTTGCTGAGTGTCACCTACCCGAACAGACCCAGATGCCCAGCTGTGGGCTGAGCTACGTCTACCAGAGGGAGAGATCAAAAAGTCTGTTATCGTCCATATCAGACGTGTGGGCTAAAAGCAGCTGTGTCTTCACGCTCAAGAGAGTAAATCACAGCCGCAACAGCTTCTTGCCACACCAGTCTCTAGGTACCTCTCTGCCCGTACCTGGGAAACACAGCTGCCCGACAGAGATAATGCTGTTCTTCTTAACACTGAAATACACATTAATAAATAAATGAATTTAATTTTAAAAAATATGATGCAACATCTCTGAGCCCTTCCCATGCTCCTGTTCCTTCCCACGGAGATCCACGCAGAGGGACAGACCTTCCTGGTCCCTCCTCTCCCTCCTTATCATGGCACTTTTCCCCTGCCAGCCCCTGCCTCCCACCACCCCCGGACAAAACAAGCAGTGGTTGCCGCAGGTCTGGTACCCGGCCACGGGTTTGGTATGCCTTATCAGAGGCATGGGCATAATGGGAGCACTGTCTGCAGGCCCGGGCTTTATCCGTGAAGACGTCAGCGGCTGAACGCTCCTGTTTCTCAAGGTTTGCTCGACTGCCAACACAATACTCATCTGCACCCTGCAGGAATGGATATCACTTTTTTCTCCCTCCTAAGAGTAACTCTGGGAATCACGACTTGAGCAAACGCTGCCTGAGGCTCAGCTTTTCCAGTTACACCTCACCAGGGCTACACCAGTCCTAAATGGGATGGTGCATCTCACCATGAATGGCATTAGCCAGGAAGAAGCACTGTCAGATAAAAATTACAGCATACTTAAAAAAAATCCGGGTGCTTCTAGAACTAAGGTTATTTGTTATCGCCTTACTTGCACTCTGACATGCCATCTTTTCACAAGATGCTGCATCCACACAGTGCTTTTGTTGAGAAAGTGAAAACCCATCTAGTGAAAAGACAGCAAAAACCCTAAGTTGAGCTGGTCTAGTTTAATCAAAGGCATAAACAGTTCAGAACAATCACAGTGGGGATTAATTAAACCTTAAACAAGAAGATCACTAAAGGGCAAAGTATACCACTGTCTCTCTCCCTGTTTTTCTGGTCTTTTAATCATGCCTGTGACTCCTCCCTGAGCCCTGCCAAGCTCAAGCACTGGTGTGCAAGTTCAGACTATTGCTATAAATCTATCAGTAGTTATAAAAAGAAACCAGGAGGCCACACAAACAAGACACCTCACTTGCCCCCTCTCCTAGACTCCAACTGTAATTAGCTCCTGAGCCTGGCTTAGGCTGCCTATTTAATACCAGCAAGGAGTCCCAGTAGTCCCACAGCCACCTCACCACCTTCAGGCACAGAGGAAACTAACCCTCCTTGCCATCACACGTCTGTCCTTGCTCATCATTTCCCACCAGGAGCCACTGATACTCCATTCTCCTGCACTGGTGCTCTGTCAAGATAGCAGGGGATACAAAATCAAATGCTTTACAGAATTTGACTGCCTCGGTATTTCACTTTGTCAAGCAATTCTGTAATGATAAAAGGTTATTAACTTGATGCAGTCTTTTGCACACAAAGTTTTGTTAATTCATGTTCAGTAAGCACCCTTTAATGTCTGAATTTCTCCCTCTCCCACAAATTTCAGCCCACTGTGGTTCATTCCATTGTCTTTGTGAAAACTGATGTCAGTCTGATGGATTTGTAGCCACTTATCCTACCACACTCTTCTTAAAACTGGTATGACATCAGCTTACTTCTAGGCCGTAGGAACTTCCCCTGTGCTAAAAGTCCATTGGAAACCTGTATTAACAGACCAGAGACATCCTCATCAAGTTTTCTTCTTTTTAAGAAAAATGGCATGCACGTTACCCAATCCTGCTGACTTCACTTCACTTACTGCTGGGCATGAAAGCAGAATGTCACTATCTCTCCAAAGCAAAGATCAGAATTAATTACTAAACACGTCTTCCTCTATTCCACACGTAGAATTACTGTCCCATAATGGGTCATACCACCTTTAATTCAGTGTGTGTTTCTAGCACAACTTTTAAACCTCCCAGTTTTAAGATTCTTAGTATGGTTTAGAATTCACATACACAACATTTTTTTCAAAAGAAAATGTGATTTGGGGAGGGGGAAGGGGAATCCCAGCTAGAAGACTGCAGCTTGGCATAGCAAATTTCCTGGTTATACACAAAAAGCCAATCTAACTTCGGCTAAGAGGAGCTGAAATACCACCGACTTCAGCAGAACTGGGGAAGGCACATTTTGTTCACATTTAGTGTACACTTAATAAAAATGATCTGCTGCAAGCATTTAGCAGGCAACTTTAAAATTGTCCTAATATGACTGAAGAAATAAAACCTACAGAAAATAATTATTTCCACACTTAATGCAAGCTTCAGGCCCTACATCTGTAGCAACAAATTACACATCCAAAATCTTCTGCCACTGACTAGAACAGAGCAGCGATCTTTTTAGGAGAGCTGGGGGACAATGCTTGCTCTTTCCTTATTTGCATTTTTTATCTTTTTAAGACAGCTACGGTGACTGTATATATATTTGTTTGAAAATAAAAAAAAATGTTTGAAAATATTTGTTTGAAAAAAATATGAAAGGCTTTAATAAAAAATAATCATTCAGAATCTTTGAATCTCGTTTTGAATCTGTGAAGATGCAAGAACCCTTTTTAATGCTACTGAAACATCTACAAACAGCATTTGTTTGTTCTTGTTAAACTGAGGCAGCAGGATAATTTGTAAGTCTAGAAATACTGGCATGAATGACAGCTAACGAAATCAGGAGCAATAAAATTAGTGCTTCAGAAAATCATCAGCGTGAAAAACAAGCACTATTTTCAATATTCAGAATAACCACCGGTAGTATGATTTCTGTGTGTGCATGTATCTGTGCTATTGCTCCTCTTGAGATACAAACTTTTAACTCACTGCATATCAAACATTACTTTAATGCGTAACAGGAGCAAAACTTAAAACACCACTTCAGAAAACAGAAGGGAATTAAAAGAGAAAGAAAATTAGGGGAGAAATCAGAATTCTAGACAGTCATTAAAAAAACAGCCCAGACACCTGCAGGTCCAAAGAAGCAAATTGAGAGGAGGAGAAAGAAACTCAGTGTGGATTAAATGTAAAGGGATTTAAGCCATTAACAGGAGATCAAAGAGAATGCTAGAAGGGAGGGAAGGCTTTACAAGCATCTGAGATAGGAGACCTTGGAGGAAATATGACTGGGATAAAATCATTATGGCTTACACTAAAAATAATAAAGGGAGTAGGATGATGGTTGGAGTTAGCTAGAGTCTATGCTTGATTATAAGCCATATGATGACAGAAACCCAAAAGATTTCTAAAAAAGACCAACTAGAAAAAAAAAAAGGTTTTGGTTTTTTTTTTTTTTCACTCTGTATTCTGAGGTGTGGTAGAAAAGCTAATCTCCAGGAGTGGAAAAGAATCATGACAGACACCCATCAGGCCCAGCCCAGTGAGCAAAAATCACATAGGCACACATCACTCTTGTAGATGATCGCTCCATGGATGCAATACCATTTACACTCACGAAACCTGCTTCCATGCAAACGCAAATTGACCACTGAAGACTTTTGTTCATGCACAGCCGACAAACCAAAACGCACAGCTGCTGGAACTACAATGCCTTATATCAGTGGAGGTTATGAAACATCAGTACCCACGCATTACAGTACAGCACGGTACATCAGCTAACTATAGGCAGTCCTGACAGCAAATGGTGGCCTAAGCCGTGAGCAATACAAGGGATAGGAAGAGAAACTAGAGAAAGGATATTAAAAAAATAAATAAATCAAAATAATTAGGCACCCAATGTCATTGCAAAGGAAAAGAAGCTCTGTGCTTAAATAACCCTTTACAAGCTCTTCAAGAAAACAGAGTGGAGAACTGCAATAATCACATTTGTACTTCAGCCACTGAATTATTCATAATTCTGTCTAAAACCAGGAAGTACTAAAACGTAGGAGAATGTTTACCAAAGTTCAGGGGAAAAAAAATGTAACTACAAGAAGCATTTGGAAAAGTATTTCTACAAAAGCAAAACTGTCTTTTTGTCCCCAAGTCATTAAATGACAAATCTACTAAAAATGGAACATGAAAAAGAAACGCGAATATGGAAGCAAGTTTATAAATAAAGCAAAAGAAAGGAGTCTTCACGGTACAAGAAAGCATGTAAGAAGGAAAATAAAAATAAAAAATAAAAGGAAAAGGAAAAGAAATAGAAAAAGAAATAGGAAAATAAAAATAAAAATAAATAGGAAAATAAAAAGAATAAGAAAATGAAATAGGAAAAGAAAAAGAATAAGAAAAAGGAATCACGCCAATGCTCAGGTTAAGGAAGTGTGCAGTATGCCTTCACTCCCCACTTATATCTTTTCTCAAAGCAAAAAGAAAGCCCCACTCATTCAGATAAGTCATAATAACTGTTTCAAGGACACAGAAAGGAACAAGAGGTTAGCTGCAGATAGCATAATAATGTGCCCACAGATAGAAAATTCTCGGTGCATCTACTGTTCCTGCTTCAATCCTTATCTTGGTGTGCATAATGACAAATGGAAAGCACAAGCCGGCACAGATAACTCTCTAAATGTGAACGCACATATGCAAATATCAGCATGATGGAGGGAGATCCTCCAAGGCACAAAGAACAATAAACCAGCCAACCTCTGGCCTTCACTGGGATGAGAAACCCACAGCACTCGGGGTCCTCAGCCAATTTCCATGGTTGCTACTGAAGTCATTTCAGCACACAGAAGCTGCTGCCACGCGCTGAGAGCCTGCAGAGCTCTAGCGCACAGAAGTACACCTGGAAACCTGAACCGAGCATGAGAAAAGCCAGACAGAAAAATGCTGCATGCTCAAAAAGCCCTAGGATGAAAAATGTTGAAAGAAGAAAAAAAAATCTACCCACAATTCTTTGGAAAAAATAAAAACTCTTCTGGAATGAGAAAGGGGGATGGAAGTGTCTTCTGAGCTGCCTGCAGGTTTTCACCTCTGCTGTCACAGGAGCTTTGGTGCCAAGCAATCCTTCTCTCCCAAAGCAAGCAGGTAGCTCACAGCTCACAGTTGGTCCTGAGCCTGCCCTGCTCCCCCCACCCTACAGAAAGCTTTCCCCAGACCCTGCCTCTGATGAAGACAGCCCTGGACAAGCCCCGCGATACCTGTCTGCACAAAACAAACAAACAAACAAACAAACAAAAAAAAAACACTATCTTTTCCAAGGTTCTCAGAATCTTTTTATGCTACTTTTTATCTTTACAATTCCACAGCAATTCAGACACGATCAAAAAAAGCCTGGAAGAAAAAATAAAACATCCTCATTTGTAGACTCAACTCCAAAAATCACCACTAGTTCCACCTCTTTCACCAATACAGCAGAAAGTCAGTACTTCAACAGAGTGTGCCTTGTTTAATAAGCACGTATGGCACTTCAGAGTTAGCTCAAAGAAACACAGGCACACAAACAACAAGCTGTAAAGACAATGAAAGAATATTGCTTGAAAAGTGAAACTGCAAGCTTAGCAAGCTGCAGGTTCCAGGACTGGAGAATTAACTGGAAACATCTAATCAGGGATGCAGAACCCTGTAACATTATGATTTATTTAACACAGTCAAACAATGGCCATAGGCAATGAATCACACAGGAGATGACAAAGCTGCAGGAGATTTCCGTCATCTAGTTTAACCTGCGCATTGATCAGAGTTTACCTCCATATTAATCACTGGAGAACGCAGGCTAACACACTCTTAAACACTTCTTGTGATTATGCTTCACTTACCCCCTTGTCCTTATGCAGGTCACTCTGTTGCTAATTGCACTCCTAGTTAGGAGAAAAAGTGTCTACTATCTAATTTAATTTTGTCTTTTTTAGTTTCAAGCCGTTGCTCCTTGTTATGCTGTCTCAAGCACTGTAAATAATCCCTCCCCCTCCTCCATATTATTACCTCTCAAATATTTATAGACTGTTATATCCACCCTTAGTCTCCTTTTCTACAAGCCATACATCATTTCTGTCACCCTTCCCTCTATCCTTTCAGATTTATCTATGTCCTTTTATAATGAGACGCTCAAAACTCTTTTGCAGTGTTCCCAAGTACAGCTAAACCAAAGCAGTGGAGAGAGGCAGACCTGTTTCTACCCTAAACCATGGAAAGACTGTTCAAAGAGAAACACTGACTGAATATTTACTTAGTCCAGTTTGACAGAGATTCATGCCGGTAGGAAAACCACATTACAGGCAGAAGATGATCCAACAGCTGCTTCCCAACAAGAAGCCCAACGTGTGCTGCAGAAATAACGCCAGTGCTGAACAGCTAAGAAAGTCCATAAATTCTTACAGGAGTCCCATGCAAACGTGATTGTTCTGTCATCTGAAGTGTCACATACTGGGGAGAAGCAGACAGTTAAGGATGGAAAGATGTTATTCACAGGTATAGGATGCAAACTTTTTTTTTTTTTTTTTTGTACATTAGAATCACATGATCACTTAGGCTGGAAAAGACCTTCAAGACCATCAAGTTCCAACCATGAGGAACAAGGGTAAAGTATACCAGCTGTTAACAGTCTAGTAGAGACACATGATGTTCAACTACGCT
This sequence comes from Heteronetta atricapilla, assembly GCA_011075105.1. Classification (NCBI taxonomy): domain Eukaryota; kingdom Metazoa; phylum Chordata; class Aves; order Anseriformes; family Anatidae; genus Heteronetta; species Heteronetta atricapilla. The sequence goes on along the minus strand of CM021763.1, from coordinate 28,732,061 downwards.
CTCTTATGTGAACAGAGATTCATTGCCTGTGGGACGAGGTAGGTAAAAAAAACCAAGATGGTGCTTCCTGGCCCTTAGGAAGGATAGAGAGTTGGCACGACCGGAAGGCAGATAGCAACTGAAACTGAAGTACTGGTAGCAGGCACAGCAGGAGAAAATGATCATTTGAAAGTAATAAGGAGGCAATGACAACAAGAAAGAGCAGGATGATGGACTGCTGACCACTGCAGACCCACCAAAATGTCTGAGGGCATGCAGCCACTATCTTAGCCCTGACTAAATTGACAATTTTCTTTTGCAATCCGATGTAGATTTAGTCACTGAGTGTTTTCAGGTCGTAACAGTCAAGATTTCATTCCCAGGCTTGCAAATGCTGATCAGTATTGATTACAAGACATATTTCAATACGTAGGCTTAATGTCACTATGAAAAAGTAGGCAATTTGTAGATTCACAGATTTACTTAGGGTGGTAAGGTCCTCTGGAGGCCAGCTCACTCAAACTCTGCTCAAATCGGACGCACCTTCACAGCTACATTGTGCTGCTCAGGCACCATCCACATGAGTTTTGAGTCTCTCCAGGGATGGAGAGACTTTTCAACCTCTCTGGGAAACCTGTTCCACTGCTTGAGCACTCTTCATGGTGAAATGTTCATGGCACCTTCCTAATCTTGTCCTTCAGTTGACTAGAAGAGACTTTTTGACAAAACTGAAAGTCTGACTGCATGTGGTGCTATACTGTAAAGACATAAAAGGATTTTCTTTCAAAAAGAAAACTTCTCACTTTTTTTTTTTAAATCAGACCATCATATCTTGCAATTATAATAGCTCATTTTTTCACCTCATTACTTACGTAGCACAACAATGTCTGCAAGCCCTTGGCAGCAATGTTTTAAGTGCAACAACACAGAAAAGGTCAATCCAAAATAGAACAGCCATTTAGGCATAAACATACTGGGAAGGTAACAAAAAAGCAAAGGAAGAGAAAAGTAGGCAAACTAGTGTTACCAAAGGCATCCGGGGCACTTCATTCCTCATTCATTCAGCCTGGCATTACCACCACCTCTCTACAGTCCTTTTTTATTAGCAGGTAGAACTCTGTCATCCAAAGAGTTTCAAAGTGAAGGGAGAACCTACTTAGAGAAAGGTAAGAAGAACACTATTTTGTTTCCATAATGCATAATAAGTGTAACAAAGGAAAATAACACCTGTAAGCTTCTTACTCACTAATGCTGACAATGATATGTTTAACTTGCCAGCCGGTGCTACTATGAAGGCACATAAACAACGCCTGTATTACTGCTTCTGGCAAATCCAACAGCAAACAGACCTCGCGGAACACAGAAGGAGCTGGTATGCCGGGGCACGCAGGAGTTCTGTCTATGTTGGATGCTTATAACAGAGGCCAACATGAATATAACCAGAAAGAATTCGCACTTTCCAGAACTTTCCGTGACCTACCTCGCAGCCAGCCCATCCTGCCTGCAAAAGGCCAATCACCTGTGACCAAACAAAATGGAGGAAAGCCGAAATGGTGCGCGTCTCCTTCCCTTGGTGTGCACAGCTCTCAATCACAGTTCTTTTATGGCCATGCTTAATTTTTTTTCCAGTAATTTCTAAATACTGAAATTGCAAAGATACCAAACTGACATGGAACTGAGAAGGATCCAGGCTGAAAAACATTGCGCTGATACATCTCAAAGGCACAGTTTAAGTACCTCCCCACAGCCTTTTCCTGAGGTTGCACACGCTACAAAACGTACCTGCCCTACAGAAGGAAGGACAATTGTTTTAGATGCCCTATTATGACTTTTCACTGCCCTGTATAATTAAATGGTCACTGCTTTCAACCAACGTACAGCTTTTTTTTTAATGGAAAATACACAGAAACTACAAAATTTGTTTGCAGAAGTTCAGCTAATGCCCTGTGACCACAGTCTGCTCCCTTCCAACCACCCAACAGGCCCCCAGATCGCTTTACTTTTTCTCAGGGAACATATGCTCCCACCAAAGCAAATATTTCCAAGCCCAGGAAGGTAAATGGATAAACCCCTACACTTTGACCATGATAATTCATTCTTCCCCTCTTCAAAAATAGCATGTCACAAAGGGATCTGAAAAACAGTCTCTGGACTCTGCCGGTGCCGTAATATTTCTGATTTGCCGACAAAATAGATACAGTGAGGAAAGACTCTCTCCCTGGCACTGTGTCTGATTTGTGTGACTCCTTCACACATTACTCCTCCAGCTGCAAACAATGCCCTGCGTGATGGACTTCAAAAGAAAAATGACTTTTGTGAAGCCAAAAACTTACCCAAGGAAGAGAATTACCACTGTCAAAATGATCTCTTGCACAGTCAAACATGTGTTGTACAGGGAACGTGGCTCTCTAGGAGCCCTTGGGTTCTCCAGGGCTCACAGGGAGCTGCTGACTTTTGCTGTAATTAAGAGTTTGACTCTCTCTGCCTGCATTAATTTTTCTATAAATACTCACAAAGTCTGCACCTTGGCCTACCAAACTGAGACACTGTGACACCTGCTCCAAGTATGAGTATGAGACCTGCTGTGACCGAGTCACTTCCCATTTTCTTTGTGCCACAGTCCCCTAAAAACTAGTAACCCACACTGTCCTTCCTCACATTTTGCTTGCATTGTAAGGTACCTGTAAAACCATAAAACACCAATGAAAGAAGCCTTCAAGCACCTGGTCCTGAAACAGCCTGATACTTGAAACAGGAGCTTCATGACACACCATACCATCCAGCTTATCTACCTTCAGAAGACCTTCATATGCTACAGAAAGCAAGAGCCAGAATATACACACAGGCATTTATATATCTCTGTGACTGTGTGGCTGTTAGAAACAGTGACTGGAAGAAAATGCACACCACGATTCAAGTGGCACTCCTCACCGTAAAAACTGAATTTTCAAATCCAAAAGTCTGCATTCTGACACCTGACAAAGCTGCTCTAGAGGTCTAGTTGAACACACAGCATCTCCTGTCATCAGGCAACCTCAGAGCCTGCATATACGTTCACTGGTGGCATTAAATTCATACGCATGAGCAGTTACACAGAATTCAGGTGAACATACCAAAATGTGTTGGGCAAGAACTTTACGTACTGCAGATGCTTAAAAGCTAAGCACAATTTTCAATTTCTGCTTGGGTGCATAGAAGCAAAAGTATGAACCCAACTTTGTATTTTTTCCCAGATTCATTCATTTCTGGCAAACAAAGCTGACCCTGCCTTGATTCGTGCTTGGAGTCAAATCTCTCTGGAGATGAAGCTGTGTATTTTAAACGTTGTCACCTACACACAGTTATTCAGTAAAATGGTTGAGAAACAATGTATTTGAATTGCTAACAAAAATCTAGAGTAAAAAAAAAAACAATGACTGCAAAATATTTACAATTACTTCAACTAAAAGAAAAAAGTGAACTCAAACGATTTTAAAGTTATCAATTTTCATGTTTTTAAGTATTTGTACAAGCATGTGATTGTATAAAGCTTGTCTAATTAATAGTTTTCATTAACGTATCATAATTTAATTTAATTAAAGTAGAGCTAATAGAGTAAATAACTACAAACATTTTGAAAACATTAAGATCAAAGCTTATCCAAATTCTGTTGACAGTAAGACAATTTCATTTTTTGGACTTTCTGTACAAGCAAGGGTTTTCTTGTTCGGAGTTACACAGCATCTCTGTACATTACTGAATATACTACTTTAATCTTTAGTCAGTTTTTTCCATCACTATAAAGCACGCAGTAACCCAAATACGAAAGCAGTGACTGTGTTGATTCAAAGGTGACAATAACATGACTGCAATAATGAAAACAAAAAAGCAAATAAAAAGCTATTTATTATCAATGAGTTCTTCTGAAAGCTTCCAAGAGAAATTCCTCTGTATTGGCCTGAAACTGCCTGCTTGCAACAGACAAGGTTTTAAATGGCCTCCAAAAGAGAGGTGCATGACAGACACACCTATGTGCTGTCTGTTTATTAGCTAATGTAAAGCACTGTCCACTTTACAAGCATTTTTTTAAGCCAGATGTGTATTTACCTGTGTTATTGGCATCAGTACACATGATTTAAAGTTAAGTAAATTTCCTTTTCATGTTTTTTTTTTTCTTCCTTTTCCTGTCTGTACAACAGAAGTCAAAGATGTCAGCTTCATTTTTGTATATATTCAACTGCTCTATCCATCAGGTATAAGCACTGCACCCAGCCACACTGAACTGATGTGCCACCACATCAAGACACATACGGTGCGCAACTCTCTGATGTCAGAGCTAATGACATTACCTACACACCCAGCTTCAGTTTTGAAGATAAAGAGTCAGTCAACAAGTAGTTGCCGGGACCATGGCAGAAGCACAGAAGGAAAAATATCTGGAGAGAAAGAGGATAAGCTCCCTGTGAATCACTACTTGCAGGTATACACCCGTGGAAATTCAACACAGTGCCAGTCTTATTCAAATTTATTTTTATTTTCAAGAAAAAATAACAAAATCAAATATGAAAGATTGATGCTGGGTTTTTCCCTTTTACTAACCACACCAGCAGCACAACACAGTTGTTGGAGAAGGGACTCCATGACACTGACACTGTAGACAGGGAAGAAGGTGACACAGCAGGCAGGTGTAAATAATGCCAGCTCCTGCCCCAAGCAGTGAGCCCATCTCTCCCAGCACTTTACCTGATGGTGTGCTAGTTGCTGTTGTTGCTGTACTCGTGGAGTGTGTAGGGCTGCTGCTTTCCAACAAGAGACAAGAGCTCCCACCACCATTCTTCTTAATGAACTGCTCTGGGACAGTGGGCAGGGGTACTGGGTGGCTGATTCCCAGTTCCTCTTCCTGAGCTTGCTGCCTTCTCAGTGCAACCTGGGAACAAGAAGACAGATGTAGGGCGTGTTCTCTGACTTGAGCACAATTTGTAATGGCAACAGGCAAGACTCAAACTCAAGGCTGTTTTTGTTTCTTGGTACTTTATAAAGTGTTGACAGCATGATCCAGACAGTGAGTACAGAAGATAAAAGAGATCATAAACCTATTTAAAAGCAACCACTTTTCTATCCAACCATATGTGAATAAACCCATGAAATGCCAGTGCCATCTTCTTCCAATGAGATCACGTAAAGGCTGACTGCATTCATGCAATACAGTTGCTCTTGGGTGAAGTATATTGCCAAGCATGGACCCACTCCTCTCTGCTGATAAACAGTTCCTGGGGATAAGAAATCACCTTTCAGGCTTGCCTCTTCACCTTAATAAGGTAACTCTATGAGTGCTTATACCTGCAATCTGTTGCTCTATCCAGGTCTGACGGGCTGCCTTGCTTGCTCTTGGTTGGAAATCAAGGGAATTTCAATACATGGTACAGTACACAGAGAGAGCTTTCACGGCAGAGGCACACAGAAGGCAGGGAACCACCCTGCAAGCATTTCAGCAAGTGTCACACACATTGCATGCCCGTGTCTGGTGCAGCAGCAGCTCCTCACTCCTTTCCCAACTCTGATACTGCTCCAGAGCCTACTCTGCATTAGCAAAGCCCACAGGCACTGCAAACCCCGGACATGAGTGCAGACAAGCCACATGCAACGCTTACTGAAGATTCAGAGGGTAAAGCGCACCCCTTCTGCCTCACCTGAACAAGCAGGCTGGTTTTGCACAGCCATCCACTTATGCCAAGTCCTGAGACAGTACCAGGAGTGCAGTTTTGTAGCTATCCACCCTGCAGCCTGCCATGTAGCAACTGCTTTGCATCTGCATCTGAACCACAGAAATCTGTACTAGATTGCAGACCGTGATCACGGGCTGCTTCTGCAGGAAATTCTCCTGGGTAAATCTCTGGGATTTGCCTCAGTTTCCTGGCCGTGTTCAATGGCCACATTTTCCTAATATGGATGTGTAATACCATCAGATAAATTAATGACAGCTCGTTAATACATACATTCAACTCTACATGTGCAAACACTACAGGATTTAGTCCTTTTTTTTGTTTGACTTCAGAAAACCAATAACCTTGACCTGCAAAATTCCACCAGCGCAAAGGGGCTTACTGCAGAAATATATCAAAAGGGGTAAAGACAGACTTTCAATGTGCAGCTCCTACACAGATAAGGTTCAGCGAGGGAGGCTTTCAAAACCACTTTCAAATACGAGGCAGGGAAGAGAAAGCCTGCTCTGCAAGGGCCAGCCTGAGAGAGGAATTCGTGAAAGAACTACCTGTACAGAAGGGGACAGCTTCACAGGGAAAAAGAGCCATGCTTCGTTCTCTTTTCCCTGAGGTGGTCCAAAAAGGGACCCACGTTTATTATTGCATGGTTCACACCTGGCAGAGAAAGCACATGTCACTGGCACAATCCGCTATTTCTGGACTGTTGTAGTATCAGATGGGAGGCATTACTTAAATGAACCTAAACTCCCCATGGATTCAAAGGAAGTTTAACCAAACTGCGTGGAATAATTAAATAAAATTATTTTTAAAAATGGGGAACGATTTCATGGAGGGCTACTAGGAGTTTTAGTCTGGCAATGGGACACTCATTTTATGCAGGATTGTGCACATCACCCGCAAAGCGGGTCCATGGGTCTAGCATCCCTGCCTTTACGTGTACCAGTAAGCCCCAGCACCTTCCAATTAATCTGTCTAAAGGGCTCTACTTGCGTGAACCTGGATGTGCAATCCCACTCACAGGGCTCAAGCACGTTAGCCGTATCACTCCCAGGACTCCTCATTAATAAAGTTTTCAACATAAGGCTCACGAGGACTAACAGCCTCGTTAAACATTATCAGACGGAGCTGTGACTTCAGAGGGAATCGCTAATGAATAAAGTTATCTCTGTGCAGAACTGGACATAGTTTGGTTTACTACCAAACGCCAATGATTTGCCATTTAGATTTAAGGTTAGAAGCTGTCGGCAGCCCTGCGTGTACACAGCCTCTCCACGAAGTGTTAGGAAAGTTTTTAAACCACTGTTTAGAAAAATTTGTAAGAAATAGGAAGAGAAAGAAATAAAAATTTGTTTTCTTGGAAACGAACTCATCAAAAGCCACCTAAAGTAAAGTCAAATGGATATACTGGATCTGAAACATGGAGTGGAAAATATTGCCACTAGCTACTAGTCGGGTGGATAATTATTTAGTTAAGTACAAGTTGTTTGACGGACAAAATAAGTAATGCAATGTTAGGTAAAAGTCTGCCCCCTTGAACGTTTTAGAAGGGTGCAAGCGTGTTTTAAGTTTGGGTGAGTTTGGCTTTAAAATAAATACAAATTCAGACGCGTTCAGAAGTCCGCGGCCAGCCACTTAGCTCCTGCACGCGTTTTCATGCGGAAAAAAAAAAAAAGGGAAAAAAAAAAAGGGGTTTTTATTTCATAAAGGGGTTACGTGACGGAGCCCAGCTTCGCCCCCGCCTGCCCGCCCGGTCTGGGGGTCGGGCCCCGCCGAGCCCCCCCGGGCTCCCGGGGGCCGCCCGGGACCCCCGTGCCGGCGGGGAGCGGGCTCCGTGCGGCCGGGCAGGGCTGTCCGGGGCGGGCAGGGCTAGCTCTCCTCCGGGCAGGGCAGGCTCTCCTCCGCCGGTCGCGGCTCTCGTCCTGCGGTCCTGGCTGTCCGCCGCCGGGCAGGGCTCCGCCGCGCCGCCCCGCCGCCCGCCCCGCGCCGCGCCCCGCGGCGTCGTCTCACCTGCGCTGCCATGACCCGCTGCCGCTCGGCGATCAGGCTGCACTTCTTGCACTGGCAGTCCCGCCACATGCAGAACCGCTTGTGCCCCTTCAGCGGCGACGAGTAGCCGTGGTTGCGGCAGCGGGCGCACTTGGGCAGCCGCGGCAGCTTCTTCCCCGCCGCGGCGGAGGCGGTCGCGACCCCCGGTGCCGGGGCGGCCGCCATTTGGGCCGCCGCCTTGGCGAAGCCGCCCGCCTTGTCCGCGGGGCCGGGGGCCTCCTGCGGCTTGCCGAAGGCCGGGGAGTCATTGGGCATGGCGGCGGGGTACGAGTCCCGTCCCGTCCCCTCCCGTCGGTGCCGTCCCGTGCCGTCCCGCCCCACCACCCCTCGCGTTTTGGCGGGCGGCCGCTGCCCGGCCTCGCCCCTCCCGCCTCGGCCCCCTCCGCCCCCCCTGGGCCGAGCCCTCTCCCCCGGGGGCAGGCGGCGGGGCGGGGGGAGGCCGCCCGCTGACCGCCGTGTCCGGCCCGGCCCGGCCCGCTCCGAGGCCCTGGCGCCTCGCCCGGCCGCAGAGCGGGGGCCGGGGTCCCCTCTGCCGCCCCCCGCCGCCCGCCCGCGGGTGCAGAGGCGCTGGGGTCGGTGCTTGCGGGGGAACAGGCCCTCCGGTAACTCCGGTGCGGGTTTAGACGGGCAGAGCTTCGCCCAGGAAGATGCTTTTTTCTTCCCTTCTTTGCATAGGCTCCCCTTCCAGCCTGGCGCTCTGTGATTTATGGACCCCTGCAGCTCTACAGATATTATTTACAGTATTAATATTTCCTCTGTTACACCTTTAAATCTTTCCGGGCTCGACTTTAGGTGACGCTATCTTCATGCCGAAATGAAACTATTAAATTACATCTCAATCTAAGATGAATGACAACTGTCAGATGAGTGACTCAACAGAGATGAAGCAGAAAGCGCCTGAGATTATGTGAGGCTGATTTATAAAGATTGCATAAAGATTTCTATAACCCCAGCTTCATGACTCAGCATATCAGATGGTAATAAGTTACAGTAGGTAGAAATTTATTTCTGCTGGAAGGAGCCAAGGAAAGCTCCCTCTTCTACATCAGCTATCTCCCTGCTAATTCTGCTCAGGCTGAGCCTCCCTCCCAGTAAACAACCAATGCCAACGCCAGCCAAAGAAAGCCTCCATTCATACTCGATACTTTGAACTACCATTTGCCAAATAGATTTTAATTTTTTTTTTTAACTTTACAGCACAACGTAGGAGACATTTGCGGAGCTTTCCAGCCACATGTTAAAATACTCCTGGTAAGCCTCAGTCTCAAGCAGGCAAATAGTCCTCAGCTGAGGCACCAGCAGCAGAAGCAGCATCTGGGGAGTGTTGGCAGGAGGGTGCGAGAGCCACCCGACTCGCAGCAGCAGACTCTTCCCTTGCATCACGCTGCTGGAATTGCCTCTCCTGACATCAGTAACTGCACATTTTCCTGCAAAAGGGGAAAGTGAACACAACCTTTACTAGATCAAATATTATATAATTGCATTATGCATCAGATGGTGTATATCACTAATGTTTAAGTAAGTGAAAAATGCAAACAGGCATTCCTAGCTTCCTATGCTGAAAAGTGAAATTCATCCCTGAATGAAACCATCTGAGATCTTAACCTGTAGGGGCATTGATCAGGCTCCAAAGTTGCTGACGACGAGCAAGTCAGTCTTGAAAGTGGAACTCCAGCTTGTGAAGTTCTTCTGCAGGTGGCTGAGCCCTGACGGGGACATTTCTGGCGCTCAAATGCAAATTGTCTTGAAGTCAATTGAAAATTCAAATGGAAGAGGAGATGGAAAGGAGGCTAAATCATCAGAACAAGGCAGACAAACAAACAAGCCAAGGTATGAAGACAGGAGAAGAAAAAACACATCAGAAATGGTGGGAGGAGGAAGAGAAAAGCTGAAAGGAGTGACAAACAAGAAAAGAGAAGAGAAACACAACATGTGAAGCAGGCAAAGACGGACAAAGGATAAATAAGAGTGGTCACCAGCTGCTTATATATGACTTTTCACTAGGAACTAAGAGGGACAGCCACGCTCAAAGATGAATCACGAGATGCAAATAATGCAACAGTTCCAAGATAAATAGTAATTCATCTGTCTTTCATGTAAGTAGTATTTCATACTCCTGCTTTTCAGGACAACTGCACAGACCCCTGTTATTGATAATGTTATGAAACCATCAGTAAGGAACAAAATATTAAAGTTGTTAGTAGTGTTAATCTGGTATTCTGTGTTCTGGATGAATGCCACTGAAATAGCGGGGTGCCAGCTGAATACAAGTACACAGCAAATCTTTAACTATGAATTCCTTTGTTTCAGTTAGCTCAAGCCACACTTTTGAGTATGGTTTTAGTATGTAATCTGGTTTGTCCCTTTTGATTTTTGTTTTTTTTTAAATGGGTGTTTGGTGAGTATGTAAACACATTACTGGGTTGGCCATCCACTGGATTCATGCAGGAATAGGAGATGGTTGTTAACAGTTCCAACATCTATCAGAGCAATCTCTCTGCAAGTCTTCAGGAAACCATATTCATTTATTTAATGTAAGTCTGGGTGCTTCTAATTTGAATCCAACAGTGATTTTGGTGACTAAACATCAGTGCTATTTCCTGGCACCTTTGGAACTAAGGAACTGTAATTAATGTTTCTGATGAAAAATTGTAAGAATCAAATGACAGTTTTGCTTTGTGTTCTGGTTAGCTGATAGCTATCCGTTAGCTTAGACATCTTTGCACAAGCCTTCAAGCATTGCCAATGCATGTCTTTTTATGATCCCTTGCACCTAGAAAAAGTTTTATTTGCTAACAAAATCATTGTCGGGAGGGACAGTTGTGAACAAGCCATGTCACCACCACCACCACATTTGGCATGACTGAGCATCTCAGTGCAAAAGGCAACAAATTCAGAGGACCCAGATCCAACACCATTGCCTGCAAAGCAAAGACCACTAGTTTCACCAAAGTCAGCAGGGCTCAGTGCCATTCAGTATCTTGCAGGGCATGCTTCCCCCATAAAAGCTGACCATCGTCTTAGCTTCCAGAAAGGACTCTCTGAGTGTGAAGGAAACTGGGATGAGATTGCATTGCTTCTCTCTGTTCTGTGGCTAAACCAACAGTTCCTCTTTCTAACACTATTCTCAATATATACATATATATAATTCATAGTCTGGAACTCTGCACTGAGTGAAGAAAGTTAATTACTAATTATTTAAGTAACTGGAAAAAAGAAAGCAATAGTTAATGGATTAGTCATGAAGAAGTGTAGTTCTCCCCTTTTCTCTGTGCCCCTGGCTTAGACCCCTGGCTTTGTGCCTAAGCAACATGGGCATTGTACTTACCCTGTGGTCACCCCTTTGCAGCAGCAACCTGGTGAGCAAGGGCTGACACCACCAGAAGCAAAATGACTCAGCATCATTTAGTGTTCCAGTTACCCACACCTCTTTTCACGTGACTTCAATCCCCCATGTTATTCTCCATATCCCAGGCTTATGAATTGCCTGTGTCTGCTGGATTTGATTCTCTATTTTATTTATTTTTTTTTTGTTGTTGTTGTTGTTCCTGACAGAGCAGTTTTGCCCTTTCTTTTCAGCAGATCTTTTTGACTCTCCCAGGCCACTTTACAGACCGTACCACTGGGGAGCTATGGCCTTCCGACAGCACCTCAGCAGCAGGCATGGTAAGGGACAGAAGATAAAGCATTCACACTGTGTATGAAAACATCAGTGTGGCTGTAAACTTTCTGGACATTTAGAACAAAATACCAGGAGACAGCCAGAGGGAGTCAAGCAAAGGAGTGAGATAGTACCTGCATGTTCCCTGGAGGCACTGGCAGCAGCTGTGAGACTCCATGCTAGCTGGCTCCTAGTGCTGACTCCTAGCTTTCATCCAAAGCTGGCAGGCTGTGGATGTCTTGGCACTGCCGCACAGCCATCCTGTTAGCAGAATAAAGAGGTGTACCACGACCCCCATCTCCAGTCCTGGAGCTCTGACAGTCCACATGTGTCATTTACTTGTGTGAGTGGTCGGCTGGTCTGCCTGTGCATGTAGCTCCCGCTGTGACGGTGAGCATCCGCTGGAGTGACAGAGCCCAGCAGGACTGTGACAACTATCCAAAGTTTACTTCAGATAGCCTAAAGATACTTCAGGAAAAATCCAGTAGGTGGCATAAATAAGCCGTGCAGTTTTTGCAGTTTTATGTGTATACTTGTACAGCTCTTCACTTTTTTTCATCCATTCCTTATTTTAAACCTCCATTAACTTACATAAAAGCTGAAGTTTTCCCCCTGGCTCATAAAACACAATCCCACAGGTAAAGTTATGTATTCCAGGCAGATAATTTTCTTGATACTTTCTGGCAGCATATAGCTATTTTTTATTTTTTATTTTGTGTCTTTCTATACTCATACTTTGATAATTTCTGCATACAGGTTACCACAAAGAGGTAAAGGTTTCTTCTGAGAACAGGCTGATCCAAACCGCTATGTTGCATTGAAATTCCCCATATTTAATGGGTTTTAATATCAGCTGTGTTGTCACAAAAGTGTTGTCAGCTTAGGCACTTTTCTACAACAGTGTAATAGAGTGTTAGTACCAGCAGCATTTCTCAAGGTCTCTGAAATCTGATGAATCACTGGTAGCTTTTGCTAAAAATCCATTCTGCAGCTAGTTTTTCTATTCTGCAGCTAGTTTTTCTAGTAACAGGGATAAAGAAAAGGAAAAAAAAAAAAAAAAAAGGTAATTCCTTTCACTGAACACCTGCATTCTGTGTTTCCATATTTCTACACAGAAGTCAGAATCATTTCATTGCAGATTTAAAGGCTGAAGAGAATATGCTGTCAGCTCCTTGGCAATTTCAATCATGGTTAATAACTGAGTTTGGATAGCTATTTGGAAGCAGTATTAGGTGCGACTTTTAAAATAGAAGTAAAAAAGTGAGGGTAGGGAAACCACTGGATTGCTTCTTCTCAGTCTTCATTGTTCATTTTCAGCACACTTAAAAATTAATTGGATCCAGTGACTTAGAACATTGAAGACTCTTGCATGACTCATTAAGCTGACATTTCTAACATTTGTAATTCACACTGTAAGAATGATAGAATCACATAAGCCATCTATATGTTTGAGCTCTTTTCATCAGGGTATGACTACTGCAGGGAATGCCCTTAGTTTTGAATATCATCATCAATTCAGCTCTAAGACATCTGTAATGGAGCTGAGTTTGATAGACTGCCAGAGTGCGACAAACTCAGCTCCAGCCTCTTAAAATAGGCAACACAATTAATTGCTACTTTTTTATTTATGGTGTTTAATCTTTTAATGGATACAGTTAAATTCTCACTTCATTGAGCAAGTCCATTGGTATTTAAAGGAACAAATAGATCATTTGAAATTATAAAGCATTTGCTTTATTACCTACATTTTTTAATTGTGCAAGATATTATTATTTTACATTCTTTATCTTAAATAACCTAAAACTGATGGAGTTTCAGGTTTCTGAGGGATGTCTCTAACTACTTTTCAAAGGTGACTGAAGGGCCAGTTTTTGCTTTCTCTAGTTGATTGGCTACCCAATTTATTTAATTGTTTGTGCATAGTTATTTATTGTTTCTAATTCCCATGCTTAACTAAAGTAAATGTACTGTTACAACAGCTTCCTGTGAATTGATCTGGGGGAGAGTGTCTGGAAAGCTGTGCAGAGGAAAAGGATCTGGAGGTGCTGATTGATGCTCACCTGAATATGAGCTAGCAGTGTGCCCAGGTGACCAAGAAGGCCAACGGCATCCTGACTTATATCAGGAGTAGTGCAGCCAGCAGGACCAGGGAGGTGATCACCCCCCCGTACTCTGCTCTTGTGAGGCTGCACCTCGAGTACTGTGCTCAGTTTTGAGCCCCTCACTACAAGAAGGACATCGAGGCTCTGGAGCATGTCCAGAGAAGGGCTATGAAGCTGGTGAAGGGCCTGGAACACAAGTCCTGTGAGGAATGGCTGAGGGCACTGGGGTTGTTTAGTCTGGAGAAGGGGAGACTCAGGGGAGACCTTATTGCTTTTTACAACTGCCTGAAAGGAAGGTGTGGGGGGCTGGGGGTCAGCCTCTTCTCACAGGTAACTAGTGATAGGGCTAGAGGGAATGGCCTCAAGTTGTGCCAGGGGAGGTTTAGGTTGGAAATGAGGAGACAATTTCTTCTCAGAAAGAGCAGTCAGGCATTGGGACTGGTTGCCTAGGGAGGTGGTGGAGTCACCATCCCTAGGGGTGTTCAAGGAAAGGTTGGACGTGGTGCCTGGGGACATAGATTAGTGGGTGACATTGGTAGTAGTGTGACAGTTGGACCGGATGATCTTGGAGGTCTCTTCCAACCTTAATGATTCTATGATTCTATTTTCTCATTTTTTCTTTAAATACAAGTAAGTGGAAAGTATCTTTTTCATGTAACATGCAGCTCTCATGGGAGCACATTTCCTTCTGTGGGACTTCCCAATAAAATCAGTCAGTGTCACCACATGTCTATAGGCAGTCTTGTGCTGCTCTTCCCTCATTTCCTCCCCCTTCCTGCATGCAGTCTTCTTCAAATCCACAGTGCAGATGCAGTGCAAGGGGACCTGTGGGTGTCAGAATTGCCTCCAGCCAGAGTGGAGCTCTTACATATATTTTAATCAAAGTCAAATGACCGTTACCTAATCAGCCATGCTGTGAAATGACTTGAAGGGAGCTGCTGACCTTTCGCACCTCCTGGCTGAGAAAATGGGTTTCCTTTGGCCTGTCAGCCTGACTTTCCTCTCCTGCAGCCCTCTCTTCCCTCTCTTGTCGGTGCCCAGGAGACTCCAGAACAGTTGGGCAGTTCAGAGGTGGTCTGCAAATGCTGCAAACAGAACACTGGATCTCCTCATCCTCAAGAGCTAACCCTCCTTTTCATGCTGAGAATCCATTATGGAGGAGGGATCCAGGAGATCTGGGCCCCCGAAGACCTACGCCTGTCACAGACAGCTTTGCACAATGCTATCAAGATAAAGATAATCAGAATGCCTAGATAGTTGGCTTTCTTAGGTAACACTTTTCTTCTATTACTTGTATGTCAGTCAGCAGTGTCGGGGTTGATGATCTCTATACATCTTATATGCACATTGGCTAATTAGGAGTAATTGACTTTCTCCAGTTCTATTGGCTTGAAGGTGCTAAGGAAGCAGACACATTGTTACAAATGATTTCGGCTGCCAGGCTATTAATTTTAATTAGTCTGGCTTTGTCTAGACACGGAGCTGCCTTGCCAGGTGATGGGAACATTGTGTGGAATCTAATTAGTCAGACATTTTCATTTTCTGTCATCCCTGTGCAAACAATCTCTTGCAGATGCCAAAATAATACAATTCAGGGCCCAGCTCTGTGATGCTGGCTAAGTTCATGCAGTGATTCATGTTGCCTGAATAAAATCTATTTAATCTATTTAAATACCTTCAGAGTTTGAAATTGTAACAGGTAACACATATTAAGGTTGAGAGTAGCTTTGCTGCAAGGTAGTTTAAGCTGTTATTTTTCTCTTACCCATTTTTGAGAAACAAAGGCCTGGAGATTGCCTTCCCAATACTGAAAAGCTGCTTCTCAGAGTTTATAATAATTAACTGAGGAAATAGTTTATTAGGTACCTGAATGTAGGTAGGGTACACCTCTAAAATTGCACAAGTATCCATGAACACTATAGACCATAACTGCTGTCTGCAGGATTCCCCATACAGTAACAGCTGAATGGTACACATCGTAAGGAACTGCCTGATGTTCACATCAGCCTCATGATGTCCTGGTTCACTGGGTAAAGAACACTTACCTGAATCAACTTAACCAACTTCCAGTAGCTGTTTACTCTTAATGTGCTCCAATGAGACCCCTTCTATGATTTAAAACAAAACAAAACAAACCTTTAGAAATAAAATTAAAATTTTATTATCTGAACTGGCCTGTTCAGATCATGACATCCTATTTGCTAAGAGTTGTAATGGAGTCTGGCAATGTTGTTCCAATGAATATGTTGCATTAACCTTTTCTTCCTATTCAAAGGTCTCCAAAACATTACAAAATATTACTAGCATTGTTAAGTTCTAAGGGGCACCACGTGACCAATTTAACAAAGACTAATGAAAGACACTGAAAATAATTGATGTCCAAGAACACGTCAAACAAAGTTGCTAAGGTAATCATAGTTTATACGTGGAACAATGCGGGTGATGATGATAGAGGGAGACTGTGAGTGCCCTGGCCCCAGAATGCTGGTTAACGCAAGCCTCCTTCTGGCAGGGAACTGGAGGAACAACTTTCACGCACTTGGTTGTGTTTTAATTTAACCAAAGCAGTGGGAAAGCAGCCACATTATGATGAAGGACTTGTTAGTTTACTTACAATGCTGGAAAGAAGTATAGGAGGCAGGGATGGAAGTGAGTCACTTGTTTTTCTTGCAAATCTGCAGTTTGTGTTACATTTTGAGTAAAATTCTTCAGGCTAGCTAGTTCCTGAGTTCACATAGTTCAGTTCTGGAACAGCATGTCCAGTGCAGCTTGTCCTAATGCCTTTCAGTAATGCTTACCAACATTGGACTACAGCATTCCCTGTACAGGCTTAAGGTAGATAGCCTATTTTCCTGTTTTTTACCCATCTTTGAAGAACTATTGTTTGCCAACCTAAGGGAATAATACATTTTTTTTATTTAAATGGAAGAAAGTTTTGACCGATCCTCCTCTGTTGTAAATTATGGCAAGTGGCTCTTTTGATCTAGCTGCTGGTCAGGGTTGGTGAGGGACAGCTCATGTGTTTGTGTCTTTTATCACACTTCAGCTGGAAATGGCACACCCAGGCACCAGAAATGTGTCTCTCTCACCAGCTGGTATGGCAAGTGATTATTGGAGTCCTCAGAAAATCATCCTTTAATGAAAGGGAAAGTTTAATTTCTAGAACAGAGGTAGATCACAAAGCCTGTCTCCTGGATAGCTCTCCTCATTTTTTGTAGACCAGTCTCAAAAGAAAAAAAAAATAATAATAACCCACTCCTTGTGATTTTCTGGAAGGTAATGTCAGGCTCCTAATCTTCTTCTATGCTGAGACGACAGAGGAGCTTTAGGTTTTACAGTTCAGTGCTGGGTTATATGGCATGGTGTCTTTCTCTCTCTGTGGAGCATACATTTCTGGTAGCAGTTGTTTTGCAATGATAGCCACTCCTTCCAAAGGCAACACTGGGACAGAGGCCACAGCATTTTTCCACCTCCTGATCCCAGATCTCGGGAGAATGTTGCTGGGCCTCCTTGTAAGTACAAAACCCCAGCAGAAAGCAATAGGCAATTAATTCAAAGTTAAGTTAGAAAAAATATTATCTAAGACCAAAACTTTATTTTTTCCTAAATTACACAGCTGCAGGACTTAAAGGTATTCTAAGAAAGTTTGTGTATGACAATAAATTGAGAGGAGCTGTTGTCTCCTTCGAGGGTTGAGGGGCCTTGCAGTGAGATCTTGTCAGACTAGAGGCCTAGGCAACCACCAACCACATGAAGTTTAACAAGAATAACTGCCAGCTTCTGCACCTGGGGCAGGGCAACCCTGGATATAAGTGTAGACTGGGGGAGAGGAGGCTGGAGAGTAGCCCCACAGAGAGGGATTTGGGGGGATCCTGGTCGACAGCAAGCTGAACACGAGCCAGCAGTGTGCCCTGGCAGCCAGGAGGGGCAACCCTACACTGGGGTGCATCAGGCCCAGCACTGCCAGCTGGGGGGGCAAGGGATTGTCCTGCTGTGCTCCGCGCTGGGCGGCCTCACTGCGAGCACTGTGTGCACTTCTGGGTGCGACAGTATATGAAGGACATAAAACTATCAGAGTGCCCCAAAGGAGGGCTATGAGGATGGTGAAGGGTCTAGAGGACAAGAGTATGAGGAGGAGCTGAGGCCCCTTGGTTTGTTCAGCCCAGAGCAGAGCAGGCCGAGGGGAGGCCTCATGGCGGCCTGCAGCTCCCTCACGAGGGGAGCGGAGGGGCAGGTGCTGAGCTCTGCTCTCTGGGGACAGCGACAGGACCCGAGGGAACGGCATGGAGCTGGGACAGGGGAGGGTCAGGCTGGGGGTTAGGGAAAGGTTCTGCACCCAGAGGGTGCTCGGGCACTGGGACAGGCTCCCCAGGGCAGTGGTCACAGCACTGAGCTGCCAGAGTTCAAGAAGTGTTTCAATAACTCTTCCTGACATGTCAGATTTTTTGGGGGGTCTTGTGCAAAGGCAGGAGATGGACTTGATTATAATTGTGTGTCCCTTCCAACAATAAAAGAACACTAAAAAGATCCTCAGTTGTACTGGGTCTGACTGGGGTGGAGTTAACTTTCCCTGTAGCTGCTTTGACTGCACCTGTGTCTGGAGCAGCCAAATGGCACCAGTGTTGTGTCTCTTAGACGCTTTCCAAACCCCCCAGAGCCAGCAGGGGCTGGGCAAGGGGTGGGGAGGGGACATCACCAGGGCGGCTGACCTAAAGCAACCAAGAAACAATCTTTACCTCGTGGTGTCACACTCAGCAATAAAAGGTGGTAATGGGGAAGGAGTGGGGCGGAGCTGGGGCAGCAGGGGTGCTCTCATTTGAAGACGTCTGTCCTCCCAAACAACTGCTATGTGTATTGAGGCCCTGCTTCCTGGGACATGGCCGAACATTGCTCGTTAATGGGAATCTGAGAATTTTTTTTTTCTTCACAATGTGTTTTTATTTTTTTTTATTTTTTTATTTTTTTCCCTCTCTTTTCCCTTTTTTTAAAACTATCCTTATCTCAACCTGTGAGCCCTTTTTTCCTTTCCGGCATACTTTCCTCTCCCCCTTTTCTTTTGAGGAGGGACAGTGAGAGAGCGGTTGTGGTGGTCTTTGGCTGCTCACTGGGGTAAAACCACCAAACCCCTCCCCTTTTAAAAAAAAAAAAAAACAGTAACTGGTTATTTCATAGAATCATATAATATCCCAAGTTGGAAGGGACCCATAAGGATCATCAAGTCCAACTCCTGGCACCGCACAAGCCTACCCAAAAGTTTAGACTGTGTGACTAAGTGCACAGTCCAAACAATTCTCAAATCCAGACAGGCTTGGTGCAGTGACTACTTCACTGGGGAGCCTGTTCCAGTGTGCGACCACCCTCTCAGTGAAGAGCCTCCTCCTGATGTCTAGCCTGAACCTCCCCTGCCTCCTCTAGACACCATTCCCACAAGTCCTATCACTGCTAATTACAGAGAACAGGTCTGCACCTGCCTCTTCACTCACGAGGAAATTGTAGACTGCGATGAGGTCTCCCCTCAGCGTCCTCTTCTCCAGTCTGAACAGTCCCAGTGACCTCAGCTGCACCTGATATGTCTTCCCCTCTAAGCCCTTCACTATCTTCACTGCCTTCCTCTGGACGCTCTCCAACGGTTTTAGATCCTTTTTGTACTGTGGTGCCCAGAACTGCACACAGTACTCAAGGTAAGGCCGCACAAGCGCAGAGTAGAGTGGGACAATCACTTCCCTCGACCGACTAGCGACACTTCCCTTGACCAACTAGCGATGCTGTGCTTGATGCACCCCTGGATACGGTTGGCCCTCCTGGCTGCCAGGGCACACTGCTGGCTCATATGCAACTTGCTGTCAACTACGACCCCCAGATCCTTCTATGCAGTGCTGCTCTCCAGCGTGTCATCGCCCAGTCTGTATGTGTAGCCAGGGTTGCCGCATCCCAGGTACAGTACCCAGCACTTGCTTTTGTTAAACTTCATGTGGTTGGTGATTGCTCAACTCTGCAATCTGTCCAGATCTCTCTGCAAGGCCTTTCCACCCTCAGCCAAGTCTACAACTCCTCCAAGTTTGGTGTCGTTAGCATATTTGCTCAAAACACCTTGTAGTCCTACATCCAAATCATTTATAAGAACATTGAAGAGGACTGGCCCTAAAATGGAACCTTGAGGGACCCCACTAGTGACCATCCGCCAGCCTGATGTGGCCCCATTTACCACAACCCTTTGAGCCCTGCCCATCAGCCAATTGTTCACCCATTGTATGATGCTTTTGTTAAGTTGTATGCTGGCCATTTTGTCCAGTAGGATCCTATGGGAAACCGTGTCAAAAGCTTTGCTGAAGTCCACAAAGATCACATCAGCTGTTTTCCCTTGATCTACTAGATGGGTGATCTTACCATAAAAGGAAATCATTTTTTTTAGGCCCCTCATGAACACATGCTGGCTGGGACCAGTGGCTGCATTGTCCCCCAGGTGCACTTCAGTAACTTTGAGGATCATCTTCATAATTTTACCAGGCACTGAAGTGAGACTGACAGGCCTGTAATTGCTGGGGTCTTCTTTCTTGCCCTTCTTGAAAATTGGCACAACATTTGCCAGCTTCCAGTCTACTGGGACATCTCCAGATTCCCAATACTGTTGAAAAATAATTGAGAGAGATCCCATGATGATGTCAGCCAGCTCTTTAAGTACCCTGGGGTGAATCCCATCCAGACCCATGGACTTGTGTGGATCCAGGTGGAGCAGCAAATCACACACACGTTCAGGATCACTTGGGATTTTATAATTCCCACTGTCATGGTCCTCCAGCTCAGGGCACCCAGGGTCCCGAAGCCCATCATCAGTGTTGAAGACAGAGGTGAAGAAGGCGTTAAACGTCTCTGCTTTGCCTACATCATTGTCTGTGAGTTGACCTTCCCCATCAAGTAGTGGACCTATGTTTTCTTTGGTTCTCCTTTTTCTGTTCACATATCTATAAAAACCTTTTTTATTGTCTCCCACAGACATGGCCAGCTTCAACTCTAGTTGGGCTTTGGCCACACAAATTTTCTCCCTACAAACACGAACAGCATTCTTGTATTCCTTTCTCATTGCCTGCCCCTCCTTCCAGCAGCCATACACCTTCTTTATTCGCCAAAGCTCCAGCAGAAGATCCTGGTCAGCCAGGCCGGCCTTCTGTCCCGCCTGCCTGACTTCCAATATTTTGGAATTGCCTGATCCTGTGCTTTTAGCAGGCAGTGCTTAAAGACTGACCAGCACTGATGGAAGCCAATGCCTTCAAAAGCAGTTTCCCAGGGGACCTTGCTGACTAGTTCCCTGAGCAGCCTGAAGTCTGCTTTCCTCATATCCAGGGCTGAAGTTAACTCTGAAGTTAAGCCAGTAACTCTGGTTATTTTCCTGCGAATGCATGCCAGCAGTGTTGGATTTATCCTGTCTGTAGAGGTCTCCCTGCTCCATGGAGAGCTCACCCGTGAGGCAGGCGCGAGGGACAGCCAGACCCTGCTGGTCCTGGTGACACAGCTGGGCTCTCCAGGGGACACAAGGGGCACTACGGGAGGGCACTGGATGATTTGGTTCACACAGATTAAAGGCAGGATGCAAATTCTTATCTGTAGCCTGTTTTCAGAAATGTGCAAACATACGTGCCCATTTTCCTATATCTGTGTGTGTCTGCTCTGTCTGCTGTTCTTGACCCAACTTTGCCAAAACTCATATTGTTGTATGAAGGCCAGAATGTACAATTAGCATATGACACATAGACAGGGATGGCAACAAGCTCGCAAAGCTAACCTGAAGAGCTTTCTCACCCATAGTTGTATCTCTTTGCCCCTTTGGAAATTACCTGTACTGCTCACTGTTTCTGCAGTTGCATACCAGGGAGTGTTTTACAGTCCTTATATGTAGGACTCATCTCTTAGCAAAACATAAGTATCCTTTGAAATTTCTTCTTCAAGTTCAACTTCCAACTTGTTAACAGCTGTTTTTGGTCAGGCTGATGGCGACAGCCTTTGGAGCTGTGTGTCTTGGGACACACTGACTGGAAACGTCGCCAAGCTGCACTGCATCTTCAGGGTCAGGTGCCCCTCTGCTCCACCTGAAGAGAACTGAAAAAATAACGTGTGGACCATTTTTGCTCTCATTGCACTGCCAGCTCTTCTTCAATGTACTCTCAGACAAGTTCTCTTTCCATGTTACAGCTTTCTAACTTTCTCCCACTCCTATAAACATGCATTATTTTTCTTCAGTTTGTCCAATTTTCCTAAACCAAGTATTTATTAGGAGATAAATAAAATTATTTATTATGTTGAGAGACATATTTCTAATGTCTCTCAACCTCTCTGTATAGCTGTTCTACTCACACACCTCCCAGATCAGCATCCACTGCAGAAGATATTAACATGCTTCTTGCTCCTCCTGCTATTAAACCACCTCCTGCAGATTAAACCACCACAATAAAGAGACTCTGAGCAGATATATGTGGTTAGACTGGAAAAATCTCATGACAAATTTGCAAGAATGACTGCACTGTGTGGGGAATCCATTTCCTGGGCCAGCTCCTGCCTGCTCACAGTTCCCCAGTGCCACAGGGTTGTAACTGGCAGACCTACAAGTCTCACTCACCCCGAGGACTGGAGAAAATTTGCTTATCCGGCCCAGAAAATGTCCAGCAGCAACGCAAAGGGAATCACAGTTTGACCGCCACAGAGAGCAGGTGGCTTTTCATGCCTTAAAGAACAGTGTGATAAGAAGGCCAAGGAGTCGGAAAGGATCTTTTGTAGTCTGCCTCTTTGCCCTGGTATGCAAATGAAATGCCTTATCTTCATCTCAGGGAAATTAATGTGGCTGGATGAGGAATGATGATATTACTAGGGGAACACGAGCTACACTTTCAACTCTGGCTCACCAAAGTTCTATGGGAAATGCACCAAGGGTGTTTCTGCATCTGTTGCTAAAGCCATTAAGTGAAAAGCTAAAGAAAAAATGCCACTACATCTCCTAGAAATGTCTCTGTGCTAATTCCATTCAGATCAGCATTTACAGCTCATACAAAACCCTGTGCACTGCTTTGGAAAAATGTTACCCCTTGTGTTATCTAAGCAATAATCCTGGAAATAATTGTAGTTATGTCTGGAAGACATGGAGATTGACTTTTTCTATTCATGGCTAAATGTATTTAATAATCCTCAGTTAATAATATAATGATGCCTTTATTTACAGATCTCTACTGCAGAGGTCTCTGAAGGGCAGTTTTATATAGCAAGAATTATTTAAAAGGCAATTTGTCTTTGGTGGTGCTAGTTGTGTTGGCTAACCAAACAGAAAATGCACAGTAGTTGTTCCCAGCGAGAAGTGGCCAAGGGGAATGAATATCACTCAACCAGGCCAGCAGAACAGGGCAAGGGAGCAGGTGGATAAAATGATACAGAAAAATAAAGTTCATCAAGCTTGCTGCCATGCCTGCTGCCATCCTTTGAAAGGCTGCCGGTGCTCACAGGTAGCAACCACCTGAAAGCTCCAATTTTTCCTGATGGTCATTCATGAGCATCCGTCAGGATGGATCGATCATACATGGAGTGGGAGTGTGTGCTTTGTTCCCATTGCCTAAAAACCTGGAAGGAAAACAGAAATGCTGTTTCACAAACACTTTTAACAAGTTACAACAATCATCTCCCTCCCCCCCCCCCCCCCAAAAAAAAAAAAAAAGTTGTACTGTTTCCTGCAAAATAGCTTATTCAGGGGTTCCCAAATATTCTTGCTGATAGCATGCAATTTTGCAGGTGCTTAAGAGTACTCTCTCCTGTACTTGTTGAGAAGCGATGAGGTACTGATATGCTGGATGATATACCAACCAAACAGAAGGTGCAGCAGCTGGCAGAAATGGGCAGCAACCAGTTAGCCAAACTCTGAATGGACACTTCAGTTCAGCATATGCATGCAGAGAGCCACAGCAGCCACATTCAACTGAAATCAGTGGAGACTTTTTCATTGACTTCACCATGCATTTCATTAGGCTGTGCATAGTGACCTCAAACACTTTTGCAATTCCAAACTGGATTATGAAACAAACCTGAATCCGGGATCCCCTTTCCTCTAATCTCTTTATAATCATTTCTAAGAATGTTTAATACAAAACCCTCGATGCATGTTTTCTGACGCTGCTCCTTGACCTCCTTCCTCCGGTTCTTGTTTTCTCTCAGGGGCAGACCAAAGCATCTATGTTAGCCCTGCTCCCTGGGGACACAGCCTCTGTTTTAATGCTTCTCCTTTTTTGCCAGGGCAGCTTTGTCATTAAGCTTTCTGTTGATGAATCTGGATGCAGGCAAAGACTTACAGACTTGTGTACAGCCACACAACTCAGTGAAGAGACCTGCTCACAACTGAACTGTGTGAGCTCTGAGTTGGCCAGATCTGCTGCTGCCTTTCAAAGGTATGAGGACGTCTGCAGCCTTTGGGCCTCTTCCATCCCAGCAAACAGAGCCAGTCCTGTGTGTCAGGGACTGACGCCAAGGCTTGCATTACTCACACCATGGCTGAACTGGACTCAGAGCAGCCAGACTTCTCAGCCAAAAGCATGAGACACAAGTAGAAACAGACATAAAAGCTATTTCTGGAATAACTTCAGTTCTTCCAGTTGCATCAAGAAGATAAAAACTCCAAAAGTATGTCCTTCAAAAATGCCTTCTTTAGTCATTGCATTTAGATCAACAGTCTGTAGGCTAATTTCCATCACAGTAAAACTCAGTTCTGGTAAGCGTCACTTCTTACCTGCTAGGTTGATTGCAAGCAGCACTCAGCCTCACTTAATGTGTAACAGTATAACTGGAAAAAAGACAGTGAAGTTCTTTATGGCCTTGAAAAAGTGCCAGAGCTTTTATATATTCACTGACAGTTGGAGTTCAAAGGTGACGACAATATCATTCTTGGATATACTGAGAGTCAATCATCATCTGATCTGAATTGAAAAACAAATGCCTGGGAGAGCGTGTAGGGGGAATTCAAGTCAGAGCTGGTATGCACAGTAAAACCCTTAATCCCAGCACCTGTCCAGCATTAGCAGGTGGAATTCAACTTGGCTTGCAGTGGGCATTGGTGGGTCTAAATGTTTTTAGGATCCTTCTAACTATTTCCTGGGGAAAGCCCTGACTCTCACAGTGTCAGCTGCTTCAGGTGTTAACCTCTTGGAGACAGGAGAGCCATCAAAGAGAACAAAATGCTAAGTAATTATTATATTTATTCAAGTTGCTTATATTGCTCAATCCACAGTGTCTCCCCTCACAGAATTATAGGTCAGATATTAGAAGACATTCCCTGACTCTGGCAAAATACCAATAGACTCACCGAATATCCTGAGTTGGAAGAGACCCACAAGGATCATCAAGTCCAACTCCAGGGTTTGCACAGGACCACTCGAAAAACAGGTGCACTCAATCCCACTGTCTATGTCATTAATAAAGCTAGTAAATTGTACCAGCCCCAGGACAGAACCCTGAGAGATACACCACTCGTCACCGGCCTCCATGTGGGTGTAGAGCCATTGACCACCACTCTCTAGGTGCAACCTTCAAGCTGACTCCTTACCACTGAATGGTCCACCCAGCTTTTCTTATGCTTGTCTCCAGGTAAAAATACGTATAAAGTTATGTGTGGTGACTCTGACATTTCACACTTAAATCATGGAACCAGTTATTTTAAACTCTTCTAGGGTGACTGCATGCCCAAGACTCCCATTGATCTGTGGTGGAAGAGACACAGACTTGCACCAATCCAGATCACAAGAGTCATGGCCCACTAATTGGAAATCTAAATTAATAGGTGTTTCAAGTCCTTTTTAGCCTCAGGTTACAATGTATACAAGCATGCTTATATGCAAATGAACCACTGTAGCAGTGTAGTATTACAGCACCAAAAATCATTGTTTGAAAAACTGTTTTGGTGGCAAAGATGTGTTGGACGTGCTATTGTGAAAGGTATTTACAGCAGCGAAACAGAGACTTTGTATTTTTTTTTTATTTTTTTGTATTTTGTATTTGTATAGGGGAGGACTTTGTCAGATGGCTCAACATACTCTTTAACAAAGTCAGACTTCGGAGCGTAATCTACATGCTTTAAAACTGCTGTCATGAGATATAAGTTGGCGTTAAAGGTATGACTACTTCCTTCCTTCAGGAAGCACAACTAAGTAGTTGCTGGTAAAACCAGTGCAAAATAAAAGTTACACTCCTGGTGTAACAGAAAGTAGAAACCTGCCCCTGGTCCAAATTCTGACCTGGTGATACATCTCTCTATTAAACAAGATTTTAATCCGTTAGATACAGGCAAGTATGGATTAAAAAAAAAAAAAAAAAAAAAAGACTTTATGTGAAATCAAAAACACATTAATTAGAACAAGTGAACAAGTTCTGGAGAGAGATTAAGGCAGTCATCCTTTTTTTGTTATTTTTTTCCACTTCATCAGCTTGATTTAACACCATCGCAGCATGTGCCTTAAACTCATAATGACCAGAACAAATTAACTCTTGGAAAGCAAACTGAAGTCCAAACATTGGCAAGAGCTGGCAGATCAACAGTTCTAAAAACAAAACAAAAGACATTTTTGCCTCATTGACCCAACCTGGCTTCGGATAGCAGTGAGAGCATCAGAGTCTGTTCTCCTGAGAGCTTGCTGGGGAAGATGTAGCTGTAGGGGTGTTGGAAAGCCACAAAAGCTTCCCAGTCTAACCAGCCCATGGATTCTATTGTTGCAGCTGCTGCACGTGAGCTCCCTCTCCCAGCACTGAAGCACACACTGGGGGAATTGTCAGTGGTGCTGCTTCCCCAGCACAGGCTTCACCGACTGCAAATGATGCTATGGGGTTTTTGGTAGGGAAACTGGGTATGTCCAAGGGGACCAGCTCTTCCAGCAGCGTGCTTTAGCAGGGGAGGGTTGAATCAGAAGCACACACAGCTCCTGTGTGAACATTCAATTTGTTAGGAAGCCCATTCTGATGTCATGTACTCCGTACGTGTGGTCGATTCTCAGGCAAATAGTGCTGCACTGTGGATCTGTGGCAGCTGGTTCAAGGCTCCTCCCTTGGTGACAATGGACACATAGGGAAGCATGCACCAACTGTCCCCAGCTGAGTGTAGCTGACAAAGCAAAGCGCATAAGTGAAGGGTCTTGTTTGGGACTGCTATGCTGAGGCATTTAGCCCTGGAAGACAAAGCCCAAAGGCTTTCATTTCAGCTGGCAACTATGCAGAGAGCTAGGCCAAACCACTTGAGCACAGTCCTTCAGTGCCTCCCCATGATGCCTCACGCAGGCAGGAGAGGGAGGCCAGCTCTCTCCCAGTTCAGCAAAGGGTCCAGCCTTCACCGCGAGCACAAGATCAGTGAAGGCAGATCATCCTGGGCAAAGCTTTTCTTTCCAGTCTGCAGAAAAATACTAATGTGGGCCATGATGGCGTTTGCATGAGCAGCCCCCAGGGGCTGAACGATCCTGTCGTCCTGCCTTGACTTACCCATCTGTCCTGTTTCGCTGCTGCAGGTGTAGCTTGCAGCATTTCTAGATGATGACAAATCACACGTAAAACAGGAGAGGAGTAAAACAGCATAATGAAATTTTATTCTGAAAATATGGCAAGAGTCTAAGGCACTTCAAACATTTAAATACACATGACTAAAGTGAATGTGACAAGGTAATAGCATTCCATAAATATGCACCAAGAACTACACTCAGTTCCACTCAAGGGGAATATACAGCTGGTACCTCTAATTTTACTCTTCAATAAACATGTATGGAGCTTATACACTGACACAGTTAATAAAAATATGGTAACATGACATGTCATTCTTCATGTAGTTTTTAATTATTAAGGAATATAAAATGTTGAAAATACTGTGCGAGTTAATTTTATAGATACTATTATCTTTCATATAAAAAGTTACACATTATCCCCAATTAGCAACAAGTTACTTAGTGAACTTCTGACCTCACGAGAGGACCTATCCCCAGTATCTAACCCAGTTACCCACCAGCTCAAGCTCCACGGAGCTCACTATTTAAGCAACTGCAACATCTGAATTTCAAAATAATTAAAAACATCAAAATTGTGTTGGAATGAAATTTATCAGAATGTTACTGTGATAAAGTCTAGGCACAGTAAATATAAATATTTTAGAACAATTAAAAACAAGCCACTGGGACCCCTGCAAGGATAGCTTTAGACCTTTTAGGCAGAATACAACATAGGGAAGGACAATCTATAGCAAAGAAAATCATGATTTATGCCAGTGTATGGAAAGATGAGTAGGTGAGCAAAAGAACAGTTCTGGCTAAGGCTCTCAGCTGAGTGCTATCTCACTATATGCTTGCTTCAAGTTTGTAGTTTTCTATCTTTAGCACTAGATCTCTGCTTTCACTTTGCTGGTGAGTTCAGGCACAAGACAATTACATTCAGTATCTGTCTCAGTAAAACAGTAACATTTAGCAGCTTGAAGATGGCATTAAGGTTTTTACAGATATTCATGCACCACTATTCAAATGTTGCTCTGTGGGTAGGACCAGGTGATGTCTTTCTGCTAAGCCTAGGAGTGCCCTAGAAAAGAGGAAGGAACAATTAATCAAAGGGAAATTATTTTAGCCTGCCAAATGAGAACACAGCACTCACAAGCTCTCTGTTCAATGCCTTCCACTTAAGTGCAAAATTAATCTTTTTTTCCTCCCCATTTTGGGAAGTACAGTACCAACTATCATACAACCTGCTCGTGTATGCAGGAATGGGTGGATATTTACCTGAATATCTAGGACAGTTGTAACTCCAGACACAACTCTGTTGTTGTGACCAGGTCAGTAATTAGTATTACAATGATGCAAGAACACCTCTGCATGCTAGCCTTATTGTGTGAACCCTGCCAGCGAGCTATCTGCACCCCCTGCAATAAGGGAGTAGTATGTATCCTTTAGCCAGGGATCAGGCTACTGCAGCCAGTCTGTATTTTAAAATGTACATTTCACTTACCAACGTAAAACTGTCCCATGAATAAAGTTGAAATTTCATTTGCTGTGCAGCTGTCAGCAGGTTCCACTTTTTGTTCATGTTTTACTCAAAACGTTCAAGTTTTAACTTGCGTTGATGCAAGTTAAAATGTAAACTGTGTTCAAAATATCTAGGAGGTTGTGTACTAACCGGGGACTGTGTTTTGGAAAAGTTGACATGGGCGTAAAGGAGAACTGCTATGTCCTTGTGTCCAGCTTCCAGGGCTATTGAAAGTGCCGTGCTGCCATCCTGAGAGACAAGAAGAAATAAGAGAATTAGTGTTTGTGTCCTCTCACAGGTCTCTTAAAGCCTCATCAGCTCACAGAGAAGTGAAGTTACCGAAGTGGAGGTCCTACTGCTCAGACAGTTGGGTTTATTTAGAGTCTTGTTCAATTTCTTTTATTATAATTAAGTGACAACAAGCCTTGTGCTGCTGTTTTATGAGGCAGTCCAGTTGTCTGAGGCCTCATAATTTCTCCCAGTGAGAAGACTAGATTACTGCGGAGCAAGAATGAGCACGCCATTATCACATGTTACATGCAGAGCTGTGAAAGACCAGTGATTTCAGAAGATTGGTCTGAGAGAAACTACTGTGTCAGTGAGGAGGGAAAGAGAAGGTAAAGGAGGGTTAAACGCTCTTCAAGTATTATAACTGTTGTTACGAGGATCATTATTGTGTTATAACTCCCATTAAAACCAAGAACACTGCCATTCATAGCACTAAATGCTCCTTGATGGCAGTCTGACTACCAATAAATGTGCTTTCCCAGTCCAATAGTCACCTCATTTTCTCAGGAGATACTATTTCTTTCAGCAACCATAGTTGTTGAGGCTCCTAGAAGCAAACAGTGCTTTTGCTAAAAGCAATGAGTCTGTTACTGAATTTATTGAAACCGGTTTAATACAATTTTAATTTATTTCAGTTCTTTATTGAAATAAATTTATCCAATTTATTTCACATTATTTCAATCTATTTGAAACCGGTCTTAAGAAGTTCAAAATTTCAACCTACTGTTTTCCCTTTAGTCCTGGGTGAGGAAGGGGACGTCCGACAACTCCTGATGTGAACCTCTGAGCTGTCAGAGGGCACTCTTGAAGGAACCTGCCACAGCCCCAGCTCTGCTTTCCTTGCTTCCTCCCCTTCCTGAAATCGAAGCACCATGTAGCTACAACACACTGCTCTCTGTTGCTGTTTAACTTACAAGGCAGGCAGCTACAACCTCAACACAAATATCACAGAGGCTTGCTGGTCCACCGCCTGGCTTTTGGCCCTACTTGAGAAGTCCTCTTATAGGCACTGCCTCTTAGGCTGGCTCTCTGAGTGGAGCATGATTTCCAGACACTGGTGTATCACTGGCATTAGAGAGGTCACAACCAATTTAAGGGAACTCCAAATCCTTTCTCCAGCATGGGAAACGATGAACAGCATCCAAGTGGAAAGTCTTCTTATGAGACTACAGAGAGCAACTATAAAGAAATCTAATTGCCCTGTGCAAGCAGGGAGATAGAACATAAAACACAACAAATTGCAAGCCAAATACTCCTCAGTCAACACCATGAACAACCAGGTTCTTAAAGAGAGCCATGAACCACTACTAGAGTGGCACGCATCAGCAGTACGAAGCTCAGCTCACTACTGACCATGCTGTCTGGAGAAGTGTCAGTTGCATTCAGTACAGCTGGGGGAATGCTAAAAAGTCTTGGACTCTCTGAGCACAAACCCAGTACAAAATGAGTAAGTGGCAGACAAGATTTGCTTGGGAAACATTATAAACTACCTACCAGAACAGTTAAATACCATGTCCCCATAAAGACTTATTGACACACTTAAGAGTGCTCTGAGCATCCAGGCTGCAGTAACCAGGATTGCCCTATGAAG
This sequence comes from Heteronetta atricapilla, assembly GCA_011075105.1. Taxonomy (NCBI): domain Eukaryota; kingdom Metazoa; phylum Chordata; class Aves; order Anseriformes; family Anatidae; genus Heteronetta; species Heteronetta atricapilla. The sequence continues at coordinate 28,701,686 of CM021763.1, read as the reverse complement.
GGTTTGTTACACCGCAGCCTTCCTGCGTTTCCCCTCAGGCAGGCGTTACGCAGTGCTGGCAGGAGGCAGAGGCTCCGGCAGCAGGTGAGTCAACAGAACTGTTGCCTCTACCTCCCTACAAGAGTTTCAACCAATAACCACACAAACCCTCCCAAATCCCAAACCCAGGCTCCATTTCAGTGTTCAGGAGGTGAGAGCAACAGAAAGAAGCGAAATGTACCCCAAAAGTGATGTTGTTAACAAGAACACAGAAACCAGCTAAGTCAACGTTTTCCAGCTTGAGAACTCTACAAACCAAAATCTCTGTCTGATGATGGTGTAGGCTGCAGTGATCTCTGCAAACAAGACATTTGCCAGCGTCTCACTTGGCGCTGAGGCCGCACCCTGCATCTGTTTATTGTCAGAACAGTGTGGCATAATGACTGGCAGACCCAACCTGTACTCTCAAAAGGCATGGTGTACCTACTGAGCGAACTTCCTCTGAGAACTGTAGGGCTGATGCTTGCCATCACACAGAAAAATAATACAGCGAGGCCATTAAGTCACCAGATAAGGTCCTAAATGAAAACTGGAAGACTCCTGGGAAACGGGGAGGGAAAGTGAGAAGGATGTTTTAACATGGACTCGCAAATGGTTTCTCTTCTGATCACTGCACACCTACACAGCTAACTACCGAAATTGCTACTGGGTAGGTCTGTTAGACAACCAAAGGCAGCAAGGCAAATAATCTCAGCAGCTGCTGCTTCAAAACAGGATTCATGCATTTGGTACTTTGGCGTTGTGAGTCAGAGATTCATGTCAGTAGATTTCAGCAGCTCTCCAATGAGTCCAAAAACTAAATTAGAAAAACATTCTGGAGTGGAGAAGCTACCTGGACAGGCAACTCACATTGTCCTCCAGGGTGCCATTACACCCAGGCTGAGCCAGTAGAAGTTTGACTATTTCTACATGTCCGTGTTCACTAGCACACATCAGAGCTGTAGAGCCCTCATCGTCCTGGATATTGACGTCTGCACCACAGGCCAGCAGAGCTTTCACCATGTCTATCCGCCCGTGACTCACAGCTAGCATCAGTGCGGTCTGACCAGCCTGCACAAAAAGAAGAGGAAAAAAAATAAATCACCACACTGACAATCAGTGGCAAAGCATGCATGCTTTTTTGTTGTTGTTGTTGGCATTATGCTTCTTCTGGGGGCAAAACAAAGCATTACTTTATATAGGACTGTCAAGTCTCTGCTTGCCATTATTTGAATACCTTTTACACATAATGTATCCCACTTTGCACAGCTATTTATTACATTAATGGAGGACATCATACCCATTTCCAGACATCTGGAGTTCCTTGGAAGGAACTAAATGTTGCAGAATTTGTAAATGCCTCCCATAATTCAGTAATGATTCTTTCATATCATACTTATTAAAAAAATAAATAAAAGAGAGACATCTAGACCTGATGCTCAAGTATTCTTCCATGGATCCATTATTATGTACACAGCAATCAAAAATGTAAATATCAAGAGACCATGGTGGTTGAGAGCAAATGACTGCAAAAGCAGTACCAATGGAGCAGGGAAGAGAACATGAAAGAAAAAGTCAAAAGCCACGGGAGCAGGAATGGTATGTTGTGAACCATTTGGCTGACCTGGCTGGCTTTTGCGTTCACATCCCCACAGCTGAACAGTTCCTCCACTATCCTCATGTCCTTCTCAGCTTCCACAGCTGCGAGAGCGGCAAGCATAATGGGGGTATAGCCGGCCTTGTTCTGATGATTTACATTACAGACATCTGCAGAGGGATGAGATAATTTCTTTGGAAAGCAGGAACCCAAAAAGCAGCAATTGTGCAAATGAACTGAATAAACTGTTAGTAGAGCAGCCCATTAAAAAAAAAAAAAAATAATAAGAGCAATTACTCTCATAATGGAAGCAATTCAAAAAAAAACAAACAGGGATACTCTTGAGCCTGAGAAAGAAAAGGATCCCTTTCTGCTATGTGTATAATGCAAGTCAGAATGCAACGACATTTTGTATGTCATCATTTAGAGCTTTGGTTTTCTTTTATACAAGCAAGTGGTCTGAAATTCAACATGAACCAAAATGGGTCATGGGTCCAAATCCTAGGAACACAATCAGGAGAGTCTTTGAGCTCCTCTCCCAAGGTGTTCCCCACTGCAAAATACAAATGGTCCAGCAACGTGGTCAATGTAAAAGACATTTTCCTGTAATTGGTGTTGTTTTGAGGATCTGCAAGTGTACTCTGAGATGTTTAGTAGCTGTAGAAAGACTTTACAATTAAAGACTGTTTCCAGCTCTACAAAGTATTTGACTCTGAAAAAAGGTACTCTGGGAACATGCAAGTACCTTGACTAGTGCCAGGAGCTGACAGATTTCTCCTTCTCACTCACATCTAATTTCCATTCTGTCTCTGTTCCTGAATTTCTGCAGAAATTCAGCCGAGCTTATTAGTTTACCAGAAAGCAGGGCTTTGAGTGTGCTCATCGCATTGGAAAGCAAAGACTTACATGAACAATACCTCTAGACTTAGTATTAAATTGCACCACAGGTATCTGAACAAGCAAAAATGTTTCTGGAAATTCTTCATATTTATTCTCAAGAGAAAATGTTGCAGAAACACTACAAGTGCAGGTGTAAAAATACACAGATTTTTCCATGTTCCATAACCATCACCTGTCTTATCTCATAACCAGTTACACAGCTTACTTTTTTTGGCTCCTGGGAAGCCACATAATGTGACGCTCTACTACACACATTACTTCATGAGTAATTGATAATTGCTGGAACTGATGTTCTCCTTCCCTAACTAGACTACTTCAGCAGAGTAGTTTTTCCTGAGGTCACATTTCAGCTTCTTTTCAATATGACCAATGAAAGAAGGAAAGGTATTTTCCTATTTACTCTAGTGGTAATGCTGCCTGGTGATGTAGTCTCCTGTCTCACCTGCTTTTCCCTCCAAACACATAGACACCATGCTTTTGGGCCAAGAATCTGTCCCTGATACACTCACACTGCGAAGCTGACTGTAGTCACCACTTAGACATCACCTTACTATCACTTGGCACCAGCCATGTTTGTTGGATTTCACTGTTAAGGACTTCCATTTTCTTAATAACACATGCGATTGCTGCAAACCGTAGCAGTCCTGACTCCCAGCAACACATCAGTGTGCTTGTGTTTAGAGACCCCATGAAGCAGAGGAACAGTTTCCTCCTGCCCCGCAGCCCACTGCATTGCACTGTCCTCCTGACATTCCCCACATTCCCCTGCCGTGAGTCACTCTTCCCAACTGGCTGCCTTCAAACAGGCCCAGAGATTTCAAAGTGTTTGCTTTCCTGCTGAGGAGGTCTTTGCATGTGTGACAGACGTGCTGGATTATTAAACCTGAGATCTGTATCATGAAGGTCCTTGTTTATCTGGTGTTGTGCTTTCGGACTTACAAACGTTGCTGGCTTACAAGCAATGCATTTCATTCCAGCCCTGTTGCTGGCCTCGTGGAGCTGAACAACTGTGACAGGCTTTATAACTGGTTTTCAGAAAGAAAATTCAGTCAGGGAGCAAAACTGGGCTTAAACAAATCACATCCTGTTTGGGACCAGCTCCAATGTTCACCTTCTGTTCACTGCCTTCTGGTTTAGCACACATGGGGAGCAGATGCAATGAAGTCCCCTCTCTGCCACCACCATGTGGGTTGCATGGGGATTGAAAGGAGGAAGCGACAACACAAGCAACTAAGTGAGGCCATCATCACATTGCTCATCTATATCACGGAAACGTTCCTAAATGGCAGACTGCCACAGCGTTCCAGTTTCTCAGAAGAGCAGCATAGACAAGCCACAATGGTGACCAGAAACAGCTCTGTACTGCTCTAGTGAGATCTAGACTGATCTGAGTGTTTAACATGGGTGTTTATACCTGAGTGCATCTTTTCCCACCAGCACTCTACTTTGGGGTAAACAGCAGCCACACGGCTACCAGAGAAATCTTCTGGAGGCTGGTGCTGTTGAAGCTGGGCTACAGCCTGAGGGTCAGGGGTCCATGAATCTGTCCCAAACCCCGATCAGCACTGTATATAGTTTACTTATAGTTTTATTAACTTCTGCAAAAGCCATCACTTCCAAAGCTAGCAGTAGAAACAAGGATTCTAGACTATCAAAGTGAGATACCATGTTAACTTTCAAAATAATTGCTGCTGGAGGAAGCCCAAACGTGGCCTTCCACTCACCGAGAATTCTACCTGTGAGGACTGCAGTACAAACAAAACAAAAGAACAACAAAAACAACAGTCAACCTACTTGCATCCAAAAGAAGCTTTACAATTTCAAAGTTAGAATGAGAGACGCTGTAGTGCAGGGCTGTGTTTCCATTTCCATCCGCCATGTTGATGACATGTCTGAGGACAGCGGGAGAAATCTCTTCAAAAGCAGTTATGTAGTCTCCGACCATTTCGGGAACAGCTGACTTCTGACTTGAGACACGAAACCACTCGTGCTGGATGGTATTTAAACAAAACCTCTGCCAAAAACAAGACAGAAAATTTACATATGGGCATTCTATTTAAAGGACTTGCCATGCCACAAGTCAGTGATGCAGGAGGCCAGGCCTTTTTTAGTCAACATGGGAAGAGTATTCGGCTCACAAACAAGATCCATAGGCTAAAGCTTCCCCTCTGACTAAACCTCTCTTTAAGGTAAACTGATCGTTTACCTCCTCTCAATTCACGTTATTTTCAGGGACGTTACATCAATGAGGGCACTGCATTTTAGAATGGGGTTACCCCCAGAATTAATGTGTATCAAATTCAAATACTGGTAAACAGAGAAGAGGCTTGGGAGTAACCCTTTCCATAAAATACTTAACCAAGTTTATAAATCACTGATGTGGGTTCATCAGACCAAGAGCAATAGGAACACACATTTCTCAGGGACTAAAACAGCAGCACGCTAAGCCAATTAGGCCCTGTCTTGAGTATTATGTCAAATATATTATCAAATGCACCAAGTACCGGAGAACTGGACAGACAGCAGTCCTGCAGGAGAATATCTGGGCATTGCAGAGAATCACAGGCTGAACCTGAGCGAACAACATTACACTACCATGTAACACATAAACACTGTTCCGGTTTGAATAAATAATTTTATAGTTTGCACAGCATGCGATGCAGTCCCCTCTCTCTGGCAAACACTGTGATGGCAACTGCTGGACTACCATGTCCTGTCTGAATTCTGAACAACATGAAATATGCACTCAAAATGGTTTCAAAGGCGAGCATCAAGAATGATTGGAGGTCAAGGAAATCTGATCTACAGGAGAGACAGGAAGGACTGGAGACGCTTTGCTGAAAGAACACTCAGGAAAAGGAACACAGTGACATTTTTACAGTGCAAAAGGCCGTTACAATGAGAGAAGAACCAGTTCTTCACCTCCAGGATGTATGGGTGAAGTAGTAATGGATCTAAGCTGCAACAAGAGATGCAGGTTTGACATTCAGGATAAACTTTCCCAGTGGTGTGGACTGAGGGTGGGGGGGCAGGAGGCCTGTAGGCCAGACAACTGTCTGCTGGGAACCTAGGTGAAGCAGGCCTAGCTGTGAGCCAAAGGGGCTCCCACAGTGACTGCCAGCTCTCATTTTGTGAGACAGTTTCTCAGAAATTGGAATTCTTAGAAGGAATTGCACGTCCATCTTTTCTCCTCATAAACCCCCACCTGCAAGGTGACCAGTGAGTTCAAGGACAATTCTGCAGAAAAGATATTCAGCAGACTTCTCTAGTCTCTACAGAAACAGAGGATCTGTACCAGCAGCTCTCGAGGGGGACAACGTCTGGTAAAGGTAGAATATTTTACATGCATCTACATCAGTATTCCTTTTATAAAAACTTACAAAGTCCCACCTACTTGATTTAAAGACTAAACATACTGTGAACATAGAGTGAAACACAAAAGTAGTGATGAAGTGACATGCTATGAATAATTTTTGATTTTATAAATTTTGAGTGCAAAATATCACAATGAATTTATTCTTTACAGTCACAGTACCACACATATTACAAAAGGCTACACGTCTTTTATTCAAGTAACCCATGGCATCCCAATGGGAGCAGTCTGCAGCTCCTTCTGGCACAAACAGCATCTACAAGAGCAGAGGGTGTTGGAAAAAGCTGGGGAAATTTATACGGATTCCTAACTTTACTAAAGTTTTCCCTTTTTGGACAAGACTTCTTTATCAGCAGCCAGGCAGAGAGCAAGAGCTGATTAGTCTGACATTTCCAGCTACAAAGCACCACTTGTGCTTGCAAACACTTTAAGCATAAGAAAGTATCATGTAAATTCAAATCACACTTCCAGGACAGAGATTATCACCTGATTATGCCATTTTTGACACTTTTAACTCCAACAGGGCCCGAAGCATTTGTTCTTTGAATGCCTTAAACTACTCCTGAAGGACTGACACAGGACTAGAAATTACCCTTCATACCTGTATTAACCAGCCTTTCAAAACATTCCTGGGCCTATAAATGTCAGAATTGTACACACACAATGCTAGTTTCTCTGTGACGCTCCAGGTGCACCATCAGAGAGGAGACTGGTACTGAATTCCTGCGTTTTACATCATAGCACTTTAACAAACGTAAAATGCAGTTTTGTATCACTAAGTAGTGACCGGTGTTTGTTTGCTTTCAGGTTGTCCTCAGAAAATGGCACAGGCAATTCCTACAAGCAGCAAATACAGCTGTGTGAGACAGAAGAGGAACATGCATCCCTGCCTTTAGTAGGAGCAAGAGTTTGTTCAGGTCCTGAGCAGACCCTTGGTTTTTGTCATGGGAAGAAACAGCTTCCTCACCCCATGCAGCCTCCCAGTGTGACAATTGAGTTCCAGCCGCAGCAGGGCTACAGCAACGCTTACAGAAATAACATGGGAATGCATGGATGTGTTGAAACTGCGCTTTCACATTACTATTTTTAAGCGTGTGCCTTGGAACGACAACACCCCAGCACAAAGAGCACAAACACATTCTCTAGACAAATGTCTCCTGATAGAAAAAGCATTTTGTGACTCTTCCAGGAAAGATGATATCCTCTTCTGCCCAGCCACTTCAGTTCCAGCCCTGTAAAACAAGAATTTATCCCTCCCTAAAATTTCCTTGTTGTTGCTCAAAGAGAATTTTGCCCCGCTTTGCTTACCACATCTTTGTTGGTCAATGCCTTAGGGTCATCAATGTTGTTTTTCAGCAGGTGACAAGCAGAAAGCATCTTCTCACTTAATTCATATCTGAGGGAGACAGCAGAATATGTGGCACATTCAAAGCTTTCCCTTGATGTTTTAATATCAAAACATTTAACTTTCCAATAGTTGCATGGCCGTGGGCATTTCTGAGCAAGCTGAGACGTGGGAGCCATTCTGGCAGCTCTCCTCCAAGGAGACTCCCTTCACTGTGAACAACTGCATGGAGCAAAAGCGCACTTCCCAGGTATACATGGAGCAGGAAGAACAGCAGGCTGGTGATGCTTCCCTTTTGTATTCTGGGCTTCACAGCCCTTTTAGTGGAAATTCTCACCTATTACTACAGGACATGCCATAGGCTCTGTGCCTTGGTTACTCGGTTAAAAAATGGAAATACCAATGGCCCCAACGAATGAATAGGTGGGAAACAGCATAGGTGGTGCCACTCTGCCTTTTCAAATTTTACCATTCACCCATCCTGTCTACTTTGGAAGTTTACTGTTTCTCCAGTCTCCCTTTTGCACCCTTGTCCATCACAAATTTCAAAACTCAGGGAACACCTGAAAATAAGGCAGCTAAATGGCATTCCAGGCTATGCCTGCACAGCAAAAGGTCTCCACCTAGAACCCACCAGAGAGAATAACTGCAATTTTCCAGAAGAATTCTTCAAAAACGCTGAGGGGCTAACATGCTGGTGTGTTGGGCTGGCATTTTAACCCTCCGGGGTTTCACACCAGCTGCTAGTGCTTCCAGGGCAATGAGATGCTCCAGCTAGCCAACTGTATGGACCATGCTCAGTCCCATCTGACCAGGCACGCTGCCTCTTCTCCTTCGAGGGCTCCGCCATGGCAGCTAGCTTGCAAAGATTGTGCTCCTCACATACACAAAGCTACCTAAACCATGCCTGCCCCTCTTCAACATCACCCCTTGCTAAGGTAAATATAAATTACACAACTCCTTTGAGACAATGCCTATCTCTTTGTGCTACCTGTAAAATATCAGGCCACCTTAGTACCATATAAGTAAAGCTCAGAGCACTTTAATACTCAGAGCTCCAAGGTCTATGAATAGCCTTTAATTATGAATTTCCACCTCTCTGTTATTTAGCAGATAACAAGAGATAAGTTGATGTTACGCTGTATCTCCAGTGAAACATGACAGGTCAATTTTGTCTTTGCCCTGTACTAATATTATTCCACTTACATAAACTTCCAAGTTAGCACACTTGGAAACATTTGGCAAGCCCAGTAACTTTAACACATCCCTTCACTGTATATTTCACTGTGGTCTGTGTGCTTCCTTCTGCCCATCCTCCAACCAAGCACGAATCAGGACACACACATGCAGGGCCACCATACCTCTCTCTGATTTCCACCTCCTCGGCCTCGCACTCCAGCGGGGGCCTGTCCTTCTCTGCCCCCACGGCCCCAGTCTCTGGGGCACCGAGCGCAGGATCCTCCTCCTCCTCTGCACCGTGGCTGTGGGGGTATGCGTGGCCCTCGCTCTCCTCCTCTGAATCCGAGGAGGAGCTCTCCTCCGAGCTGGAGTCATCACTGGATGTCGTTTCGTACCTGGAGTGGGGGCGAAGGGATGGTTCAGTTGGAGTCAGTAACATTTGTTACTCTTCTGTGTTCTGCTTAAGAGAACTAAAAGCACTTAGTAATTCCTTAGGAAATTCCAAGACAGCATTTTGTTTGCTTGTTTGCATTTTGTTTTGAACACTGGTAGGTAGTCCAACAACTGTCCCAATCCCAAATCTTAGCCTAGCAGATGCTTAGTGCAAGAAGCAGTTAAGAAGGTAGGAATGCACACGAAGTACAGGCAGTGTAAGTCACCCCAATTGAAAGGCTCAGTTTTTTTTTTAACAGTGCCAGAATGGGACAGCAGAAACCCACAGCACCTCACCCTCTGTGGTTAGCTATGGCGTACTGAGAAAGTATAAGGAAACTATTCTTGTCATCATGCTTTTTCTTACAGGAAAGCAGCAAAAACTAATTTCTAATTTATTTATTTTTAATTATTAATATTGTATTTTTTTTTAATCCGAGAGACAACTTATTAAATCGTCATTGTCAGTTGAGGTCTCCTCACAAATCCCTTCATTCTGTCATTGTGATTATGTGCACAATGTGTGATGACAAACAAAAACTTTAAGTTCTCACACCATGTCACACCTGACCTTATCTCCCAGATGAAATTACTCTTGTAAAGAGCAAACTGTGCTGTTGCCTTGCTAGGCAGGTGAAAGGAAGGGAGCTATACAAAGACAACAGCCACAATTTTGCCTTTTTTTTTCCTATGATGATCCAAATCAGTTGATATTTTAGGTGAACAGTAAGTGCGTTGGATAATTATAATTCTAACTAATTGCTTTAACTCACCAACTTCAACATCTCACAAATTAATGTACTAAGGCTTCCTTCTAATGTACAACACTGATATATGAGTGACAACACTCCTCCACTGGAAGTAATAATACTTGCAGCTAATATGTAAGAAAATCAAGTAATTGCAATATTTAGGCTATATACTGCAGAAAGCATTTTTACTAAAGAAAAAATAATTTGAGGAAGGGGTTTGCAAAGCTATATAAAAACATTTTGGTGAAACCATTTCGAAGTTATTTGCAACATTCTGCAAAGATTAAGTAATATTCTAGAAGAAGATTTTTTTTCCTTACGGTTTTCACCAACATTCTGTATTAATCTAGCCCAAAGCCAGAAAAGTTAATTCTTAAGCAATGCCATCCCTTGGTGCATTGTTTAATAGCACAATGCCACTCTTGTCAGCTGCCAAAGACATATTGAGGTTTTACTTACTAAGAAACATTCCCATGACTCTTGGAGTTTATTTGCTTTATTTTACCCTGTTAAATTTGGCAGTCACCTAAGATACAGGTACTTCAGATTGACTCCAAGTGTGACTGGCAGCTTCCACTTGAGACAACACACACACAGATACACAAAGGGTTCATGGAACATTAAGATGAGCTGAAGTGTTTAATTCTGCCCTTCCACCCATAAGCTCAGTGGGTGCACCTCAGCATCGACAGGCAAAAGCTATGCCCAAACTCAGATGTTCTTCCTTTCTTTCCCACTGTGACAGCACTACAAGACTTGACAGACTTTTTTAAGACAGGCCTCTTACCCGCCATTAATGCCAACAAACTGCAGGTTCTTCTTGGTGTTGCTCAAATCCTTTTTTCCATCCCTTTTCTTCATGATAGATTTGAGTGTGTTTTCATTGTTACTACATACTGTTGAAAGACAGACAAAGCATAAGTATCAGTACAGATTTGTAGCCAGCCTTGGCTGAAGTAGCTTTAAACAGTTTTGTCAAAACAAACAGCTTTCTGCTTAATTTATCAGCTGAAGCTAGCTTTGTTATCTTTCATATATAGTCACAGTGTTATATGCAAACTGGAAATATAGAAGAACATTTCGAAAAACATCTCTGGAAACAGAAAACTTATATAGCCTAACTTTCCCATCTTCCAATATGCTGACAATCTTTGCGATGTTTTAGAAAACATTAGGAATATATATATGTATATATGCTTTGCTGTCCATAACATATGTCCAAGGTCTTATTTCCAACATTGAAATGGGTTATTCTGCTCTGCCAAAAAATCTTAATTCTTGGTGTCAAATGACAGCAGCTCACTACCAGAAGTAATGTACTAGACAGAGAGCCTCAACACCACTTTCTCCATAATCACGATTTTTAACTCCTTCTCAGTTTTGGGAACCCTCAAGACCTGCTTTAACTGTGTTTCATATTCAGACTCCCTCAGCATGATGAAAAGTGAATGTGAGCCAGCTATTACCATAGAGGCCAGAGGCAAGCTGGTCATCTGTCAGGTTAATTGCAGCTAGAGTTTTGTCCTGAGAAGAAAAGGACTTCCTTCCCCGAGCAGCTTCCACCAGGGGAGTCTTCCTCTCCTCCTGAGCGGGCACAATGTCCTGCTCCAATTTCAGCGCTCGCAAATTTGAAGTTAAGTGGGCATTTGCAAGTTGGCCATGAGGGATGTATTCCAAAGTAGCACCTGCTGGAGAAGACAGTAGTCATCATGGAGTAGCCAGACCAAAACCTGTAGGGCAACACTGTGATCATCAGAAAACAAAACAATCACAAAAAAGGGGGGAAAAAGGGTAACACTTGTACTTTTCAATGCCCTATTACAAGAACCCAACAGGAAAAGGGTGTGATCACTTTCAGAAACTTAAAAAAAATAGGTGCAAGCTTTTCTTTCCATGAAAGCATACAATACAAGGAAAAACTATAAAGATATTGGCTTCAAAAGGAATGGAAGGAATATCCCCTTCCTTTTCCTTCTCTTTCAGTACATGCAGAGGGCACAGCTCTTACCACCCTGACCAAGGGGAGACCCACCTAGCTGTTCCTTGCTGACTTTCCTGACAAGCAGGGTTCTGTAGGTTCTTCTTGGAAGATCTTCATCCTTTTTATTTTAATTTTCTTTTAAACAGAAAATGCCATTTTCCATGAAAGCAAAACCTTTCAGGAAACTTTCCTTTCTGCCAGCATGCCACTAATTCTGAAGCTATATACCTCATTCAATTACTGAGACAATTGTAATGAACTCCCACCCACTGATTTTTTTGTACTAAGCTAGTAGTTGCATTTAAATCAAATCCCAGCCATTTGGATAGCACTTTTTGTTTTTTCCTCATTTCCTGGCATCCCCTCATTTTTCCCCCTCTGTGCTTAAAAGGCAGTGCTAATTATGCACAGACCTTTTTTACAGATGCCACTGGAGTTCCTCCAGCTGTGCTATTATGACTGTTCTGCAGAGCTGCACAAATAATTGTTTGTGAAATGTACTTTTTTGTTTGTTTATATATACATTCTTCCTTAATTAATCTTCCTGGTATTTTGAGGAAAAAAAGGAGGAGTAGTGACTGTTTTTCTTTGTATTTATCAAGAATTAAGCCACAGCCACTTCATCCAAAGAGAAGAATGGCACCATGCAGGATGATACCATGCTGCAGTAATTCAAGCTCCAAGTATTCACTTCTAGAAGTGAATCTGACATCTGACATCTCCATTGCTCTTGCTAGACTGTACCAGGACATAATGTAGTCGATTCTTCTGAATGTTGTGGTTCCACCACACCTTCTTCCTCTGCTCCCATTCCCATCCAGATCTCCAAGGCTCTGCAATGTCAGCCAACACGCATTTTTAGGCGCCTTCTCCTGTAACCAGATCTATTGCCCACTTCCACCACTGCTTATACCTTCTCCAATTTACAGGAAACTGATCTCTGATGCACCTCCACTGCTGCCAGTGCTCAGCAATGACCAGCGCTGGTAAAGCACCAGTCAGCCTTCACCCTGCTAGTGGAGACAGGGAAGCTGTCTGATGATAAAGAAACATGACAGGGTATTGGCAAACACTACAGGCTGGCCCATGGACCAGACACCAAAAAGCTTGTGTCCTGTGGAAGCAACCTCAGTGCCCCCATGAAGGAACAGCCCCTCCAGCGATGCTCCTGCGTGCCAAGGCTGGAGCGGCCACCCCCGCAAACCAGAAGCACACCATACAGCCAAGCCCTGACTTAGCTTCTCCTGCCCTTCCTCACTTTACAGCGGTGATTAATTTAGATCCGGTCTCCTCCTGGCTGTTAGCATCACCACTTATCAGCCAGCCATGGGAGAGAGAGCTGCCAAAGCGTGGAACACTGAGCCAAAAAACACATATTTTTAAACTCCCTCAGCTGAAAAACAAGGAAATCACCTTTCTCTCTACATTTGTTTGGAGCAGTGACAGTTGTAATTAGAAATCACCAAACAGAGTAACTGCTTCCAATTGCCACCGTCTCAGCCAGACGTCCCAGGTAGGTTATAAATACGATGCTGGTGCTGAGTGAGCATCACTCCGAGGCCACACGGCTTCAGGTGGATCTGGGACTTGCCTACGTGTTTCCCTTCTCCTGCCCTGGGACAATACTGGGGAAGGAGGAAGATGCAGGCTAGGACACAGAGAAAAGGGGAGGACAGTAAGCAGCCTGTGTCACAGTCTCTCACCTGGCTAAACCTGCCTATGATAGAACAAAACCTGAAAAAAACACACTCTGTGTGTTATCTGGAGTATCTTATCTATGAGTTTAAATGAAGAAAGAAGGAGTCCTGCTCGACCTCCTGCACCTGACAGAAGAGACTGTCACAAAGGTTTGAGGACAAGCACACAAAAACAACTCTGATGTTAGATTCTGGCACTTAACTTGTGTCTACAGCAGCCAAGGTCCGAGGAAAGACAGCTTTGGGCCCAGCAGAGCATTAATGCTGTCAGACACTGACTGGCATTTAACATCAGCTCTCAGGTGTTCCCCTCTGCAAAACAACCTACAATGTTAAAAATACGCTTGGAGAGCATCAGCCTAGTGTGAATCACTTCAAAAAGGGGTTAAGGAAGCAACTGTACCCCAGCACAACTGTCACTGATTCAAGGGTTAAATCAGCTGCTGCTCAAATTGGAAAGTGGAACTAGCCAAGTCCCCTCTTCCTCGGCAAGGCTGTAGGGCTGCTGTCAGGGCTGGACATGCTGAAAGCTCCTCAAGGGCGGAAATGAAACCCTCACGAAGATTACCACCAGTCCACGCCAACCTTAAAATAGACTCTTCATTTCACCTCACACAGATCTCAAGCATGCTGGCACTCATTCAGCCTTTAAGGGGCTCAGTGAGGCAGCAAAGCCATACTGCTGCCCCTCATCTTCCCCACCAAATTCCCAAGGAAACAATGGAGCGAAGATGTGAACTGCTTGCACAGAATCCTCCCCAGCTGACAACAGATTCTTCACTTAGCTATTCCCGCCTCCAGACAGCCATCCAGGTACACTTACCATGCTGATTTTTGTTTGTTTATAGTTGTGGGCAAATAACACAAACTTGACACAAGACTCTAAGTATTGGTATAGTGTAGTTAGCCACAGCAGGTAGCTGCCAGGAATTTCTAAGTGTATTTTGCAATACAGCAGAGCATCATTGAAAAATTCATGGGCAAGTTACAATAAAAGAACAATAATAAAAAAAAAAACTTAGGTACTTCAGCCATTCATAAACCCACACGCAGAAAGCTACTCTCATCAATTTCAGAGGGAAAGAAGTGGCCGAATTCTCTTCAGTGTCTTAGTCCTAACAGTTTGAGGGAACAAGAACATCTGTTTTTAATTTTTTATAACTAACCTCTGCTGCTAAATCACTTGTGCTCTTTTTGAAGACCTCATCAATTTAAGCCAAAGTGACAGCAAAGCTACTATACGTCAGCATCAGATTACTACAGGCCTTGCCTGGCACCTAAAAAATCTGTTTTTGTTGTTAACATGCTACTTCCTTTCCAAACTGTGGACCTCTCCTTCCATCTATCACAGCATAAGTAGCCATGAAGTCACATACTAAGCAGGCTCAGGGAACTGACTGGACTGAGTTTTAAACAGTATGTTTTCCCTGGATTTGTGCTGAACTCATGCTAATAGAAGGCTGGCCTTTACCAACTTTTGAAAAATTCCTTTCAGTATAATGAATGCAAACCTGCGTAATACTATAAAAAACATGTAGCTTGACAGTACTCCTAAGCCAGTGGAAATCATGAGGAGTACAAACAAGGCCAGAGGAATTAAATACCAGTGGGATGAGAACCTAGCACTCTGGCTGAAACATCATAGGCTTCCTATCTAAAAAAAGGGCACGAGCTTGCTGCCTATGCAATAGCTGCACAGAGATTTTATTTTTAAACTGTTGATGGGGCAAGTGTTTATTTGTGCCATACACTGATAAAAGGCAACAACACAAAGTATACACTCTCTACTAAAGATGGCGTATAAATGTTGTCTGTAGTATATCACAGAACTACAGATTATCCTGAATTGGAAGGGACACACGAGGTCATCGAGTCCAACTCCTGGGTCCGTACAGGACCACCCAAAGATCAGACAGTATGTCTGATTATACAGAAAAGAAACTTCTCTTACAAACTGCATGTGTTTTTCAGGGTAGCACTCAGCTCACTACGAAATTATTGCAGCCAAAGAGCACTCAAGTCTTCTTTCTCTTTAAGAAGGTATTTCTTCATACAATTTTTAATCCACTTTCCATTTGGTCTACTAATGGTAAAAAGAAAAAAAAAAAAGGCCACAAACCCCACAAACTTCCAACATTCTAAGGTAAATAAAGAGGCAGCAATGAGCAAACATGCAGTGTTTAAACATTGACAATGATTGATATTAATCTATCCACCAATGGACAACAAATGTGTTATCTTCAGAAGACTAAAAACAGTTTAATTTTAAAACACATTTTCATTTAAAACAGGTTAAAACTCAGTAGACTTTAAATTTCAGAACAAAAAAATGCCACATGATGTTTTTATATGATAAATTGACAGAAGCCTGACTCACTTCAGGCCCAGGCCCAGGTAAATGCTGCAACCAGCAATTGGTACCTGGGAAACTGTTCCTTTCAACAGGAAGGCTCTGGCCCGTCCAATTATAATAACAACCTCAATTTCATTATCACTCTCACTGCGACTCTTCATGTTGAGAAGCTGCTTTCCATCCCCAAACCAGCCCGTGAAACTGGAATTCAAAACTGATTCCTTTAATTCAACAAGACTGAACACAATAAATGGCACAGCTGATCAGCTTATTTATGACATGCTCTCTTTTCCAGCACAAATGCATGTGAAGCTAAGTGAAAGCTATCCTAATTTCCCTGATGAATGGCTGATCAAAGCATCTCATGACACTGGGCACAGCAAGAATGCCATCCCAGTACTTCTTTTTTTCCCCTCTCATTTTATGAGAGGTTTATCTTCTCAGCTGATGCTTTGTTGTTGCTTGAATATTACAGCACTTCCTCGCAAAAATGGGAATCTCCTTACATTAAATAAGAATAGGTGTGCCCGTTACCATGGGAGTTGAACTCTGAACAAAGCTCAGCACCTGAACATCATGTTCCTGTGCCACAGTGTGTGCAGAGAACCGGGGTTTTACCACCCTAACAGACAAGCTAGTAGAGCAGAGCTTGCCACTCTTTAAGGCAGCTATATATTCACAATAATAATAATAATAATGAAAATAAAAATTAAACCACTTGCAAATTCTACTCTTCATTAACTGCAGCAAAAAACGAGGAGAGAGAGCAGCCTTCGTATTTAAACATTCCATGTACTGCTGCTACAGAATGAAAACAGCAAATGTCCTGATGATAATAATGATAACAGCAATAAGCTTGTGTTAACACATGACCAAGGATGGCATGTCAAACCTCTTTAAAGAGGTTTATGGAGATTAACTTGAATAATATCTTTACAGGATGATTACTGACCAGATCTCTGCTTCTCTTCTGATACAAATGGATGGCTATTTAAAACAGAACAAAACCCAGCTAAACCCCTCAACTCCTAATATAGAGGTCATTACCATTTTCAAATGACATGGGCATTCAAGCCTGTTGCAACCAGCAGGTCAATAGATAGCACCTCCCATGTGAAAAATGCAAAAGAGGCACTGTATTCTTGGAGAAGCCAGTCAGACACACATGAAGAAACAGTACGCATCTGGTATACAGATGGGGACCATCTGCATGACTGCTTTTCACCACACACTGTCTTTCAGGGAATATTAAAAACACATCATGCACGTCATTTATCCTCTCGCCAGCATAGAAGGATGGACCCTGTTTGTTTCACAAACAAACACATCTGTACAGAAACTTAAACCTGGTAATTAAGAAATGCACCTGTGGCAGAGTTGAAGCTGCTGTGTTCATTCAGTTGCCTAAAAGTAGATAATTACTGCGATCTGCTGCAGCCTGCAGCCTTACCAGGCCCACTGGCATGCCAAGACCTTGAACACCCCTAGGCTCCTGAGCCTCAGGCAAACCTCAAGTCTTCAACTGCCCTAGCATAATCCATGCTGCCAGGATAAGGGCTATCAACTACCAAACTACAGAATCTCTAAGAGAAAAGGCTACAAATGTTGTCAAACATCAGAGAAGTAAAGTGACAACATCTTTCTCCAACTTGTTCTGTTTCTGCATTATGAATGAAGCCAGTGAGCAAGACAACCATGGCCACAATACCTCACTGGTGTTACACACCAGCTCTGGACAGCTAGAAACATCTCATACCATAGTCAATCCTACAGTTTTTCCATCATCCCTCAACCTGCTTCCTCAGCTCTGGGTGGAAGTTAGAGTAGAAAACCCTAAAGGTCTTTCCACCAGATGGCAGGTCATGTTTTCCTAAGCCCATGAGTTTTTCTGACACCATTTGCTTCTCATTTCATTCACTCTCTCCCTCAAATCTTTATTTCAGGAAGTTAACTCCTGCCTTGCAATGATCAGTGTAGCAATTTCGTTGGGGTGGGTACTCAGTAAGGACTGTTCCAAAAAGTGAATGGAAAACCAACTCCAAAGATCACTGAGGCAAAGTAACCAGTCATTTTCAGAACAAATATGCTCAGGTAATTTTTCAGGGCAAGAGCAGAACAGTTGTTTTTAAATGCCAATCTTGCAAACTCCTTGTCTATGAAAGACATCCAACTTTAAGAGTTCTTGTGAAAAGCCTATCTAACTGAGAAGCCTCCAAGTTAAATTAAGCCTCTTGGTAATGTTTTGCAAAATACATCATATGCAGTCAAATGTACTTTCCTGAAACTTCTCAAAAATTCTTTATGAATAAAGGGAGAGGGAAAGCAGTTTGGACTCTATTTTAGCCCTGTAGGCTGGCTACACTGAGAATAAAGACCAGTAGGCATCTAGGTTTGTCACCCACATCTGTATAATGCAGCTCGACAGACACTGTGCTAACGCTGGCTAACATCATGGTGCAGAGTGGAACTGAGTTGGCTGGACAGCGGATTTGATTTCCCTGACACCACTCAGGCTCCTGAAAGACAGAGCCTATGTAAATAGGAGTTGCCTAGCTACTGAAGTGAAGGTGTTTATTTTGCAAGGAGCAATACATTAATTTCTGATAGACCCAGTTTGCAGATAATCTCTCAGGTCTGCTCGGGTTGCCTCTAAGCAGGGCAGCTGTGGATGCAGACCGCATCTCACTCCGCAAGGTCCAGCTCTCTCATCTGCCTCCCCACCGCTGCTCACCAGCTTGCACCTGCTGTGTAACTGCAGACACCTCTGCAGCACGTCCCCTGCCCCACAGGGCTGATGGGGAAAAATCTATAAAATGGACAGAATTTGATTGACATGCTAGCTCAGGTATTGGTAGAAGTACGTATTGCTAGCTTTTTAACCCTTTTAACACAGCATACTGGCCTGATGCTGCTTCTGGTACCCAAATTACACACCTCACAGCTACCCTACGTGGTTTTTTTTTATTTTTATTTTTTTTTATTTTTTGCCCCCTCAATGGACCTGCTTCTAACAGGTGCTTCCTAAGGAAGCTCTTTGAACAAAACATTAACTACAACACTTGGTGCTGCTCATCTGGAACCAGCAGCTTCTGCCTCTGTGTTCAGCCTGCTTTTGTAACAAACTGAGGTTTACGAGGTCATGCCTCTTTCAGTAGTTCAAACTTAATTTTTTGTATTTATACAAGCTTCAGAGAAACCCAGCTGACATGACAGGCCTGGAGAAAGGCATGCTGTGCTGGTTGAGTTCACACACAAGACACACAACAAGCTATATCCAAGAGACTAAGTGTGAGGAAAGACATAACAAGAGCTCAAAACCTTCTGTAAGATACCAATCTATGAGCATAAAGAGGCTTTATTAGTTCCACTGCTTAGAGAATTACTTAAGATAGTACAGTTCATTCAGCAAAAAGCCTTTCACCGAAAAAGGAACACATGACTTGTAAAACCACAGAAACAGGCAGCAGGACTAGCAGATAACTGTAATAAAAAGAACATTTTCAGAACTAATAGAAAGAGAATGTGAAACATTTCAGGCTTATGATCTCTTCCTACTCTTATTCTTTTTGCATCTAAACTGTTACAACCTAGAGCCCAATTTATGCACACAGTCATAGCATTTAGTTCTCACCAGGGACTAAAAATGAACAGATTGTACACTTAGTATCCACCGCCAAAGATAATGGCATTACACATTAAAATAAAAATATTCCAAAATAATTTTGTCAAGAATGTGAAATCTGAATCCAAGTAAGAACATCTTTAGTAATATATGATCCATTACTCCACCTGTGTCTAAATGCTTTAGAGTCTCTGGACTTCACATTTGATACTGTGCAGTAAAAGAAGGGAAAGGAACTGAGGATTTACAGCTAGTAAAAAGTCTGGTTCACTGCTTTTAAGGACATTCTTGGTGCTTGGTGGATACACTTATTATTAGAGTATCATTACTTGGAAGAGCCCAAAATATAAAATGCATACCAGAAAGATAATAATATTGCATATATAGTACAATATTGAATGTATGCAGACAGGATATCATACATTTTCTTTACCACTACATAAATGTTGCTTATTGCTTTTCTCTGGGAAGCTAAAAATTTTACTTCAGTACATTTAATGGATGGTTCCATTTAGCATGTGAACCTTGAAAATTACTGGATTTACCAAACTGCCTTTTAACAAAAATAGGTAACTTAAGACAGTAAATAAGCTGGAAGAGCTTTACATAGCAGTGCATTAGCTAATAATATTATGCTCACATTATGCAGTATTTACTAAAACATTTTTCCCAGTTCAGCACCCACGATACAGACGCATTGGCACACATTTTTCCCATTTCCCTAACCTCTTGTTTCAATTACTGTATGGTGAGACCAACAAGACACAGTATCTAAGTCACTGCTAGTCATTACCTACTGGTTGGTGTCCAGTAAGCCAACATTTATGAATTTAATAGTACTGTAGCTGGATGCACCAGCAGGGTATTACAAAAATTTAGTTGTTGTTGTGTTGTTTTGTTTTGTTTTTTGGACTATTAGACCCCCTCACTCTCCACCACCACCAGCAACAACAAAAGAACACAAACCAATATGCAACTTCACCTCAGGGAATAAAGAAATCCCTCAAATTAATTGTATGGATTTTACAGTTAATACATAAAATGGAAGGAGTATTTAAATCTCAATTCTTGCCTTTCCTGAGTGTCACCAAAACCTCCAACTGTAATTACAGCTTAGGCCTTTCAAATTTGAGGCTCTAATTAGGGATTAGGACAAAAAAAGAAGATGCAAGATGTGGTTTCTGTGAATCACTCTGGAGTTGCCCATTATAAAGCAATCAACACTGCCGAAATGGGGAAAGCACGCCACAGTTCTCTCTGACTGGGAAGCACAAGGAATGGAGGAAATGGAAGAAACAGTACAAAACCCAGGGATATGTCTGTGGAAACAAGTCAACTTGATACAGACTTTGAACGTGACTTACAGCTGTCAAATCTGTCATTTTAATTTTTGAAAATAGTATCCCAAAGTTAAAGGAAGTACGACATTCCAGTTCCACAGACATTAGACTGCCCTAGAGTTATAAATGGAGTCAGTACCTCGGATGGTGGTCAAATTCGGCACACTTTTAGATACCTCCCTGTATATCCCACAATCATTCAGAGCTGTCATCATTAGGCCCTTTAGAGCCTGCTGGGCTGGGACAGGTAAAGCCACCTCCAGCTTTTGAGTTCCAGTGGTGGGCTGGAGGGAATAATGAACGGGCTCATCCACCACCATCATCACCACATTCTGCATTTCACCAGAGAGAAATACACACTAGGTGATAAGCTTCCAGGTGACAGACCCACCACACTAACAAGGGGTGGCATAAATGTATGCCAGGACACTCAGCTTACCTGGTGCATTGCTTCTCTCCACACACTGTTTCTGAAGGTCCAAGCTCCTCAGCTCCTCCGTGCTGGCGTATTTCATGACGGAGTTGATGGATGTGAGGGTGCTGATCAGCTGCGAATTGAGAGAGCCTATCTGGGAGTGCGGCTCTCCAAAGGCTTCAGCCAATTCACTGTAATTTTCGGCAAGCAGCATCTGCTGCTCCTGCAGCAGCTTCTGCACACGCTCAATATAGTGGTCCAAGCCCGTCCTCAGCTCCGGCGGAGGGAGAGGGCTCTCCAGGAGGCCGCTCACAGACTCACACACTGGCTCACCCCCAACACCAATGCTCCTGGTGCCAGCCGGCACAACCACCAGTGGTGGGGGTCCGCAAGCAATGCTTCTCATTTTAAGCCCAACTAGGTAGTTCTCATTAATGTTTATCTGCCCAACGCCACAGTCTTTGGTTTTGATTGCAGAGGGCTTTTCAAAGCCAGGGTGACTTGAATACAAGGTCCCCACTCCAACCGAGCGGGTTTTAGTGGATGTGTGTATGTCCTTCACCCGCCCATCCCCGACGGCCACAGTCCGTGTCTCCACACTCACAGTGTTGGTCTGCTTGTCGTGGCTGCTCAGGACGGTGTTGGTGCCGCAGTCTGCCAGCACCCGTGCCTCCGTACTGGTGCACCGGCTCACCGTTTCCAAGGCAGTGCTGGTGTGCTGGCTGGCTGTAGACGGCACGGCCATGACCGTGGCCTCTGCCCTGCTCACAGCCTCCGTGGCCGTCTCGCGGGACACGCACTCCTTCGGGGCATGGACGATCACGTCCACAGAGCAGTCCCCACAGCCCACCGACCTCGTCTCTCTGACCTCCCGCGCCGTCCTGCAAAGACTCAGGTCACCCACTGACTCCTCCGTGTTGACGCCCGTCTCGCAAACGCTCATCTCCACGCCCACCTGCTTGTCACACAGCTCCACACACCTCCCCGTGCACTGGTCCCGCACCTCGGCTCTCTCCCTCACAAGCCAGCGGGTCATCAGCAGCTCCGGGCCCACCGCCGTGCTCCGTACTGCGGGCCGGCAGGAGGTGCCAATGCTGCTCATCTGCAGGTGGTTCCCCACAGACGAATCGGTGACGTTGACATGGTCTCCTACCATTTGGTCTCTCGTTGGCACCACAGCTTCTACTACTCTACTGACGACAAGGGGCTGAGCCATTGTGGCTTTGTCTACTTTTTTCCTAGACCCAGCTGCCTGCAGCTCCTGTTTTAATTTGGTCATTTCCCTGTCATGGGTCGTTTCCTTCAACTGAACCTCCAGTCTATAAATCTTCTCCTTAAGGGCTTCGATGGTCTGCTGCTGAAGCTCTATTTCTTTCTCAACTTCTGTAGACAAGCCAAGCATGGCCTCCGTCACCCCAACCCCAGACTCTCTCATTTCTTTCTCTGTCCCCACAGCTACTTCTCTGTGTTGCCTTGAAGATCTGTTGTATATAACCACGTCGTTGATGTTTTCATCAGCGCCAACAGCAACAGATCGGCTCTCTTTTGTCAGGCTTTCTTTATTCGCCCTAAGGTTTGAGGGAATCTCATAGTTGCTGTCCTGGATTTTTTTCTCCAGTGCTTGCATTTCAGCAGTCAACTGCCTGAACTCCTCTATCCTCTGAGAGCTCTGCTCCACACTGTCCATCTCATCCTCACAGTCTATGTAAAGTTCTCCGCCTCTTCGGCCCTGAGACAGGTGTTCCCACTGCTCTGCATTTCCCGCGCTGTAAGATCGTTTTCTGAAACCGTATGTCTCGTTTTGACTGGGTTTCCTTTGGCTTTTGAGTTCCGCCATCATGTGCCTCTTCTCTTCCTGTAACACTGAAATTTTGACCTGCAGCACAGGAATGGTCTTGACTTGCTCCTCGAGCTCCTTGAGGCGCTTAAGAGCAACTGCCATTTGTTCCCTGATGTGCTGCAGATGCACCGGGCTCACGTTGGTGACCGGGGTGGAAATTCCCGAACTCATTGGGCTGTGCCGGATGGAACTGCCCAAGGAGGAGCTGAAGCAGGTGCCGTAGTCTCCGTTCCCCTGGTACCCATTCTGGAGCTGCTGAGACATATGACTGTACCCACCAGACCCCACAAAAGAGGGGAGGGAGCTTGTTGAGCCCATGCCCCCAAAGCTGGAAAGTCTAGGCCTGCGGACATCTCCTGGCGTGACCTGCATCATCCTTTCCTGCTCAAGTCGCCTCCGCGTTTCCATGAGGGTTTTTGTCACATGGAGGTTGTGCCGAGGAAGCTGTGGGGAGGGAGGAGGGAGCTGCTTACTCTCAGGGACGGTTAAGTAGGAGGGAGATGCTTCGAATGAAACCAGTGGTCTCACAGCAACAGATGAGGTTACTTGACTCCTTGCTGCGAAGAAAGACTGCTTGTTCTCATCACTGTTCGATGAAGAGAGAGACTCTGTGGAGGTCCAGCCACTGCAATGGCCACCAGAGTTCTTAGTACCCGTAGAGGCTGGTATTGCTTTCCTCTTCTTTTGAATGTTTAATTTCTTAATGGTATTCCCCTTCTGTATATCATCCACGTACTTGAGGAAATCCAGGTCTAGCTGGTAACCATAAGGCGTTTCCACAAAATAGGGGTCTTTCCGTTCTTTTTCATCTTCTCCATTTATAGCAACTTCCTCTTTTTCTGGAAAAGAAGAAACACAATCAGCATGTGGAAAAGAAACCATGTCTGAGCAGAGTGGGTGCTGAAACACAAGGGCACAAGTGTGTGTGCTCACAGCACGCCCACCGGTGGCTGAAATGGCAGCCCAGAGTGGACTGACATCCTGCTGATTTACCCTCAACACTGAACTCCAATTAACCTCCTAGATGTTAATCAGCAGGTTTTTTAATGCTGAGAAGTGCATACACATACACACACACACTGACAACTTCTGTTAACACAACGGCAGAGAAGTGTCACAGCTTAGTAGCAGTCCCTCCCCGAATCCCCCCAGTCTTCCCACGTAACATCAGGCTTTCACACAGGCTATGCTGCCACACAAAGACCACTGTAGGACTACACTGTACCGCGTGAATCATCTGGAGACCAGCTTGTCTGGAGGGCACATTCAAACAGGCTACAGAACAGGAACTCCAACCCCCTCCTTATGGAACCGGTGCCATTAGACTGATCCGCAGCTGTTCCACTGCTTGGAGAACTGCTGCCGCAAGAGCAGCAATACCTGTTCGCTCTCTCCTGAGCTCAGGTTAATTCCAGCAGCACCTCTGCCCCCTTCACATCATGTACACCGAGCCCCCCCAGCCCCAGGACGGGCAGCTGGACCCGTCTCCAGCGGGGTCCCAACTTCCACCACTGTAAGAGAAACCGGCGTCTGTCTCGCTGTCAGGGAAACTCACCCGCCCTCTGGACACGGACTCCACAGAAATCTAAATACAACTTCACCAGGTCTGCCGAGCTTCTGCGGGCAGCGTATTTATACACGGCGCTGCTACACCACCCGCTTCTCCTGCCCCACTTGAGAGAAAGAAAAACAACTGCTGGGAGTTAGGAGCGGCGCTGGAGGAATAATAAAAGCCAGCTTTCCGGTTACCTGAATTAGCTACATGCCTCTGCCCCCACGCTGCACATTTTCCAGCCACGTATGGCTAGGCCTCCGGTAAGGCTCCTCGCCGTCCCGGCTGCATGTGTCACCAACAAGCTCCCCTCCACCACAGCCCTGCCTCCCGACTCGCTCCTTCTTCATTCACCCCATAAGGAAAAAAAAACAAAGTAGGAAATCCCACATCAGCGCGACGGCAGCCGGGCAGGGCACGGCGATTTTAAGGGCTGCGCTCTCACCGCGGTGCCTGGTCCCAGACCAGGATGGAAGCACAGCGGCGCCTTTCCCCGCTCCACGCCGGCTTATCTCCACGGGCAGGGAAGGGTTAAGGGCTTAAAGGCGCAGGACGCTGTGCCTGCGCTGCGCGCCCCCGCTGCGCGCCCCCGCTGCTGCGCGCCCGCACGGGACCCTGCGGCCGCCGCGAGCGGCCCCGGCTCCGTCTCCGTGGCCGTGATTTTTCAGCGCGGCCACAGCGGCCCCACGCGTGTCCGATCCCCCCGGGCAGGGCAGGGCAGGCCGTGCTGCAGGCAGCTGTGTCCGACAGCGAATTTAGCTGTGGGTTTTGTTTTTAAATAGCTGGGTTTGGGAAGTCGCGTCCTCTTAAAGGAATATAAGCCTCCGGAGGGGAGAGGGAAAAAAAAGGGGGGGAAGCCAACAACCTCTGCTCGCTGCAACTACAGGAAGTGACTTAATGTTGCACTGAAAAGGTTTGGGAGGAGAAAAAAAAAAAAAAAAAAAGCTCCTGTTTTTCCAGTTTCCTTGGCATGCTTAAGAAAAGCTTTGTCTACAGACAGTATAACTGCTTTCATGGGGATCTTTTGGCTAGCAAGGGACACCCCTGACCAGGAGACGGAAGCAGGATGCTGCTGGGGGAAGCCTACGTTCCCCAGTTCCCCAGTCGGGAATGGGATGGAGACCTGAGGCAAGCAGGCACCACAACAGCGACACAAGCGGGGCTGACCTGAACAGGTTGCCGTCTCCATCCTGCAAGTGGCAGCATGTGGACGAAGCCTTCGGCAGACACAAACAACCCACCCAGACCACATGTTTTTGCTGGACGACCAGCCTCTCTGTATGCTATGGTATTTACTTATAGATGCACCCAAAATAGCCACCTAAATACCAGAGTGGAAACAAAAATACATGTATGCACACATACTCCAAGCACATAAGCACACGCAGCCCCTTACAGCAGGACTGTCTCGAGGTTGGGCAGGGAAAAAAACCCAGAACTCCCACTGGCAGGAGGGAATGAGGCAGAGCAACCTCCAAGTTGCTCTTCCTTCCTGGATTCAGTGGTCTGTTCCCAAATTCTCATCCTGGCTCTGTTCTCCACGTTCTCCACTGACAAACAACTCTCCACAGCCCACAGCTCCTGGCCCTAGGCTAGTCACCCTTCCCTCTCCCCCTGCACACTAAGCTTTGCCCCCACTCTCCCATTTGTCTGTATTTTCCTGGTCTTTTTCTACCTTTCTCCCACACTTTGAGCTTCTTATCCATTTTTTTCCATTCACATCCCCACGCCTGTTCCACCAATTCTAACCCCAAATCTGGTTATACCCTCACCCCTCATCCCGGGCTCGGTGCTAGGCGCTTCACCCAGCCCATGTAAATTCAAGCTCCATCATACTAACTTTACCTGTTCTCGCTTTCTTCCTGGTCCCTTTCCTCTGCTTGTCTCGGTTCTTGTCTTCCTATCCAGCGACATCCCTGATTCTCCCATCACTACACCAGTGAAGTCAGGCAGCTCCTGTAAGCTGTCCCTGGGCATGATGCATAAGTGTTGGATGGGGGAGGGAGAAACAGGCTCTTTGGAAAGTCCCAGGACTTAAGAATTAATGCATCTATGGAAAAAGTATTCATAAAACTTCTAAAAAGACATGCAAATTGCATGTTAAGTCATAAGAGCCAAACTGGAATCTCAGATATTTTTTTTTCTCCTTCATGGAATAGTATTGAGGTTGCTCAACAAAAACCCATCAAAAATAAATAATCAAAAAACCACAATGACACCGAATCCCTCGCTAAACCTCTCCACAACACCTGCAGGCATTTAAGTGTCTTCACGATGAAATAAATCCACTTGGGTCCTCAGATTAAGCTGGCAGCAGTAAGAGGACACAGTTCATATCTGCCACTCCACAAGCACGAGGCTGTCTGTGGAGCTGAGTTTGCATATTACTTCTTAAAACAACACAATGAACACTCCACCATCACAATCCCAGTATTATGAGTTGATCTTTGGAGACATTTCTTGGTACGTTAAGACAAACAAGGGTCGGGCATGCGATCTGACGACAACAACAACACACTGTGATGCAGCATGCAGGAGCTGCGCCAAGCCTTTGTGCATTTTGCTGTCTCAGAGAAAGGGCCAAAATGGGTGTGCCTGTTAAGCATGGGAACAAAGCAAAATGGATGGCTGTTTTCAGGCAATAAAAGTGGTTTTGTTGATTTTAAGCAAAAAGATATATATATAATAAAAAGGAAAGGAGCAAACACCCGGTAAGAGTGCAGACCGCTCTCCTTTCAGTCCTTGGGTCCTGGATGAACCACGGATGCCTTTACCCTCTGACCTTGTTAGGTGAGTATCAAGTGCTATACAAGCAAGTACCTCAGATGAACCTCAGAGAACGCTGTCTGTATGCTCTTCAGGAGGAATGGCAAGCTTGTCTCATGCTTAGAGACCTCAAGTGAGCAAGAGATTCCTACCCCATTCATCCCAAAAGACATAAAAGTACAACAGCAAATGCCGGACAGGCCAAATGCTCTTGTTAGGCTTCCTGTCTCATCCTTAGCCAGCTGATCAGAGGCACTGCTGTAATTAGAAGGACGGTTCCCCAGTCTCTATAGTACCTCAGGCAAATTTTAATCACATCATTGCGTTACACTGAAAAAGTATGTGAAGACACACACACACTTTTGTCTGTGAAAATGTTGCAGACATTGCCATTTTCTTCTGAAATGTCTTTAACTGCAGTAAGACATTATGCTTTTAGGCAAGTACCTGTGAAGTAAGATACTTCACAAAGCACAGAGGCCTCATTGTGTTACTATCATTATTAATGCATTTCTCCAGAAGTATGCAAGAGTTCACTTTCCTCTCTCTACTGCATGATAATCATGGACAGGACACAGGCAACATTTTTAAAATGCACTCTTCTGTTCTCCTCTCCTGCACTGCTGGGACTGGCTCTGTCCGAACATTCCAGTCTTGCCAACTTCCATAAAGTTATATTCTATCCAATGCGCTACACAAGAGCATCAGTATATTGAAGTATTGAGTCAGCCCTGCCCAAGTCCACACTAATCATGCCTGCTCCCAGACCAGGAGAACTGGAAAAAAACAGGACCTTTAGTTGATGTGCTTAAAGACTTTTGGGAAGAGAGAAGAGTGGGGAACAAAAAAATGAGGGCAGACGCAGAGTTTTGGTTCTGCAGGCTAGGAAAGCTTTATTGTAAAGCCACCTTGGAAGGTACAGAAAGAGCAAAGAGAAGCAACTGAAAACACATTTCTGAAAAGGCTAAGGTGCCTTAAAAATACAGACATCACATCTAAAGGCTTCTCTCCCCATCTGGTTATGATATCTGCTCTAAGGCATTTTTATCTTGGATCTGACTGCTATTAAAGAAGTCTTCTCCATTGAAATACATTATGAATAACAGAGTCTCCTTCCAGATTTATGGCATAAGCCAATTCATAAAGAATGCTGCAGAAGAAAAAGAAAGAAGCAATATCTGTTGTAAATGGAATAAATGCAGTATTTTTATGTGCTGAGTTTCAGTATTAAAGGTTATTTGGAGCAGGAACAGTGAAGATGGAAAAAAAAAGTTCTGACCTTTTTGATTCTTTACTGTAACAGAAGAGGAGTTGATGCTTTTCCCCTCCTCCCCCACCCCCCAATATTACTTTTATTCATTTCTCTCTCTGGTCTTCAGCAGACATAGATGAATATCAGTCCTCTCTTGTGAAAAGAACCAAGACACGAGGATGAGCATTTGTTTAAAACGAATCTGTAGAATTAAACATTCTTTCATATTCCTTTTCAGGTGTTGGTATTTCAATTAAAGTTAAAAAATAAAGAAAAGACACTCAGAGAATTGACATTAGCCTTAGAGCACACTCATTGTAACAGGTTTCTTTTGTCATGAAATTACTAGCTCTCCAGCCTTTTAACCTAGCTCTTCAGTATTTTCAAAGGTATGTGTATGTGTGGAGGGGGTACATACAACAAAGTATCTTTTTTTTTTTTTTTTAATCATTATTATTATTCCAAGAACTGAGGGGGGGAAACCTACAGAGATAGGAATTTGTTCCTACAGTTTCCCAAGGCACAGCAGGAGCATTAGGTGTTTTATTTTCCCTTTGCAGATAAAACATACTGTGTTGCTGCGATGCATGCCACAGATGTGGAGCACAGAGTGCCTGAGGTAGCTGCACATGCCTCAAAAGGATGGTCAAACTGAGAAGCTCCTTGACGAGGGATAACAGACCCTGACACCAACCCTGCAGTTAAAGGTGCGGAGGGTTCTCCTTGTACAGAGGAACTGAATTTACTGCATGCTTTACTAAAGATATAGATCTCACTTGTAAAAGTGTTTGCTGCAAATTTATTCTTGATGAAAAATGAGGAGCAGAAGAATGGTAAAATACCACTTTTAAGTATACTTTCAATTCACAGATCACTACCCCAACTGTGTGTTGACTTTTCAGACTGACATCTAAATACTCAGGATTAGGGTTTGTGATTAAAAAATAGGGGTGGCAACTTCCCTGGCAATAGAAAGAAAAAGGCCAAAACTATAATGCTGTCTAAATAAAGAGGCTTTTCTCTCCAGGTGTGTAGACTACAGCTCAGGTGTCCATAGCAGCAAGCCTCAGAGAAGTGAATTAAAGACATCACCAATGGAAATGAACATTAGCAGCAGCTGAGTTGAAGAAAGATGGCTCATACAGATGTCTGCAGTGTTCTGTTTACACTGTGAAAGCAAAGACTGGGCTATGATGTCACTGTCAGCACAGAACAGTGGTAAAAAAGTGCAATTTAAGAACTGAACTGCTGTCTTAATGCCATACTCTTCTGAGAAGAAACGGACCATTATGGCAATAGAGCAAACAAGCAAACAAAATCCACCAAAAACCAAAAGAAATCACAACCACAATGCAAAGGCTGTTAAAAGCATCTGAAGTCTTTCCATTTACTTGACTGGGCTTTAGATCAACCCAATGAGAAAAGTCTCTCTCAAGAGGTTAAGTTCCTCTTAGCCTGAAAAATGTTAGTTACTTAGTGTTATACTAAGGTTATTGTAATAAAAACATAATAAAATGTTGATTGCATAGTGTGATAGTAAAAACAATGAGCCAGCTCTCACCTTGCTACCAGTGATCAGACGGATGCACTAGCCTAGATGTCCCACTGCCATGGGCTCAAGATTCAATTCCCAAACCACAAACCATTTCTTAAGCTCATTGAGGAGACTGGCTTTTCTTACTTTTCTCCCTTTGCTGCACATTTGCTATCTGTTGTGGACTTCTCTTCATGGCTATGAAAAATGGGGTGTTTGGTATAACATAGAAAATGCTCAGAATGCTCAGCAGCCCATTATGCAAAGGCTGTCAATATTGTCAATAGCCTTTTTGATCTTTGGACAGGCGTTTCAGGGCCATGTGACTTTTTTTAAACATGGTTATACGTTTTCTTTCACATAGTAAAAACAGTTACCTACAGAGTATATATCTGGACAGCATGTAAGCATAACCAACAATTATTTCTGCAAGCTGGAAGCAAAAGCCACCTTTCAAAACCTCCCTCCCTCCCTCCTTCCTTCCTGTTTTTTTTTTTTTTTTGATGTCCAAACCTTTTCCTTAGAGAATTCCTGAACTAAAAATTTACAGTTCAAACAGAAGCTCATTTAATATATAAAACGCAGGATATAAGTAATGCAAAATAATTAACCCTGAATAAAGGACTGAGCTTATCTGTGATAAATCTATTCCTGAAAAAAAAGTGATTGACTGTAATGTGGCCCCTTATCCAAATTCACAAAATCTGCTTTATTTTCTTGACAACTCTGTTATTTGAACTCTGTAATATGTTTCCTTTTCAATCACTGTCACTTACTGGGAACAGCTCTATTTCTGGCAGCCCTGTGGCAGAACATCTCGTACATGTATCACCTCAAGGCCGCTCGCCACGAAAACTCAAAACTAAGAGACTAGTCTGTTTTTGCTCCCATCCCAGCTTCTGACTCACAGATCCCAGGGGAAATCAAGCTAAGGCTGGCAAGGAAGCAGGGCATAGGGTGGGAAGGGATATAGCTGCTAGCTTCTTACACATTGCCCCACCAGCAGTACACGGAAGGGCTGAGCAGAAACCGTGGCAGAGGCTGCTGCTGCTGCTGTCAACAGCATTGACAATTCTGGGTGAAACTACCCTAAAAACAGCGTCCACTAGGGTGAACTGCAGTGGCACAGATAGGTCTGTTGGTACATGGTGGCTCTGAGTGTGATCAGTTGGTCCACCATACAGCGAGGGGCAGCAGGTTGCATCCTTGGTTGTGCTGCACTTTCCCAGTCCTCCTCTTCCAGAGCCCCCTCAGCCCACCTGCTATGGGAAGAAAGCTTGCCTTACACTGAAAGCAAACCACTGGTGGGGATTTAGATGGCTCAGCCACAAAAAAATGCTCTCCCCAGAAGGACACTCATTTCCTCACAGGAAAGTTAGCGGGCCTCTTGAGTGTCTGTGATAAGAACGATGAAATGAGTTAACTTTCCTTTCCTTCTTGGCTTGAAACTAGGTGCATCTCAATCCCATTTACTTGGTTTTGAAAACCAGATGCTGTCAAGGCAAATCCAGAATGGTATGAATTTGTGCTTTCCAAGCGCCTGAGTTCATGTACATATTTTTCATCTTGCACTATTTGTCTACTTCAGAACAGCCCTTCATGTTTCCCCAAAGCACAGATTTCATTCACTTTCTACTGAGTGCACAGTTACTGGCTCTGGGCACATTGTGACAAATGAAAAATGTTCACTTAAAAGATGCTTTCTAAATCAGACTAACTAGCAAAATGATGTAAGCTAAGGCAAACAGCAAACACCACTCACATGCTCCCTACAGCCTAGTAGAAAGCCTTACAACATGTCTGCTGACCACACTAGGAGAGTACTCAGTGTCAGACCACCATAACCCTCCTTTCTGACAAAACATCCCAGTAAATCCAGGATAACTGACTGGTTCAGCTGGTGGTGCTGAGGAATACGAGGTAAAACAGCATGCTGTCCTTTGCTGCACGGGAGAAACCCTGAAGATCCCTTTTGTCCCTCGCCAACCCTTCACAATGTGGCATCATTACCTGCCCCACTTTTCTGACAGTACCTTACCCCGTGTTACTAAATACCACTTCCTCTTCACAAGGAAAATCATTCTGGAAGAAAGGACGACAAAGACTGAGGCATGCATGCAGGATGGGCTTCACAAAACCCTCGGAGTTCTTGCAAAGCTGAAGAGAATCAAACCTCCACATTTTTCCCTTCCTTCACCAGTCATCCCAATCATGTCCACACTCCCCACAGCAATGCTGGATGCTAGACAGACCTGTCTATGCCTGAAGACATCTCTTAGTGAAATACTGCATCAGTGTTACGTGCTGCAGCTCAAGTAAAAGGCTGTACTAGCTATGAGAACTGACTTGCAGAACTAAAATATTTAGATTTATAATGTCATTGCCTTTCTGTGCCTATAAATCTCTGGAATGTGAGGAGCAGAGAACAGATATATGGGGTTATTGTAACAGGAGTAACCATCAGAAAAGAACCTGGGACTCCTCAGATATAAGCCTGCCATGGTATCTGAAAACTGATTGTCAGTTTCAGCTTGATCTCACAGCTGTACAAAGAGTGGGGGAAAAAAAGGAAGAATTGTCTTCTGCAAGAATGATTCTACAGACATTTCTATTTAGGAGTCCTGGAAGGACTTTATTTTGTTGCATGCTTAACCTCCATGAGGAAAATGTGCTGCATAATCAAAATGATATTTCAAATACCGGGAATTGTTCCCTCCTACCCCCTTTTACATTAATCTAGTACTGATTCCTTGTGTGAGATAAGACACATGTTGCTTTTTGAACTTCAAAAGCATGAGTGATTTGAATATTCCAAGAACACTAAGAGTTTTTTCTCCACACTTAAAATAGTTCAGACCAATGAACTGGTTTTGTTCAAAAAGTTTAAAAAGTGATAATTGGAGAAAATAAGGAAAACATCAGTATTAGAAGTGATTCTTACACACACTTTAAAAAGCTAAAAGCACTGGCTTAGAGGTAAAAGTCTATGAACAATAATGAAAACAAGTAACTTTAAGGGTAACAGCTACCTTTCTTCCACTTAAAAGTAAATAGGCATAGCACTCCATCCACTTGAATGCACAGAATGCAGATCTCCAACTAGAAAATCTGCATTTGTTGAAGAAAGACTCTTTCCTATGGACCAACAAAAACCAAGGGGCTGGCAGAGCTGCATCAAACCAGACCAGAGTGCGTTCTCCCTTCAGACAGCAGCCTGGCAGAATGTGCCTGGGAGAGAAAGGAACGCAGCAGTAAGAAAAGAAAAATAAAGAGCACCCGAAGTGAAAGACGTGCATTGCTTAATATACTAAAACAACAGCTGTACAACCTATT
>CM021763.1:28479024-28668305 GCA_011075105.1 Heteronetta atricapilla | reverse complement strand
GTCCCCCCCCCCCCCCCCCCCCCCGAATTTTCCCCAGTTACCCACAGTGTGAGCAGAGTCGGGAGCCAGTCTCTCACACCTCACCTCTCCTCCGTGTGAGGGTCTTGCTTACTGATCTGCCGAGAAGCAATTGTTGAATGTTGCAGTGTTTAGTTTTTCAGGAAATTAAGTCTGAAGCACACTTTCCTTTGCCTTAAAGGGAATGCGTACTCCTGACACATCAGCAGGCAGGGAGCCCAGAGGTTGCTACAGAGAATTTATTTATACTCATTTGGAATTTCCTGACAAAATCCTAGCCCGCCTGCCAGCCCAGCAGCCAGCGCAGCTCAGTGCCAGTGTTTTCCTTCACGTCATTTCAGATGGTGCTCAGTGCCTCAGGCTGCTGCTGCTCTTCTCAGGGGTTAAATGCATGAAATGGTCAGAAGGACAAATGGAACCATACCAAACTGTACACTGGGAAAAAAAGGGGGGATATTTTCCTCCAATGAAGACAGATTTAATCCCCAAGAAGGAATTAAAAGTTCAGGTGACTTCTCTCCTACCCACTGTCTCTCCCCAAACCCTTCGCCCCTTGCCCCCCTTGTTCCTCACTCCCACGTGTGCACAGGGAGCACAGAAAGGTTCATTGATATAATTTGGCCAGAACAATTACATCTGTTGTAACTAGCACTGCCTGCAAATCTGCCTGTTACATTCAATCTGTTTTTGTTTACTCCTCTCAAATGTAATTTATAACTCGAGGGATAAAAATAAAAACTTTATAAAGTTGCACAAACAATCTTCTCTTCTCTGAAACATGGTCAAAGTAGATGAGATCTTTTATGCTAGTACAAGCACTTTTGAAATAATGCACAAATATTTGACTTTTCCATAGGCAATGTTCTCATTCCGTGGAACTTGAAGTATACCTTTTGGAAAGAGAATTAGAACTCCAGATGAAAAAACAAACAAACAAAAAAAAACACCTTCTCAGCATCATAAAAAGACTCTCAAAGGCCTCAGCTCAATCTCCCTGCAACTCTGCTTACACTAACAGTTGGTGTACTATAGCCAAACAAGGACTCCAAAAGTAAACAGGCAATGCGAGAGATTAATTTAACAACTATAAAAGTCCTAAGACTCCATGGGGCTAAAGGAAATGAGGAGTTACTACACCTTCCATCCAGATTCCCAAGAACAATAAAAAAATAAATAAATGAAATAATGGCATGAATTGCTGAAATAATTTCCAAGATCACCGCCAACTGAAAGAGCTTTGCTTGATTGAGACAGAAGCGTGATCTTGCACTGAAGTGACGGGAGAGGTCCGAGTCCTCCACAGTGCCTTCAGCTAAAATGGCAAACACTTCCAACAAAGTAGATTCCTGAACACTTCTAGCCATGGAAATTTTCAGAGACACGTCTAGTGGCTTCAGTGGTATTTAATATGAAGCAAAGTAGTACTTAATACTGTCAGACATTAGCTTTTGGACGCTGCAGAATCACAGAATGGTTTGGGTTGGAAGAGACCTTAAAGACCATAGGTCCAGCCCCTCCTACCATGGGCAGGGACCCCTCCCACTGGAGCAGCTTGCTCAAAGCCCCATCCAGCCTGGCCTTAAACACCTCCAGAGATGGGGCACCTTATCCTATCCCTATACTCCCTGACAAAGAACCCCTCCTCAGCTTTCCTGCAGGCTCCCTTTGGATACTGGAAGGCCGCTGTCAGGTCTCCCTGGAGCCTTCTCTTCTGCAGGCTGCACAGCCCCAGCTCCATCAGCCTGTCTTCATAGAGAGGTGTTCCAGCCCCTTGATCATCCTCATGGCCCTCTTCTGGACTCACGCCAACAAGTCCGTGTCCTTCTTGTACTGGGGGCGCCACAGCTGAACGCAGTGCCCCAGGTGTGGTCTTGTGAGAACTGGGCCCTCCTTTCTAGCTGATTTTACGTTCATTTCTTTGAATTGTAGGGCATTCATGCATGTAGTATGACATAAGAGCTCCAAAGGACAGTCAGTCCAAAGAGGGGCTCTAGATTTGGCCATCTTGTTACACCTACGAATCAAAGAGGTGCTGAATTTTATGTGAATCTGGATTATTTTGGTCACTGCTCTAACTACCCCACCCACAGATAAAGCAGATCTGCATAAACAACTCATTGGGAACATTTTCCAGCCATGCTTTGAAGTTTTTTGTACAGGACCTAAAAATTCTAGGGTAGCTGAAACTCAACCTGTGCTTTCTGTTGAGAGAAACAAAAGCCCCTCACAGCAAGTAACCGCAGTGCACAGCAGACATCAGCGTTACTGGTGGCCTCCTTAGTTTGAGCATCAGGTTCCTTACAACGGTACGGAAAGAACAGGAAAATAGATATCTAGTTTTCTGCTGGGAAAAAATGTGACATCCAAGATAAAACTATGAGAATAGAACGTATAGCCAATTTTTTTTTTCTTAGGGTTTTGCTGAAACAGAAGAAAAAAGAAAAACATTTCATGATTTCATTTTTCTTATTTTTTTTTTTTTAAAAAAGAACACAGGAAAAAAAAAGAGAAAAAGAAAAAAAAAAAAAAAAGAGATACCCTGTTTAGGAAGAACAAACTTTAGCAGCTGCCTCTGCATGCACCATCTGTTTATTGTTACTGTGGTTTCGAGGGCTTGAAATCTGAAGGAGCCCTGCATCAAGTCATGCACCATCAGAGGACTCTCCTTGAAGCTCAGGCTGAGAAAGACCTGCCATAAATGCAAGCAAGAACCCAGAATGTGTATGAGCATTTTGTCCCTAGTGCAGCAAGTCAAATATGGAGGTACATGTCTGGGTTGGCCCCAATAAGCCTGAGGGCAAAAGAGCACACGCGTATTTATTCTCTTGGCCTTTGAGACCAATATGGTGCCAAATAAACTCATTCAGTTACTGTTTACAGTAGAAACAAAACTGAGGTCAGAACACAGCTCCCCAGTGACCAAAAAACCTGACGTGGTCTGCTGCAGAACAAATGCAAGATTTGGTGTACAGGCAGCCATCCAGCTGGTAAATTCTTATCTAAAAAGCAGGTTATTTCACACCCTGTTTGAAAACAAAAGGCAGAGAAGGCATAATGGATCTGGGAAAGACAAAGGACGTGGAAGAAACAGAGTCCTTGAAACACTTGCCTCCAAGAGGCCACTTCCTCAGCATTGAAGTAGCACTGCATGGAAGGAATGAAGTAACCTGCCCCAACACAATGGCCGGGTCTAAGGGCAGGGACGGTGCCCAGAGCTTAGCTGGGCCGCATACTGCCAGGTTTACATTCATACCCCAAAACCACAGCTTTTGCATTTTGAGGAGGGCTATATATTTTTGTTTGTTTGTTTCTATTTGTTTAATTGTTGGTAGTGGTTTTTTGTTTGTTTGTTTTTGGTTGGTTGATTAGTTTTGGCAGACTTTCTCAGCTGGTTTCCATTTAACAGTTCAAAGCTAACTGGCTATGGCCAGAGGTCAGACCCAAGACCCATCTGTCCTACCCACTCTCTCCTCCCTAGCAGATGCCACTGGAAGGGCATAAAAATAAAGCAAACGCACAGCAACATTTCTTGACTCAGTTTACAGAAACCCACAACTTGGAGACTTCCTAAATTGGGGTCTAAAAGGAAACCCGCTTCTAAGACGGGTCAGTGTCAAATGTGTTTTTGCAGGGTGGCTGGAGGTATTCAGTAACTGGATTCAAAATGCCAGACTGCAGATGATGTACTACAAGGAGATCTACTGGTCAAGTGCATGGAGATAAAGCTGTGGATGATTAATCTGAGCCAGCGACTACTCACTGCTCAAAACCTCCATGAAAAGCTTTACAAGCTGCAAAGTTCCCTCAGTAGTTTCCATCTAACCAGAGAGAGGATGCAACTGAAACATTTACTTCACATAATCATTAAATGTCCACCTCGTTTAACATAACTAGGAAAGAATTTCAGCTACTTGATTTTTCACAGGTCACTATGCAAGTCCAGTGACCTCTACTCATGTCCTAATATGACTGATTGGAAAAGCTTATGGGAAACATTTTTTTTAATTTTTAATTTTTAGATAGATAAGTGGTTACACATACTTTATTGTTATTTAGGTTAGAACTGAGTGAACTAGCAACTCAGCTTGCAAATCGCAGCAGGGCTGTACACATCAGTTTTGTTTTCCCGTTTTGCAGAGATGAAAGTGAACGACACATTGAACATGAACACAAGAGAAAATAAAAATTCATGGATATAAAAGCAATAAATGCATCCTCAAATCCTGAAAAATGTGTAGGGCCTCTCATGCTGCAAAGATGCAAAGTGAACCTCTGCCTGCTGGGAACTCAAATGCAGCTGTCAGTCTAGCTATTGTCTCCAGGTGCACTGTGAAAACAGCAGACTGAGTCATTCGGGGTCAGGTGTCCAATTCTGCCAGCATGGAAGTGTCCCGGTCCTACAGTGTCACCGCCAGCTTCCTTGGCTGAGCAGAGGCAGGAGTGGGGGAAGGAATTCACAGTTTTGTCAGAGAGACAACACAGGCAGGTTTGGGGGATCTCTCTGCTTTCTTCTTGGATCAATGCTCCACAATAAAACACCATGGGTTTACAGTAAAAATTGTTAATCCAGAAATACTGCACTTCTACCCACCGTAACATACTGATTAAACGAAAGGCTGGGACAGGGAAAAGCCATGCAAAATGTGGGAGAAAAAGCATGTGCCACAATATAAATAATGAGGACCCATGGGCAAGACTGTTATTAACATACCATATAAGCTGATGAACAGTGAGTGGTCTCCACTGCTCCTGGTGTCCTGCTCTACACAGATACAGCCTGAGGCAGTCTGGCTGAGCCATGCATATGCCCCTTGAGTCTTGGTATCTCTAAAACTTTGCAAAGGGAGTGTAATTTTTCCAGAACTGTTGACTGTATTTTCCACAGCCCTCAAGACAGGCTGAGAGTGAAGGCTCTGATCTTTAAAGGCAGTCCATACCTGCAGGGGGGTGGTAGTCAGGGAGCGAAAAGGAAAGGACGAGCATCCTAGATGGCAGACACGCTTGTCTGAGAGCAAAGGAAGTGAAAAGGACTGTAACTAATGATGCAAGAGAGAATGGTGAAAGTCTAAAGGGCGATGCAGTGGATGCACAGCCTCATGAGCACAATCAAGTACTGGTAAGCTTAAAAGCTATGTAACAGCCATCTGTCTCCTTGAAACAAAACAGAAGACAGGAGCAGAAAAGAGTGATTCTGATTTACACTTTAAACAGAAAAACATACCCATCTAAAGTTAAGAATCACAATTTCTTCTTCTGGAAGAATGGAAAGGAAAGGGAGAAAAGGCTTAGCCAGGGACTTCTTGAAGTAAAAAAAAAAAAAAAAATCATAGAAATACTCATAGCCCCTTAAAACATGACTTCTCTGATCTAGCCTTTGAGCTTTTATCACATGCAAATGTCAGTCTACTTTTCTAACCACAACCATGCATGTTATTATTGTACTTGCACTTTTTTTTTTTAAGCTGCACATTTTAGTTTTGTCAAGTAGCACACAAGAGACCTTAAAATTTGGCCTGTTTGCTAGGATTAGACCTGAAATTCCAGTAACAGCAGCAAAGTTGCACAAGCGCACTTTGCTTTTATTATTAAATCTGCAACCCACAGAGTGGTGCTCCAGGCAGAGGGGTTGGTTTTGTGTAGAGATGGCAGGAAAGGGGCTAGGAGTATATCAACAAACATGCCCCTCAGCAAAAAATGACTGCTCTAGACCAGCAATGTCTGGTTTACATAGGGAGAACAATCTGTTCCCAGTTATCAGTTAATTTGATCCTCACCCTAATCTGACCAAACCTTCAAACCAAGCTATTAGAAACTGTATCCACACCCTCCCTCTCCCTTGCCATTCCGCTCCCACTTTCAAACAAGTACTGAAGGGCAATACGGGAACATCAGACAGGACCCATATGTTGAAGGAAAGCAAAAATATTGTCATGTAGAAAAAATATCTAGGAATGCATAAATGAAAAACCAGAAGACTTAATTACATAAAACATGTATTACATTATGGGATAACTAGGGAGGAGAAGTCAAGCAAGAAAAGGGAAGGGCTGTGAGGGGGGCAAGGGTCACATTACAGCTTCTACAAGGAAGTAGGGATGGAGGTGAGTGGAGAAGGATGGACTGAGAGGGTGAAGGAGGAGAACGGGATCTCTCACAGCAACCTCTCTGCACATCTGAGCACTTGGTTTTGTTGTCAATGTCTGTGTGAAGAGTCAGGTGAAGAAAAAACCTCACGAGACTAACACAGCTGAGCATATGCCATGACAAATTTTTAAAAAATATAGAGATATGGAAGAGGGAGAGCCCTCTTTGTACATAGTGGATCTGCAAAACCTCATGCGCTGCAAGGTACCTCTGACAGTGGAAGTCAACCTTTGGATTCAATCAATCTGGTAAGTGCAATTTCTGGATGAAATCGGAGGGAATTGAAGGAAGAAAGGGGAGGAGGGTCACAGGCACTCTTCATTGTGGCAGCTCAGAGCTGGTCACCCGGGGACGCGCTGGCAGGAATCTGCACACTGCCACCAAGGGGAGTCGTGTTTCCAGAGGAAGGAAATGGAGATAGAGCAGGATGCCAACGTGGGCAGCCTGAGCACTCCCTCAGCCCCTAGGCCTGCTGTGAAAACATGATACAGGAAGGGCTGCCTTTCTGTCATCTCCAACCCAAAGCCTTACAAATATCACAAAAAGTGAGAAGAGTGAGGTGGCCACTGCAAGAAGTTCCCCAAGGACTTCTCCTCCAGCAGCAACTCTTCTCCAAGGAACATGTCTAAACACAGGCATTCACCAACGGAAGACAACCAGCTGTAATCAAGCTATTCCCATCCAAGCCATTTCCCTGGAGGACTGTATGTTTTAAAGGCTACAAAATCCCCTCCCTTCCCCAGGGACACCAGGTACTCTTAAGTTTCATACACATTGTTCCCAAAGTGCTTTCTGCAGGAGAATCTGGGATGGAAGTGGGAAATACCGCAGAACCATTTAGAGGCCAAGATGTATTCTTGTAGGTAAAATGGCCATAGGGTGATTTGCTGAATTGTGCACTTTTATGTACCTTGAGAATTGAGGGGAGGGAAGGATGAGGATGGAGAGAGAACATTTTTCAAGGCTATAAAGTTTATTCTTGTGCTTTTTTCCTCTGACACAAGCCTGCTCCAGTACTGATGCTTGGCCCTCACCCAAGCCCCATGGGCTGCTTCTCTGCATGCCCGCCTCCCACCATTCAGCCACTATATCAGTGCAAAGCGATGACCTTCAAGACAAGACCTAAAGGCTTCTATTGCTGAATGGCTGGAGCTGGAAGGGACCTTTGGAAGTCACCTAGTCTAACCCCCCTGCTCAAGCAGGGTCACCTAGAGCAGGTGGCAACTGTTAATCTTCACCAACTCAGTGAAATTACAGGGTACTACATACAGCAAGGCAGACCTGTTTAGACCCTAGAGCACTGGCTTTAAAATGAAAGATCAGCACCCCTTTTTGCCTCTAGGGGTGGAGAGAGCACACATTTCCACAGGCAGCTGAAGCAGGCCACATGAGAAGGTCCAGGTACGGCCAATGCAAGTACATCTCAGCAGCTCAGGCAATAGGAAAGTGTGCATTGCTTCATGAGCAAGCCTGCATCAGAGATGAATGAAAATAGTCTTCTACCTAGGTGAGATGCCAGAAGCTTTTAGGAAGCTGCAGCAGATAAACCAGAACAAGAGAGACATTACTACAAGAACTGCAGTTATCTCTGCACATAAGACATACTTATTAAATCCTTTTTGTTTCTCATCATGCTTCGTCCTGCAAGGCATCACCATCTTCACTTGGCCTTGTGTCTTGGGTCATCTGCTTGCCACCACATCCAATTGCCATTTCTAAGAACTGGACTAAACCAGAGGGTACCTTAGCAAGGCAGCTACACACTCAGCTCCTAACCACTCTGTTTTATTCTACCCTTTCAAACTTCTTCTTGCCCTTGTTCCTTCCGTAAAACTCCAAGATCAGGCCTGAATGACAGTTCTTCAGGCAAGAAGTCTCATGGAAAAGAAGGTAGATGATACCTGCTCCTCCGGGGTCTGATAAAAGCCTCTAGGTTGGGCAAATGCAAGTCAGTGTTATTTTCAACTGTTCTGTTGTGGCAGCACTGCAACCTCGGATTACAGGTATCAACTAGCAGCTGCAGAAGAAACTATTATTAATTCAAGTAGAAAGTTGGCACTGGGTGTGAGATCGTGTGCTGCATCTCCAGCCATCTGTCCTTAAGGCAGATCTGGCATCGGTGAGCATACTGCAGCATACCGATGGAAATTTTGATACGCTTTATGATAAAGCTGATGTGAAATCACTGGAGGCTCACTCACCCTTCACCCCAGAGATTTCAAGGTCCCACCCTCGCTTGTTTTTAAATACTGGGCACCACCAGGGTGACTCACTAGGCGAGGCAGGAGCAGTGCAGCAGCGACAGCCCTACATGCCATCTGCCCGTGCAGAAAGCACAAGGCTACGTGGCAATCCA
This sequence comes from Heteronetta atricapilla, assembly GCA_011075105.1. Classification (NCBI taxonomy): domain Eukaryota; kingdom Metazoa; phylum Chordata; class Aves; order Anseriformes; family Anatidae; genus Heteronetta; species Heteronetta atricapilla. The sequence goes on along the minus strand of CM021763.1, from coordinate 28,659,787 downwards.
GCAGGCTCTCTCAATGGCATACGTCCCACCGGCTAACAAAGGACACCTTCCACATGCACGTGTCCCTGTTAGCTCTGATGGAGAACAGATGTAGCTCTGGAGCAGGGAGCATGGTAGGGCAGCAAGCTCCGAGTTAAGCAGACTCTCATCACAGTCCTGACCCAACCAAATTACCAACTAAAAGCTGTGTCAGGCTGACTTAGCAATCAACACTTCCAGTTGCTACTTCTGTAGCTCACTGCTGTAAATTTCCATTTATTGACTGAGGGTTGATGAAAACCAGTGGATATTCAGCTAAAATTAGTAGCACAGGTAAAGTTCTGGTGCGTGGCACTATCTTCTTTAGGGTACACTTCAGCTCATGAGGCTGGGAACATGCAAAAACTACATGCACGTAGCCAAAGATTATTTGCATCAAGAAAATCAAATTATAGAAGAGACTCCAATTCAAACAGATCTATAACTACAAATGTGTCCAGAAAGGCTAGGTAAGAATTCTTACAAATTAATGCAGAGGATGAGTATCATAACAGCATTTACTCTCAGCAAATATATGTTCTGCAGAGTAACTGTCCATATGTAAAATAATCAGAGGGATAATGGGCTGCAGCGGCGAGACTAACACTGTCAAATGGTTTACGTCCACCACCAAATCCCCTGCAGCCTCACAGTCCTGGCTGCTCTCTGTATTGGCCGTGGCCACCAGAGCCTGCTAGAGGTCACATCTTGTCCGGGAGGCTGGACTCCATCTCTGGAGCTCCTGTCCACAGGCACTTGGTGCCCACATACTGGCTGCTGCAGAGAAGGAGACAGCAGCAATTCCTTGCTTTATGGGTGCAAAGAGAACAATATGACAGTGATGGTGAGCTGCTATGATGCCACAGCTTTGGGAACTGTGTACCATTCGGGACGAGGTAAAGAATATAGGCAAGTTAAACATACAGTTCAAATGAATCTGTGACTTGTGAGCAAAAGTATGTTCAAAGTGGGGTAGGAAGGCATGAAAACAAACCCAAATCCTGAAAAAGAGTGAGGAGGAGGGCAGAGAGGAAAGGGAGAAAAGAGAAAGGATGAGGAAGATCTCAGATGTTACATTCAGGAAACAGTATGTATCTGCTTTACAGCAAAGAAAAGGGTTTGTGCAACAGCCTTGTTATACTGACCCCTGCAGCCCATCCTACCAAAGAAAACTGGAAAAGCTTTTCTTCCATTTTTTTTTTTAATGTTCTTGTTAGAGAAATGACTGACAATTCTGCAAGCTCGGGATACAGAGCATGAGGTGCTTAGGGAAGTCAAATAAAACAGATGTTTTCATTACGGTTAGAAACAAATAAGGTTTTTAATCTTTATCTTTGTAAATCAGTTTCCTATGTTTGTTTTGCCACTTCCTTGTTTTCTACAGCAGAGTAAATGGAATTGCACTGGAATTTCACACCATTCAGTGCCTTTCAGAAATTTTTTTGAAAACAAAGTTTCAGCAAATCAAGTATTAGTGAAAAAAATTACAATCCAGCCAGTATTATTTGCAAACTGCCAGGTAAGTTTCAGACAGGTGGTTCACCATGCTTTTCATAGCTGTCAGGGGGAGCTTTCTCCAGATACCACTTACAAAAACATTTGCACAGCCTCATTAGATAGATGATTTATGCATCAGTCCTAGCAAGCACAGAAGCTAACAATTACGGGAAGTTTCACCCAGCGGTTAATGAAGACAATAATGTTATTTTGAAAAATAATCTTTTTAAAAATTTATTATATTTTTGTCCTGTGCAAAGAGAAATTAATTAATGCTATGTACCAAAACAAGGCCAGCCTCCCAGTACCTCCTCACAGACATGGGCTATTTCCCAGCTCCTGCTGCAGCTCCCTGTATTTGTGCTTGACAGGCTCTGGACTTCTACTGCAGTGCTTAAACCTGAGTTTATCAGACTGAGACACTGGGGCAGACTCAAAGCAGCAAACAATTGTGACTACCCAGCACATAATCGATAAAATGAAGCAACTTTTTTTCTGTAAGTGCCAATCTATCACCTGTGTTAGACAGACTTAAGCTACTTTCCAAGGAGACAGAAAAAAAATGAGCGAGCCTACTCCCAACATCAGAACTAAATCTCTAAAACATTTTCCAAAATGCAGACACAAAACAAACATGCTTGCACCTGAAAGAAATACAGTTCACCACAAGATGTCTGTGCAGTGAAATCAGGAACAGTGATAAAACTAAGCTTGTAATTCAGCAGAAAACAAAACTATTGACAAACACCAATGAAATCTAAATCACAGCCTATGTTATTATTAGCCACATTTAAAGTACGTCTTCACTGAAATATGCAAGAGGCAGTGAAAATTATGATCACCGCTTTCATGACAAAGTCATTACTTGCTTTGTAGCTTATCTCACATGCATACTCACTGAAAATATTTACAGCAAACGTACTTCCAAGAAACATCCTTTAAGAAGTCCTCTATACAAATGCAAAATAGCTTGATCCCTTCCTGCAAACAATTTCCAAATTCAAGCATTCCTCCTTAGATTTTATCTGCAGCAGCAGTAGTCCATTTAGGCTTGTATAATGAAAAAAAATACTTACTGAAATGTCAGAGAGGCATAATCATTTAACAGTGCAGGTACTTACATTCTCGAGTTAACCAAAGCAAACCACTGCTCCTTAGTCACCTCATACTCGAATGCAGCTGAACATGTGGTCAAACTTGCCAAAATATTCAAGTAACATACGCAGCTTAGTAGTCCGTAACAAGTCTTTCTAGTTCTTTTTCCTGTTGCTGATTGATTCAGCCGGTGCAGAAAACACCACCCCAGAAGTTTGTCTTTCCACTCTTAGAGCTCCATGCAATTAAGCAGCTTGCTTCAGTACCTCCAACGCCCAAATCATCTACTGCTCATGCAAAGGCATTCTCTCCCAGACAGCTCAGCAGGATAACAAATCACATGTACTTGCAGCCCAATAGTTTGTCCATTATGAAATGCTAAGGATTTGGAGACGCAGGCGTACATAGCTGCACACATAGCTGCATGTTAGAACGCTGGCCTGAAGGGTTTGTAAAGCCAACAAGTCCTGACAGCCTCTGCAAAATGTTGTCCAATTTCGTTTTGAATTAAATACTTGCAATTCATTATAGCGTCTTTCTGCGATTAAGGGAACAAACAGCTTCTATCCTGCAAGAAGTCTTGTTTGCATAACAATCCTGAAACTAAAAACTTCATCTTGCATTAACACATCCCCTGTACAAACATTTAGCTTTTTGATACTTAAATATCGTCTATAAACATTTCCAATAGACAGTTCTACTGCAGGGGGGAAAAATCAGTAAACCAATCAGTAACACTTCATGCACAATTTTTCCTTCCTTCTAAGCAGAGGAAATTGTTCCGCATGACTTCAGTTAAAAGCATACTACTAAAAAAAAAGGCAAATTATATTGGGGGTAAGAAATAAACAGCTACAGGTAAGTCACACAACAGACATTTTGAAGTCTCCCTTCTCAAAAAGATTACAAAAGAATAGAAGGTTTTTTGTTTGTTTGTTTGTTTTTTAAAGAGAATGTTACTTCTAATTATATAAAAATATGGAATGGTAAGGGAAGAGGGAGAAAACATCAATTTTCAGGACTTAGTAGCATTGGTAAATTCAGTCTTGAATCATCAATAGATAATGGTAACTTCAATGTTTTCCTGTAACTCCCACCAGTCTTTAAAAAAAGATTCCTTGTTTTGCATAAATTGCAGATAAGGAGACTCCATATTTCTATTTTCCCACACCCAAAATACTTTAACCTCTTGCACTAATTATAAAAATTCTATAGTGAGCATATCCAGAAATTTAGGATTCGTTTCCACGACAAAACATACTCGCTAATGAGGCCGGTGCTAAAATCTTCCAGATAAGCCAATTCTTAACATGTACATGTCGTGATCCAGTGAATATCACTTGAACATGAACCTTAGCAATAAAAAAGCTGAAGTTTTTGTATATATGCATAACAAAAGAGGTAGTTAACATTCTTCTTCAGGATGTTTTGATTGATCCCAGCCACCCCAGCCTGCATTGATAAATCCATTTCCCACCATACCTACATGAAGAGGTCTCAAAAGAGCACCCACAGGCTCCTGCCATGCACTTGAAATTTTCCATATAATCCCTCTGTAGAAGCCTGGGCTTTAGTGGGCTAAAGCTATGTTTGTGTAGTGATCAGGAGAGCAGGAAAATATTGACACAACTGCAAGAGGAACACCACTGCCACACTTTTATCAGTCATTCTGTAATCTCTGCCCTTTCCTGACCTACCAGGCCTTCTCAGCAACCTTTGAACACCCCAAGCAATCTGCTCCAGAGAATATCACCCAAACAAAATAGACATCTCAGAAGCCTCTTGAAATGATGAAAAACTCCTCTTGACATTGCTTGCTTAGATCCAATAGAGTAAATTAAAGTTAGCCAAACTCATATGGGTGATCAGGATGGGCTGCATATTCAATGCAAAAGAACTGCTTAATCTCACAAAGCAGCTACAGGGGCAAGATAACAACCACAGAACCTCCTGCAGTAAACCCCCAGGCCTCTCCGAGCCTGGTTTAAGCCTGTGTAGGTCCATGCAAGTGGACGGTGCTTCATGATGACAGAGTGAGATGCCATCCCTTACACCTTCGCAAACAAACTTCCACGTTTTAAACGTTTAAAAGATTATTGGGTGGATGGGGACATGGGGTAGGATGGACAGATTCTGATCAACCAGGAAATTAGTTTTCAGTATTTAGTTTTGACTGCTGCTGCTTCCACAATGTAAGGAAAAGGCAAGCCAGAAAATACAATGATCCGAAGTGGGAAAAGCATTCCCAATTAGTTACCTGTAGCACTGCCGTTAGTATTTGCTGGGTAGGCCATGTCTGCTCACTGACACATCCAGAGCAAGGTTGTTAGCTGTCATGCAAATGTCATGCATCAAGTCCAACCAGACATGCAACCTGAAACAAATGAGAAAAAGGCAGTTAAAAACGTGCAGTTTTAAAAGTTAAGTGCGTTAAGCAGTAGACATTTTTGAGTGTTATATTCTCACCTTTGGTACAAATTTCACCACAGCAGTCACTCAAATTGTATTTCTCTTTATTAGCCCCAGCTATCACACAACCCAAGCTACCATTTCTCTGACAACTCACAAGGTGGACCAGCTCAATCTACAATTGCCTTTTTTTTTTCTTTTCCTACCCTCAGCTTTTCAGCTGTTCTTCTCTAGCTTCCTTTGTACAATGACGGATTCCTCCAATCTGCTGGCACACATGAAGTTTCAGACAATCCTGTGGCTTATAGAAATGGGGTTAGAGGATGCTAAGTGAAGGGCACCTACAGAAGAGCTTCTACCTCCTCTGTACCAATGCAGCTGGATCAGTGGTGGACTGGTCATCCTTTCTGAGCTCTGATGTCCCCAGAACAGAGGTGAGGGCAGAAGATACACCAAAGAGACATCCAAGGCAAGCCTGAGCATCCCTGTACCATGATAAAGCAGTTGGCTGATGGCTACCATGTGGAACCAGCAAGCTGGCATGGGGGGGACTAGAGCTGGCATGGACGCCAAGCCTGGAAGATGCACAGCTACCAGCAAGATCTGTCCCCTGCAGGTCCCAGTGGCGACACCCCCAGTATTTGCATGCTTTGTTTTCAGTACCCATGCAACAGACTCAGCAGGGCCCGTGAGCTCCATCCCCAGGGAGCTGCACGGAGAAGCAGAGACTGCCTGAAGCTCAGGCTGCAGGTGCAAGGAGAGGACACTGCTGCCCTGGGTGGGTGCAGAACAGAGACCAAACAAGAGGTAGAAGCAAAACTGGCAGCAGTTTTGCAGCTACCTGGCTGCCAGTTAGCTCTTAGCCTTGCTGGGTCCATAGCAGGGGTCCCGCTATTCCTCTCCTGCCCACTGCAAAGCAGCCTGCTTGCAGCCCTCATCCTCAGAGCAACAGAATTTAACTCAGCCTGTACTGCTGAGAAGCTTCCTCCTGGCTCCGGTTCAAGCTTTCTACAATCCAAACAGCATTTAGCTTTTTTGACTCAAAGGTGGAGCTTAGGTGTATCAAGAACACCCTGCTTCCACGACCCCAGTCTGACTTACTCTGACAGGTCCTTGACAAGCCAGTCACATTTTTCCAATTATATTTGATTTGGCTCTGACAGTACGTGCATGAAAGTATTTAAGAGCTAAGCAGATTAGCCAAGGAATAGAAAATCCAGAAAAGAATCAGAGCAAACAATGTGCATGCTGAGTCAAAGATACACCAGCTGACAGAGAAGCCAGTTGCCTCTCACAAGTGATGGCACTCCATCACAAGGGATGACACAGCTTAGCTCTCCCCTTCTGGGAACACAAGTACAAATCACTACATTTCTAATACAATCTAGACATTAATTTTCCAAGAATGCAGAAAGACCTCCATTGCAACTCCTTCTCCCCAAACTCTGACATATTTTTCTTTTTTTTTTTTTTTTTTTTTTTAATTTACAATCTCTTACTGAAAGAATGGCAGGGACACAGAGGTGTTGAAAAGATGGTACCAGCAAAAGGCTACAAACAGAATAAAATAAAACATAAAAGCAGGCATCCAGCACAGCCAAAGCGGCCCATCACAAGATCCCAGGCATAACATTAACACTACATTTCTGGAACAATGAAGTATGGTCAAAAAGAATAGTAAAGCAACTATCTGGCTGTGTTTGCAGCCAGGATCAAAGTCTGAAATCTGCTTTTAGCAAAATATTAACTACTTCCTTCCAAAGCATTAAATTCTAAAGCATTGTTCCTGCTTCTGCCACTGCAATCAGGAGATAAGGTGATGCTTTATGTTCACAATAGGCAAATTCACTGAGTCTCGGTGAATGACTAATGAAAAAATGCCATCGATTTCTTTCCCTGGTAAGCTTCTCCGGACAACCACTGTCTCAGGACAGACTGCACTTAGAGGGACAACAGACACTATAAGCAGTGCACTGAAGGGAAGACAGGGCTGAATTAATTCACCTACTTCTAATTTGTTTAATGTCACTGGGACAGCAACAGGAGTGCTTCCCTGCATTCATGATGTATTTTTACTGTATGTGGCTCCAACACAAGGCTCACACTACTGCAAAGCAAACCAAAGAGGCAGGGTAAGATGCCCATGAGCACGGGTGTAGCCCTTGCTTTATCAGGCAACTTAATGTCCTGTCCATCCACGACTTCCTATACAACTGCAAGCAACAAAAGCTCAAGAGACGCTGCTGAGAAAACCTGACAAGGGGTTTGCATCCATCTGGCCATAGCCCTCCAGGGTCCTGCCTCAGCACTTCTGCTGGGCTGATGTTGGCTATCTCCCTGGACTTAGCACATGTCACAGCTGCACAGCTCCCGATGCTCATGCAAAGGGAGGCTCATGCTCCTGACCAGCTAGAAGGTGAGGAAATTTGGTACAAATGTTGGTTAGGTAGGCATCAGTTTAACATCGTCTCCACTGTGCAAGGAGTAATGGCTTAAGACTAAAAGAGGACAGATTTAGGTTAAAAGGAAGGTTAGGAAGATTAAGTTAGGAAGAAAATCTTTATGCTGAGGGTGGTGAGGCACTGGCATAGGTTGCCCAGAGCAGCTGTGGATGCCCCATCCCTGGAGGTGTTCAAGGCCAGGCAGGATGGGGCTTTGAGCAACCTGGTCTGGTGGGAGGTGTCCCTGCCCATGGCAAGGTGTTGGAACTGGATGAGCTTTAGGGTCCCTTCCAACCCAAAACATTCTGTGATTCTATTAAGTCACCCCCTTAACCCACACCTATGTCCTAGCCTTCATAGGCCAGGAGGCCAAGATGCCTTCCTTCCCACCAGCAATCTTGGCTCAGTTGGGTTGCCTTACACTCCTCATAACTTCTTCAGAAAACATCATTTGGTACTACATGAAAGGATTTTTTGTTTGGTCATTGTTTTGTGTTTTTATTTTTTAAATGTGCAGCTTCAGAGCTCTCTACTTGCTTCAAAAATACTAGTCACCATCACAGGCATGCATGAGGAGAGCCTTCTAATAGCAAGAAGCAAATGCAGTTGAGGTAAGAGTTGTCATAAAATTAATAAGACACCGCTGAAAGCCAAAACAGGGCCTCGGGTCTACATTTTGTTGTGGCTTAAAGAGATGTAATTGACCTAGAACAAACTCCCTTCTGGGTACACTTCTATTGGTTTCAATGTTGTGCAGACTGAAGTGCAACTGTTAAGATACGCACTTTTCTTTAGTTAAGGCAGTGCTGCTTCTCAGCTTAAATGAGGACTGATAAAATAATTTAGGAAGCAAATTCAGCCCAACATATACTGAAAATGGGAAAATAAGAGAAAAATATAGGTTCTAATAATTTACTACCTAACATAACTGGAAGAATTTCTTGTTGTTTTTGTTTTCTTGTGTATTTTCTTGTGGGGTTGCTTTTTTTTTTTTTTTTGATGAAATGCAACTGCAGTTTACAATCTGCTTATTAAACAGCTGCCAAAGTATGGAAAAAATCCAGCCTCGCTCAGCAGACTCACAGAGGAAGAGAATTCATACCATTTTGAGCTGTAACGTACAGAACTGATTTTCTGAAACTTTGCTGGCAAGTACTTTGGCCAATTTTAGAAAGGTACTGCATGTGATTCCCCAGCAATGCACACCACAAGAGCTGCACTTTGACAGAGGCCTCTTGTGTGGGCAAGGCACAGGAAAACACTGGAGGTCAGCTAAAACAGAGGAAGAAAACAGATGGCTGTACCAAAGCATATTCTCCAGTGCAGACACCTCACCAAAAAAAATAGTAGAAGAGCTTATATATTCCCTTCCAAACTCTTCGACTTTTTGCTCATGTGTTTTTACATGCTCTCCCTATGCCTGCCTGTGAATTCTGTGATTTACAGACCCTAGGGCAAATGCAAAACAAGCACAGACTAGCTATATGAAGAGTTATTGCTCAATGAGGCAGTTGTTTCAAGTGTTTTGAATTAGATATTCAAACTCTCTTCTGCCCTGAGGTTCCACAGCAGAAACCTCACACACACATGATCCTCAGTTTCTACAAACTATCACGACACCCCAGCTTTTACAGGTTTTTCCAGAATGGCGATTCTTTAGGCAAATCATCAAGTCTATGTCCTAATCACAAGGGACAGGAACCTTGTTCCTCCTTTGTGTTACATCTCATTGGGTCACCTACAGCTATGCTGGTATTCCTGAGCCAGAAATACCTGAGTATACATCAGTCCTGGCATCTTCACAGCAGAGCTGCAGACACAGAATCACAGACCTGGAAGAAAATCCAGGCTCCCACGATGTTAGCAAGAATGCTTTCAGACAGAAAAACACTGAGGTTAAATCTAAGAGCAGAATTGGCAGGGTGGCAACACTTAGTAGAAAAGAAAGATAACTCGGCTCTTAACTCAGAAAAGCAACCATGAAATTCCTTCTGTCCAGGTGCCACAGTCACTTATAGGAAATGGTGATGCAAAAGCACTTGCCTGGGGGATTCAGGGAGATAGGCCTTGGCTTCCCAAGCAGCACAGCTTGAGGGTAAGTAGACATGCGTACAACTTTTCTTTTTTTCTCGTGGCAGGCATGAACTGCTAAGGCTACATGGTCACATCAACCACTGAACACAAGCTCCAGATCTAAAGATATCTTGAACCACTCATGGGTGAGTATGGCTATGACACTAAGATGCTACTGTTTAAGATTTGGACTAAAAGCTGTGTGGCAGAGAGCTGCAGGGTTCAAAAGTACTGGCTCCCAGGTGCTCAGATGGACTCACTCAGATGCTAGAGGATAGGCCCAGGAGAGAAAACATCTCTGTAATCCTGCCCAGCAAGCACAAAGAAGATTCAGTAGGCCTGGGATGGAGAGATTTGACAGAGCAAGTCGACCCACAAGATGCAACACTTCAGAACTGGTAGTGCTCCATTTTTGCTATAGATCAGTGCAACAAAACTGCTGCCTGACACTTCCCTCTCACATGTGGGTCATCCTGGCAGTAAAACTCGCCTAGTTTCATTCTACAAGACACAGATAACATTTGCAAACAAGAGCCAAGATACATGCAAAATCCATCTAAACACATGGATGGTTAATATTTCTAGCTGCAACAGGAAAATGGTACTAGAAATGCCCCCTCCTGCTCAGCCAGAGGCACAAGCACTTTCCAAGTTGTGAGGCTCTACAGGAAATAGGAACATCTGCAACTTAATTCACACTCTCAAACAAACACGCCAGGTGCAATTTAAATGAAGCAAAGGCTGGAGCCAGGAGCAGCAAAAGAGAAAGTATGTGGGGAGTTGGTCTGTGGTTGGTATCTACCCTGGGAGAATGACTGCGTAGATCACTGATAGCCTCTTTTCAATCCTACCCCTACTGTGTTTGGGTTCTTTTTATCCATATGTTTATCAGTACAGGTGGCAAATAAATAGAGAAACAAGGCTTGTAAGGAAGAAGAAATCATTTACGTTGTTGTTGTTGTTCTTTATAATTAGACAAAGCTAAAAACCAGGTAAGAATGCAAGTGCATGGGCCTTTTTTTTTTTTTTTTTTAGGTCAGACACAGAGCAGTCTATTTTGAGGTAAGTGTAGAGTGGGAACAATTTTACGTTTCACTTAATTATGTAACAATTAACCCATTCACATGCTTTCCAGAGATAATGTCTTTTTAATGTTGCTATCCACATCACAAGCAAAACTATGCAACTTCAGTTCCTGCTTAAATTTCACTAACTTAGCAAAATAAATCACTAACACGGGCTGTTTTGCCTAGGCCACCCTAAAATGCAAAGGTATAAATTCCCCAACTTCCGTGTTTCCTGCAGACTCTCTCAGGCAGCAATCTGTTGTGATTAAGTCTACTCCATCAACAGTGGTTTTTGTTAGTTACTATGTACAGTATAATAGGCAGTTGATTTTGGACTGCATTTAAGCACGCAACCAAAAAAAAAAGAAAAGTCATCTCACAATGGCATCTGTTTTTTCCCAGAGGATCTGCAGTAAGACAGCATCAAAAGAAGCCTTGTAAATCCTTTCAGCAGGCAAGTTAATTAACAAGATACGGCTACGGTCAGCATGAATTTACCTGCTTGCCTTCCCTACTCACTCCACTTACCACACTGGCCTGTACAAGGTCTCTTTACAGCAGAGCTTCAGGCAAAAGCTGAGCTAAGCTCTGTTAAGAAGAGTGATGGCTCACAGTATCTGGGACCTGAGTCAGCAAGCTGAAGGAGAAAACAGAGTGATCCCAGTGAGGGCACATGTTTCTGTCCCATCACAAATACAAATAAACAAATAAAATAAACAAATCTTTTTTGCTCTTGAACAGCAAATTCCCAGTCAACACAATGTCTCAAGCTATATTGGAATTAACCATTGGTCACGTTCATCAGTATGACCTAAACTGTCTTCCCCTCACCTAAGCAGACTTGCATTAAGAGGTCTGCCACCCTCGTTATTTCTGCAAGCAGAGAATAAATCTACAACATTTACAAACATTGAGGTCTTAGGGGTTTTCTTTTGCATACTTGGAAATGGTCTCCTCCTGGTCTCCTGGGCTGAGATTCTGCTTCATCCTTCCTAGCCACCTACTTGCTGCTCAGGAGCAGGGCTTTACTGCACTGCTTTCAGTACAGAAGATGTCATGGAAAATGGATGTATATGAGGATTTTTCAAAGACATGTGATCCTTATGGCCACCCAGCAATTTTCTGAGTTTCCACCCAGTATTGCTTTGTCACCTTCGTTAACAATGACAGCAGCACTCTATCGCCAGCTGTTAGATTTTAGCCTCGCTTCACATGGAATTAACCCAAGCAGGCCTGAAGGATCCAGAAAAGAAATCAGCTGTTTTACACAAGCCACTCATTGACTTGCTGGTATCAAGCAACAGGGGAAGGATTTCAAAATAGCACCCAGCACACACAAATATAATGAGCATAACATGAGGAAGGACAAATGCTCCATCCAGACTATCTTATTTTCAACAGTAGCAACATGAGATACTATTTAAAGGGAGTACCCATGCCTGGTGACCAACTACTATCCATGCTTTTTGTGCTCTCCCAGCACCCAGAATCGGAATTGGGATTGGGAATTTCAGAAGGTATAATTATACTTCAGTTCCACGTTAAGCTTCTGTAAATTTGTTTAGTACCCCGCTAGTTCTGCTAATACCACCAGCTCCTGCTGCCTCATTGAGCAGAAAGCTCCACTGCATAGAGTACTTTTTCTCCCGTTTTAAACTGATGTCCTATTACTGAGTGCCACCCAATTCTTGCTCTGCGGGACTCTGTGAACATCAATCAGTGCAGATTCATCCTACCCAGCCACACCATTTTTTTTTTTTTTTTTTTTACCAAACCTCAATATTCTCTCACTGATCACATGGCAGCTCCATCCCCAGATCATTTTACTTTCCCTATTTGTACCCTTACACATACACTAACCATGTAGGAGACCCTTGTAATGAATAGTACCTTACTAAAAAAACTGTCTCCAAGAATAATCGTATAAAATGAGGCAAAGTACATCTGATACTTGTCTTAGCATAACCAAGCTTGGTCACAGCACACAGGCAATGTAATATACAGGAAGGAAAACCTCAGTTTTAGTATTTTTTTGTTACATAAGTAGAGAGCTGAAACAAAACAGAACTTACCAGCAGCACCAGCAGCTAGGCCAGGGGTCAGACGCAGCCCCACAGGGCTTCCACCTGGGCCTCAGGTAGGCCTAATGGGCTTTCGGTAAGGACACCTGTTCTCCAGGGTCCACCAGGCCCAGCGTCACCCAGGAGCGACAGTTCTCTCTACTAAGGCAATGTGCAATGGTAAAAGGAAGTCATTGCATGGAGCATGCACATTATAGGTGGCAGGCATGCTTTTGTCACTCCTGAAAAAGACAACACCCCATCTGTGCAGACCTGAGCTAAACTCTTTTTGCTTGGTCCAGTCTGCTGACTTGGTGGCCCAGGTCCAACATGCAGGAGCGTGATCTTCTCCAGCCCCTGTGAGCCCAAACACAGACAGGTCTGTTCGGATGGCATCCATCACACAGCGCTGCAAGGCCCACACACGCAGCAGCCTGCAGAAGCTCTCGTGGCACCCTTCTGTTCTGAAAATCATTCCTGACAACATTACTTTCATCACATTACCTTACAGAAGCAAAAAAGCTTTCCAAAGGCTGCACAGTGTTGTAACTCAGAAACTGATTTCTGTTTATGTCAGAACAAAAACATATCAGCTAGAAAAAGAAACAATCCAGGGTTGAAAAAACAACTTTTTTTTACACCTGAAATTCCTAATGCATGATGTGGAAGACACTCCCTTTGGTTTATGCCAATGAATAATGAGTCACATGAAAGCACACGAATTCAGGCTGGTACAATATCGCTATAGGTAGTAATGCATGCTGTGACAAGGAGCCCAAGGGATGCAACTGGGCTATCCACATTTTTTGTGTGTGTGGTGAAGTGGGAGGGATGAGACTTTTAAGATATGAGGCAGATCAGTTTGATCAAGAGAGAAACAAAACAACATGCATGTTGAGCAGTGTTTTCCTCCACCATGACAAAGGCATTAATCCAGCACCAATAACAAATAAAAACGCTTCCAAAACAAGTGTTAAGTTACGAGATGAATGAATGCATGTTGCAGATTATGCACACATCAGCTGCTGAATACTTTTGGCCTTTTCAGCTTTCCAGTGTTGACAACATTGGAGCTGCTGTGCCTGGCACAAGAAGCATTTGCACTTTCTTCTTTACAGCGTGTACATGAACCACCAGGATATTCTGTGACTCTGTAGGTTGGATATCAGGAAAAGGTAATTCACCGAGAGGATGGTCAGACACTGGAACAGGCTCCCCAGGGAAGTGGTCGCAGCACCGAGCCTGTTGGAGTCCAAGAAGTGATTGGACAACACGCGGAGACACATGGTCTGATTTTTGGGTGGTCCTTTGGGAACCCAGGAGTGGGACTCGATGATCCTTGTGGGTCCCTTCCAACTCAGGATATTCTATAACTCTACCAAACACATATGTTCACACAGAGGGGTGGGACAAAACAGCATCCTTTCCACAATCTCGGCCTAAGTATTAGAAGTTGTATAATGGTTGTAAAAACACATGTACAGATCCCACTACTTTGAAACTTGCTTATTTAAAGGGTAGATAAATTTAAAGGTTGAGGTGAAAGCACCCATCAAGGATGTTTATAAACAGCTCATGAAATGCACTATAATCTCATTTAGGCTTTGCTTTTAAGACAAGCTGCAAGGATTTTAATGCACAAACCCTGGTAAATAGACAAATTTAACACTTTTCTTAAGTACCCAAGTATTTAGTTTTCAGTTATACTTCATGAGCAGGGTCATAAGCATGGAATGCATTCAGAAGTAGACAGCCAAATCTCAGTCTGTCCCTTCTTCTGATTTTAGGACTGAGATGCTATACATAGAGCAACTATAAATCTGCTATGACAAATGGGTGACATGCATGGCAGCCATGATACAGTTGCTGACTTGTGTCCAGCAGCATTTGCCCACGTAGCTTTTTCCATGGTGGCACACAGCTGAAGGTGTATCTGTATGTGAGAGAACTCCTGTAGCAAATAATCTTTGTCCTCATCTAGCCCTCAGTACTGCTACGTGCCCAAACCAAGACCCCAAACCCTAGCAGTTCTTTCTATGACATACTCCTTTGCAACTAATAATGGCATTGTGAACTTCAGTATCAACCAGTCCTTACTCTACAGATTTTTTTTCATTTTTTTTCTCCACACCAACAACGGAATAATTTAGGGGCATGGAGACAATATTCCCTGAGACTCACTTTTCCTTCATCACAGTTTGCAACAGAGGGCTCTGAAGTCCTACTCTCCATGCAAGACTACAGTCCACGCCACCAACATCCATCACTACTAAATGCTAGACTACTCTTACAGCCCCAAAGAGAAAAGGTTCCTTCCAAAAGAAAGAGGGACCCTGCCTCCCTGCAAATATTCCAGTGCACTGAGAAAATAAGCACATGGTATTCTCTTGGCTGGGGAACCCAATCGAGACATCCTGCAGGTTGCTTCATCCCAGGGGCGGGTTCCTCCTCGAGAACCATCTCCAGACCACACCACACCTCCACACTCCAGTAGCAAGGACACAGGATCTCACAGCAGCAAAAACTCATCAACCATCACACCACACACAAAATTTCCTTTTGTTGCTGAGCATGCATCAAGCCATTGAGCCCAGCTAACCCTTTGACCTGGAGCTGGGATGAACCAACTGGAGACCGACCAGAAGCAATTGCAGCTGAGCGCAGTGGAGGCAGGCTATCTGGGTGTTTTCAAACACTCCCTGCTCAACAGCTCACTGAGTATGACTTGTCAGTTTTGTGCAAGTGTTGCACTGTCTCTGCCTTGCATCCAGCCCAAATCATCATGCTGCAAGTGGCCACCTGCAGAACCCTTACCCACCCAAAGGAGGGGATCACAAGTTGAGGCAAGGTACCTGTCCTGTGGAGGGGTGTTTCTATCTGCTGCCTTGTCAAACCAAGGTTAAAGCAACCTGCTCCTAATGCTCGGGGACTCTCTCATTTAATCTGGGTAATATAGGTAGCATTCAGCCTACACTGTGTCTTCCTGCATCTCAAGGAGAGGGTTAGCTAATGCTTGAGTTAATTATTCTAAGCATCTTCTCATTCTCATGCCCCCTTTCTTTTTCTAACAGCTGTACTGAGAAATAGGGGAAAGTGTGCAAATCAACTGATTAGACAAGAGCTTTTTACCTTTAGGAGCCAATTGTTAAAACTTGATTACTTATTTCTTTCACTTTGGAGTTCTAGTTTACAGTCCTGCATCTGGTTCTTAGCATGACGTACACTACAGCTCTGCCAGAGAAAGCCAGAAAGGAGAGGTGTCCACATGCATTCAGGTCTTCAACTGTTCAGACATACTTAGGACTACTGCCATGTGTAAGACTGGCCTGCAGCTGTGGAACTTATTTTTGCACAAGTCAGTCACATCCCAATAATCCCAATAATCTCAGTTTTCATTTAAATCGACTCTCAGACAAAGCAACATCTCAGCACTGACATGAGCAAACACACCTTACAAACAACGGCCCCTCTATAACTTAGGGCGCATATATATCTGGCACCTGCCAAGCTAGAATCAAATTTGTAATTCCTCAAATGATGTATGGATCTGAAAGTCATGTTCCTATAATGAGATAGCAGGTTGAGTCCAGCACAGACTGAAAAAAGTGTACCTTTCTATGTACATCCATAGATACGTTAACCTTATAACCTTTTCAGTTGATTTTATTATTGGATAACAGCATATTAGTATAACAATAGTAAAAAGGTATTAGTATAGAAATAGTAAAAAACATCACTCACCATAGGAATACACATATATGAATAGAGAGCATTTTATCTTTCACCACTAACCAAGTTCTGCGACAAATGCAAATACTTATTTTTCTAAACAGCAACAAAGCAGGACCGCCAATGAAAAAACAGATCTTCCATGTGATTCACATGTTTCTCTGCAAAAGGCCACCTCAAGGTGGGAAACTATGTGGCATGTCTCAAAAATAAAACTAAATCATATGTTCTTAGCAATAAAAGAATTGCTTTCACGTTCAGTCATTTTATCTGGAGGGCAAAGTTAGCCACTGCACTATTATCAATGCAATCCTCACACTATACCAACGTCCCAACAGAGGGTCTTTTTCTTTGTTGAGATTATTCCCATGCCACCTCCCTAAGAAGCTAAGCCACGTTGTCAAGCTCTTCCTACTCCCAACACACAGGGATTTGTTATAAACTGCCCAAATGAAAGCCAGCCCCATGCTGCCCAGTGAATGAACCAACACAGGACTAAAAGCAGATCCATCTGTATTCTTCAAAGTACTGGGGGGTGGAGGGGTGAAAAAAAAGCCAACCATTACCTGTTTATAACCCGTCTCTCCCTCACCCCATGCAAACCAAGAACGGAAGAGCTAAATTTGAACAAGGTCTGTCCCAGACAGGAAATAATAATAATAAAAAAAGCTTTTAGCTTTTAAATTTTAAGTTCTCATTTTCCGTATCAATGCAGAACCTAAAGAGTTCTGCAGCCAGTGTAATTTCCCTACAAAGCAGGATATTTGTAGATAATCTTTTAAGTTTTAAGCTTTAGTTAAAGGAGAAAATTTCTCGCTGGGCTCCTTCCAAGATTTGCTCAAGATCTTCCCGCCCTTACTTATTTTCCACTATTTCTGTCATCAAGGATACATGCACCTTACCCAGACCCAACCAGCCCTAATTTCCACCTATTCCTATTCCTCAGAGCAGCAGATCCAGTGGAAAAAAAAAAAAAAAGTAAAGCAATATAATATAGTTAATATAATTTTTTTTATGGAGAGGGAAGAGAATAGGCAACCAAAAATGTTACAAGGCGGCACAACATGTTAGGATTAAAGACCTTTGCAAGTACTTTTCCTACTACTACTTTTAATCTCTTAATTTTCTAAAACTATGTAATTAACATATGAGGAAATACTAACTTCTATCCTTTACTCCTCTCCACTGTTCTGAAATGTCTTTTTTCTTTTCCTTCACGATACAATAGCAAAACCAAGCACAGAAGTTATAACATCTATTGACACATTTATTGCTAATTATTAATCCATGTTCTGCCCTTTGGCTCTGACAATGTACATCCAGTAGCAAAGCATCGCCAAGAAAACGTACAAAAATGCAGCATACTGATCTTAGCCTGCAGTGAAGTTCAAAAGCAGAGAAGAAGTATACTAGGCAAGAAGTTTCTTCAGGTAATCATTTCACTTTCCATTCCATATTTTTAAACAGCATTACGTTTCTTATGTATACATATTACATATTCCACATTTCTCTATTCAAAAAAAGCTGTTTCATTTAGAGAAAGAAAGGCTATCACCAAGGCTGAAGATCGCTTCCAACATTTTTGCTGGGGAGGCCCCTGCCTGAGAAAAACATGTTTTGATTTTCAGCACGTACAGAAGTGCAGAGTACAAAAGCTGTTACACATTACCTCCACAAATACAGAACTACTGGTATGAAATACTAGCTCGTTAATAGGATAACAACTTCTCCAACACATTAAAGGGATATCTGCTTCATTGAAGTAGCCAGAAAAGTGGAAGGAAAGGGAGACAAAACACCAGACAATGCTACAGCAAAGTTTGTGGAAGAGAAATTGAGTAGTGAAATGTTGTACGCAGCTTGAAATTCTTAAATCAGAGATTTAAAAATAAGAAGTATACTATATTTATGTAACTAAATACAATTGAAACATTCATTTTTTGCTATATATTATTTTACAACACATCTAGGATGGGGGGAAAAAGAATACAAAGAAGAAGAAAGTTACAGATGACATTCATATCTGAGGACATGAACAGATTGCAGTATGCTTCTTACCTGCTGCCGTCACACTGAATACTGACTGATATGAAAACAAGGCATTACCAAGAATGAGAAAAGGCTAGCTAGGTCACGCATCAAAATAAAGTTCTTAAAGGGTAGAAGCCAGTATTAGTTCCCTTCTAAGTATAGCAAAAATTCATCATATGACAGCTCAGGCACATGAGTCCGTAAGGACACACCATCAAGCATTATTTTCATGAGCAGCTATGATGCAAGGCATGCTCATTACAGGCCAATTTTAAGACAGATAACTGGCATGTTAATAACAAAACTCTTTTGGAATATTCTTCAGTTTACATTGTTTCGTCTCCTATCAAAACAAGAGACTAGACAGTAAGCACCTAGCTTAGATCCATGCTGCTGGGTCAAGCCATAGCGAGTACTGTACATCTCCGAAACTGACGTGCCACGTCACCCTACATTCTTCACCATGAACTATGTTGGTGGCTGACAAAAATAAGAACAAAAACAAACAAACAAAAAAGAACTGAAAGATTGCAAGCTTTACCCTTGAAGTCCTGTAGCTGCAGCATAAAATCTGACAGTTTGGTATGCATCTCTATCTGCTCAACTAAAAACCAACTCAAAACTTGTTTTAAAGAGAATTGTGGTATTTGCCTTTGGTGCATAAATCATGCAACAACAGTTGCTTCAGAATAATAACTAGGTAATTATGATTATTGCCAAGATTTGTGGGTTTGTGGCATTAAAAAAAAAAAAAAGTGGGGTAGGATTTAGCATGCTGCAGAGTATCACAAGGAAGTCACCAGCCACTACCGCACAGTGACATCTCAGACACCAGTGTACATTCTTAAGTAAGTGTAATAGAAAGAGTAAGGAAAGATTAACTTCTTGGTGAGCATTGTGACTATATAACAGAGTGGAGAATTTCAAAAGGCACTCAGTACTAACTGAGGAAGTTCACGGAGGAGTTGCAGTACCAACACGAGGACTTTCAAAGTGTACTCAGAGTGTACTGATAATTACAACAGGGAATCCCCAAGCACAAAGAGATAGGAATAGCCCTCTTAGTGATCTAGTCTGCTACCAGGTGCAGGAAGAGAAGGACCATATAAAGGTATTAAAACAAGTATTTTTCACCCCAACATTAACAGCAACTTTTCTTGTTGCCTAACTAATGGGATTTTAAGTAAGAGGTGGGTGGCTTTTGGCATGAGGGTTATAAGGATGCATAAATATTTTGAGGGCAGAAGCAAGTCCTGACTGACCTTCCACGGTGCCTCCTGCCATCGCCTCCCCCTGAGCTCAGTGGGACATGCAAATGCATGGCTCTCTGTGGCATGTGCAGCATTTACTGCTCTCTGCTGAGCCTGTGAGGCAGCTCACCTTGTGCCTACAGCCACATGAAGCCTGTCTCCCTGTGTGTGGTGACCTACAGCTGCTCTGTTTGCACTCAGTTATGGCAGCGTATTTTGGAGCTGGGCAGTTTTTAGCTCACACCCAAATAAGCACAGCTGTGTATGTGAGCACTGCTCTATCACTTCCCCTCTGGAAGCATTTTGCATGTGGCTGCTATGCCCCAAAAGATTACAGACATTATAAACTTTGCCAAAAGTGCCCATTAGCAAGTATGTGGGAAAGAGAAGGCTGAAGAGGCATAACATTCAGCAGCAGCTATTTGCTTGGAGTGCAAAAGCAATAAAGGTGTGGGGAAAAAAAAAAAAAAAAAGGAAAAAAAAAGCTCAAGAAATTCCACCTTGTTTTATTCACTTGAAGTAATCAACAGCAGCAAAAGGAATGCAACTGCTTGCAGAACATTGGGTTCTCAGCACACAAGTTGCTGAGGCAAGGCAGGACAAGACAACAGCAGTCATTTCCTATACTCTCTGTACCTCTGAACACATCAGCCTGCCTTGCCAGGAGCTGTAAGATAGTACTTACTTATAGTACTGCAATAATAAAATATAATTCAAAAGCAACAATGAAGATAAATCACTAAAAAAGAAGTCTTTAGGACTTCTATAAGCACTCTATGCATATGAATATTATCTGCGAATATAAATTTCATTTTATTTTAAAATGTTGATACCTATTCCATGTTAGTGTTGAGTCATGATGGCAAGGAACAGCAGCTACTGTCTAAAGACATAATTTCTCCCTGTGAACAGCTTTCATGGTCTTAGCTGCAGTAAAAATAAATATTGCAGACTGAGTTTTAAGATAATTAGAAGTTAGACATTAATCAGTTTGTCTGTTTCTAAAGGAAGGAGAAAAAATCAGAGACAGCAATCAGCGCAAAGATATTAGGACACTCCTTCAAAAAGATTATTAGTTTCATCCATTCATCTTTCAGTACAAAATACTGTAGAAAAACATGTTCCACAAGCCATTGTGCTCATCTGTGTCATTGCTTTTATGGCGGTGACACATTCTTGAGCTCTTTCCTCTTTGCTGCTGAGCAGTGTCAGTCTGACCAGTATGAACTGCTGTAAAGCTGAATACCAAAATCCAGTCATGGCTAATGGAAGTCTCCAAAAATGGGACACATTCACTCTCCACAATGCACTTGCAATTCTTTGTGGTATTGCTGAGTGACAGACAGTTAGGTGGCAGGTCTATGTATATATAAATCGAATGGTGAACAACATGACCACAATGAAAGACAGCATCTCGGAGTAAGATTTCAGTATTACACCAAAACAGGGTATTTCACAACAAAACAAGATCATTTCCACATGAACAAAAGTTCTGACCCACACACCCAGTGGTGATCACACTGTCTACAAAAAAAAAAAAAAAAACACAACAACAACAAAAAAAAAACACTTTTTGCTTTTTACCAGGCTTTCTTAATTCCAAAAAGTGACCTAATTGAGAAGCTAATGAGATCATCCTCTGCAGCGTCCAAACCTTGCTTAATGGCAATAAAAAATAACTTTTAATCATTCAAACCACAACACTTCAATCCTGTTTGTGCCATTAAATAAGATCTTTATGCAGCTTCTGGTATCAAGGCAGGTGGCTTCTGATTACCATCAGGTGGAACCTTCACAGTTCATTTCCAAATTTGCCAAAAACTATCAGTGGGCACAGCAGTGCATCCCTCTGCATGCATAACAGCCATTAAAGGCATGATCAGGAACAGAGAGACTTCAGTATCCCTCAGGGCCAACTGTGTTGTTCACCAGCCTGAAGTTACTGCATGGGTGGAAATTTGCACTGGTTAGAAGTAGGAAGAATAATTAACAGGAATAAAAGATAACCAAATCTCCCTGTGAACATGATTCAGTTATTTCCTGTCAGTTATTTCTCTCACACAAATCTCTAATCCTAGACAAGATTATATTTTAATTTTATTGATTTATTGTCTTTACTCTTTATTTCCTAATCAGTACAATTCTTGACCTTAACAGATCTACCAATTAAATGAAGGTTATTTGTGCATATTATGAAGTGGAAGCATATCATAGTAGCTTGCAGCAGACTTGTGCTGGATCTATCAAATTTTCTTCAGAAAAATTTTGAGTCTTTATCTGGGTGCAAGAAGGCAAATACCTTTGCTCTTGGCAAGACTGTAGTTCCTGCCCCTACACCACAGGTGCTGCAGTAGACTGCCTAATATTCCCAAACCACACAATTCAAAGTAAAACAGGACAAGGAGATGCATGCCAGGCCAAGAGGCATGACATTTTTGGCAGGAATGTCTTCTACCCAACTATGGAGACTCCTCAGCTGATGAGAGGCAGTAATGATGAGGACTTTGTTTGATTTTCAAGAGGCACGAATCCACCAATGCAGTTACATCTTATATGAAAAACAATCTTAAGAGATTTAGGCTAACAACATCTAGATGTACCTTCTGCACCTTTACACGCCCCTAAAAACCTCTGAATTTTGACCCAACTATCTGTAAGTTGTGCTTTCCACATCTTCTGTGGGTAAAGGCATTACACAAGTAAATCTTTCCCTAAATAGGCATTTATGTGTGGCCCTATTTGCTTCATTGCTTTTAGTACCTAAGAAAATATGCAACATTGGCATTTTCTAAATTCAGAGCACTTGATTTTGCAAATATTGGTCTTTCAAGAACTAATATCCAATCTTAATTTTGTTGTGCTTAAAAAACAAACAAAACCTGCTGTCACCAGACAGGCCTTTACTTGCATGCCACCTGATGCATGTTTTTGTTTGTTTGTTTGTTTTTAACTACCTAAGCTAACAGGCAGTGGGTGGCAATAGTCATCTGCATAACCCATCCAGAAGGCACCTTCTGGAGATGGTGGCTCTGTCAAGTGCTGCCATGAGCAGGGCTCAGCAGAGATGCTGGGAGGGAGTATCATATCAGTCCCAGGTTCAGGAAGGCAGCATTACCAGCTTCACTCTTCCACTGGGCAGCAGCTGCTGGAAAATAGCCTGTATGCCTCCCTTGGCTTTAGGGGAAAGTTTCACGAGAGATGGTAAAAAGGATTCATAACTCATCAACACCAAGACTCATCAAGCAAGACTCATCACCACTTCCAAGTCCTGCCCTCCAGCCCAGACATTTATTTCAGCTTTAATCAGTGGGTACCAGGAGTTGATGAACCAAAAGTCAATGCCAACTGCACCAAGACATATTCCCTTCTCTTTCACAGAGTGTCATGGTTAACAGTAGGTTAAATACAGGATGCACAAACGCGCAGCTTTCCCATGCCTTAGCAGTAGAAACGTGCAAGCACTGATCCAAGCCAACTGATTTTCTTTCAGAAAATTCACAACAGTGCTGAGTCTGGGAGATGTTGCTGTGCTCGCACTGTGGATCCACAGGATCCACGTGGCTATCCTAATGCAGGCCTCAGTGTGTAACATATGTATAAACTGTCCAACAACTGGCAGATTAATTGAACTGAAACTTTCAGACGGAAGTCTTCAAGAGCATTTTATTCCCTCTTTCAAACAGAAGGTTTTTGTTTGTTTGTTTTGGTTGTTTGGCTTGGTTTTGGGAGGGAAGTGGGAAGGGTTGGACTTGGGTTTTTCTGCTTGCTTTTAATGGGATTAAGTGATTTCACCAGCTCCATTTTTAAAAGCCCATCCTATCTCCAGCATAGATAGACTTAAGTTGACACGAAATTATTTCTTGGCATTTCCATGAAAACTTTCCAAAGTCTAACAGATTTTAGAAAAACAGCCCAGGTTTGTGACTTGGGAAATGCTAACCTGCAACAACTCAGCTGGAGGAGGGAAGCCTTCGAAGCTGTAACTGTAATTTTGCCACTCACTTTCTAAACCTGGTCAGCCCCTGGGCAAGGTATTCAAAGTGCTGACCAGCTCATCCAGCTACAGATGCCTCCAATACTTTGCAAGGTTTGACAGCGTTCCACTGAACAGTCTTGGTTTTCAACACTTCCAAAAACAAGGTAGAAGGTTGGGGAGAGAGAGGGATCCACTGAACAGTCTTGGTTTTCAACACTTCCAAAAACAAGGTAGAAGGTTGGGGAGAGAGAGGGATATGTGTGTGTGTATATATATATATATATATATACATACACACGTATGTATGTATACATATATTATATAGTATATATATGCATATATATATACTATATATATACACATGTGTGTGTGTGTGTATATATATATATATATATTCATTCTCCAATCTGACTGTAAAAGAGTTTTTCAGCATAACTTAAAAACTGGCAAAGCCTGTGCAAAAACTGACGGTAATATTATTTACTACAAAATGGCGAATCAACAGATAGGTAGAAACTACCAGAAATCTCATTTTTCAGCACTATGGCTAGAGCTTCAGAAACCTGTCCTCTTCTTCAGTTCAAAATAATTAAACCAATAATCAAGAAAAATTCCCAAAAATCTGGGCTGAGAGCACTAGGCAGAGTTTACTTTGGCATAATTGAACCTTTTCTTCCAAAGGCTTTGCTACTGCAAGACCTTTCACATCACTGAGCCAGTTTCACAAATCAAGCTTCCTTTCGCCCCTCGTCAAGGCACTGGAGGAGTTTAGTAATTGTTCCCATCAACAAATTCCTCCTTTGTTACTCACAGAAATATACTTGACTTGGAGCACGCTCAGCCCAGTGGTTATGGCATAATGCAAACCACTTATTACCCAATTTTCTGTAACTTTTATATTATAGCATATATGTATTTCCATTTATCTTCGGTAGACCACAACTTTTTCATTGGCATTGTTAGCTCTTTTTAAGGTTGTCTGTCACTCCAAATTGGGAGGAGGGGTTGAAGTTTGTTTTTTGTTTTTTTTTTTTACTACTGCAAAGTGAAACCAATAGCAGTGATTCTTAGTAAGCAGCCCTAGGGAAAGAGTCTTCTAGAAGTATTCCCCCCAGATGTCACAGTGCAAATAATGTAGAACATGCTGATAGAAGAGATCATGAAAAAGAAAGAATAGAGGAATGCCATTTTTTTTTTCTACAAAAAGAAGGAGATCAAAAAAGAGTAGTACCTTTCAGCTTTTAATACCTTTTTCCAATACATGTCATGCATAGAAAACAGACAAAAAAGGTGAAAATATAAGCATACTTCCTCCTCATGCCATGGAGTTTATTGACAAGCCCAACTGCATTCTCTACCCAGTATATATTTCATAACTTTTTTAATGTACCTGCCACTGTTTATTCATTTCAGAAAGATAGCAAGACATTTACATAAACGTACACTGATCTGACCATATATTGCAGCTGCAACCTGGTTATCTATCTCAAAACAAGATGGTTAGTATACAATATTGTTTTATTCCTTAATTAAGCAAAACCTTAGCAATTTAACAGAAACATGCAGCCTCTTACCATGATTACAGGTGAATGAGTTTTATCTCTGACTAGACCAGTATGCCAATTAGATTAACCGTTTAGCAAGAGGAGAGATTTTGTAAGCATGTGGAAGCCCACTTTTACTAGTAGCATGAAGGACCGCAACTTTCAGTATGGCTGTGAATTGTAGCAGAGGCACATTTGAGGGGGAAGCTAAATAGCAGCATCACAGACCTCTAGCAACCCTGCCCAGCAGCCATGAGAGTTGCCAGAAATGCTGAGCGGGGCAGCAAACATATCATGGGTTGAGTTTAGAAGTAATATGCTCCTTCGGCAAGAGGCTAATCTTTGTCTATGTTTTAGTTATCTTCTACTTACAACAACAAGGCCCTTTTCCAACCGCAAAGATTCCCTGCAGTGGCAAGATAAGAGTTTCACATTCAAGTGGTAATTATTTTACATAGTCCTCTAACTTCGCTATTCAACACAGAGCAAGTGTATAAGAAGTTGCCTTGCAGAGTCCATGCTCTTAATTTGCATGCCATGTCTTCCCAGAGATATATATTAATTCTCTGCCTATAGGAACGGTGCTGTGATGGAGCATCAGTCTTTTATCAGTTTTCATTCCTGATACAGAAATGCAGACATATTCACAGCAGTGTCCCCCTCAATCACTTACAGAACGCCCATAAACATCATCCAATTTTCTTTCCCCATCTAAAAAATTATATTTGCATTTGAATGTCAAATCTATCCCACATCACATGGTAACTTCTGCCTCACTGGCCAAGAAACTTTAAATAGAAACATGGCTAAAGAGCAATGGAAAAAATAGCTAGTCATTCCAACAGGATAAATTAGTGCATAAACTCTTATTAAGGAGTGGATAAATTTGCATTAAGGAATAATCCAATATGTTAACCATCAGCCATCTGAAAGAGTAAAGTGAAAATACAGACTCCGCAAATAGAGAAATTACGCTTTTAGTTAAGGAGCTTCTTCTGACTATTTTATTTCTACTTTTCTACCCCTAAGAATTCAAACATTTTACATTAAATACACTGCCAAGGACAAAAACATAAATTAAATAATTTTATTCTTCCCCAAATTGCTTCCTTCTTTTCAGTATTGTTACAAAAAACAAGGTGTGTTTTAATTTGAAAGCTTTTGTTATGTAGACACGCACAATATTACATGTATTAATTAGCTTCTGCTTCACAGATGTCAGATTCGATACTCTGCAAGCCAAGGTTTATTCCTGCTGTTAACTATCTGATAATTTGTTTTCCAGCCCTTATTTCATGCAGCTTGCACAAGTCCTTCAGGAAAGACTCTGTCACTACTGCATGAGAGTGTCTGGATACCGGATGTCTATTTGAGATTTAAAATTTCATAATTCACTCTCCTACCAATATAATTAACATGGCCTTAAACCTTTCTGATAATCAGTCTCAATTAACTACTTTTAATTTATTATTTGGATTATGAGAGCTAAATGACGTGCCACGGAACACCTGGTGAAATACAGTTTTCAGTTTGCAAGACAAATAAAAATTTTCCACTGGCATTCATGCATAATACTCAAACAACCTCCTGTGCAAAATTCAAAACAATTTCTTACATTTGACAGACCCTTTTTTTCTCTATCTTGAAATGAAATTGCAAGTGGATTTGTCATTGATAATCGTGGGTTCCTTTCACAGAGAATCCCTTCTCTCTCCTGGTAGGCAGGTCTTGCTAAAGAGAAAACATACACAAACTAAACCATCAGAAAGACAGACATGCTTTGTCATGAACGGCTTAGAAGAACATGGACCTTTACCTTTTCCAGCCTCTAATGGGTTCCTGAGAAAGGAAATTCCACTACCACTTCTCACTCAGGTCTGCCCTTCCAATTCCTTTCAGCGTTAAGCAGCACTACTGGATTTCAGTAAGAGATTATCAGCAGTCACAGGGACTTAAATCTCACGTTGACCCCCAAATACAGGACAAACATCTTGTTATATAGCTAGGTTTATTTATTATGCTTAGTATTTTATATACAGAAGGATGATAC
The DNA here is from genome assembly GCA_011075105.1 of Heteronetta atricapilla. Taxonomy (NCBI): domain Eukaryota; kingdom Metazoa; phylum Chordata; class Aves; order Anseriformes; family Anatidae; genus Heteronetta; species Heteronetta atricapilla. The sequence goes on along the minus strand of CM021763.1, from coordinate 28,632,547 downwards.
TTTTAATAACTGCAGCTTGAGACAGTTCCTTCGAGATATCAGCATTTGATATACCTACTTATCCACTGCCAACATTTAGCCAGGAATCTGCAATCATAGTCAATAATTTTAGCACACTTCTAAGGGTTCAGCAATTGTCCCTGTTCCTTCAGCAGAATCCTCCTCTTGGGCAACATATGCAGGAGGGCAGCACAGGCACCAGTTCATCTTTAAAAGTGAGGGATACTGAATACTCAGCCCTGCAGGACCTCAGCTCTTTGGAGAGGCAAGAGGAGGTAATGTAAAGGAAAAAAAAAATGCAATGATTTGCAATTCTGAGTATGGGCACCTCCTACCAATGCTTTTCAGACCTGGAATACCCACTGCTCCTCAACATCGAGGTGTGGCAGACAAGCAGTGAATGGTGCTCTTTTCATCACTGCAGAATGATTTTTATGCTGAATACCATTTACTGTCTTTCTTACAACTTTTTCAAGTAAAACAAGTTTCCCATAGAACTATCCACACTGCCATCTAGTGCTAGGAATAGTTTTTTTTTTTTTTTAAAAAAAAAAAAAAAAAAAGGAAACAGGTAAGTGAGGTTTCTGGTGTGTTTCTCCCACAGATACCAGTAAAGGGAAGAAACTGTAAAACTTTCATCTCCTTTCTGTTAAGTAGCTGACACATCTCTACTTCTTTATCTGCAGACCACAGCACCCAAAGATCTCAGGGAGATGGAAGACTAGTCCACAGTCAGAAATGAGAGTTTATTATTAAATTGGGTATTGGGAGCAGGAGATTTTTCTGCTGGCTTTTTTAATAAGCACACCAATTATACAGAAACCAGGGTGTGTCTGGGAACCTAATGAAACGCATCCTTCAAGTGTCAGCCCACAGGGAAAACACGCAGCCTCACCCCAAGAGGGTGGCAGATGTTACGACAAAATTACTATTTGCGTGTTACACTAATCATTACACTGCGTCTGAAGCCAAAGCTCCTCTGGCTGTGGTTGCTGTCAGAAGTAACCAGCACCAGGAGTTAAACCTGGCCATAAACGCTGTAACTCACCCTGTATAGGAATCCACCTTTACCTTCCGTCACATCGTAAAGGATAAATACTGAATCCCGTTTCCTAGATTAGGTGCCTGGGACATGGACGTTAATATCCCACGTGGTCTGCATCTCACACTGGGTATAGCAATGCCTCTGCAGGACAACTGAAAGTGTCCCACTTTTAGCAGTTCCCAGTATAACACCTTAAATCAGCAGCCAGCTCAGTGTCATTTCCATTATTTGTTATGCTCCAGATTAGTCATCAAAATTATAGCAGAAGATTTGGTGTCCAAGTAAGCATGACTACCTGCAGCTTTCAGGCACAGTGCTCACAGTTACTTTGCTCAGCACCTGTTTGAAAGCAAACAAAGTAGTTTTCCTGCTGGGGAAAGGGGACTGTCCTCAGAACCACAGTCTTCTGCATGAACGTCTCTATCACACTGGGGCTGGAGACTGGGATGGTCTCTCTCAATGGCATCCCTGAACAGAATGGGAAGTTGTTTCGTTTCATTATTAACAAATTCCATGAATTTACCAAAAACACACAGGCGTGGAAAGGGTCTGAACACATTGTCCTTCATACTAGGAGTCTCGTGTTTTTTTGGGGGGAAAAAAATACTGTGCTACTGGCAAAGTCTGAGAGTGATTCTGCATTTTGATCAATTGCTAGAGATCTTATGTATTGTGCCCTAAAAATCCTCAGGAAAAAAAAGTCCAGGTGCCTGTGTACATTTGAACAGCATGGAAAGTGGTTGCTTTCTGTGACACTTTGCTCAACCCCTAAACAGCCATGAGAGGCCAAATCACCGATCAGTGAAGATGCCCCAGTCTGGCACCTTCCTTTCAAGTGGCGTTACAAAGCTCTTTCACTTGGCAATATCAGAGAGCTCGCTTCAGGGAAGTGGATGGCACTACAGCTAGTAAAGTATCTAGTCCACAGCTCTGACAGCCACTGGGTACACCCAGTCACACCGTGACCAGAAAACCAAGCCTTGCCATGGGGGGACAAGGCAGGAGTCATATCTACTTATGTATCTGGTCTCCTTCAGCAACAGGAATGCTTCATCTAAATTTGAATGTATCCATGACCTACCATTGAGCTTTTTTTTTTTTCACTTTCTTTCCATTTACATAAAGACTCACCTTTCCCAACTTATTGGAAAAGTAAAGGAGGCTACAGCCAAAGTCACAGCAGTGAGCTGTCACCATGAATTCAGGACACACAGGACACATTACCTTTATTTGCAGCTCCACTCTGCCGTTCCCATGTCCAGGCTAGCCAGTCGGTGGCCACCTGGTCGCAGCACAGACAGGCAGTCCTTGGACCACTTGGTATCAAGGGCTCTCCTCAATAGCATTGCATCCTACCAGTAAATTCTATGTCAACGGTGGTCAGCCATAAAGGGGTGAGCAGTGAGGGGAGAACACGACAGTTTTGTGATCTGGGAAGAAGGAAGACTTGTTAATTCCTTGCCCAGCTCACCACATTGGAAATTCAGCTCCCATCATCTGAAGGAAGAGCTGATGAGTAGTGACACTGATGATATCATCACAATTAAGAGACCAAACCTGAGCAGCAAGGAGGGAGAGGAATTTCACTGGCAGACGGTAATGTTTCCTCTTCTCTCACACTTCAACAATGACTACCAAATGCTATGAAAAAAGAAACAACTCTTTGTTAAATATGTAAAACTCCCCATCTCTCTGCTAGCGTATGCACAAACAGAACAGGATCTCCTAGATTCCTGCTCTCCTTCCCCTTTTTTCAAGGCTGGAAATACTCAAAAGACTTCAAAATGGAATACAAAAAATATTTAAGAGTTTCATAATCATGTTTTTACCAGTTTAACAACATGCATCTTGCAACAGCAAGGGCAATCAGCTATTTTCCCAGTACCCTATCAAGAGACTATTGGGTAAGAGGTAGAAGTTCAGTACAATTAACACCAATACACCTCATTTTCAGTGTAAATACAGACTTTTTAAATTACTTTTTAAAAATTAAAAAATTTAAAAATGTTTATATGAAATAAAATTGAAAATTCCATTAATAGAAAATGAATATTAAATGTCTGCTTTGGAAAAGATGAATGGGGAGTAAATGTTTCCATGCTTGCAAAAACTTGGGGATGTAAGACAGGATAAAAAGAAAAAGTGAAAGTGAGGTACATTCACACAACGTACAGATAATGTATGAAAGCCCTTGCCACTGGCTGTTGACCATGCTAAAAGTCTACACACATTTAAAAACCTGGTGGAAGAAAAATACATTGTATTTGTACACCAAGGGCTACTGAAAATCAATAATAATAGAAAATCCTCCGGCTTGAGAAAGCTCTGGACCACAAATTGCAGGAGGCTGGAGTACATTGTGGGAATGCATAATGTGCCTGCCCTATTCCTATCTTCCTCCCTGGGCACTGTCAGAGCAGACAGAACCCTGTGGACCTTGATCCACTGCAGCCACACCTACGTAAATAAGACAGTATAAAGTAATTGAGGGAAACCACCACTCTAGTTTGTTTCTTTTACAACCAGCTATTAACAGAAGTGGATTAAAATGACTGTGTTATTTCTAAGTATTCAACCTTGCCTTTTTATGGACAAATGCATGCTTAACTCTGCAAGTTTGGAAAGAGCCTAAGAAAAGTGTGATGAGCTTGCACTTCTCTCAAAGTTTTCCAGATGGCATTTATTATTATTATTATATTTTTTTAAATCCACACAGCATTTCTAAGTGATTTGCAACTACATTTCAAAGGAGGCACAAGTTCTGCATCCTATCTGCAAAGACACATGCCAAAACTTATCCAGAATTGCTAACTAAATTTCAAAGGCATGGAAATACTTGACTAGCTGTCCGTCAGGTTGTGTGAGAGTGCCCACAGACAGAACTTGTCTTGGGCGACAGGGGGATTGTTTATCTACAAATAGGGTATTTTACTAAGGAATTAACCCAAGTTACATTTCATGAGAGAAACCCTGCAAATACAGGGATTACCACTGATTAGTTGTTTTTTTTTTTTTTTTAAAAAAAAGGCCCTTTTTGCACCCACAGCATGTTGTATGGAAAATTTGTTTTACTCGGATGAGAGGAAAATCTGCTCACCTTTCTAATTAGCATGATTTATTTATATACACATCATATTATGAAAAACAGTGTTTGCAAAGGAGGCCATCCTGTTGAGCAGAGAGAGAGAGAACATCCTTCAGGGCAGATTTACAGAGATACTACCTGATAGCTTAGCTCCTAAAGCAGCCTGGCTCTTGAGAAAAACAGAGGCGCTTGCTGCTGCCAAGCTGCTGGCTCCTGTTTGCTGTCACAGCTGTTACAGAAACTCCTGGGAACCTCCAAAGCTTGCTTTGTTAATTCTTGGCTTTTCTTCCTCACTAAGCCATGCATCATGATGATTTCTCCATGCTATACCTTTTCTTTTTTTTTTTCTTTTTTTTTTCTTTTTTTTTTCTTTTTTTTTTTTTTTTTTTCTGTCGAGCTACCTACAGCATGTGCCAGGACTTTCGGTGAGGGAAAGGGCACAGCCCTACAGGAAAGCCAAGCCGCTGGAGCATTTCTTTTTCCTGCCCTCTGACTCTCAGTGGCTATCATGCACAAACAGCCCTGCAGACCTGTCCCAGACCCTCTGGGGATGTGAAGTTGCTTATTTCCCACAGGGGCTCCAGGGGCAGCCCACAATTTGGCCACCTGTTTTGGACCAGCAGTTCAGCGGCCCACATGCAGAGGGGCACCAAAAAGCATGACTTGGATGCGCAGTGCAGGACTCCCACCCCTGACGCCAGTTGTGTCCTCACCGCGTTCCAGTAACTGCACTTACTGTACAAGCTTATGAAACCCAACTATATTCACCTTTCAGCCCAGCTTGGCCCCTGTGGTTTCTGTACCAGGAGATGGGGCGGCTAGCAGAAGACTGGTGAGTCACATCCTAACCCTTAGACTAATTCACTCACACATGACACTGAAGCCAAGGCAGAACATTTGTATGGGATTAATATTGTGCGGTATTAATACCACAATTTATTTTACAAACCAGTGCAGGCTAGGTGAAGAGCAAACCTACTCCCACACAGATCAGAACTGTGGCAGCCCTGCCTGGCACCTGGTGGCTAACAGATCGGTCTGTGTGGGATATCTTTTTCAGGGGCTGTAATTCCTCCCTGGACTTGTTCAGGGCATTTTGAGAACATGGAGCAGGGATGCTTCACCCTGTAAAACAGACATTGCTGGGAGGTGTGGGAAGCACCAGGGTGACAGGAGGGAGGGAACATGAAGCACCCCAGGGTGACACTGCGTTGAGTGGGTGCTGCTGAGCAGAACTGCATAGGCAATCCCCCACTGGGGCCAACAGAGGCTGTGTGACGTGCTGCAGGGACCATGAACACAATTGCTACATTCATAAACACACACTGCTCAACAAAGAGTATCACACGGTGATAAGATAAACCTACGCTGCCTCTTGTCAGGTTTGCAGCCTTACTCTGCAGGCAGGCACAGAAGAGGAGTCGGGGATGACACAGTGACTACCAACGAATGGCTGCTGTGCTCACAAGGCTTGCTTCTGTCTGCAGCTCTGGAGGCACCAGGAATTAGTTACGGTACTGGGACAGCATGAGGGGGCCAGCTTCACTACAGAGCAGTGGGGCTGAGGGGGCTTCATGGACCTCCAGGGATGTCTGCAGCAGCAGCGTGGGACCCAGCCCCCTCAGGTGTTCCTTGGCAGAGGGGAAGCAGCACGGTGTACCTCTGACTTCCTCCTAATTCCAGGTTGTAATCATCAATGGTCCACGAATGAATGCCAAGGTCCACCCACTCCCATTTCCCCCCCCACTAGCAAAAACGTTTCTGGCAGCGCTGATACAGATGGCTCGGAAAGCCTGGGAACCTTCCCACCATATATCACTGCCTTTAATGCTTTCAGCAGGAAGAGAGCTGTGCTTCCGACACCCTACAGCCAAGTTTCAAAACTTGTTACTAGTCTGAAAGCTAGTTGTGCTTCTGTACATAAATACCAGGAGACTGTAGAGACACCGATGGAATTCATCAAGATGCCAATACACAGACTCAGAGACAACACTAGGATGTAACTTTTAACTTTTCATTACTAAAAACTCAGGCACAAACATATGAAAAGACTAATACAAAGACAGGTACAAGGAGATTTCTCCTGTTTCTATCCTTGATGTTGCCCAGAACCCAGTTCAGATAATTCTCTTTAAGAATCAAGTCTGCAGTAAACACAATATTAACAGAAAAAAACATGACTTTCAACCCACACAAGTACAATAAAGCTGCCAAATTATCTTTCCTATGTAGACAGTTTAAACTAATTCCCCCGTGATGACTGTGTGCCTAAGGTTTTCTGTTTCTTTCATACATTATATAAATATGTGCATCTGGTGACAGGTTTAGAAAGATTTGTGAAAATGCTCTGAAGCATAAAGCAGAACACTGCTGAGAAAACACTAAATTTTCATAACAAAAAAAGAAAATCCTCCCATCCAGTTAAATAGTTGTCAACTGCTAGCCTGCGATGACTAAAGCTGTAGAGAAAACCTATTATACTCCTGCCTATCTTATTCAGAGTATCAAATGAGGGCAGAGTACAAGCTGCTTTTCAAAAATTAAACCATTTTGGCAGTGTTAATTAAAGTGTGTACCTGTACATGTTGTTTCAGAAGATGCAGAAAATCACACATACCAGATTTGGTATAGATTTATATGTCCACTGAAACAGAAACAGAATTTATCTTCATGCTGTCTCTTGGTAAGGCACCAAAACCACAGGAAATAACACTTTTCCTAGTAGCTTGTCTCTGGTTTGCCACTGATACGAGGTTCTCGGGATCTCAGTTTCTCAAGCTTATCTCCTCCCTTACAGAAACCTAAGCCAGCAGTCTGAATTTCCTTCAGAAGGACATTTGATACGAATGGCTGATGAAGGAAAAGCCCCTGATTCCTCCAGGACCTCTTCCCCCACTGAGTGTCATTTGTGCACAAGCAGGTGAGTTGCTGCACCTCTTTGCCAGCCAAACTCCCCTCCACCCCCCATCTACTCCTCCTCATGCCTGCTAACTCTGGAGGAAATGAGGAGGAACCAGCAGGAAGCTTGTACCAGCCTCCCTCCACTCTCTCCCCCAAAAAAGTGGTTGTTTGTCCCATGCACAATGCATGGCCAAGGCAAGTCAATGCTTTGAGGCTTCTCTCTGGACTCCCACAGATACGAAATTTGAGGAAGGGATCCATTATGCATAGAAATAAAGCCTGAGGCTGTGCAGTATTGCTGCCATGGGGGTGATGGTCGGGGGGGGGGGGGGGGGGGGGGGGGGGGGGGGGGTAAGCGGGGAGAGAGAGGGATAAGGCTCAGCCCTGAGCTTACTCCCCTCTCCCAGACCCTGGGCAGTGCCCATGTCCTTGTGGCAGGCAGCTGCAGCAGTGTTCCCTCTGCACAGAGGACAGTCACTCTACAAGTCAGCCTAACCATCACGGACAAAGCATGGATCAGTGCATGTGATAATTATCACCTGTTTGATTTGTAATCATTATTCTCCAGGATTAATTGCCCAAGGAGCGGAATAGGAAGGATTATTCTGATCAGTGATTGCTCCACCATGCCTGCACGTTCAAAGACAGGTATATCACCTGCTACTTTGGATGGGGATGCCCCATCCAAATAGGATTTTATTTCCAAATAAGATTTTAATTTAGAGAGCAGGCAAGAAAGCAGTTTGAGTTTTGCAGCACTTTTCCTCCACTGAGGAAGGAGTTGTAATCCTCCTTAGTGCTTTAGTTACCTTCTCAGATTATTATGAAAAGGACAGTTTTTGTAATGGAACAGCATATCTTCCAGTGCCTTGGAACAGGCAACTGTGCTATCTTCCAGTTATCTCACAATCTCAGTGGTGGAGACGGTGACAGAAGACAGCTTGTAAACAACAGGAGCAAGACAAGATAGGACAGTAGTTGCAGAGCTGCTCGAGATCCAAACAAACAAACAAACAAACAAAAAACCAATGAACAAACAAACAAACAAAAAACTGCTGGCTTGTAAGAAAGTCTGAAGTTTTGGCGTCCAGATTTGCTGTCACTGTGTGACAGGACACAAATACAGCTAACACCTTTTCACATCAGCCTGCACATAGCTGAAAGCATATAAAACATATGTACTATATACCATAACAGAGCCACCTAATGGACAGTGTACACTATGTGCATGGAGTAAAAGTCATGTCCTTCTAATAAGCTTCGATATAGCAGGAATAACAACCCTTTTCTTCTGCAAAGCTGTCGTGTGACTTTGGGAAGTGCCCCCCTCCCCCCCCCCCCCCCGCCAAAATCTCCTCCTCAATTGCACAGTTTACCACTTTCAGTGGTAGAACTGTGGTAAATCCGTGGTAAACTCCCAGTTTAAGCAACAGAAACATGGTAGTAGTTTGCAGGCAAACCATATTTCCCTTTTAAAACATGCACATTTTTAATATGCACAGCATACTGGAGTCAAGAACAAAAGAATCCCTTGCTTCCCATGAGGAGAGAGAAAACAATCACATTTAGGGTATATTAACAGCTATTACTACCCCAGACAGAAGTTCTCAAAAAACTCTCTGCAGGGATTCTAACTGTTCCTTATCACATAAGAGCAAAAAACAGCCCATAGGTGCCTGAGATTAACAATAGCCTGATAAAAACAGCTTTTACTGCTTACAGTCAATTAACAAGAGAACAAAACCAGGATCTTGGATGCGCTTGTAGGTCTATTCACTAAAAGAATATGCTTCTGGACTTACACATGAATAACTGCTGCCTCCTAAAATTAAACAGGATAATTTTCCATTTCGCTCTCCATTGCCTAAGAGTTAAATTGGCTTTTGCAACTGTATTCTGAAACCCAGCATGCAGCACTTTCTTGAACTGCTGTGTGTGAAGAACAAAACAGTGAGTATCAGAACAGAAATAAATAAACACAAAAATAAAAAATTGCCATTACCATGCAGTTCTGTCCCATTTTTGCACAGATTCTGGCTCAGAGTCTTACTCAAATGACTCACTTCACCAACACAGCAGAGTTCTTTTTCTTCCATCATGCCAGCTTTCTGTGCAGCAGCGTGTTGCTGTAGCGTTGCTCACTTTCCAAAGTGTGCATTCCTACTGCCCTCCTCGTCTCCATGGCACAACTCCCCAGCACTCACCTACACAAGGAAACTTCCCTGCTGAAAATTCACACTCCCCCTGCCTTTTTTTTTCAGGAGGGGAGTTGAAACATATGCTAAATATTTACAGAAGAAAGCAAGAACTTTTAGTTTTTAAGCGTAGTGCTCAGGAAAGGTGTGTGTTTTATAACCCCGGTGACGAGGATGCTGTCAGCATGGCAGGATATGGAACTATTGGTCATCATTGATGAGTTCAAGAACACAGAATAAGCCCTGGAAGAGCTATCTGCTGCACTGCCACCACCTCAGTGCCTGTGCCCAATCCTGGCGTCGAGGTGGGCTGAGCTCCGCAGCAAAAACGTGACAAAGGCAAGGGGGCAACCCCACAGGTGAGCCGTGCAGCAAGACCTCCACTAGCTGCTAATGGACAGGGGATTGCTTAATGAATGTGAATGACAGTTCCTTTCACTGATTTGTTAATACACTTTATGGACATCACTTCTCACTGCTCTGAAGGGAACACTGGCAAAACACAATGCTGTAATAATATCCATGATGCAATACAAAAATTTAGTTCAAAGGTCTTTCCAAAGCACTCAGTGGAGCAAGTACAAAAAAGAATTAAAACCATACAAAACAATAAAAAATAAATAAAAAAACAAAGCTGTTCTGCTTTTATAATCTAATTTACCTTGTGAGGCAGCGAAAGCCATCTATAACAAACCAATGTCTACTGCAAGTTTCTGGCGCTCTCACTGCAGCTTTTTGCTATTCCAAAGTTACTCCTTTCTTCAGTCCAACCATTGTATTTATTGAGGTTTAGAGAGACAAAAACAGCTGTAGGCTGTTCAGATTAACTGTATATCAACACATTCCCTACTGTAAACTACTTTAACCACATCATTACTACATACGAACTCCCATAACTTACATTTGGGATTTAAAAAATACTGACAAAACAAATGCCTTTCATAATTTTAAACACTCCCACCCACCCCACCCCCCTTTAAAAAAATTAATAATTCTCCCTGTCCTGATCAAAGATAGCCATTGCTGTCTGAAGAGGTATCCTCCCCACAGCTAGTAACTCATACAAAAGACAAGGTCATCAGATTCACTATTTATTCTTTCATTTTTTCGAACTTTTGGTAAACTGTGTAGCTCACAGTAAAAAATAAATAAATCTGTTTCTCCTGCTTTGCCTGATTTAGTGTTCCACAGAGAAAGGCAAAAGGAAGCAAGCCCTTTACATCAAACTTTACCAGAAACATGGGAGGAAGTTGCATCTTAGGCACACAGTGTCACTGCACTGGAAAATACTTTGTTACTGGAATGGGAAGTGACCCATTTCACGTTTAGTGTTATTAAAAAGTTATGTAGATTTTTAGCTTTTAGACACTTAATCTGTCTTCTCAGTTACTACTAAAGTATTCAGTGTGCTTCGTCTTTTATTACAAGTCCTGAAAGAAAAACAGAAAGCTATTCCCCCAGCCTTTCATCAGGGATGGTTTTCCACTATGATCCATACCACCAACACAAACCTTACCAAAAAGAAATATTCATAAGTGGAATAACATTGTGAGTTGCCACGTTTTCTGATATCCTCAGTTCACACTTTTTAATATTTTTTTTTTAACGGGTTCTTATACAGTCTTTTTATGTGGTCCTGCCTGTATATTCATTATTCATATATGAAAAGCATATGCAAGTGGAACTTAAGGTGCAGGGCACAGAGTTCTCTGGATAACAACTGCTGTAGTCAGCTCATCTCTGACTTAAATACTTGTACCATCACTCACAATGAGCTTTTGCAGAAATGCCCAACCCAAGAATAGAAAATTTTGTAGTACTGTATGAGGCAACACTTAACCACCTACACAGCAGTAAATGTGAAAGTCAACCTCTGAAGCTGAAGCAAGCTTATATTTCTTTCAAAATCTGGGCTTTAGAGCATTTGCTGCTCAATATATTAGCAATCCCAAAATTAAAAAAAAATAATAATAAAAATTAACCATCTCTAAAGCACACACACAAATCTTTACATAATTATTTAAGTCACACATTCAAAAACGTGCTGTGCAGACAGGTTAGCACCACAGTTCATGCTGGACTGTCATGAGTTAGACAGGTAGTCTTCTGAGGGCCAAGCCTGATACAAAAGAGGTGCTCAAGGCTCCAGAGTGAACCAACAGAAGAAAACTCTTTTTCCTCTCTCACCTCCTTCTGACTACAGCTCATTGCCCACGCATGTTCCCAGGTTCTGTATTCACAAGACTGCTTTGTCTTCCAGATTCCTTGAACTTCTGAGCACTTTGTTTTCCTAAGTGTCTAAAGAGAAAGTTTATTTCCAATACCATCCAAGCTATTACTCTGTGACCAATGATAGATTGTAAATTGTTTTAGATACCTAGCAAGGACACAACCCCTCAGCAATCTCTTTTTAACATAAAGTTGCTTGTGCTGTCCAAAGAGAGATTAAAGCTTTAGTCAAATTACTGATTTTTATTCCTATTTATTTCCAATTTAGAGCTGAGCTAGCCAACCTCAACCAAGCTACATTATTCTGCATTTAAATTCACACTTACCTGCTTAATATGTCCTCAGCCACAACTAAGAGGAATTTTACAGACACCTTACATTGCACAGCCAAACATTAAATAAATACACACCAAATAACAAGATGCATATTTCTGCTGCCGAGTTACACCAAACAAGCCAAACTCCTCCCTGAATAGAAATTCCATCAATTACTGACTTTGAAATGCACTCCATTTCTCTTTAAAATGTCAAGAATCCTGCTGAAATACACCTTTTTCTTCCCCCTCTTAAAACAGAGGGAAGCCAGTACTTAATTTCATACTGAAGAATTTGGAGCAAAACAAGGAGAACAGTTAACATGAAGTGATGTGAAAGAGAAGAAAGCTGGGATGTCAGCACTGCTCACAAATGAGGAGTAACCTGTCAGAAAACACTATCCCCTCTTTCCTACAATATTTAATTTGGCCAGAACACGTAATAATCCATACTTCCCTATGGACAGGTTTAAAATGAGATGTCTTACCACCCTTCTGAATTTGGCACAAGAACCGTTTTTCCCTTTGGGAATCATGGACAGACTCCAGCAACTCTGAAAATGTTGGTGTTTTTTTTTTCACCCACTCTTTTGAGTAGTTTGAATATTGGTTTAGAAAAAAAAAAATCAAAAACACATTACCTGCTTACTTTTCAGAGAATTAATTTAGAGGTTTTTAAGGAATGTTTTAAGCACAACAGCTATTAGCTGCTCCTAACACTGAGCCTCTAGCACTCACATTGTGCCGCACAAACACTTGTCTGCCCCAATAGCCATGGGCTCCCCTCTTCTGTCCTCCGAGAGGAACTAATAATGCAGGAGCTGGAGACAACACAGGAGGAAGAAGCTACTGGAGAAAGGAGGCAGAGCCTCAAGCTCATGGTGACTTGCCAAAGACCTGTGCAAAGCTCATTTTAAAGATCATATTAGAAAGTGCATTCGTGTTACACCCCAAAGGACTGATGGTTGCAGTCAACAATAACAGATACCAAGGGCCTGTGCCCAGATCTATCTAGCATTGTTAGCATATGGACAATTTGAGAAGCAACAGCATGCACGTCTTCCTTTTGCACTCTTCATTACCAAGGAAGATGCACGTTTTATCAGTACTAACACATCTCTACTGAGACAGTTATGTCCCTCATCAGCTGGCACTGCATGAAAGCATGGCAGCAGAAGACATCGAAGCACTTGAGGCCAAAGTAAAGCACGAGGTGAAGGCTGGAACAAAACTCACTGAAGTCACTTGTGATTTCGCTCCAAAGTAAACCACAGGCTCCATCTCAGCAGTAAAGGTGATGACTCCTGAAGAGTTGTACGTATTTTAAAAATATTAGAAAAAACTTCCTTAGACACAACACATTAAGCACTATCATTCGTGATATTCCTTTTAAATGGAGTTCTCCAGCTACAAAAACCTATTTTGTATTTTTTTAACTTCACTTTCCAGCATCGCCTTTTTATAGACACACTACATAAACCTTTCTGGATTAAAATATAAACAAAATGATACAAACAAGAGTCTGCATTTTATAACATGGTATTCCAGGTACACAAGAATATCCTGGGTTAGACTAGAAAGGGGGTAGGTGAGGAGCCTTGAAGAACAGCTTAGGATCATGCTTGATCCAAAACTTTACTCATTTTCCATTTCAAAGCAAACTTCACTACTAGAATACAGCTCACGCTTCAGATACTTAATTTGCAGTGAGGCAACACATAACTGCTTATTCAATTATTTTGTAATTAGTTGGAGGCACAATCGGTCTCCCAAACAACATGGCTCAGCTTCTATCTACACAGCAAATTTTCTGCCATCTCTAACCACATTTGTTTATACTGCATATATCTTAGCCATGTTTGCATTGATGCACACTGGGAAAATCTGTGCAGCCATCCCAGCACACCTCATTAAGAGCAGCATGAAAGGGAGGAGGGAAGAGGAGGAGGAGAACAGGAAAGCACCCAGAGGCTATATGTGCTATACATAGCAGATGGGTAAGGCGCCTTGGCACTCCACACATCATGGAAACTGGAGGAGCCTCACCAGCCAGAATGGTTACTGGGACAAGAGAGCTAAAAATTGCTCTGCCTGCTGCAAAAGGAAGGGACTTAACAGCATTGTTGCAGAAGGATAATCAACAGGCTTCAAGAAAGACAAAGCATGATTAGTTATCAAGATTTGAGACATTTAAGTAGGTAAGGATGTAACTCCACTTACAGCAAGTTTTGCAGAAAATTCATTACTAGCAGAAGTTAGTTTGAGTTAGGTATCTAATGAATCAATTAAACTGCCTCACTAAGGATCAATTTTTGTCACTGTGGAACCCTTCAGAATAGGCAACAGCATTACTATCATGGTAATTCACTAAAATCAGCATGTAATTCATTATCCTTGAAATTAGTGGAGGGGAATGCAGTTTAACAAGAAAAAGGAGAAAAACAGATTTTGCCCATGTACCTGTGAGACACAATCTTGTGTCCTGCACCCTGGGAGGAAGAACTGGTGTTTGCGCTGCAGACAGGAGCTGAGCTACGTTCTGCAACACTAATCCCACCCAGGGTTTCACCTGGCTATGTGGCAACAGACTGCCATGCAGCAGGCTTAAAATAGCGAGGCAATAGGAGCACAAGGCATCTCCGTATTATAACCAAGACAGGTTTTGCAGCACTGATCAAGCCTGAAAGAGGCCGCTGAAATAAATTTGTCCCACCCAAACAAGTTTTATGCATCTTTTTGTACCAAGAGAAGGGAGAATGGAACGAAGAGGAGTTTTGTTTCTCTCTTATTAGGGCACGTTGCAACTTGTAGACAGAGCAGTAGGTGCTGCACCTGGGTGGGGATGGATGTGACCACAGGTTTTGCCCTTATACCCTGTACTTTCAAAAGGAATATTTTTATTCAGTGCCTTTCAAAATAAATAAATCGAAGGTTGTCCACCCTCTCTGCCTTAATTCCTATACTGGAAAGAAAAAACATGATATCTGATATTTTGATGCAGCTGAAAAGGAACTGGAAGTATCATCTCAAAGTAATCGAAGGGTTCTCAGACAGCTTTTGTTCAGGGGCCAAGCCCACCTGCTTCATTCTCGTCTATTGCTCTGTATGACCTTGCACTTGCTGCTAAGAGAAGTCTCACTGTCTGCCTCCCTGTGGAGGAATTGACCATTTAAAAAAAAAAAATCAGGCCATTTTTCAACAGACTATTCCTACAATACCTACACTGGCTGTATAGGGTTAGTGAAACACCAACTTTGTTCCGTTTCCTCTCAAATTTTTAAAATACAAACTTACAGGGGATAGGAAAGACTTTGCTACAGCTGTTCATGTGTCTTGAGCATGGCCTACAGAGATCTGTCACATGAATCTGGTCTCTTAACCACTTGTCAAGGCATCCTCCACAACTGCTCTCCCAAGGGTAAAGAATGTGGGAGAGCTCAGGTCACTTGCATGGTTGTTTTTTAACCTAGAAACTATTCTGCAAGTCACTTGACCTTTCTGGATTCAGAAATATTTTGCTACTACAGGGAAATGAAGAAATGTCAGACTGCATTACCTCTCTTGTGTTTGTCAGATTACTTCTGATTCACTTCCAGGAAGTAAATAACAAGGTCAGAGTTGATTCATTCATGCCGGAGGAGAGTGTGCAGATGCGGAAGAGGGGAATCAGTCCCCACGGCACTTTGATGTTCCCTTATCTTAGAGTGTGTCATTATAGTAACCACTAATTGTCACAGAAAGACGCTCTTCTAAATTAGAAACATTAGGATCAAGGAATTTTAAAGATTGTATTCCACTAATGAACTGTATTTGTTTCAGGAAAAAAATGTAAACACACACACTCTTATTCTCCAAAACCACCTAAATGGAAGAAAGTCTTTAAGTCTGAATTGTAACAATATGGGTGAACTCTGTTCTTCTGTATGACAACACAAATAGCCTCACACTTGCATTAAAAAAAAAAAAAAAAAAAAAAAAAAAAAAAAGTTTTATATGCATCCAAGTCCCTAATTGCCTATATTTCTGTACAATCAAAACAAAGGTGTCCTTTTCCACCAGGACAGATAAAAATTCAGTTGCCTGCGGTATGTCTGAATTACAGACATGTCATCTACTGGAAAATTTGGCTCTTTGAGCCCTTGAGTGAATTATCGCAGACCAATCAGATGACTTGTGGGAAAACTTCCTGTTCCCCTCCAACAACAGCTTTCTAAGTAAGCCACAAAATTCATGATCTTAGTCATCAAAACAGTCTACTTCAAGAAGTTGATGCTTTAGTTTAAATACTCACAGCCCCAAGACCCCTTCAAGATAAATGATTTTATATTAGCAGTGAAGGAGTTAGAGATTTACAAAGTCAATAAGAATTCATAACTTCTGCATTTTAATCATTCATAGCCACTGTATTTGATTTACCCCACAATTTCCATGAGAAAATGAAAAAGTTTTGAAGAATGAGTTATTCTCAATGTAAATCTCCAGTACACCTCTGTCAATCATGTTAGGCCTTTCCCCGTTAGTTTTTCCTGCCTCCTGATTGAAACTACACAGCCAGTTTAATTACTTCATTATTTAAAACTTCTTAACTGAAAAGGCTCTAAAAATATGGAAAGCTAAACTAATGCACAGTCATTCTCCATGGAACAGAAGAAAGCATTATAAACACCAGTATAGCTTACGAAGATCGAGTACACTCATACTTTCTTCTATCCTAACATTTTGCAAAAATAAAAAATAAAAAATCTACGGATGTCTGGAATGCTTCTACTGTAAAATATGTATGCACACAGATAAAGACGGAAATAATTCCCTACTCAAAGACAGTATTTGTTTGCCACAAAATGTACATTCTCTCTGTGATATTAGAATAATAATCTGTGGGAAGCTACCATTCCAGAAATTATAGCTTAAAAAGAAGCTTCAGTTTTATTTGTAGGGAAGACTAAGCCTTTGATAGTTTTGCTGGCAAGTTTTATTTATTTTATTATTATTATTTTTAATTTCCAGTCTGTTGAGCAGCTCTTGTACCTTAGTTTAACTACAGGGAAAGAACTGTTCAGTTTACAGCACAGTTTTATATGCAAATTATGTTCTGTAGACACTACTCATCGTAAGTGTCAACGGGAGAAAAAAAAGCTTGACAAATTTAAAACTGTTGAGATTTTTCATAAACTTTGAAGGAACACTGAAATTACAAAGCACACTGAGCTCACTGTAAAGCATTTTCTCTAACCATGTGCCAAATCATGTATATTAAATGACTTTTTTTTTTTAAATTTACTACGATACCATATGCTCCATTTTCCATTTCTAATTATTTGTGACAATTTAAAAAGGAGTCCTGTCTTCTGCACACAGGCTTCTTGTTTTCATAGCTCTTCCAAGTATGGAGCTTGTTTCTACTCTGTGGAAACACTTCTATTGGATTTACTTGCACTGGAAAAAAACCAAGCTTTCACACCCACACAAATCAAGATTCAGGAGCAAATTCAGAGCTGAAAACGAAGAGACATTTTACTGCCAAAAAGATGGGGGGGCTCCTAACAAATCAGCCAGCTGTTGCACTAACAGCATCAAATAAAGAAATTGCGGAGCTTATTCTACTCTTTATCAATAATGCATGGCTGCGCACAGACAATTTATAGCTGTTTTCCATCACTAGGTATTGTGTAGTACTAAATTAAGTCTACAAAATTCAAGGACAGTCCACCCACACAGCTACTGTAAGCCAGCCAGGCCACTTTGAATAAACATTTTAAAGGCATAAAGTGAGTTTTATTAGTATGCAGATCCACAGCTCTTAGTGGACAAAGTATCGCCATTAAAGAAGTAGGAGCACATTTAGCAGAAAGAGCAATGAGTTGCTCTTATGCCTTACATATAAAGAAATAGTAGTTTATATATATATACATCTTAGCAGCAACAACTCAACCCTCTGAATTTATTAAGATTAAAATCTAAAGCAAGAGAATTTATTTTCAGCAATAGAAATTGATTGCCATTCTCAGAAAATCCTAAGACAGGTGCTGAATGGGTCAACTTCTGACAACAAAAGAGCTAAGAAAAAGATGGTTTTGACCGGTTTTGTTTACACTCAGGTAGCTCTGAAGATTAATAGATTTATATTTTAATCCTTCACAAGTCATAAATCAGAAAAGCACACACAAGGCTTTCATCAGCATAAAGAACTAGTTATCAGAGAGAAGTCTCCTTAACAACACTTATGGCACGGGTACACAAGTGGGAGGTGGGGTTCCCCAGCAGGCAGAGTTAAGCAAGAGATGGCGTGGCACGATCCAGTTACGTTCAGTCAGTCCTACCTCTTCATGTCACAGCAGTCCTGGCACGTAGACATGTTGTGTTATGTATGTCTGAAATACGAGCATTAAAGCACTGAGCACAAGAGCTGGTCACCAGCAGCAAGATGCTGCTGCTGCTGGGTCCGTGCATCCAAGTTGTACGGGGGCTCTGCTCCAGTGGTCACTGAGGAGCCTCCTGGGTCCTGCTTCCAGTATGCAGTCAGGTGTAAGCAGCTACAGCGTGGATGACAGCACCACCAGGAGGTGGGTTTGTGCCATTCTGCAAACTTCTGCTGCTCTTTCTATAGGAAACACTGCGCTGCCCATCACCCCTCTGAAGACATCAGTAAGGGTGAGGTTTGTGACAGCTTTCCTATAAAAGCAGAGCACCACTCCAGACAGGATCCTCCACATCTTGCTGGGTAGCTGGTGTGATGTGATGATATCCTTGCCTGGAAAAGTTTTCTTACAGTGTGGGAGGGTGAAGGATGTAATACAGCACAGCTGAGCGGTGTGATGGCTTTGTGGCATGTTTGAGCACAACTAAGAGCAGAGAGGATATAAGAAACAGGACTTAAACTACATCTCTGATAAGCTTGTCAAGTGGAAAGCCTGGCCAAATATAACATGACTGAATTTACTGTCAAGGTATGAAGAGGAAAAAAAAAATCAACTCTGATCAGTGAGATATTTGGATTTGCAATTGTTGAATTTTCTAGTGAAAGCATATGATTTTGGTGATGTGGATGAGGGAATTGAGTGCATCCTCAGTACATCCGCAGATGACATCAAGCTAGGGGGAAGTGTTGTTCTGCCAGAGGGGAGGAAGGCCCTGCAGAGGGACCAGGACAGGTTGGGTCAAAGGGCAGAGGCCAGTGGGATGAGGTTCAACATGGCTAAGTGCTGGGTAAAGTAAGGTCCAAACTTGACTAAATCTCACTGTGCCACAGCAACCAACCCGCAGAGTCTGGTGAACTGCTTCCACATTGTGTCCCTGTGAAAGCAGAATCTGTCCACTCTGACCTACAGGCAGAAATCAGCCCAGATTAAGTTGAAGTGAAAACTAGACATGTTTGTTATAAAATCTTTTTTTTCCCCTTGAATAAGCACAAGCATAAAAGCCTAGAGCTGAAAACTCAAAGGAAAGCATCTGTTAGATATTTGTAATTTAACCTGCCAGGAGTACAAGGTTTTCTTCAGAGGTTTTCTTTATATAACAGGCTGAAGTCATGTTGTGAAAACCAAAACTGCCATTTTGAAGTTTGAGGAGATTGTAGTAAAACCCTTACTTAAATCAAGGCTTCAGGACAAAGCATTACAAAAAAAAAAAAAAAAAAAAGAGACAATCATAGTGAAGCAACCTTGGCTTTATACATGGAAATTAATTTTATGAAGCCTGCTGTTCAGCTCATGTTACCAAACACAATTGCTATGTAGGTCATAGAAGCAGTGCACTTTTAATTGGCTCGTGGACTCTGGCAGAGTTCAGAGATGCACAAAACACTCTCAGGCCATCTCCAGCAAGCACACTGCTCCAGCAGGATGCTGGCCTTGCAACCCACAGGCCAAGCACTGAGGTATGTTAGCATGTCAGACAGCAGATCACCTCTTATTGCAGAGGTATCTGTACAAACACAGAATGGGTGCTCTGTGGTCACAATCCTGTTCCTTAATGATCTGATATGCTGCCCCATCCTTCCTGAGGAGTAGCCAGGCAGTCAGCAGCCATCGCTATTCTGACTCCATGACCGCTGATACAAGGCCACTCTGGGTCTTCCAGCCTTTCTGCACTCACACTCTTCCTCTGTCTGCACGTTTCCTTACAGCTCCCTTCCCTCTTCTCCCACCCTGCTGCTTGCACTGCCATCCACACATGCCCCCAGACATCCATACTGTGACCACACTCATTTATTGATACCTGCCCCACTGCAGAGGGTATGCAGGTTGGGGGATCACCCAGTGCAAGCTGGCAGTGTCCCCACCACCACCACCTCTCCTTTGCTCAGAAGTCTGTGCTTGGCTGAGGGCACGCACTTGCACAGCCAGGACAGGGCTGTGGCACGCAGCCATGCAGGAACTGGGACAAACCTAGGCACAGTGATAATAAGTTTCCTTATTTAGCTTTTTCTAAGCATTTCTCTTCCTGCCAGCTACAGCCCTGCCTTGGGGCCCAGAAGCAGTCGTGTCTGCTTTCTCCCTGTACAAAGCAATTTTGACAGTAGAAAAGACTGGATTCACCTCCCAGTGTCTTTCCCTAAGAAAAGGAGGAGCTTCAGAAGAGCAACAGCATGAGTGAGAGCCCAGGGTCTGTCTGTACTCAAACTGCAATCTTAGCAGACTCAATCTTTGCTTATCAGGAGACGAGTTCATTTCTAGATGATCCCCTCCCTCACAGAAACCCACAGCATGCTGTAGTGCATGTAATGAGGTGGAGGGTAACAAGCCCTAAAAGTAAACAGAAATAGGAGTCAGTGGACACTTCAGATAGCAGATGTCAAACCTGAGAGAATCCAGGAGTCAGTGGCAAAGAGGCCCTTTACAAAGCGATTAGCTCTCCAGGTCTGGCTTACCATATGTTTAATTCAGGAGTCCCTGGTCACCCAGATGACCAGGGCAGGGGAGACTGTGCTGTGCATGGGGTGTTGTGCAGGCACACTCTGGGCTGCTCCAGTCTGTACCTGTCTACAGCTCAAAAACCAGCACCACTATCATGAAGCAGACAATACAGAAATGAATCCGAACAGATGGGTGCAAAATACAGCTAGGTATTAATGAAAAGAATGACAGCAGTAGCACCTCTACTCACAGCAGAATGGTCACTTTTTCAGCTACAGATGTGTTTGGTTTTTACAGTCTTCAGTTTTTCTTACCCATATTTTTGCTGATGAAGAATGTCTCAACCTGACATCTCAAGGAGACTGAAAACAATCTTTTCACTAAAACGTATTACTATATAGGTGAAGCATTAAGGCATTTTAATGGGAAGTTATACAAGCGCTTAAAGAAACTGGAACTAGTGATTTTGGAAAAGAAGTCAAGTTACTTCTTCATTGCATCTTATTTTTACCCTATTGAGGGTCAGTGAATTTAATTGTAACTGACAAATACTGACAGTCTGATCTAGTCTAATACACAAAATACAGGTATTGTGTTAGTTTGGTTTACTATAAAGCAAGAGATGAGCTGAGACAATGTGTGGGACTGTATTTATCTATTGTCTTCGCTCTTTCCCCTTAGCCTCCAACAAAAGGAAGCTGCATCTTACCTTAAAAGACTAACAGAAATGCTAGTCTTCTACTTCTCTTTAGCTTTAAGCTTCAGTAATAATGCAGAAGAATCAGCTAGTTCAATACTTCAGCACTTGACAGCACATTCAGGAATCTGAAAGTCGTCCTACAAGAAAAGAAGTGAAAAGTAGTCATTGTATGTGTTGGACTATATATCACATGCTTAAAGCTGCAGATGCCTGGTAATGCCATGCTGCTAAACAATAATGAAGTTCACAATAATCACAAATATGAAAGGTTATGCCATTTTTTTGGCTTCCAAGGTGCAGTGCACGCATGCAATATTCTGGTTACAGCACCCTGGAAAGAAAGCATGCATCTCGTAACCAATATGTCACCCTGTAGTGCCTTCCCAGCTTAAAAACTCTGTTCAACCAACAGTCAATGCAAATACATGGAAACAAAGCTCTGGACATGTCATGATCAACCAGCTGGGGAAATGCAGCAGTAAATGTTTAAGGAATGGTAACCTGGTACTAATTTGAACTGAGAAATGCAGCAGGAGCCCACATGAGCAAAGCAGCAGTGCTATATGATCTGGGAGTATGCCTCTATATACGAAAGACATGGAAGCATTTTATAGACTGCAGTGAAAGAAGAGACAGAGTCTGCATTGTCCCATTTCCCTTAATAGTTTTTTTTAGAAATCTTATCTTGCAAGAATTTGCATGTACTCCTAGCTTTTACACAGTAAAGACAATGAGACTAAAGTTCATACCTCCTGCACCACTGTGGCACACAGGATGGCTCTACCCTTTTTCCCACAGCAATTCATATGTTTTGCCACCAGGGTTTAGACCACTTATTTCTCAACTCCAACTCACTTGGCATGTTTAACTACTAAAACAAGCTAACTTCCCAAAACCACAGGCACACACACACAGATGCCACCAAGGCCCCTGTTCCTGGCTCTGATGCATCCATCCCACCTCACAACCACTTGCAGGCGCAGTTCAAGTTAGTACCCCAGGGCTGTGATGGAGGCCTTCTGTCTGCAGATAGCAAATTGTTACGGGCTGCAGCTGCTAGCATATTTGGCAGCTATCAAGGGATAGGACAGGAGAACAGTTTATATCTAACATGGTTACTTAAGAGTTTTTAAGATTATTTTTATGGAAAAAATCACATCAGGTTTTAATTGTATACTTCCCTTGAGCTTTGGTATGAGAACACAAGATGATCTTTGGCTCAATCTTTAAAACTACAGAGATGAAGGCTTAAGGGAAAACAAGTGAATCATACTAGGTAAGAATTAAAGAATTTTTACTGTAAAAAATAAACTGTCACACAATGCAAGCCACAGACCAATGCCTCTACATACACATTATTCAAACTCTACACTGTTTACAAATCCACAAGACAGCCTTCTAAAGGTATTTGTCTTCATAAACTAAAACAAGCAGCATTTTTCTTTGGACACAAGAGCTCTCAATCCCAACATGCAAGAAGTTGGACAGGGACATCAGGAGACCAGCTTGGTTAAGTGAAGACCTGTTAGCAAAAATTAAAACACAAGAGCAAAATGCATAGGCAGTGAAAGTAGAGATGCACATACTGGGAAGATTATAGGGATGTGGCCTGGGAGTGCAAGGAGAGGATCAAGAAAGCCAAAACATAATTTGGCTAAATATATCCAATGAGACAGGAAGGGTTTCTTCAAGCACATGGGACAGCAAAGGAAGATAAACTTTCCCTGCAATGAGCAGAACATGAATGAGTGCTTCAACCTGCATAGAGAAGGCTGAGCTGCTCAACAGTTTGTTTGCCTCAGTCTTCATAGGTAAGTGCTCTAGCCACATGGCCGAAGTCACAAAAGGTAAAGGCAGAGACTGAGAGAATGAAGAACTGCCCACTGTAGGAGAGGATCAGATGTGAGACCATCTAAAGAACCTGAAGGTGAAAAGGTCCTCTGGAACCTTATGAGATACATCTGCAGATCTCATGGGAACTGGTGGATGCAAGTTCCAATGCCACTGTCCATCAGCTGCAGTCCAGCAAAGCTTCCAGTGACTAGAAAAGGGGAACACACCCCCATTCTTAAAAAGGAAGAGGAAGACCCAGGGAACTACATGCCAGTCTCACATCTATGTCTAGCAAGATCATGGAGAAGATTCTCTTGGTAATTACGCTAAGGCACACATAGAATAGAGAAGTGATTGCTGGCAGCTGACATGGTTCACTAAGGGACAAACAGTGCCTGACAAATTGGGTGGCCTTCTACAACAGGGTTACAGCATTGATGGTTAAGGGAAGAGTAATCAACTACTTCTGCCTGGACTTGTGCAAAACATTTGATGTTGTCTCACACAATATCCTAGTCTCTAAATTGGAGAGACATTATTTGACAGATGGGCTACTTGGTGGATAATGAATTGGTTGGATGGTCACACTCAGAGCTGAGGTCAATGGCTCAATGTCCAAGTAGAGACCAGTGACTAGTGGTATTCCTCAGGAGTCTCTACTGGGACCAGAGCTATTTAACATCTTTGACAGTGACACAGAGAGTGGGATTGGGTGCCCCTTCACCAAGTTTGCAGACAACACCAAGCTTTGTGGTGCAGTCAACATGCTGGAGAGAAGGTATGCCATCCGGAGAGACCCGGACAGGCTCAAGAGGTGGGCCAACGCAAACATGAGGTTCAACAAGGCCAAGTGCAAGGTTGTGCACCTGAGTCAGGTCAATCCCACCCATCAATACAGGCTAGGTAAGCAGATAGAGAGCAGCCCCATGGAGAAGGCCTTGAGAATACTAGCGGATGAAAAACTCCACAAGCCAGCAATGTGTGCCTGCAGCCCAGAAAGCCAACCAGATCCTGGACTGCATCAAAAGACAGCTGGCCACCAGTTTGAGGGAGGTGATTCTCCCCCTCTACTCCACTCTCATGAGACCCCAACTAGAGTACTGCATTCAGCTCTGGGGCTCCCAGCTTAAGGGAACAAACCTGCTGCAACTAGTCCAGAGCAGGGCTACAAAGATGATTAGAGAGTTGGAGAACCTCTCCTATGACAAGAAGCTGAAAGTTGGGGTAATTCAATCTAGAAGACAGAAGACTGGATTTGACCTTACCTCTAGAGAAGAAAAGGCTCCAGGGAGACCTTACAGTGGCCTTCCATTACCCAAAGAGAGCCTACTGGAAAACAGGAGAGAGACTCTTTATCAGAGAGAGTAGTGATAGGACAAGGGGTAATGGCTTTATATTAAAAGAGGATAGATTTAGATTAGATATAAGGAAGAAATTCTTTACTCTGAGGGTAGTGAGATACTCTAAGAGGTTGCCCAGAAAAGCTGTGGATGCCCATCCCTGGAAGTATGCAAGGGCAGGTTGGATGGGGCTTTGAGCAACCTCATCTAGTGGGAGGTGTCCCTACCTATGGCAAGGGTTTGGAACTAGGTGATCCAAAGTCCCTTTCTACCTAAATCATTCCCATAAAATTACAGTATCATAGCAACTGTAAGGGTCTGTCTGTGGAAGGAGAAGAGAGGAAGGATTCTGCAGGAAAACCCAAGTAGATGTTACACTCTAGAAAGAACTCCTAAATGCAACAACTGTTACAAAACCAGAAATCCAAACACCCCAAATGTCCCCTTAGTTGAACTTTTAAAATAGCATCCAGTGCTCTTAAGTAACCAAAGTGAGAGCCCATTTCTTCCTTCCTCCATCTAGCATTTCCTCAATACATTCAACTATTGAATCATCCATTTATGCAAAATATGAACTTGTTTATGCTCCATACTAGATAGTCATGATATCCTAAAAACAGTTTTCTTAGATTTCAGTTGCAATACATTCCAAGTCAATCTCCATCTACATCATAATAAAAGCTAACGCATGAGGAAACTTAAGATGTTAGAAAACAATTATGTCCTCGGAGCTAAGTATTCACTGATAATGGCAAGCACCAAAGTCATCGTGTTTGTGTATAACCTCCTGTTCCACACTTTTGTGGAAAGTGTTACAGCAGCTTCCTGTAAGAGTTTCAGACTGATACCAAGACTTCAGCCTTCATCTTCAAGACATTCAGTCAGTTACACATCCAGGCTGAATTTTTGAGGACACAATAAAAGTGGTTTCAAATACCTAGTACCATACTCAGAATGCCTCGTCCCCACATCACGGTGTCATGATTGTTTAGATATTACTCGTAAATCATCAAATCATTTTTGCCTCAAAAGATCATCTTTGCATGCCCTCCCACAGCCATCTTGTCTTTATCATGTACTCACATTCAGCTCAAGTGAGTGTTTATGTCCACATCTGATGTAGATCAGTTTGATAGCACAACTGTGTGACAGTAAAGGCCAGGACTAGGGAGTGGCTTGAGCTCCAAGATGAGCAAGTGGTAACTTTGAGAGTTGCACCGCAGAAAACAGGAGTCAGAAGTTCTCTGGGAGCTAAAATTTATCAGATAGTTTACTGTTTTCCATGCCAGATAGAAAGAAAGCTTCAGCTTTGCCTTTTAGCCCAAACAAATCACAATATACACAATCATACTCCTACATATCTAAGCCCCACCAAAACAAAAACACTATGCTGCACACCCATTTTCCCTTAAGGAGAGAACAAACCACATCTAACAGGTGTTAATCAAAACAAACATTATTAGAAAACATTCTGACACGATAGAGATTTAGAAAAATATGCAACATCTCAAGCAAACTTTGATTCTGTATAAAACAGATATATATATCTTGTATCAAAAGGCAATTGTTCTTCTGAACTGCCTTGCAAATGGCAATCTAAATTCAGTCCCAGGAAGAAAACAGACTTAATTGATTAGCACAACTGAGTGCTAACTTTCTACTTAACAAAGATAAGCAGGAATGAAAACAGACATAGTAAAACAGTTAAGCAGAGATTTTACTTACACCAAGGGAGCAAGTTGGCTGATAAAGTTGTCATCTTTACAGGAAGCTCTAACCTTGATAATACTTTCAATTTAAACAAAGCTCGCTATGTAATAGATATTCTGCAAACTCATGTAGGCAGGGTTTCAACAACTTCTCATGGGAAGTCTATGTGCTTCACAGGCATATTCCAGCTTGACAAGATCTCCACAGATTGGTAACAAGTACTCCATCTTCTCCTTTTTTTCCATTTTAATATTGTTCAACACCTCCTCCCACACACACCTCCGACACATGCACCTCCCTCCAGCAGACAGCCAGATTCACTTATCTAAAGAGGAATTTATGCTGCTCTGAAAAAACACCAGCCCCCTCAACTGCAAGGACATGCCTGGATAACACATTGAGATATGCCTTGGATGTTGTGTCAAACACTTCAAAGTCAAAGATGCACTGTAATTACATTCTCACTGGGGAGAAAAAAATAAAATAAAATAGATTTGTATATGAAGGTGGCATTTCTAGAGGTAAAGACATTACTTCCTAGTGAACATGCTGGTTTTTTTGGACAGAAAGCCCCCAAGTAGCCAAAAGCAATATTGCATCTTGGTACACTTCACTGGCATAAGATCTCATAATTGCTAGAGGGAATAACTAAGGCTATGTCTGCATGGCACAAAGCACCATGCTAATTAACCTTGCAGAGACACTAATTAATCTGGGCAGGACGCCATGATAACACGACTACACTGCTGTCTTGGGAATCTCCCCATGCCAATGTATCATGCTCTTTGGTCATACACACCCACACACACCAGTAGTGTCTTTCACATAAAAGAGGAGTCTTATGCTGAAGATGAATCTGCATAGAGAGGTGTTTCCTCTCAGAAGCTGCCATATAGGTTTTTGTTATTGTTATTTAAATTTGGGGTCTACGGTATACTATACCAAACTACACACTTCACTGAATCACAGAATCACGGAATTTCTAGGTTGGAAGAGACCTCAAGATCATCGAGTCCAACCTCTGACCTAACACTAACAGTCCCACTAAACCATATCCCTAAGCTCTACATCTAAACGTCTTTTAAAGACCTCCAGGGATGGTGACTCCACCACTTCCCTGGGCAGCCCGTTCCAATGTCTAACAACCCTTTCGGTAAAGAAGTTCTTCCTAACATCCAACCTAAATCTCCCCTGGCGTAATTTTAGCCCATTCCCTATCCTGTCACCAGGCATGTGGGAGAACAGACCAACCCCCACCTCGCTACAGCCTCCTTTGAGGTACCTGTAGAGTGCAATAAGGTCGCCCCAAGCCTCCTTTTCTCCAGGCTCAATAATCCCAGCTCCCTCAGCCACTCCTCGTAGGACTTGTTCTACAGGCCCCTCACCAGCTTCGTAGCCCTTCTCTGGACTCGCTCAAGCACCTTGATGTCCCTTCTTGTAGCAAGGGGAAATAATTAAAATAATTCTTACCAAATAGTAAAATAATTGATTGGTGTTACAGAGGATAATTAAACTGTTAGGAGGACCATAGGAGGATGTATTTACAGACAGTCTTCTTGGCATTTGAAAGTTGGCACAGAAGTTTCAGTACATCATTTCAGTCAGGTAATTGTAACAATGGTGATTGTCCATTAGCCCTTCAGCAGCAGCAGGTCGTTCACTCCACATCAGTTCAGTTTTTCATCTGGTCTCCAGACAGGGCAAGGAGGGGTGCTTGTACGTGCTAGTGTTCGCAATTTAGTACATTCCAAATAGCAGATAATGGAGCCACTGTAGTTGTTAGCACATTTTCAAGAAGTTAAGTTGTTGCCAGACCAACTCCACAGCTTTCCTTTTAACATTACATTGATTTAAAAAGTCTTGGGCTATAGCCAGAACAACAGCTACCTTATCTGCCATAACTGATGCCACCTCTTGTTGGTACAGAAACCAACTCTTCACATATTGCAAATGGACTTTGAGCTTCTTCTGGCTTGTTAAAAAACACACAAGTGTACTGAATAGCAGCTTTAAGTGCCTGTTCCAATAGGAGCTGGTCTCTGAACATGGAGGGAGCAAGAGGAAAAGGGAACATTTGGCATACAACACAACCTGCAACAGAACATAGCCCGCCCAACAGTGCAGAAAGGAGAACACAGAAGTGTCATTCACTGTGGCACAACACAGCAAGTCAAAAAGCCCGGCAGAAAAGGCAGTTTCAGAGAACAGCCCGTCAATCCCTCTTTCTCTTCTCTCTCCTTAGTCCACATCCAAAACCAGGGCTTTCCCAGACAATCCTCAGAGTCCTAGACTTAACGTGTGTCCTAGATGTAAAGGATGGACTCTCAAGCAAGGCAGACCTTCTACAAAGCACAGCCCCATGAATTTATGCATGAGCTACTTTAGTGACAGAACTCATATTGCTGGTAAATGGGATACACAAGTTCAGCTAGAACTTGGCAGGCAAGGCCGGCTTCTCATATTTCAGTTAGTTTGCAGGGGCAGAAGTAACAGCACGACAAAGGGCAGCTTCACCTTGGTCCTTGGTTTGCACTACATCAGTTTGAAAACTTCTAGCCCAATGGAAAAAGTGACTGGTTTGAATAAGCACACTGTTTCCTGTGGCAAAAGCACAGGGACAACTTAATCTTGGAAAGTGCACTGCATTCAGACAAGGACAGACCACATAAACTGCATCAAAGTGCTTTTAACCCCTCCTTGCTCCTATCAGAGAGGACAAGCACTCAAACAAGTCTGTCTGAATTAGTCACGTACCATTTCTACACTACTGGGAAAAACACCACTGTAAAAAGCATAATCAGATTGCTAGAAATGAAATAGCCCTTGATAAGCTGCTGTTAGTTGCAGTTCTCACGCTTGGACCCAAGGTGCATCTGCTCAGAAATGGAAAGGTGTTATTAAAAAACACATTTGCTACATGATCACTCTCAAAACCTGTTATCTTTCTTTCACACACATACATATCAGATACCCATGGAAAAGATTAATAAAAGCTGTCTCTTCCAAAATGATTAATACTTCTTGACCCAAAGGCTAAGTGTTTGTGGATGGTACACAGTAACAATGACACTTTGGGTAAACACTTTAGTCTCTAACCAGCAAAACTGGTCTAGATTGTCACAGAACAGTACAACCCAGCAATCCACATGAATAGTTGTGCTGAGCTTTAATACCTTTAGTTGTCATCTCAGATGAGACTGACTCAAATCACTGAATCCTCAGAGGCCAGAACATGCCCTGCTCCTTCCTTCCTCCAATACCTTGCCTAGATAAATAGCAGAGTTCATCCTGAGTTTTCTGAAGGGTGATCTTTGCTTAGCAAGACAAACAGTTCTGTGACACAGCCAGATTTTTCTGACACTCCAGATTTTTAGCTGGCAGACTGCAACCTGAGCTTTAACGAGAAACAGGCTAACTTCTGAACAGGATAAGCACAACTATCCATTCTCTAACTGATGCTGCTATCATAGATGAAACTTTACTGACAGCACTTACAGCTCACCCAATGCTTTCTTTTATCCCATTTGCAGGGAAGTCACTGCTCATGAACTATGTCACTCTAGAGAGTAAGAGGGGAAGTCATCAACATACATAAGTTTTTTCCCTCTTCCTTTTTCACATCACCCTTTCTGCAGGGGGGACCAAATTCTTTGTTCTCCATCCAGATGACTTTAGCTATGACAAGTCAGATGGCCTAGGTTTAGAAGTGCACCGTATTTTTCTGTTGCTCTAAAGCAAGATGAATTTTACACAGCCAATTTAGATGGGCTAAATGTTAAGCAATGAATGGAGGGTATCACAACTGAAGCAAGTTACCTAAAAGTGATTCAAGAAAGATGGAAAACTAGGATGACTCTCAGCTACAGATGTCTTCAATTAACCTTTCTCAATACACCAGTTATTTATTTTTTTTTAAACATACTGTATCCAGTTATATCATTTGCTTGGTCACAATCTCATACCATGCAACTCCACTGGCAAGCAAAGTACCTAATAAATCTGTGCTTGTTCCTGTAAGGAGACCAGGGTCTCCTTACACAGCAATGGCTGTGAAGGTTATCCTTTTGTCCTGCAGTGAAAAAGAACTGGAAAAGTGGAGAATGACACTGAAAGGGGCCATAAGAAACTATCTTGCTTGCTCAGTTGCTACACACAGATGGGACATGGGCTTCTTCTGATGACAGCCACCTGCATACCCCTCTGGTCCCATCAGAGATGGTCATACAGGAGAGGGGGAAAGGCTCTGCCAGCTTGTAAAAGGAAGGTTACTTTACTAAATACATTTAACTTTCAAAGTTAAGATAAAGATATAGAGCTGGTTGTCATTAGCTCCTGAAATAGCAGCTCAAACACCAGTAATTGATGAGCCTCAAAGAGTCTTAACTGCTGGATTTCAAGCAACACAAGCACAAGCAAGCCTCTGTAAGAACTGCCCTTTCTTTGTGCTGTTGCCCCATCCCCTCACTTTCTATGAGAACATTCCCCAGCATCAGGTATCACAATGTATCTTCATGGGTGTAACACAACTAAAGATAATAACAAAACCAAACATATGTAAAGCAGTTAATCTGCTTTAGAACCACACCAAGAACCTGTATGGTAGAGAATACATGTCCTTTACATCTCCTTATCTAGGCCTGGGAGCTTCAGTCCCCCTTTGTCTTGGGATGGGCAACATCCTGAGGCTTCAAGTTGGCAGGAAAAAAGACAATAGGACTAGTAACCCCCTCTGGCACCAAGGTAAAACTTGGTATGTCAGCCTTTTTTTGCAGCTCAGGCTTTACTTTTCAATATCTGTTTTGTTCACATACCTTTGGGATTTTCAAATGGGTGTTACCATCATCTCCCTAATGAGATTCCAAAGCACTTACTCCCCAAAAGTTTTTTTTTTTTTTTTTTTTTTTTTTTTTGATGAGCTACTGTAGAATAATTTCCAAGATCCATCACTTTTTTGAAATAGCCCTCAGTACCCACCACACACAGTTCTTCTGTTATGGCTCAGTGGAATTTCTGATGCCAAACCAAGATGAGAATGTGCTTCTGTCATGCTTTCAGCCTAAAGCTTTGAAGATGAAATGAATTAATGAACCCCAAGCTGCACAGCACTGATCTGCAGAAGTGTGAATAGTCACGTATCACTGAGGGTTACTGTCATAGCAATGCTGTTTCCCTTGTGCAAAAGGAAAAACAAGAAATATGGCAAGCTGTCACACATGTTCTGTATCAATGACTTGAGCAAGAAGAGCTAAAACCAAAATCATTCTGAATTTCTAGGGATTTGGTGACCAAAAAAAGTAAGCAAGCAAGCAAGGAGAGGAGATATTGTCCTCCAGAGTCCCACCATTAGCTCTTAATAAAACTGCTTTCCCCAGTTTCATTTCAACTTTACATTTCAAGGAAATGTTTGACTGTATCCCTCAAATGAAGCAGGGGAGTAGCTGGTCCTCGTCCTAACACAAGCTAAGAAGAATAGCAAGGGGAAGACAAACACTACTGACATGCAGTGCCAGTCAGGATAGTCTTCTCTGTTGAAATTATCATGGGTAGTATATTAAGCAATGGGTTATATCCAAAATTCTACAAAAAGAAAGTACACACAAGTGTCAATATTTCTGTCCCTTCTGCAAAGAAAAAAAAAAAGTAGGGAGACAGACATTACAACAATACCATACACTGGATTTTCAAGCTCCAACTCACGAGCATTGAGGTGGTAATTTAACAGCTACCCAATTACTCATATGGGGCAGTGGGGAGTGAGGGAAATAATGATATACAAATGTGAATTCTGTTATTTTAAACATGTTTCCCCTCAAAGAGCCAGCCCAAAGGAGCAAAACAAAATTGCAAAAATCCTCTCTGTACACACAAACAAAACACAAAGACCACAGAGCAATGCAGCCCAGACCCATTCTCCCCCAAAAGCTGCAGACTTTCATTTGCAAGCACAACCCGCAGAAGGCGGAGGAGAGAGAGGACAGAAGAGCACACAAAAGCTAGTGCAAAGCCTTGCAACCCTGCTTCATCATGTCAATGTGAAGGC
Source organism: Heteronetta atricapilla (assembly GCA_011075105.1). NCBI lineage: Eukaryota > Metazoa > Chordata > Aves > Anseriformes > Anatidae > Heteronetta > Heteronetta atricapilla. The sequence continues at coordinate 28,600,300 of CM021763.1, read as the reverse complement.
TCAGAGTGCTTGCTCAGGGTCACCAGCAATGAAAAAAAAAAAAAAAAAAGAAATCACTAACTTAATGGTTGTCATGCCACATCTCCAGCCTAACAGACTTTGATTTGTGCAGGACCATCTGGGATGTTGCAGCACCCTGTGTGCTGCTCGCCAGCCACGAAGATACTGACGGAGGAATTTCTCACACACACGCACTGTACACTCTCCATAATACTTTCATAACATTAAGTACTGCCCTTCAAAAACAAACCACCACTTCATGCCACAAGGACTCCCCCATTAAGATATATTTTAAATAGCCCATTAGACTGTAACACTCAAACCTACTCAGCCACACAAAACCGGTGAGATTTCACCATTTCACAAAAAAGAAAATAAAATAAAATGAAAGAGACTAAACTTACAGGGTTGTTACTCCACCGTTTCTCTCTAGCACACCGCACATCATTGAACTGCAACGCCTGAAACAGTAACTTGACCTCTCTGGGAAGGTGGGCGGTATTATACAAGCTGAAACATTAGAAACATGCATAATTACGCTGGGTATTTGCCACACATTCTTTCATCCATGAACAAATATGAATGGAAAAGTCACACTGACACTCCAGGCTTAGATTATGTCCAAATCATCAATTAAGAAGATTTTTCACGAGGCCTTGGGAGAACAAAAGTTTTCAGAGCAGGAGAAATTTTCTGTGGAGTTACACTGTGCATATATTACAAAGAGAGCACCGCCAGCTCAAAGCTGAGACAACAGTGAGCTAGATCAGGGAATTTCGGCTTTCTCACCCGCCACCACCAGCGGCTTAGCCTGTCGCTTTGTTCTCTTGGGAGCACACGGACCCGTGGCACCCATTCATGCAGCGGAAGCTAGGACGCCTGCCAGGGCACCACCTGCATCCTGCCACTAATCACCCACCCCTTCCTGCAGGGTGACACCTCTCCTCCACACCGGTGCAGTGCCTGCCTGTCCCTCAGTACAACCCAGTGAGAGCCTCATCCCACCAAGGACCTTCAGCAGGACCCATCTGGCTGGGCTTAAAGCAATACCAGATGGACAAGGAGGGCAGGTGACTGGAGACAAGACACCATGCTTGCCCCCAGCTGCACCCACATCCATGGCTCACAGCACAACTGGTCGAGCTTCTGAAATACCCCTTTTACACCAAGCGTGTGGAGGACCCTCACTGTATGTAGCCTTCTCTTCCCTTCCAAGAAAGCATTTGGAGGAACTGTGCACACATCTAACCACAGTCTTTTCTGTTGTCACATTAAGATTTTCTCTTCTTCAAACTCAAGACTTAGCCATGCTCCTGGTCATGCAAGATGCAGCACCCACAGCTGCTGTGATCCTAGCTTCCCCTCAAGATGTTTTGACAGCAATATCCACATATTGTTTTTCCCAGCAGCTCTCTAGCTTATCCCCTTTCCACAAGGGGAGGCTTTGTGTTCTTGATTCAACCATTTAATTCCCCATGCTTGCCCTACAAATAGATGTGGAATACACAGTATTTATTTCAGCTAATTCCCCATGCACTACAGGCAATGCATGCACATCTGAAGCACTGGTATAGAGCAGAGACATGAGTTATTCTAGAATAATTCTTTTGTTTCATACTTCAAGAAGGCCAGCTCCCTTTCTCTCTCTTCTCCTTTGTTTATATACTTCAAAGCTTTTGAAGGTCGTAGCAATGCACATATTGAACTGCCTCTCATGATCTGAGAATCAGCTTTGGTTACAACTGTTGCAGTCTCCAAACACGAGTTGCCAACAATGATCACATACTAAAAACTTAAGCTAAGCTTTTTCCCTACTTATACCTGAAAACACAACATAAAAAATTGGTGAGTGCCAAACAGTGTAAAGTGATACAAGAACTCACCAGGGATTTATTTATTCTCATTAGTTTTAAACTTGCTTTTTGAAACAGTGGTTTATTCATTTAAAGTTAAACCATGCATACTTTCTTGGGCACTTCTAAAAACCATGGGGAGCTTTATTTTGAAATTTCTCACCTTCTTCTTTACAACTTAAAAATCAGTTAGAAAAGGACCGAGCAGCCTTCTTAAGCCTTACCTAAGATATCTGTTCAAAAGTGTTTTGTGCCCAAAAGAAAGGAAATAGTGTGCATCTGCAGCATAGAAATGCCCACAGAGCAGAGACCTAGGTTTGCAGCAAATCCTTGTTGGAATCATTTAATTGCCACTATGTATGAATAGGAATTTATCAAGCCTTTTTCAGTATTTGCTTTTCAAGTAAATACTAAAGAACGGAATCTTTCAGTTATAGTATTGACTTTCCGATTTAGAAGTGGTTTGATAACAGCCTTCCTCGAGTCATTCTGCCAGGAAGGAGTAGTATGAACAGAGCTAATTTGGGCTTGTTGGTTAAGCTCCTTCTCCGGCTTTATTCAGAAGGCCTCGACAAATAGTTTATCCATGGACACACCTCGGGGCCTTACAAAATATTTTGTATTCCACTGCAAGCTTAGGCACATAACATAAACATCTGGAGTGCCCACTAAAAATGTGAACACCTCCCCCTCAGCCCTGCAGTGTCTTCATGACACTGCTTCATAAACTGATCCCTGACAGAAAAAAAAAAAAAAAAAAAAAACACACACACACACAAAAAATTAATATAGAGGGCTTCCAACAAAAAAAAAAAAAAAAAAAAAAAAAAAAAGTTGTAATCTATAGCCTGTCTATACATAAACCAGGGTTTGGGGAAAAAGGGAGGGAGGGGGAATTCAGGTATATGTAAAAGCAAACTTTTCCAGTCTTCCTTATCAGTGCTTAACTTCTGAGAGGAAGAAAGAGCTTTGTATCATTATTGATAAGAAACTGTTTCCAGAAGTGTTGGAGACCAGACTGCGCTGGGGGGAGGCGACGTTGAGAATCACGTATGTTCATCTTCTCCCTGGAGGTACAGTCCTGTCTGGAAGTGCTCTGAGCATACAGAACCGAAGACAGTGATCAAGCCATCCTGGTGTACACTGACACCTCCGCAGACCTGGAGCACTGAAAACCACAGATCCTGCATAAAACAAGCACATCCACAAAGGCTCCCAGCTGTGTTGTCCATGCCAGAGCCCATAATTACTGAACAAACTGCTCAAAATGCGGCAGATACTTTGATACTGCATTTCACAGTGTATCTGGACTGGAGCCAAAGACCTGCTCACTGCCTGAGACAAGCTACAAGGGCGGTAAGGCTCAGTCCTCCCGGGAATGATTTCCCCAAGTCCTAAAGCAGCAACAACAGCAATCAGAACATACCCTTCACAAAACCAGGGAAACATCATCCTTCTCTTCACTGCTACTCCACGGGAGAGCACTAAGTGCTTCTGATGACACATGGGGCAGCAGCAAACAACCAGCACGATAAGTTGCCATTTACATTTCACTCCTGTGAGTAACACGTACGTAGTTTAAAAATGCACACCGTCAGTGCATATGCTAAACATGAAATAAACTGTCCTCAAGAGCTAGATGCTCCAAGATCATGTTTCAAAGCAACGCGGTATCTTTCTGTTAATCTTTTGGGAAAACCAGCATGGATAGTCTGCTGCAATGTGATTAACACAGGAATTCAAGCCTCTCCATTGTGACCTTCCACAGAAACCTCAGGGGTCAAGAGGAGCAGCTTGTATGTGTTTTGCTACAATGCCAAGATATCTGAACTATCAACATAAGCCTTCTCTAACAATAGGACCAACAAGTTTCTTGGGGGGACTTTCACATACACCCTCTAAGACTGCCACAAAACACATTCTACACAGCCATTAAGGAAAAGTTGTTCTTCTAAAAAGTAGTTGCAGAAATTCCATTTTGATATTCAGCTAGAAAAAAAAAGTTTACAAACTATCAAAACTGTAACAAGGAGCAAATAACTGCTTTCTTAGAACAATGGTTAATTAACAAAATGAAGCTGAGAGGCGATTTCTTGCTCCAACAATGAATTGTTAGGCAGAGAGAAGGAGGGCTTGAGAAAGGTTTTTTTTTTTAAAAAAAAAAAAAAATCTTCTTCAGCCACATCACAGAAAACCCTTGGAAAACCCTCATGTGCACAAGCAAAATTGAAGCCTGGCAGCAACGATGCTCTGTTGCCTTTGATGCCGGAGGTGGTCGTGCCATCCTCCCCCAGCTCAGTGACCTGCTCGGGGAGAAGGCAGAGAGGTGGGGAGGTAGCTGCAATCTATCGCTACGCTCTGCAGGGGCCCCAGGCTCCGTGAGAACAGCAGGTGAAAATTTAAACTCAATCCCACTCAGCATGCTTGGTATAAATAGCCCCAAGGTGGCAAACATCAAGCCATGAAAAGAGATTATCAGATGAGTTTTTTTCTCCTCATTCTTACCCTTTGCAACTTGAGAAGAGTGAAAGAAGACACCAGCAGCTAGCAAGGAGGCTGCTAATTAATTCCTCCTCACCCAAGCATTGCAAAGCTTCCAGCCACAAAGTCCCTGCCAATCTAAGAACAAACACTTGATAACATTAGAAGAAAGAGCCTTGATTCGTTCTGAAAAATGGCATAAGAAGAGACACCAACATTTCACTAGATCAATTTTTTCCCCTATAGGCAGGGAGAAAATATGAGAGAAGCAGCATCGCCCTTGGCTACATAATATTAGGACATGTTAACGTTCAGAGCACCGACTTGTGTCCCCAGTCATTTTGACGAGGGGTCAGCATGCCACAGGCACAGATACTTTCAAAAGGATGACTTTGCATGAGGAAGAGTCCTTATGTTCTCTCTTCGATGAGAACACTTCCCCCAAAATAAACAATCTCAGTAAATTTCTAGAGGTATGCCCTGCTGTCAGGGCAGAGCGCACATGCCATTTCATGGTGACAAGCCAGCACAAGACAGGCAGCTGAAGCACTTGAAAGTGAGGGAGGCATGGCTCTGTTGTCTTTAGGTGCTCAGTTAACCTGGATAAAAGGCTATAAAAAGCTCTTTGAAATCGGTTGTAAGATGAGAGATGAGTCAGAAGAAATAATGGGAGAACACTATAAGACTCTGCAAAGAGATTTCAGCTCTCTCAAGCCTTCTGCAACCAGCAGTAATTTGTTTGCCTAGCACAGCTGCTCTGTTAGCACTATCACAATCCCAACAGAGACGCCCTGACAGCTGGGGCTGGACTCCTGGCTGTCACCAGGCAGATAAAGCCGTAAGTCAAAGCATCGTCTGAAGCACCTGCAGATCAGCAGCATCTTTCTGGACTGCCAAGCAGACACTGCAGTCATTAAAACTTCAGGGAACAAGCCCACCTGCAAGCACAAACACTCTAAAATCCAAACAACTTTCACCCTTCGCACCCTACCTGTGTCTGTGATGTCCCTCCTTTCGGCTAAGATGCAATGAAGCATGCAGCTGTTTGAATTTATGTTGTGGTTTTGGATGAGAGAGGCCAAGATACAGACTAGTGCAATGCCCAGAGGAGCTCTAGCCCCATCACCCTTTGCTGATTAAGTTTAAACACTCCCAGTTTTATTCCCCTTCACAACCTACTCCTACCCAAGGCCAAGTGGGAACACCGAGACCCTCTCTTTACACTGCATGGGTCAAAGCTGGCACAGGACAGCTGGACAAACAGCAACATGAAGGATTTGGCTATGTCATATACACTGTGTCACTGCCGGGTACACAGTACACGTTGCATGCAGGGCAGATGTGCACATAGCCAACTGTTTCCTCACATCAGCTTTCCCATCCCTTTGTCCCCACTCTGCTTTTCTTCCCTCCTGCCCAGCAGTCTCAGCTACGTTTTTCCTTTGAGGAAAGGGCTACAATTTCTTGCCTTACCACAGGACAGAAGCTTCCCTGAAATCAGAGAAGAAAGAATGTTTTACTTGGTTTGAATGAGACACATGCAGTTCAGTCTCAGGTGTGCAATTCAGAGCCAAGAGCAAAAGAATGGAAGGGTCAGGACCAGACACTTAAACACACCAGATTTTGCTCTGGGCAAACGAGATGGACATATATCATATACATACACATAAAAGGATTTTAAAGCAGAAATCCTCTGCTGGTGATACCCTGTTGCTGGTTAATTGGTTCCCATGGACAAGCTCCTCTTTGAGGACACTGAGTGGCTTCAAGCCCTTCTTCATGCAGGCAACCTGGAAGATGGACAGAGGAACCTGAAGACGCAGGCAGGCTGGACCAGGAGCACTGGTGGCAGGCAGCTTGTCTGGGTAAGCAGACAACATGGTTACTGAGCATTTCACTCCAGTGCTATCAGATCTGAAGAATGAGATGGAGCAGAATGTGTCAAGGAAAAGTCTCTTCTTTCCTACTAAACTCTGTTTTTCATTCTCAGGAGCAAAACAATGCCACAAACATCTCTTTTTTGGTGTAAATTGAGGGTGAGTCCTTCCCTACTTGGGATAAACACACTTGCACACATTCCTTCCTTTTATACTGCATACATCACTGCTGTGCATCACGGCTGTGGTGGGATGACTCACTGTGGGATGTTACTGATTAACAGCTCACTTCAGGTCTTTTCTGTGTGTCTCTACACAACTCCTTACTCATATCACTCAGGCATCCTGACACCACCTGTTTCTTGTGACTTCCCTCGGGTATATCAGACAAAAACTAACTCAATAGCCCAGAGTTCACCAGGTACCAGCAATCTTTTTTCTCCCTTCCAGAGCACAGACCCCACCTGCTTGCAACTGCAGCACCAGCCTTTCATATCCCTGGAGGCTCTGCACACCATACAGCAGGATTTGGGGTCTTGATCCCATCCCAGGTGTCCAAGCTTTGAGAGACAAAGCTGAGTCACTGAGCCCCCAGGGGCCAGGGTAGTGCCAGGCAAAGGCATGTTGCACCTGCCTGCCACTGGCTGGGAGCCTCTTGTTCAATGGTCTAAGAGTTGTAACAGACGACCAGCTAAGAGACCTTCTCCTCTTTTCACATGCACAGCTGGACGTATTTCCCAATGCAAGCTCTAGCAGTTCGCTGTGATCAGTCGTGCCAGCCCCACTGATTTGCACAAAAGCCAGAAATCACTGTGTCAGGCAACTGGTAGCTCCTGTAAGTATATAAATATTACCAGACAATATTTACATCTGCGTCAAACCTGTGGTTGGGCCAAAAAAAAAAAAAAAAAAAAGTTATTTCAGCCATCAGTGCTTTGATCCTCTGACAAATCATTTCCTGACACAAGCTGAAACAACACAAAGGACTTTGGACACCAACCAGCTGTCACAGTTGTGCTGCGAGCTGGCACTGAAGCCACGCAGCCAGAGGGGGAAGATTTAGGTGGTGGTAGTGGAGCAAATGGTAGTCTGCATGTCTGCATTCACAGCTTGTTTCTTCCTTAGGTGAAACTTTTGGTGGGAGCTGGTGGAATGGGAGCCCACCAAAACACGTGAACAGCTGCTGCAGGACACTCTGACATCACCAAGGTATAGCAAAAACTCTTGGATGTATTACAACCAGGGGCAGGGGAGGGGATGAAGGGGAGATGGTTTTTCTTTCTTTCTCTCTCCAGAGGATGCTTAGGCACTGTCAGAGCTCCAAATGCAGTGACCCCTTTTTGACCTTTGGGCCTGAGCTGAGAGAGAGACAAGTGAGCTTAACAAAGATCTGAGACACCAGATGGGAAAAGTGAAGGCAGAGCTATGGTTTAATAGCCCTCTCCTTTTATCCTGTTTAAAATGAAGCATTCACACAGTAACCCACAACCTAAAAAAAATGAAAGAAAAAACTGATACTAGCAGCCTGCTTTCAACATCCTCCCTCAGATACTCTCCTAGAACAGATATATTCATATTTTCCTCTGTTTCTACTAGCATATATAGCACCTGGCAATTACAAAGAAATGCAGCTTGAGGGGAAGCAGATTAGAAATATGACTTGCTACATAGTTCTGGTATGATGAATTCTTAATTAAAAAAACACTATTAATTCAAGGTGTTGAAAGGAACAGTCCGCAAAACTAAGTAGTTTTTTCCAGCCTTCATCCTCATTTTAACTGATGTATTTTATCACCAGCCTTTGAGAACCATTCTACAGTCTCGAGTGGAACTAACCATAGCACACAAAACAAAGAGTGACAGAAAAAAAGAACCTGTGAGATACCCCTGACATTTATTAACTTTTCCTACAGACAGCATAAAGCTGAACTCCCGAAACTCCTCCTCGTGCCAGACTTGTTACTCTAACACTTCTTAAAACGAGTTTTGGTTGCCAAGCAGCTCTCAGATGTGCAACTCGACCTGCCAAGGTCTGGCTGCACCAGTGTCTTCAAGCTTCACAGCACAAAGGGATAAACTTAATAAAACTCATGCTCAGTGCTTTGAACTAAGGGTAACTCAGAAGTGACATTACTCTGCAAATCTCTGTTGTGATGCAAATGCTCAGCCTGCTCTCCTTCCAGTCCCCCGACACACCCCCCATGCATCACTACTACCAGACTACACCACCCAGCCATGCCCACGCTCTTGCACCAACATTTCACCTTTGCAGCCTTCTGCTCAACCTGACACTTGTGCCAGCACACCAGGAGCCACAAGGGAACAGCAGCGACGTGCCAGCACTGTGTGTAACCAGAGCCAAAACCAGCCCAGCTCCACAACTGCTGGCCAAACAGGGCAGCAAGCAAACTGGACAAGAGCAGAGGAAATGCTCATATGGTGTTAGGTCAGGAGTTAAAATATCACAACGACCTGCAACTTCCATCATGAACAGGACTGACAAATGCCAGAGCAACACAGAGGAGAAACTCTTCTGCACAAGACGTCCAGCTTACAATGCAATTTCTGCCACCTGAGATAGCCAGCAATGCAACAGTAAGAAAGGTTGTCCTTCCTCCAGAAGGAAATTAAACTATGACTTAAAATCAAGTTTTCAAGAAGCAGTCAAGATAATGGATGAAGCTAGTAGAGACTTCCTAAATCAGAGAGAAGCTTGGGATCTTGGTCTAACAAGATGAATATTATCCCTTTTTCACAATAACTAGGAGCCTTCTTTATCTGCAGGTCCATCTTCAGCTTCAACATCAGTGCTGACAGTACCATTACCATCACTCACCTCACCTGACTTCAGTCCCAATTGGGCCATCCAAAGTGAATCATAAGGCAGCCATGGAGTACAACAGCATCCCCCCTCCCCCCCATACAATAACAAAACATAATTCATACAGGAATGTAAAGCACAAGTCAGTCATGGCTATACTTCTCCCAGAATGTTAGCAGCCCTGTAACAATCAGCACTCAATTAACATGTTTAATGAAAGGAAATCAAAAGGTCAGGTCAAAAGCTGTGTGTAAGTCAGCATTCACAGCTAAGAAAATACCAGACTGCTGCACACTCAGCTGGTCAGAGCCTCTGGCATGCACTGAGGACACGGCGGGGACAGTCCACAGCCCACACTGCCCAGTTACAAACATCTGAGACTGGAATACTAACAGCAGCACCTGTGACACCTCAAACCATTTGCATGCTGTGACCCCTGGAAAATGTGCTTTTTCCCCTTCTTCTCCCCCTCCCAATTTGATTTTATACTGTTTCCAAGATGGCAATGGAAATACAAGAAACACACACAGCGATGTGACAAAATTCAGGCCAACATGTCTTGCTGAGAAAAGTTTCCTCTCTGCAGCTTGCCAGAAAGTACTATGTACATCTTCCATTAGTTACAGATATTTTTTCTTTGCAACTCTGAGAACCAAGAATAGCCAAGACAGCCTAGCACCTCTTTTTCTGTAACCAGACTATAACAGCTCACAGGACTGCATCAGCTTGAAAAGCTGCAGTCATTGCCCAATGCTGCTATGTTATGAGAGGCACCTGTATTCCTTCTTTACCACCCCCCCACTTGTAATGAAGGGAAAAGTAATTGCACAGTTGACTCATCACTTCTGCAATATTCCCCTAAGACAAAGTTCAGGACTAACAGAAATTTGATGACAGACTGAAAATGCAAAGGAACAGTTTCTCAATAGAAAGTTTTACTTGCCAATTCAACAGAGGAGCCTGAGGTCTATCAGGGCCAACTCTTTCACTTCTTTATATATATATTTTTTTTTTTTCGGGGTGGGGGGGGTAGAGTGGGGAACATGGACTTTTTTTTCTTGCTAACCTCTTCTCCTGTATTCTCCTAGAACCTCTGAATAAACAGAGTGAGCATTCAGGGGCAGGGTAAAGAGGAGGAGCAGGCACAAGTTGATGGGGAGTAAACAAAGCATGTGCTAGATAGAAAAGTTACAGGAAAAAGGAGTCAGGAGAGCTGAGGCAGGGGAATAGCAAAAGCATGAGAACAGCAGAGATGTTTCACAGACACGTCTGGGCAAACGTTCAAGGCCACGAGGTAAAAGTACCAGAAGCCAGGAGTCGCACTGTGCCTCTTCACCCTGAACAAAGCTATCCTGAGCAGCTCGCATGAGGGACCTGCAGGCGGTGCCATGGCTTCCACACCAGCAGCTTTGTGGGCAGCTAGGAGAAACCAGATGCGCTGGGCATCCAGGCCTCCCCTAATCCCCCTCAATCAATACTCAGCTGGTAATCAACGTGGCTTAAATGGTCAGGATGAGGCAATCGGCACAGATGGGATGAAGAAGTCCAGTTTAATCAGGAAGGCAATCAGCTGGCACGGCCCAGACAGAGCTGCCCCTTGAGCAACTTTAGCCTCAGTGTCAGAAGTGGTACATCTAGCAGGGATAGTTTCAGCTGCCTTATATTCACGTGGTGCAGTCAGAAGCATCCTGCTAATCCTACAGAACTACCCTCCTAATTCACCAAAATTAGCAGGAAATTGATTTTAGCTTTTCTTAGGATGCTGTGCTGGAGACTACATCTGTACGAGCTGTTCATTCATCCTGCTGCAGGCAGATACCTCGCACTGTGTGGCAGGCTAGACAAGTGGGGGTAAGCACCATTTTGTCTATCTGACTTTAATTTACCCCTGTATGCAAGTCAAAACCCATCTCAGATAAGACCAGCCTCTTTGTAGCAGAAGCTACAATGATCTACTGCAGTTAAATCCTCACCTGCAAGCCACTATTGCTTTAATTAGATTCAGTCGAATCCCGGACTCTGCAGTCTAGACATGGTTTAGCAATTGCTTTTATGTGAGTAACTCATTGCAAGAGAACACAGTTCTTAAAGGAATTAGATACTCATCACATGTTAGGTTTTATCTGGGTCTTACCTCAATTTTTGGCAAAGAAAACTACTCTGGATTTGGACAGGACAAAGTCAGCCTAGCTGAAGTATTCAAGCACAAGTCCAAATGAAGATTTTACACAGGAAAGAAAAGAAAATGTTCCTCTGATAACCCTAACACTTTTCCCATGTTTAGCCTTCCTGTTTAGAGCAGAAACATTTATTCTACAGTTTTGCAGAATAGTATAGAAACAACTGAGGCAATACAGATTACTATTGTTCTATCCCCTTCTGACGTCTGTACTACTACAGGTTTTAGGCAGACATAGAAAGATTGACACAAAGGAGAAAACAAAGTACTTGCTTCTGACCTACAGTACAGATACACGACTCACACTTTCAAGGAATTCCCATGCTCATGCAGCTTTTCACAGAAACTTAAGGCAGGAATATCAGAGCAAATCTGTGTCTCGGCAACTTTGGGGTTGAAATCAATGTGGCTAAATGCTCGAGCCCTCAGCTCAGCTGAATTTGGTTTGACTAAGTTTAATGTGCATAAAAAAGTGCTGTTGGATGAGAGAAAGTAATAAGTGCCATTCTCCTAGCTGTAAATGCATTTAATTGCTATTTATGTTTTTCTCAAAGAATCTCTGGCAGAGTTTTGGTTAGATAGGGTAACACCAGCCCAGTGTTTCTGAAGACTGGATGTGCACGGAAAGACATCTTACATACCTGTTGAGTTCCTCTGCAGGGCACCAGTCACACCGACCAGCCAGCGCTGGTACCAGCATGGCTGTAACTTGACATTGCATAATACAGGACTGACCAGCTCAATTAACAGTTGCTCTCAAAGGCACCAGAAAGCATAAAGAAACCCATAAATCAGACCATTTCTAGTCAAGCAGCTGAAGAGATCTTATTTTCTGCAACTTACACAGGAGACAACCCTGGCCAACTTTTGTGATGCAAATCAAGTTGCTTGGAGGAAGAAGGGGAGAAAAGGCCTTTTAATTGAAATTGCAGTGAAACTTCCTTCCGACACAACAGCCACGGAGACTCCAGGAGCCAATTCAGGAGCACCGCACCTCCTCCACAACTGCACCGTTCTCCTTCGGACCCCTCACAGCCAAATTTCTAGCCCCTTGATCGCACACTCGCGTGCCTCTGTCACATCACTGACCTGCTGTCACCACAAAGGCATGGAGCCACCCGGAACCAGCACCAAAGCAGCAAGCTGTGCCTGAAACTGGGGGGAGAGGGCTATAAATCACTGCCCTTCCACGAAGGTGTAGCAACAAGCAAGCTGCTGCGACTCCTTCATGCAGCAGTAAGTCTCCAAAGCAGAGTGCCTGCCCGACTGAAACAACTCAGGAATGCAAGCAATGCGGGCAGGGGGGCTCTGATGGATACTGAGGGAGGACAGGAGCAGGCAGACTCCTGTGGTTTCCCGGCCGAGCTGAAGGACCAGCCCTGCCGACCCCACGCGTGCACACACAGGCACAGGCATTGCGGGAATGTGAGCAATGCAGACGGGGGGCCGGGGGGCCTTCGCTGCCTGGTAAAGGGGGGTGAGAGCAGGTACAAGACCCAGGAGCGGCTCTGGTTGCTTGCAGGACTCTTTAGGTCACAGCAGATGGGTCCCTTTTCATTCCAGCCTGCGCTTGTGGATGCAAAACTTCACACGCAGCTTTGCAGCAAGATCTTTTGTCGCTAATACCTACACCAGCTGAAACAAACTGCAGGTCTGTCCCCTGGTATTTGGCAAGTTGCTGACATCAAAAACATACCAGCATCAGGAGCAATAAACACATGTGCACTTAACACTTCGTCAGCCAGTGATTTGATATTCAGCCCTACAAGCACAACCCTTCTGCTTTTTCTCCCCCAGGCTAACAGAAGGAATTGCCACACATGGAACAGACCTGACGCTCTCCCAGCTTTAACTCCAGCCAAAAATTCCTTATGGCATAAGGAACACTGTTTTAAAGGTTCATGAAGAACACCAGGCTGTTTCTATCACACTTTCCTGGTCCCAAGGTCCAGCAGAGACAGGCTGGTGCAGGAATGCTGCTGCTGCAAGAGCTCCCCGTGGGGCTGATGCCGCGGCGGCCAGCAGCATCTCCTTAGCACGCCTACCGTGCAACTCGTGACAGTCATGATGTGTGCACGGGCACAAAGAAGGGCTTGTTTTCCTTAAACTTCCCCAGCTGAGAAGGTTCCTGGTAGCCACTAATATTTTTGTGGATCTGAGTGATCTCACACATCGCTTAGAAACATGACAGTGGTCACAAGCAGCAGTGGTGATGGGGTGAGAAACTGCAAGAATAAACACACAAAAGAGATAAAGGACAAGTGATAAATCACTGATGGGATCAGGAAGAGCAAGAAAGCTCATAATACCCGCTGCTCAGCCCTTGTCTGCTTGAAAAAAAAATCACGAAAAAAACACGGAAGAACAGAGTTAAGAAAAATGCATGAACTTTGTCAGCCCAGCAACGTGAAGCTGAGGAGACAAACTGAAACTGCAGCTAATCACACCAACACCATTTTCAGCACATCCTGATTTCAGAGAGATTCATTCCCAAGGTCTTCTTGCAGGTGACTCTCTGGCCTGGTGAAGCTGCCAATAGGCCACGCACAGAGGAGAATCCAAGCAGACTGCAGGTAAAGTACGTGTGTGAAGAAAACATTCAGTCCCGGTTTCCAATCCGGGACTTATTGAAGAGTTATTCTAGTCTTCAATTCATCTAAGAAAAAAACTCTTCAAGAGCTTACCATAAAAAACAAACAAACAAAAAAACAACTTAAAAGTTTAAGAATTAATTCAATAACATGTCAGGAGGGAATGGAACTTTAAAGAAAATCTCTTCTTGTATTCCTTTCTGTAAAATCTTAAGGCTAGTCAGGGATAAAGACTGTTGTTTTAAAAGCAAATTGTTTATTGAGAAATGTGAAGTATGTTTTTTTTTTTTAAAAAAAAAATGCTATGAAGCAGCTTAATTCTAATCCCATTCATAAATCCACACTAAATCTTCTGGCTCTTTTCAGGTGTCTTTGAATTAGAAACCAAATACAGATTTGCCTGCTCAAGAACTCCAACATTTTCCAAAGTCAACTTTCCCTTTTTTAAAGAAAAAATTTGCTCTTCAGCAAAACTGTTCAAGGACTGAAACTATGAGAAGTGACAGTTAACATGGAAACCTTCTCCCTGCTTTTTGTTTTGTTTGTGGAAAACTGGAGATGATGAAGAGAAATTTTAAGTTTAAAACATAGATTTTCTATTAACATCTTCATTTGACAACTGATCTTCACTCATCAAGCCAGATTTGGTCGCCAGTCTCTGCAAGAAAAGGTGACAGTGACAGATGAACAGAAAGCTGGAGAACACAGAGCAAGTTAGGAGGTATAATGAAAGATACAGGAGCTATGGAAACTACTTTAGTATAGCCATGAAGTCCCACCTTGGTGTACTTGTATGGTTTTCCATAGTGTCCATATGCAGTTTTGGACAATGTCCTCCACTTTACAAGGATTTCTCCAGCCATACCGCGATCATCTTTTACTTCTGGTCTCTTGTGCACTTACACTGCAACGAACAAAAAAGCTGAGCCTAGCCTGCTAAATTACTTCCGCTTCCTGTCCCTGTTTGCCCCAGAAACCCAATTACAAAGTTAACTCATGCTAATGAAGCCTGAAGGCATATGCACACACTCTCAGCTACATGACAAATGAATGAACTGCCCAATTTTGACCTTTGTTTGGTGATCTAAAATGTAAACAATGCATATCAAAGTTATCTATGACAGAATAGCAGATACAACTTGGTCTACCTGTGGGTAATTGGCATTAAAAGTCAGATTCAAATACATGTATCATTATACAGTAAGGCACTCTGTTCCAAAAAAAAAAAAAAAAAAAAAACAGAACCATAACAAAAAACAGCTGGATCATCCCCAGCATCAGTTCCTCCTCTGAAGAAACTTTCAGCTAAGTATCTTCCCTCAGCAGATATTTTGCTGTGTCAACTAAAGGCACATCCACTTCGAAGAAAGCAAGGCTTTGCTCCAGCGAGGCCCTCCAAAAGCCAGGCTTGCCGTGGGAAACAGACTGTGCCTTAGTATATCAACCACTGAAATCACAAGGAAACACTGAAAAGAAGGAGTTGAAATAGAGTAGAACCTGTCTACTAGCATCTGGGTTTCTAACAAAGCACTGGTGAGACAAAAAAAAAAAAAAAAAAAAAAAAAGATAAAAGCCCCACAGGCTTAAATTGCCTTTGCCAAACTGCAAAACAGAAAAAAACCTATCAACTCTTTTGTTCCGACTTTTCTGTCGGAAGCCTGGGAATCAAAGACACAAATTTCACAATATTGTTTCATTAGTAATTATGCATGGGTCATGTCCCCTTACCTTTGTCTGATAATCAACATCTTGACTGTCCTTTGTTACTTTTTATATCCTAATTTTAAAACACTTAAAAGCCAAAAGCAAGAGAAAGAAAGGCTCTAGTCCTAGTACAAAGATTTTTTTTTTTTTTCCCTTTTCTTTCCAGTCACTGCACTTCTTGGCAAGTTCTCTGGCACAGTACTGAAGAACTGCAAAAAACTCTGATGTATCTTTCTTTCTCTGTCCAAACCGGATTAGCTGGGAGTAACCCTTAGAGATCCTCTGCATTACCATATGCTGAGACAGGGATGAAAAGAGCAACATTTGCAGAAAGTTTACTATTGTCTGCAGTCCTTTGGGTTTTTTGACACAGCTGTTCCAAAGCAGCTCTGGAATGAGACCCCTCCTTTTCTCATTTAGCAGCTCATGAAGTGAATGAAAACACTGTGACAGAAGTCCTAACATACACAGCCATGTTTATGCACCTAAACAAACACATTCAACCTCTGACATGTCTCACTCCAGGGGAGACTCCCAGCTGTTATATATCAAAACCAAATATTTTTTTTTTAAAAAAGGTCAGAATAACTCAGGAAGTCACTGTTTCAAACTAAACTCTTCCATCTCTGCATGAATACAAAACATGAGGCAAAGGCGTTTTCCAAATCCCACGTGCAGAGTGGGATGCTCCTTTCAAAGATGTTTGTCAATGGGACAAACTTTAGAACAAGCCACATTGGCTTCCACAGGCTCATGGGGGAATCCCAGTGTCAGGAAATAATGGACATGAAGTCATGGCTTCCACAGGCTCATGGGGGAATCCCAGTGTCAGGAAATAATTGACATGAAGTCATGGCACACCTCTGGCGCTGGGATGCTGCCCACCCCTTGATCTTGGTCTAAGGTTTGTTTCCAAACACATTTGGTCCTCCCAAACAGTTTCATCCCACAGCCCATAAATACTAGTGCCTTCACAAAGAAGCTGGCAGCAGGAGGACAGGAGGAGACCTCGCTCATCTCAATGGGGCACAGGCTTGCAGCAGGCTGCAGCCCTGCAGGAAAGAGCAAGGAGGTGCTAGGATTCATAGGCATGGCAAAAGACACCGCAACAGTTCCAACACCATGTCTGAATTTCATGGTACGAAACCACCTGGGTCAACTTGGGCAGTACCCTCCCCCTTAATAATTACACTGGAGATCTGGAAAGGGATCAGAAATGTGTCAAAATAATGAAAAAGTCTCAGAAAAGAAACAACTCTTGCTTTTAACAGATTGAGAAAGCACTATCTGGAAGCAGCTAAGGAATTACATAAAATAAAGGCACATAAGGTAAATCAGAGTTTCTTCTTATCAAGAAGGATGAGGTATGATTAAGCTATGCAATTAGGAGGCCAAAATAACAAAGGAATAAAAAGACGTCTTGACTGCGCCCACTCCTGGTCTCATGTGCATGCATGCATACAGATCCATGCCACAGAAATCACTGCAAAGCATCCATGTAGGCTATCAGCATGGTGAGGCTGAGAGAAGGACTGTACAGGTAATAGTATTATCCATAGCTATACTTGGAAACCCTAAAGTCTTCAGGAAAAAAAAAAAAAAGCCTAGGGACTTAATGCTAAGAAAAAAAAAATACAATGTCTGCTAATTACAGACTGATATAAGACATAAGGCCAGGGACAGATTAATCCTCCCCAGCCCTGGTGTGCAAATACTATGCATTTCTCAAAGCCTCTGTTACAAAATTTCTCAGCACAGACCAGCTTACAGGGGCTGGAGCCTTGCTGGGTAACTAACATCTTGGATGTTACCTTCTCACTGCCACCCTCCTGAGCAGCCAGCGCTGCCCCAGGTCCCTCCACTGCCTCTTTGCTAGAAGGAGCCAGGTGAAGGAGAGAAGCCACTCAAAATACCTGAGGAGAGGACACCCAGACTAGACACGCTTGTGCCATGGTGGACCATGGACTGAGAGAGCAGGACTGCAGAAGACCCAGCAGCAGCACAACCCATGCCTGCCGGGGCACTGCAGCTGCACAACCCTGCACGGGCTTCCCTCCAGGCACAGAAGAAGGCAGGCCAGAAAGAAAACCACAGATACTTGGCAACCGCCACCAACAGAGCTCAGGGCACTTACAGATGGGAAGTGCCTCTACTTCCCTGGCAAGAGCCAAAGTTTCACAAGGCATGGGCTTAAAGGCTGCCAAAGCATGGCAGGCCAGCAAGCCATCTGGTCTATGACTTGAGAGGTGCACTGAACGCAGGCCCGAGACCCAAAGAGGTGTCCTTGCTGTCCCCCACTGGGTGGCTCATGTCCACCAGCTGGCCCTGAAGCAGATCCAGCTCCCAGCAGTGCCATTCTTCTGTAATTCAACCAGTTACCACCCTTCACCAGACCGCTTTCCTCAAGAGGCCTTGTTTTAGGGAAGTGTTGCAGCCTCCAACTCACCAGGGTCAGATGAGATTCCAGGGTCTATCATTGGCTCCTGTGTGCAATAAGAAGCCTATGCAAACATTTTCAAGATCAGTATTTTGGTTGACAAAAAGGCCAGATTCGTTTGAAAGATTTGCTTAGCTACAATTAAGTTTCAACTGTTCGTGCCTGACGCCTCTGCCTTCAGTATACTAACTCATCTGAAGAATTAAAGGGACATTTGAAACGCAAATGACTCAGGTTTAATTGTCAGGTGTCCTTCTCCAGTACAGCGCTAATTAGAAATCAGAAACATTTTTGAGAGCAGAAAGAGACTAAAAATTGACATAAGCTGCCACGGGAAGCCTGTGGGAGCATTTTGGGTCTAACAGGGTGCCTTCTTTAACTTATGCTTTAGCTAAACTACTTGTTGGGCTTCATACATAGTAAGAGCCTAGGGCCTGTGACAGCCTGGAAGTGAGGACAGACTGCAAGAGCATCTGATCTGAGTGACAGAAGTCCCTGCATTACTAGCAAAGCTCAGAAAGCATTTTCAGTATCCACAGTCAACACCTGAAAAGTCATTTCCTGTTTTCCTCATCAATGGAAAAGTACAGTTTAATGGTGAAGAAATGACTATCACTGTACACATCTTTCTGCTATCTTGCAGAGGTTGCCAGGGGAAATCTTGTAAGAAGAATATGATTATACCTTAAACCAGTCTTCAGATTTAACTTCCAGTCTCAACATAGCTGTCATGATTGCAGACAGCTTTCCTGAGTTAAAATACATGGAGGAAGCAAATGAGATAGAAATTATACTCTAATTCACAATACACCACTGCTAGGAGTAACCTTCACAAAATATACAACTGCAAGAAATAACAAACTATCCTTTTCCTGAGAGGTACTATTACTTCTCTTTGGGCCCCAGCCATCTGACATGCAGACAGCTTGCACATTATTTCACCTCAATAGGCAGTATCTATAATGGTAGCAAGAGATAACCGTGGAGTATCAAAGTTGACAAGCCTAAGTGGTTTCCATGATTTCTCCATGAGATGCCTAAATGCTTTTTAGAGCACTGCCAATTATTCAACCGCAAAACCAGATACTTTTAAGATACTTAAGATGAATCATATCCCACTAGAACCAAACGCATTAAGTTTGATCATAAATCTGTATCTCTAGTCAAGACAAACTTACAATTCTGTTGTAAGCAATGAAATAAGATTTGTATATAAAAAGTCAGAATAAAACTCAAACAAAAAATGTTTTAAGTAAATCCAGTAAAAAATAGTCAGAATTTTATTCATTAAAAACAGTTAGAAGAGTTAGAAAGTTATTCACAAATGACATATACTGCATTGTCAGAAAATTAGGTGAAATCAAAACTTTTTGCAAGTTGTTGGTTGCAACACTTTGTGTGTCAGTTCCATGTGAACTCCACGTCATTATGACACAATCTAGTTATTAGCTTAACACTTGCCATCTTGCCACAATGCACAAAAATCTAGGAAAAAAATCATACATGTACATACACAAGAGCTTTCAAGCCCCCTTGGGAGTTCTGCATTTCTTCCCTTTCTAAAGCACACAGGCAAGCTTGGATGGATCAGACAGTACGGATGGATCAGACAGTACAAGCAGTGATGCCTCAAACTCCCACCATGCCCCATTAGCCAATTCCATTAGCTAAATGAGTAGGAAAAACCTCCTTCTCCGTGACCTACCACAATAGGTGCTGACACCACAAGAAAATTTGCAACTGTCCTCAATTAACAACTAATGCTTTGGTAACTAAAAGTGCAATCAGCTGCCTGTTTCCGACAGCTCTGGATCATTTACAAAAGAGACTCTTCATTTAGAAGTTTTCATTTCACTTTCAGCATCTATTATTTAGATGCACAGGGCACTGCAGAGAACAAGTCCACAAGCAGTACCAGAAGCTTACGAGCCCAAGAAAACTGCCTAAAAGGCAAACATATACTAGGGGGAATGACTGAAAAGACTCGTCTCATACAGAAGCCGTTCATGGTATGAGAAATACATCCATTGCCAGTTCTGCCCATGGCATTCAGAAACCTGCTCAAGCAGCACCTAAAAGCTCCACCTTCAGTTTCCAATTGAGGGCAGAGTGTTGACCTCAATTTCCCCAGTGCAATTTTAAAGGAAGACCTAATCTCTAAAGAATGCAGGTTTGTGCAAGTTTAAAACCTGAGGCACTGGGGACTCCTCTACAGGCTGGAGTGCCAACAAATTAGCCAGAGCAGTCATCAGTAATTTATTTAATGGCAGTATCATGTTTGCCACCAGATAACCATCCACTTCAATTGACGAGTTTTCCTCTGGCTGGGACTCAGGCAATTGACAGAGAAAAATCTCATTGTGACATCACATAGTTTTGCTGTGACATCACGTAAGAGTTCAGAGTAACATCAAATCCCACCACCAAGCACATGATGGGTTAAATCACAGATTTAGGTAAGCACCAGAGTGTGTAGCCACCTACGCCTCGGCCCAGCCTGGTGTCATGCCGCTGCTGGATGCTGTCTTGTCAGAGAGAGCCACATTTCCCCACATGCACCTACACCCCACGCGATGCTCCCACTATGAACTCACACAGCCAGTCCCCCCAGGTCCCACACAGCAGAGGTACAACCTCTGACTCAAAATGGCTGGAGGAACAACACAAGCTCCCATGCCACAAGACACCTTCTGCTGAGGAGGCATTCTGGGGGTCTGATCCCATTTTACCTAGTCACTAACACGAGCCAGATGCTACCAGCTGGAGGAAAGACAAGACTTCATAGATGCAACTGGCTGGGTGGGTGGGTCCCAGCCAGGAGCTGTGCCCCACATGCACCACTCCCCTTGGGAACTGGACTCCTGAAGACCCCAGAAGCAATCCCAAGGGCTTGAAAATCCACTCAATCTCAGGGCTTTCTTTCTACGTTGGGTGCCTATTCCAGGATTCAGCCTTTCTAAAACGTGCATTAAACCCATCAGCCACCTTTCACCTCTCGCATATTTTACTTTCTTCACAACATGCACTAACAACCTTTAATCAGAGCCAGCCACCCCATCAGAAAGAGTGAAGTAAAAGGGCAAGACATCTGGTATTTTCAATCCGCAAATTGTCATGGCCACCTTTCTTGGCTAGCCATGATTCAAGGTTGTCAACTAAGCTACAGAATTGCCAGAAGGGCTATGCTGTTAATTGTTTTGGAGCTTTGATTTTACAAAAAGCACACCATGACTGACCTTAACATCAGAACAAGAAAGCTAAACGTAGCTTGGTCTTAAGTAAAACCCAGGGCCAAAGAAGTCACAAGAACATCATTTGCAGTACCGAGGCTTACAATTATGCCTGAATAAGTTTTTAAACACAATTGTACATCGAGCTATAGGGCCTTTTCATGTTCTTTGTTTCCAAAGAATAAAACAGTTCTCAGACACACCATGATGTCTCTAAGTGCTTTCCGAGATCCACGAACAGCAGCCCAAGTTAAGGCACGTTCATAAACTGGGCAATAAAACCCAAAGCTTCCCACCTCCACCGCCCCTAAAGAAAAAATCGCTAATTTTAAGTGCTAGCTCACAGGTCATACGGTACCGAAGGCAGTCCATTTAACCGAAGCACGGACGAGCACAGGTCCCTCTGTGGATGCGACCCGCTCCCCACGCCGACACCCTGCCTCGCTCCCCCCTTCCACAGGTGCCTCCCCATCTCCTCTCGCCTCGCTTCGGCCCCGAGACGTGCACACGGGACACGACCAGCTCCCGAAACGAGCAGCAGAAACCTGCCTCCTGCGTGCTGCGGTCTCTCGGAGGGGCGCAGAGGGGCAGGGTGCCGGCAGGGCGTGCGGCTCGGCAGCGCTCCGTGCCCCGACACCGCAGCGCCGGATTTCCCCGGCAGCACCGTGGCAAAATAAATACAACAATTAAATAAACAAAAAGACATTAAAAAAAAAAAAAAAAAAAAAAAGTTCGCATACCGCTGCCCGCCCCGAGGGAAGCACCAGGCAGGGGACCGGGACCGGGACCCGCACCCGACGGCTGCGACTCCCCGCTCCCTCCCCTCCGGGGGGGCTCCGCCGCCCCTCGCCCCCCTCCCGGCGCTCACCCGTGGTCTCGGCGCCCCGCCGGGGCCCCGCGGCGGGGGCGAGCATCCCGCACGCCGCTCGCCGGCCGCTTTGTACCGCCGCCCGCCCGCACTGCGGCTGCGCGGTGCCCAAAACCGACGGCGGTCCCCGCTCTCGCCCCCCGACGGCGCCGGCCGCACAATGACCCCTCCGCGTCCCGGCTAAACTCTCCTCCCCCGGACCGGCGGGGGGTGGGACTTGGTGGGGCGGGGGCAGTGGGGTGCGATGGGATGGGGTGGAAAGCAGTGGGATGCCATGGGATGCACGGGGATTTTTGTGCAGGTGCACAGCATCCTGTGTCCAGCCGCCGTGCGTCTCCTCCTTCCAGCTCCGCAGCATCAGAGATGCACTGGAGGGTCGTTTACTTTGCTAAAGAAAAAGTATTTTGTTTGTTTGTTTGTTTGTTTTCCATCCATTTTACATCCCAGATCTCCCAGACACTGGGATGCAGGAGCTCCACACCAGGGTGAGAGGGGTTGCCGTCGAGGAAAATGCAGCACCCTTGGGAAAACCCCACAAAGATTCGGGGTTAACCTGGGTGAAGCCCTCCCGGTGCTCTGGGCAGAGGGACTGACCCTAAACCCTTCGGGAGGGTTTGGACCAGCCCCAGTGCCAGGACAGGGCTCCGGGCAAAATTAATTTTTTGGCCTCAGAGCCTGGGCAGGAGGCACCTGTCTGCCACCAGCCTCTCCGCTGGATGGGGACCTCGGCCAGGAGCCCGAGAGGAGAGCAAAATGTGCATCAGCTCCTCTGAGCTGCTTTGGAAATCTCAGCTCAGGAGCAGTGTTATTGAACCAGTGTCTCAATTTTTACTGGCCTGAACAGGCTGGCTCTGAAGCCCTTGAAGCTATGAAAGGGCACAGCGGTTCCTGTTCCGTGAGTCCTGAGTTTTTGGCTTAACTGCTTGAATATTCAGTGTGGATTGATGCATGGTTTCTTTCACTCTTCCCACACTTAACCCAGGCGCTATCCTCATTGCCCCAGGCTCCCAGGTCCCTGGGAGCAAATGCTTTGGAGGCTTTGTGGTGATGCCACACAGCTTGGCACACCTCTTTTCCTGGTCTTCCCTGTGCTACAGTGTCAAACGCTGGCACCTTCCCTTGCTCCCTTCTCATTTCCTTCTTTCTGCATCAGTTCTCTGCTTTCCTTCTGCATTTTTTCTGTGTGATTCTCTTTAAAACATGAATATTTCTAGATTTTTTTTCCAGACATGACACCTGAAGCTCATGAACAGCGAACAGCAAGGCTTGCTTCGAGACTATTCATTCCAGAATATAGCAAGGAAGACATTAAGAAAATTTTAAAATTTCTGGTTTTCCCAGTGGACCTACCCAAGTAGCATTAGGCAAGAAATTATAGGTTTTTCTTGTCCTATAAAAAGCTAGCAGGCTTAGTGATATTTCCATCTAAATCATTTCCAGTATTTCTTCTGAAATACCCAAAGCCATTAAAACATTTTAGAGATTAAAATGCACTGAGTATTTCTGTAAGTAAAGATGTTATGATGTTGATATAAACTATCTCTCAAACCACTAATATTTACCTAAAAAAAAGACACTTTAGTATATTTTAGTTCAACAACACATATTTTTAGAAATATTTGCAGCTGAAGGCTGTGACCAGGCCCCGCAGTACATTAAGACACTAATAATTATGACTGTGCTAAGTCTCCATGAAGAGGCAATTTCTTATGGCTGAGCTACCAACTCTAGAAAAAAACAGGGGGCTGATGAAATAAATAGTTGAGACAACAGAGAGTACCACTTACCATCAGTTATAACAACCAGAAGGAAAGCACGCTCAGGCCAGCAAACAACTCCTTAGCATCAGCTCATTCATCCGAACAGTTGGGTCAGGACCGTGTTGTACCAGAAACTGCAGACATGGAGTGAAAGCACTCCAGACCACAGCAATGAACAGAGCAAGCAGATAGGGCTCTTTCTGCTCCTCCCACTTAATCCTTTCTTTCAGGATTTGCCAACTCAACAGTTTACACAAGTGAAATTAAATAAAGAAGTCAATTGTTGGTTACTTGCGTAAGTGTGACAGGAAAAGACCCTCAGCATGGTCACACAGTAGATGGTACTTTTCTCTTGGACAGTGCAGCTGAAACCAGCAGGTCTTGGTTTACACTTCAGGAAATGGGGGTGAACCTGGGGGTCTGCCAGATGGGGAAGAAGGGGGATATAAGGGAGCAGAAAGTGAGGAGGGCCAGTGAGCCTCTTCATGCTCAGCTCCATCCTCCCTGGCCTCCCGGCCACATGCACGTGGGGGAGGTTGGGAAGCGAGGTGGCAGATACTCCCCAGGCTCCCTGTAGGGAAAAAACAGCTTTAGTCTAAAGGAAAGCTGGCAGAGCCTGAGGGAGGGAAGGGGTCGAGGGTGCCAGCATGTTCCTCGCCCACTGCAAGTGGGCACATTTAGTGGAGGAGCAGGGTGCTGCTCCCTGGGGTGCACTGCAGGTAGGAAGACTGGGTAAACCCTTAACTTTTGGCAGACAAAACCAACCCACTCACCCCCTAAACCAACAGGAACAACAACAACCAAAACCCAATCCCACCTATTTTCCTAAAACCTAACCGAACCAACAAAACAGGTGCCCTGTATTGGTGAGCAAGGTGGCCAAGAAAATCACAAGAGGCATGTCCTGGGGTTGAAGAAGTAAATCAAGGTAATTACTTGAAGAAAGTGTTCACATTGCAATTTCCATGATCAGGCCCGGATAGATATTGTGTATGCTCTGACACTCTTGTCTGTGAGATATTACTTATACTGTGAGAGGAAATGGCCTGGTAGCTACATCAGAGGCAGGCTGAACCAGCCCTGCTCCCATTTGCAGCCCAAGCCCTGTTTCAAAGTGTGGAAAGGAAGCCACAGAAATATATCCCAGAGGAGTCACTTCAGGACTTCCTCTAACCAGGGTGGAAATCTGTGCCTGCACAGCAAGCAGCTCCTCAGCAGGACAGTGGGTGGAAAAGGCTGATGCTCACTGATGTTTTGCACAGTGCCCTGTCACCACCTCCCTGCAGCACCCCAGGATCCAAGATGCAAAAAGTTGCAGCAGCTGCCAGGGCTCCGCAAGGCTCACAGCTCCGGGGAGGACCCCGAGGCCACAACAAGCTTCACCTGGTCTGTTGGTGGAAACAGCCCTGCCTGTTGAACAAAACAAACCTATTAAAATTTCACAGACAGAATAATCCCGGTTCTGCAAAAACAAAACAAAAAGTTGAACACTTTCTTTCCATGGGAAAATCCAGCGCTTCCCTGTGCCTGATTTTGCCCAGCCTAGAAATATCACTGACAGACATAGACACACAAAGTCCCCTTACCAAAAAGAGGCTCTGGCTTTGTGGGTCGCAGTGGTCACAGCACAGGCCTAGGCTGCAGCACCACCACAGTTCACCCCTGCCTTTGTCTTCCTTGGGTCCTGCAGAGGGATGGGGTGGGATGGGGCTGTGCTGCAGGGAAGCATCTCCTGCAGAGCCCTGGGGTAGGTGCACCGCTGCTGGTGTGTGAAGGACACTTCGAAGTGCTGATCACTGCCCAGCAGCTGCTGCTGCCAAAGCTGAGTACCAGCTTAAGGAATTAAGCAGAAGTGCATCTTAAAAGCACTGCTTCCTTTCTGCCCTGCGAACCCTCCTGCAGAGCAGGGGCCACACGCTGTGCTGGTGTGGATGACCCCACTCAGTGGCCCCGGCAGCTGGGAACATTACACATCCCAAGACTTAGTTTAACACTCTCTGCTAGCAAGCCTGTAAAAGCCCAACTCTTTTTTCCTCTGTGCATCTGCTGTCCTGGCTTGCTTTTTAGGGAAGCAGCAGATTCGGGAGGTGTACAGACCCTCTGACACTGCTCTCAGCCCAGCGCTGTGCTAGCAGATTACACTGCATGGCTTGTTCCCTAACACCATCTGCAAAGGAGGGAAACTACACAAACACAAAAGGAGGCAGGCTGTTTTCTCTGCCCTGGCCCAGGACTCACATCTGTGGCAGCCTGGATATAGTACCATGTGCTCGCCTGTCAGTCCCAAGTGAGGTGAAGCGATGCAGTGTGCGGCTGAGTTCCTATCGCCTGAGTTTTCAGCCCTGGAGGGTGCATGTTGCCATTTGTCACACAGTGTCTCGGATCCCACCATAATGCCTGTGGACATCTGAGGCTTAGCAATTTTCTTGATTTGTGCATGAATGCACAGGAATGCAACTCCAGAAATCATTTACCAGATGAAATGTAGCACTTGCCTTTCCCCTTATCTTTAAAGCAGCAGCAGTGCCAGAATGCTATGCTCCCCAGGCTTTGACCAGGTCGAATAAAATGGGGGAAAAGTCACCATAATTTTGCCTTCCAGATTTAATCCTTTTATCACTGAAATGTTTCAAAGGAGGATTTTTTTTATTATTTTTTTATTTTTTATTTTTTTTTCCAGAGCTACCAGACTTTTATTTTACTTCTGAGCTGGGTGAAAATGTTATTGTAATTTCAGTTGAACCAGCAGCATTATGCGGTTTTGTTACCCAACTCAGCCTCCACAAAGAGCTTTACTTGGACTTGACATCTGCCATGAGTCATCTGACAGCTAGAGCAGGCACATAATAATTTCTGTAATGGGTACCTCCTGCACGGAGCAACCTGGGTCTAGAGCTACCTTAGGGAAGCATGCTACAGCCTATCATTGCCACCGAAGGTCTGTTAGGACAAACACGATGGAGGAGATGAGTGGGTCCACATGCCAGCTCAGGAGCAGGAGTTCACAGAACACCTCTTTCTCCTGCCAAGGCAGGCAGAAGGCTTTTCACAGCACTCCGACAGCAAACTGGAGACCCATAGTGAAGGAGAAAAGCAACAACCATATTGTGCCATAAGAAGAAAGCAAGAGTGAAAAAAATTCAGCAACTTCTTGCTGGAGCCAAAATGTTTGTTCAGTGATATCCCAAAGTTAGACTCAAGTCAGAGTGATCCTAAATTTGTGCCTGCTCACCCCAGGGAACGGCAGGGTGAGGAAATTAATGATCCAAGCATTCTTTTACCTAATGGAGGAGTTCCTGCCTTCCTTGGAGCTGATGCTCGTTGCTGATTTTGGCTCTGCAGCAAGTGATAGGACCTGAGGGGCACTTTAAGGGATCCCTGCATTTTACATGCATTCAGAATTTTCTTTCTGTCTTTGTACACTACAAATTCTTGAACTAAAATGTGCTCTGTTCAAGATTTGGGCTAGTATGGACTGTCCTTAGTCACAAATAGATCTATTTGCTTTGTGCAAATGATGACTCGATTTCAGCTATGGATTTCATGAAATTCATTAGTTAATTGTTCTCTTAGGAGGACAGCTTTCTTGAATGGAAGATTTCTCAATCTTCATCCTAGTTTCAAATTCACAATGTCATTTTAACTTAGCAAAATGGCACTATTCATTTCTTTATTTCTTCTTTTTTCTTTCTTCCTTTCTCTGTCTCTTCCTTTCTCTCTCTCTCTCTCTCTTTCTTTCTTTCTTTCTTTTTCTTTCTTTTTTTCTATTTCTTCCTTCCTTCCTTCCTTTCTTCCCTCCTTCTTTCCTTCCTTCCTTCCTTCTCTCAATCCCTCTCCCTCTTCCTTTCTTTCTCTCTCTCTTTATTCTTTCTTCTTTCTTCTCTTTCTTTCTTCTTTCTTCACTTTCTCTCTTTCTTGTCTATTTTTTTTCCTTTTCCCACCAACCTGAAGAAAAGAGCAAGTTCTTCATTCCTGTTTTGCAAATAACTTTGTGAAGCTGCTTTGGCAGAGACTGGGGGAAGTTTTAGCTGCTCTTCAGATGTATGCCTGGCTGATTAAGTTGTGATTTATAGCACAGGAGCTAGGTGTGTGTTCTCCCTCATAACTGAGAGATTCTTGGTCCTGCAGCATCTGATACTGGCTGCTGTACGGTTAAGAAATAGGACGAGCTGAACCACATGCCAGGTCTAATAAAGCAGTATTTATGTTTTGAGAAACTTGTGACCACCAGTGGAAATCTTCAGCCTTTGGATGTACCTCCTGACAACAAAACCTGGCACAGACAGTGAGTACGGATTCCTCTGTAAACTAACTGGCCTATTGCTTCATTTTTGCCAGGCAGAGGCTTAATTTGGGACGTGGCACTTACTGTACACACAGAGATACCCTCTTCCTGTGGTCAGACCATTCAGGAGCAGATGAAGTGCCCCTGATTTTGACACATGGTGTGCTATTCTCATCTCTGCAGACAGTGATTGCACCTTGGTGTTTCTAACCACCCACGGACAGCCCAATTAGATGAGTTGTTTTTGCTGATACAGAGCACTGCTGGGGGCTCAAAAATAAGTTAGTCCTTAAAGCACTTCTTGATTTGTTGCTTTTCCTGCAGACAATGCTGTGACAGCTCTGTCTCACCGCAAGACAAGTAAGGGCAGTTTGCAGTCCTGTTTCATGTATTCACTAATGACCTGGGTGATGGGGCAGTGTGTACCCTCAGCAAGATTGCAGATGACACAAAGCTGGAAGGAGTGGCCAATAGGTCAGTAATTTCACAGTAATTCCAGTGCCCTTGGAAGCATTGCCCCTGCTGCCGAGCAGGCTAGCAGTATTCTTGTGTGCATTAAACAAAGTATTGCCTGCAGGTCAAGGGAGGTGATGTTTCCCCTCAGCAATGGTGAGCCCGCACCTGCAGTGCTGTGTCCAGCACTGGGCACCCTGTAAAGGAGACCTGGACATGCTGGAGTGAATGCAGCACAGAAGACAGAGATAGGTTTTTTCCAGTGGTTCCCAGTGATGGGATGGGGCAATGGGTGCAGACTGGCACACAGCAGGTTCCCCCTGGGCACACTTCTGTGCTGTGTGGGTGATGGAGCCCTGGCACAGGCTGCCCAGAGGCTGTGGAACCTCCTCCTTGGAGAGCTTCAGAAGGCACATGGTCCTGGGCACCCTGCTTGCTTGGGCAGGGTGTCCTCCAGAGGTCCCTGCCAGCCTCAGCTGCCCTGCCATTCTGTGATCCCACCCTCCTTCTTCCACTGGCATTCAGCAGCCCCCTCGGTGGCACATGCTGGCATGTCTCAGCTCTCCCATGTAGTCTCCTCAGTGCTCTCCTGCACAGCTGTGAACCACAACACCTTAGTGAGCTTCATAGCAGCTCCATCTGACACCTGACTGTCCTTCTCAGCCCATGTGTGTGTTCACAGAGGTCAGGTACAGGTGTCTCGGTACATGGAGAAAGCTAGAACAGCATCACGGAGGGCAGAGATGGGAAGTATTTAAAAACAAACCGCTGAAGTTAAACAGAGGATTAAACAAGTGCAAATGCCATGTCCTGAATGCTTTCCCTTAGTGGGCCGTGGGGGTGATCAGCAGAGAAGGAAGGCATAGCTGACCTTTCTAGGAAGATGGCCTCCTCCCGTGAAAGGTTCTGCCTGCCAGCTGGGGCCAGCGGGTCAGTGCCCTTCCGAGGGTGCCTGGGTCGCCAGCATGACCCCAGTGGGTGCTCTTGGATATAGCCCCCATCAGCTAGTAAGAGAGATCAGCAGTGAATCCAAACCAGAGAGAATGTCAGGGCTTTCTTCCTCTGCCCTCTGTTTCCTCAGATTGGTCTGTGAACTGGTGTGTGTGCAGAGAGCAGTTCAAACTGTAACTCCAGAGACAGATTTCCCGGCCCCTCACAAGGACAGGATGGTTGAGAAGCAGGAAGGCAGCAAAGCACGAGCCTGGTGCTGCCTGTCCAACCAGCAGCACTCCATGAAAGGAGCGGGACGCAATGCAGCCATGTTTGTGATTCCTTATCTGGTGCTCGATGGCAAGGGCAGCAGCTCTCCACGTTATGTACATGCTTGGAAATGCTGACAGCAAATCCTCTGCTTTGAACTTTTAATGATGTGAAGTCACCTTGGCTAGATTCCTGTCTCTGATGGGAGCTAAAAGCAGATGCCTAGGAGACAGGATAAAAACATAGCGAGTGTAGGAAAATACTTCTGTCACTGTACACATCCATCTCCTGGAACACTGCGGTGCAAAGACTTCCCTAAGCTGGGCTTTGCCTTTAACACTGAGTTTAACTGATCTCAGTGTACCTGCCTTCCATAGATCGGTACAACTGCTTATTGAATCTATTTATATTTCTGCAATACAGACTCTCTTGGGGCAAGGAGTTCCACATCTAGTTTAAGTTCTTATTCTGGTGTGAAAAAGGTCTCCCTCTGTTTGCCCTAAACCTGCTACCCTATCATTATTCTTGTGCCATGTGTATAAGGCAGCCCTTGTTCACCTTCTCCATGCAATTCGTGATACATGCCAGCCACATCTCCCTGAGTACCCATGTTTCCAGGTGGAATCATTTTCATCCTTGCCATCCCTTGTGTGCACAGGCCGTGCAAACAGAGGTCACTCTTCACACCAGTTGCTGCAGGAGGTGTGTGGAGCCTGGACCCTGCACTACAGGCACAATTCAGGTACCTACTCTGCACCCTCCAAGGAAAGCGCAGGGTGCCTTTTGTTTGCTGTTTTTTTAGTCTTCCAGGTCTTGATGGAAACTAGCAAAAGCAAGGCAATGAGAAAAAAACAATCAAACAAAAAATCACCTGCACCAAAAAATCCAACAGTAACAAAACCCCACCAAACCAAACCAAATCAAACCTAACCAGAACAAAAACAACCCCTAAAACAAAGAAGAAAAAATATTTTTTCCCTGTTTTCTTATTTTTTAATCTTCTGTAAATGCTGTTTACAGCATTACAGAAGCCTGGCAGCTCCCATGAAAGTACAACACCCTGTGTTTGGTGCTGAGTGCCAGTCTAGGAATGGAGGTGCATCCAGTACTCCATCATTCTTTCTCCATTCTTTCTCCATTGTTCCCTGCAGGGTGCTGGTTTTTTTTTTTTTTTTTTTTTTTTTTTTTTTTTTTCTGCCCTCCTTCCACTTATTTATTTCCTTATGGATGTATTTCTCTCACTCAGCTGCAACCTTTGCCCCATGCTGCAGCAGGCTGTGGGGGGCTACTGGGTTTCTCCACAACCTGAGCCTACCTAGTCATGAAGGACTCATTACATTCGCTTTAATTTGCCGTGGATTACAAGTTTTGCTCTTCCTATTGTAATCAGTAATAGAAGACTGATACATGAGCAGATTTAGTTGAAATCTTCTAGACCCTGTCAGCTATTCTCCCAGTCTTAAAAACTGGAAGCATAAAGTTACAGTGGAGGTGGCATCATTCCAAGACAATTCCAATCTTTCAGGTAAGAAACATCAGCTTAGTTTTTGTAAAGATATTCTTGCTTGCCTTTTATTTTATTTATTTTATTTTTGTTTTTAATTGTAGTATCAGCTAGGAAAAATGTCACCCCAAGGGCTCAGTCTTAAGTCCAGGATTTTATGCCTTCACTCAAGAAGGAAGATAGTCTTTTGGGAGCACTTCCAACCTTTTCTTGATACCTGAAAAAGGGTTCCACATTTCTCTTAAAGTTGACCTGCAAACAAAGAAAATTGTGTTTTTTCTTTCTTTGTTTGTTTGGTGTTGCCTACTTCATCCTCATATTTAGTCCCAAAACACTTGTTTGCTTGGGGTTTGAAGATCACTTTCTGACACTCTCAAGTTTTGGATGTATCAGCGATAGTAACCTTTTGTTGCTGTTGTTGTTGCTTTTTTTTTTTTTTTTTTTTTTTTTCCTTTCTGTGGAGATTTCATTGGGAAACTAGGATTTGCACAGTCATTCACATTTCAAAAGTCAGAAACGTGCAGTAGGAAATCATCCCTTCCAGTTGTTTTGCAGATGTTTGCTAAATAGCACAAAACATAGTTCCCCTGCCATCTAGCTGAAATTCATTCTCCAATTATTAAAGTTTCACTTACTTTGTAATTTGGATTTCAGCAGTAGGCATCCAATACATGTTTAGATATATTCCACAAATACAGGTAAATACAGAAAAAACACCCTTATTCCTATCAAAATAAATAATATGAATGATTACATATTTTTCTGTACCATAAAATTCAAAATCAACTCTGTAAGATAGAAAAAAGCATACGTGTAATGAATTAAAATACTTACTTTTGTATTTAGGTATTTTCTATTTCTATACACATGGAATTTAAATAAGTACATACCAATTTTTCCTCACAGTTTTCTTTGAGAGGCATATAGTTTGTTAAAAGTGTGCTTGTGTAGTAAACAGGAGTTGATCCATGCTTAGGTCTTAAGTACAACACAGCACGTGCTGCATAAACTCACCAAGGGGAAGATTAAAAGAAAAAAAAAAAAAAAGTAGAATTCAGGTTTGCATTTTTTTCGTAAAGGGATTTTTTTGTTTTGAAGGGTACAAAGCAGCAATAGATTGCTTAAAACAGACAAGCAAAGCAAAATGTTACAGTTTTCAAGGTTTTCTAAACTAATGCTAAAAAAAATCCAGGGTTGTTGGCATTTTTGTTTGTTTGTCCTGATCAGCTAAACTTTTTTTTTTTTTTTTTTTTTTGTATATATATATTCTCAAGATTTTTTATTAAGCAGAATTGCATGACTATTTTTTTGTGAAAAAAAAAAAAATAGAGTCATAGAATATCCCATGTTGGAACAGACCCACAAGGATCATCGAGTTTAACTCCTGGGTCCCCAAAGGACCACCCCAAAATCAGATAGTGTATCTGAGAGCATTATCCAAACGCTTCTTGAACTCACTTGGTTCAGGCTTGGTGCTGTGACCACTGCACTGGGAGCCTGTTCCACTGCCCAGCCAGCCTCTTGGAAGGTTAGTTTTTTAATTCTTCAGCACTTGGAAAACATTTGGTTTTTAAAATAAAAACACTTCATTTAAACCAGTCCCTCATGGAGACCATAAGCAGCCACAGAATTACGTTCATTTTACTCTGTCAAGCAATCAATGCCAGGTTTTACTGTTACCTTTCCAAGTAGTAATTGAGCTCTGCTGTGAGCATGTATTGCCTTTATTCATGTAATCAAAAAACACTTTCCCAGAGGGGCCCCTTCTCCTTTCTGTGCCCTGGTTAGACCTGTGCATTACCCAGGCTGTGGTGACTTATTTTAACCACGCCATTTAACCAGTTTAAAAGATTGTTAAAGCATCGTCAATTGAGCTATTCCTCAAATCACCCCACTTTGAAATTCAGCAGTAATTGCAACATCCTGTGAACACTTTTTGTATGTGGTCCTGTCTTCCAGAAGGAAATGGCACTGTAATGCAGTAAAACACTGTTATTAGGTGGTTCATTTCAGCAACAAGCATTGCTTTGAGAGATTATAACACCTTGAGGATTTCTTGCCATTGTGGCAAAATGGGGCACAGCTGGGGCTGTGAACAAGTAGAGACTGGCACTAAACTAGATGATTCCAGCCTTAAAATCAGCCCCACGCTCCTTAAAGCTGATGCTCCTTGCTGGTAAATGCAAGGAGTGAAATGAGGTGTGGTAAACTCTCAGCCCAGTCACCAGTGGGTACCTCTGGATATGGATGGAGGTAGTTCTGTTTGCATTTGACTGTAACAGTCTTCATAGTTCACCCCTGAACCTAATAAGTGTAGACACAAACAACCTTCTCTGACCTTGAATAGCCCAGAGAGATGCGACGGAAGAATCAGGTGTGATTCTGTCTTATACCTACACACTGCAGGAAGAAAGGAGGGCTTTACAGTCACTGAGCTTCCCACCTGCCATTTTTCATGGCAATTGAATGAAAAAAGAAGTTGTGAAACAAGCTGTTACCAGTTACCGCTGCACAGACACAACTTATCCTAAGGACAGACCAACGCTTTCCCATCTCAAATCTTTGCTTTCTGCTGAATGGATGATTCTACAAGGAAAGGTTGTTCCTACTTAAGTTTTCAGACACATTTTTCTGGGGTACAAGATAGAACACAATAGCGCTTCTGAACTTCCTACTGAACAGTCACTTTATTGGAAAAAAGAATATCATAAGGTAGAAAATTTACATTTCATATAGTTCAAAGTTCAACTCTTCAAAGAAATGTACAACCATGTGTCATTTGTGGAAGGGATGACATGGGGTACAAACTGAGGGTTAGACTGGCCAACTGTTGAGGGGTGTTCAGCTCATAAAACTTGAACATTGAGTCCTTCAGTATTCAAATTACCCAGAGAATTGTTACAATACAAGGAGATCAGTTGTGCAGGACCACACAACATAAAACACTTCATTACTTTTATATACTATATTGTACACCTGTAGTATTATTTTCATTTGATTTTGTTTACCTGACGTTTCTGACATTTATCTGTAAAGGATAAGTATCTTGTAAACAATGAGGCTGGATTATGGGGTAGAAAGGTGACAGTATTCTCACCTTCTTCCAAAATAGGCTGTTAAAGAAGATAGATAAGGGGCTAGGCTTTGACAGGCTGAGATTTCATGGCTTAAAAGTTTTGGGAAATTACTCATCTTTTTTAACTTAAAACTGTTTCACAGTAGATTTAATATAGAAAATCCACTCCATGGAGGTATCTTTTCCTTTGAGCTTTTTATGGTATATATATATCTTTTGCATACTTTGGATGCTTTCACTTCAAAATCTCAGTATTTATTTCTGATTGTTACATTTAACAAGACCATGAATGAGAAGTATTTCCTTGCACTCTAAGTGCTACGTAAGTGCAGCATTTTAACTTGTTTCCACATCTCATCTTGTTAGACCATCTCTGGTGAATCTTCTGCATATTACATGCAAAATCTGGTTTACTCAGATGTCAATGGAAGAGCTGGGAAGATTTCTAGGAAATTCCTAGGGTCTTCTGGGAAGGCTGCAGATGAGCATAAAAAGTCAAAATGTTTCCATTAAAAGCAGCAGCCTCAGCCTACCTTATACAGCAAATAGGCTTTGTATTGAGAATCACATGGCATGAGCTCTGAGAAGGTTCACTATAATTTCCTAAAACCATGTACATAGAAAAAAAAATCCTTAAGTTCACTGTTTCATTTAACATTAAATTATGTTCTTGGGCAAGTGGGATTGGTTACTTGAATCAGCATTGAATTATCATTTCCAGTGAAAAGATAGAGGGAAGGAAGTAACATGAGGAGAACTTATTTCAAAACACTAGCGTTACACAGTAAACAAAGTCACAGTGCAAATTGTGGTTCTGCCATGGCCTCACTAAATGAGTTCTGAAGTCTTAATATCTCTGTGTATTAACATCCCCATCTGCAAAATCGTATTTAGTTACTTCAGAGAAGTGCTGTAAAGATTATTTAGTAAGATGCTTGCTTAGAGCTCAGAAAATACTAAGCATTAAGCATTATAAATTACATGCTAATTTATCTTAAAATGCAGTAAAGCCTTCATAAGTGCTTTGTAGGAAATCCTCACTGTGTGCTTTTGAAGTTAATTTTGAATAAGGTTATCTATGTAAGAGCATTACATAATAAAAATCAGTCATAGCTTAGCGCCTTCTTTTTTATCTATTACCTGTTAGCTTTGCTAAACCTGACACTGATTATTAAGAAATACAAGAAATCCAACATGTCAGCTAGTTGTCTCTACTTTTCACAAGAAATGTACATGATTTTCATACAAAAGAAAGAAAAAAAAATCTGTAAGAATTACATATTGCTACTTGCTTTCTGAGCTTTGGTAAGAGAATTTGTGCAGAAATCTCTCTGCAGTTAAATGCTATGATGGAAACTGGTGATAGAAACTGAAGGAATTTTTTCCTTCCTACAGCTCCAGCTCAGTGAACACTGAGCAGGGGTCCATGTCCCTTCTCATTAAGAAAACATTTAAGCATGTGATTAACTTGCAGAATGTGTTTTAGTGCCAAATGGACATGGATAAATGCTGTCTTGGAAAAGGAACATAAATAGACATAATTCCTCAGCATCTCTTAGACATCTTGTTTGGATTCATGTAACACCTCAGCCAAACCTCAGCCTGCCAGTGGTGACCAATCTCATGCCACTGACCACTGCAACGGTCTGCCCCTTCCACATTACATGACTATTTCACAACAAATGCAAAAGCATCTAAAAAGCCCCCCCTTTTTCCCAAGCCCTCATGAGATACAGTTGATTTGGGGTCATCCCACAGTTCTCTGAGATATCATTTAAATGCATGCTGTCCAGAAAGACCACGTGCTATTTTTTAAGAGATTTCTGATTTCATTGGTGTTGAATACTCCATCACTTCTGGCTTCTGGCATGAAGCTCTTCCTTGGCTGAAGCCGCTAGTCCTTAGGTGCTTTGTGAACTCTGGGCATCATATTTCTTAAAACTGTGGTTATGAAAAGATTCCCTGCAATGAAATGGATCCAGAAATAAAGTTTGCAAATGAAAAAAATCCAGGAAATACCTGCCCTGTGAAGAGGAACAGCTTCCGAATCACCAGCTGAAACATGTTACATGTTTATAGGCCAGAGGCTTAGTCCTTCTTCCCCTCCAACCCCACCCTAGACACAGTAGATTTATGAAGAAGCATATATTTGTAAGTAAAGCACAGAAGTAAAGACTCTTCTGTCTCAGTCATGGGACTAGACTAGATTATGTTGTCTAGAAGTGAACGAATCACTCCTACTTCATGCTGGCTAACACCACAAGGTGCCATACATTCAAAATATGCATGTTCTTATCTGGTTTCAAGTGCTTAGGAAATGGTTAAGATACACTTGGTCAGGTTGAAGGGAAAGTCTTATGTCACTGTGCATTAAAATGACATCAGTCCCTAATCCATGATGGAAGTGCTTGAGAAACACAATTAATATTACACTCTGCTCCAGTGGAAGTCAACAGACTTCTTTCATCAAGTATGAATTTGACAGTGTGTATTATGGCCTGTTTTTTGCTGCTGGTAAGCCTGCTTTTCCTCCTGAAAAAAAAAAAAAAAAGCATATTTTTGTGTAGCTGCAACAGGAAGTCCTGCCCTAACTGTACCTTGTACTGTGGACTTTCACTACAGCATTGTACAGCTCTGGAATCTTTCTCTCAATCATGGGCCTAAGGTTCTCCTTCAGCTTCCCGTAGTTCTTTTTGAGTTCTTGCTGATATTCCCGCTGGTCAGCAGTTATAAGGCGCTTGTTCTTATCCACTGCTTCACCACACCTATACAAAAGGAAAGAAAAGAAGCATGACATGTATCACCTAGTTCTGCTAAACTCATTAACTTTGCATTAGGTAATCTGAATGGCCCAGTTGCTGGCTCCTCCAGACAACACATTCCTCTGATAGCTGGTCAAGTTGAAAGTGATAAAGGACTAGTAAGAAATCTCTGTCCAAGTACACAAAGTGAGGTAATATTTTTAAGGATGTTAGAAATGCATGAGAGAGCTAATAAAAATAAAAACAAAACACCAAACAATAACAGTACAAAATAAATGTAATGGCTGAGTAACTGGACAACTTTCTGTCAACATATGCAGCTACAGTATTTGGCAGTAGTATCATATGCACAAGGCTAATTCTGATTTTATTCAGAGTTGTCCTTCCATAATTGTGCTTTGTCTGGACTAAAAGGATAAGTATTTTGCTATATGAGTATGCTTATTAAAATTTACAAGCATATCTCAAAGCAAAGGCCGTATGTGTCTATCACTACCAATGTGTCTTGAGAGGGTCAAACATTTTCTTATATAAGAAATATTTATACATTTATATTCCTATATATAAACATCAATTAATAAAATGATAAAAATAAAATGTGCACTGACCATGAAGCAGAGACAAGTTCTGTTCCACATGTCTGAAGTGTGAGCTGTCAGGATTTGTAGTTCTAGCTTGCATAATTAATTACACAGTCTTATTACTGTTGCATTATTGCCATTACTGACATTATTGATGCAATTCAATATTTCAGTTTTGTTTTACTGACCTCATTATAAACTCTTTGAAGCATAACCTCAGCTTGTTGTGATGTCGATAAAGTTTGGGGTCTGCCGGAATTTCAGCCAGGAACACTTGTGCTACCTCTAGCGGTCCCTTATTGGAATAACAAAGGAAAATAGAAAAACATCTGCTTAGACTGAAAACAGACCACATGTTTGATTATTTTGTTTGTTATTTCATATGTAGAATTATGAAAGAAAATAAAACCATGCACAGTCATGAGAACAGGACGTTTTTTGCTTTTTTTTTCCCTATTTTATTTTTGTTAGGGTTTTTGCCTGTCGTATCTTATCTTCTCCTCCTATTATTTCTCCTCCAGGCCCACAAAGAAGAGAAAGAACGAATTCTAGTCAATAGAGAAGATCTGGGGTAGATGTACTACCCAATCTGGTTACATGAGAGAAACACAGTTCTTCATGCTTGGTATTACAAAGACCTCAAGGGAGTTAGATAAGCCCAGGGCAGAAAGGTGCCACTCCAAAGCTCAAAACTGCATCTTACTTTATACTGGAGGCTTTGGCTGATGAAGAATCTGGAGAAACCAAGTGTTTTTAGGCTTTCAGCAAAGAAACCAAGTCCTGTGAAAAGGTGAATTATTTTGAATTCACCTTAATAATTCACCTGTGAATTATTAATAACAATAAACTGTTATTACAGCCACATCTCAGCTTTCATCTTGGGCACCCATGTATTTGGCTCCATGTATTTTCTGTGAACTGTTAGTTTGTGATGATCCCACAGCAGAGTTATTATTATACTCATTCCCTGAGGATGTATCTGGAGTGAACAAAATGGCTGAGATGGCTAGTGTGTTAGAAATAGAAATTCCTTGGATGAATCCACAAGGTTTATGTGAATATCTGCACCTACAACCAACACAGCACTTCATCCAGCACTTTTGCCAGAAGAAACACGCCCACCTCTGCTTGACTTCACCTCTACTTGGTACAACCACATAGCAAACCTGATGAAGGAACTGTGCTGAGAATTACCCAAGTAATAAAACAGAAGATTGCCTTTTTTTTTTTTTTATCCCTCTGCCAGAGAAATCCTCTGCATCTGTATTGGTTTGAAAAGAAGGAACTGTGGACATGAAGGGAGCATGGAAGACCATTTCTGTCAACAGGGACATGTTATGTCAATTTAGAGCATTTCCTAGACCTGACACCTATACCTCAACTGATATAATCCATGTTAGAGGCTCCGTGACCTGAGAACCAAACTCTCATGAGATGTATCTGGTGCTTCTTACAGCACCTGGGGTGGCAATATCACAGAAACAGAATGTCTAAGCATTTTAGTGTTTACATATAAAGTTTAAATGCACATTGTGACTAAACACGTCCAACTAAATGTACTCGTCCCAGTGCAAGACATGATTGCGGAAAAAGTGCAGAGCATTATGCAGGAAATATTCATCTAGCTTATTTTGATCCCTTACCTGATTTACAGTGGCTCCAACTGAGCCCTGCAAAACCATTTGTAACATTTTGGCATCTGGTGGCTCTTGGTTTGTGGCTGCAGTTAGTTCCTGTGTTTTTTTCCTCATATCTTCAATAGCAACTTCAATTGGTGTTAAAATAAACTAGTGGAAATGGAAGAGATGCTTCATTACTTGAACCATATACACAGCTGAACTGTTCTAAATCTGGCAATAAAACTACCATCAATCCATGTTAGAGTAGTAGTTGTGAAGTCCAGGAAGACTGTTCTTTCTAAATGCCATCTTGATAAATGGTGCATCTGATCTACAACTCTTTGACATCTTACCTTGGAAGGATAGGATTTGGATCAGATTCCCTATTTGTATGTATTCATTATTATCCTAAGTTACTGATTTCATGTCTTAAACGGTCTTCCACTGCTAAGAAAGTTTCCTTGTCTCTATAGCAGCTCTGAACCCAATTTAATTATTTAACTGTGCTTTATCAGCTGAAGTACAGCCATAAACAGAGCTCCATGTATCTTCCTGCACAGCAACTTGGAGGTCAAAAGAAGGATGTATATTCTCCATCCTCTCTGCTTCATAGTAAGTACTCATCTTGCATTTCTCTACCTGTTCTATGCCATTCCAATTTATGAGAGTAATGTCGGAAAAAATCAGCCTTCTTTTTTTCTGTCAAGCAAAGAATTTGAAAATCTCCCCCTCTCCCCATCCTCGCCCCTCTGCCCAGAGACTCCTTCAGCCCCTGAGAAAGTAGATCAGTCCTCAAAACCCAATTACCTCTTCTTTTTGGATAATATTTATTCTAGTTTTGATGTAGGGGAAAGCATGCATTGTTGTCAAGATGGTGTTCCTCTTGTATTGCTCGCTAAGCTCTCCTCTAGGGCGCCCATCCATGGTGAAAGGCGTAGTGTACATGAACCGACAGAGGTTGAAGTTCTTCTCAAAGTAAGTTACCCTGTCCTTCATCTCATACTCATCAAAATACGGCTCCACAAAAGTAATCTGTATGTATGCCTGAGAGAAGAAGAAAGAATCATTACAGTACTTTACAATGAAATGAGTAAAGGAATGGTACATATGATATATCCCATAGTTCACACTTTGCTAAGCATGGTCTGGAACAGCACAGAGCTGCAAATCCTTCCAAGCTCCTTCTTTTCTCCAGAGCTGACAAAACTTATCTCTGGAGAGGGCACAGCATAACTCTGGGAATTAGAGCAAGAGCAGGGACTGGAGATCAGAGCTTCTACTTTCCATTTGCTGTGACTAGCTACCAAACCGAGCCTCTCACATAAGCTTTCATAGAATCATAGAATATCCTAAGTTGGAAGGACCCACAAGGACCATTGAGTCCAACTCCTGGGTCCCCAAAGGACCACCCAAAAGTTAGACCATGTGTCTGACAGTGTTGCCCAAATGCTTTTTGAACTCCGTCAGACTCAGTGCCATGACCACTGCCCTGGGGAACCTGTTGCAGTGCTGAGCACCCTTTGGGTGCAGAACCTTTCGCTAACCCCCAGCCTGACCCTCCCCTGTCCCAGCCCCATGCCATTCCCTTGGGTCCTGTGCTGTCCCCAGAGAGCAGAGCTCAGCACCTGCCCCTCAGCTCCCCTTGTGAGGGAGCTGCAGGCCACCATGAGGCCTCCCCTCGGCCTGCTCTGCTCTGGGCTGAACAAACCAAGGGACCTCAGCCTCCCCTCATAAATCTTGCCCGCTATACCCTTCACCATCCTTGCAGCCCTCCTTTGGACACTCTCTAACAGTTTTACGTCCTTTTTGTATTGTGGTGTCCAAAACTGCACAAAGTACTTGAGGTGAGGCCACATCAATATAGAGAAAACCAAGACAATCCCTTCGCTTGACTGGCTACCTTGATGCACCCCAGGATAGTCTCAGAACTATGCAGTTATTGTGTGGATCACAAAATCCTAGAATGGCTCGGGTTGGAAGGGCCCTCAAAGATCATCTAGTTCCAACCCCCCTGCCATAGGCAGGGACACCACACACTAGATCAGGTTGCTTACGGTCTTATCTAACCTGGTCTTGAACGCCTCCAGGGATGGGGCATCTACAGCCTCTCTGGGCAACCTGTTCAGTGCCTCACCACCTTCTGAGTGAAGAATTTCCTCTCAACCCCTAGTCTAAATCTCCTCTCTTATACTTGAAAACTATTCCCCCTCATCCTGTCAATATCTGATTGAGCAAAGAGTTACTCTCCATCTTTTTTATAAATCCTCTTCAAGTATTGAAAGGCTGCAATGAGGTCACCTCGTAGCCTTCTCTTCTGTAGGCTGAACAGCCGCAACTCTCTCAGCCTTTCTTCGTAGAAGAGGTGTTCCAGCCCCTTGATCAGCTTTGTGGCCCTCATCTGGACCCACTCTAACAGTTCCACATCCTTCCTGTGCTGGGGGCTCCAGACCTGGGTGCAGTACTCCAAGTGGGGCCTCACAAGGGCAGAGTAGAGGGGGACAATCACCTCCCTCGACCTGCTGGCCACTATGGTTGACTCTCTTGGCTTTAAGGACCTCCCTAGTCACACGAGGAAGGAAGGAGGTCCCCCTCTTTCCTTTTCTCATTTGTGATGAAGTACTCAGCTCAGTAGTACTTTCTCTACCTTATTAGGATCCAGCTTGCTTTTGTCTACAGGAGCGGAGTCTTTAATCACTTCCACAGCATCCTCCCCAAAACACTGGCCATAAAATCCCTGGAAAAGAAACAGAATTATTTCAGAGTGGTTTTAGTCCTTAATACAAAGCTAATGACGTAAGTGTCTCTAGGGAAAAGGAGCAACTATGACTTTTTCTGGGCTCTGTACAGTAAACACGCTGCTTCATGAAACACTGCTGGCCAGGCTAAGGCATTTTACTGACAAAGCTCAATGTGAGCTGCTCACGAAAATGTAAAGCCCCAGCTAAAAAGAGAAGAAGGGAACGTTGCAGTTCAAAGAAAAAGTTGTAAAGGTACTAAAGCAAATACTGGGCCTGCTTAGATCAAATCATTCAACATATCATGAATCTTCCTGTTAGAGACATGCCCTCAGGGTACTGAGAATGGATCATTTTTATCATTTTGCTTTAAAAAGGCTATAAAAGAAAGGATATACACAAAGGGAATAATCTATGGTATAGATCAGAATGTGATTGATTTTTATATATCAGTAATAATATAAGAGTTCTGCTCATTCATTAGAAAGTATGACAGCATAGGAGATTATACTATCACAACATCTTTTTTCTTTACCTCTAATCTGTGAGAAATCTCAGGAAGTTTGGTAATTGCAGGCTCCTTATAAACAAACTCCTGTTCATCTAAGT
Source organism: Heteronetta atricapilla (assembly GCA_011075105.1). NCBI lineage: Eukaryota > Metazoa > Chordata > Aves > Anseriformes > Anatidae > Heteronetta > Heteronetta atricapilla. The sequence goes on along the minus strand of CM021763.1, from coordinate 28,557,675 downwards.
CCCCAAATTTGGATCCATAGAAACCAACACGGAAGTAAGTTCCAAACATTCGCTTTTGACCCTAATTGATATAGAAAAAGAAAAATTACAAATATTTTTTATTCAATGTAAACATAGAAGAATTTGATTGCCTTTTTACTATTTGATGTATTGAAAACAACTGAAAACCTACTAATCCTACATCTTGCCATATTTCAGAGCCATATTTAGTTTTATGTGTTTTCAATGCCAATGAATTAGAAGCACATATTCGTGAAAGAAAGCATATAGGTTGAAGGGGACATTTGACTGAAAACTAAGTTAAAATTTAGGCTGACCATGAAGTGACTTTTACAAAACAAAAGAACATATTCATATTATTTTTTTAATTCTATAAAATTTAACAAAATTCAATTTTTGCAATTAGAAAATGTTGGTAAGAACTTGAAACTGACTAGACTCAGGGGTAGAATGCTTCTGGAGGAAGAGAAATAAGGGGACAGCATGCATGTTGAGAATTCAGCCAGGCATTTATCTTTCTTCTGCTGAACTGAAAACACTAGGTAATGGACAAGAAGGTTGTTTCTCTTAAGTAGATGTGGCCAGGTTGAATCAGGCATCTTTTTATTCTAGGTCTGTTCAGATGTCCTTCTGTAACTCTGAAACAGTTTTATATTCATTTCTTCTTTTTCTTACAGGGAGAATAGAGCCTCTTTCACTGTAGTGTATACTTCATAGGTAAGACAAAGCAGATGGAAGCTTTTGTTACAAAAAGGAAATGGATCTAGTTCATACCAGTTTTCATTTTATTATTGCCAGTCAGAAACAAACAGAGCAGCCCAGCAACCTGTCTTGCTAGTGCTGCCTTGCCTTACAAGTACCTTATTAATAATGCTGTCAAAGGCCTTCTGTAGCTTGCTGTGTGTCAAAGTAAGCTTTCTGAAGTCTCGATGTGCTTCCAGTATAGGGATGACAATTTTGTACACCTCATTCACAGTTTCATACAATCCCCCCTTGGGAAAAAAAAAAAAAAAAAAAGGGAAAAAAAAGAGAAAACATAGAAGAAAATAAATGAGTCCTCATGCACTCTGAAAAGAAACTGGATCTATACCAATGGACAGGCTGAAAAAGGTATTTATGGGACTTCAATCTGTTATGTAATTTGTTTTAGCTTTCTAAAATCCAGTAATACTAGAAAAGTAGTTCTGAAAGTAGTTCTAAACCAAAAACTGGATCAAATTTGGAACTGATCTGCTGAGCTCTCAACCCCAAATTGTGTGAAGGACATGGTTTCTGGTTATGGACCAGAACAGTTAAGAATTTTAGGTGAGAATAAGGGAATGGATTTTTTTTTTGTGTGTATGGCTTTATTGATACCAACGAGCAGCAAAACCTGCATCTACAAAAAAGGAACCCAAATGATTTCTTCAGAGATGCTAAATAACGCTCTTCACCACTGCAGCAATACAATGAACTAGTTGAGTATTAACACCATGACTCTCTACATAGTAAGGGTAGATTTTTAGGGCAGTGGTTGTACTCTGTGTGAAAGCATAGCAGCAACTCTCACATCTTTCATATAATTTTTATTTTAAGGAAGACCATTTTTTTTTAAAGATGTACCATCCCATGAAAATATCAGCCAGAAAGTCAATCACTTTCTGCTGATGCTCCCTCTAGTTCCCACAGTAGAGGTGGGTATGTGGCTGAGGTAGGCTACTTGTAAAGTGTGTTAAGTGGAGTTGTTTGAGACAAGTCTGGGTCAACCACAAGATGCATCCCTTCCTTTCTTATCTGTAGTGGGGCAGATCTGTGGACCCTGGCTGAGCAGTTAGCCTGCCCTTCCTTGTGTGCAGGAAAACAAGCTGGCATAGTCCCTCTACATCTCCCCATGCTTTTGGCCCTCACTCACCGTGCTGAAGAGTTCTGCTGCTTGTTCCAGTAGCCCTACCAGACCACTTTCTGAAAAATACCTCCCAGAACATATACCATCTTCATCTGGAGACAAAACATCATCTGAAACAGCAGATTCCTCCAGCACATTGGATGAAATGTTCTAAAATAAATCAGAGTAGAAAAATCAGGATCCAAGAGCAATAGTCTACAGTAAAGACCCAGGCAGAAACAGTTTCAACATACTTATATGACAGGAAGAAGAATGAGATGGAAGTGCAGCCAGGGGGTACATAGTTATATCTTACTTAGAAGCTAATGGAACATCATGAATCTTCACAGATGACAGATCAGGAGATTTTTAGAAGAATCCTAAACTTTCTCGCCTCAGGTTTAAAAGGCAACCTCCTGTAGATCACTAACTGACCTTTCTCTGGTGGCTGGATTTCCCTGGATCTGCAATGCTCAGAATCTCCTATGCTGCAGCACTCACTAGCAGCCATGCCCTTCCAGTTTCTTTTACCTCAGAGGTGAAAAAAATTCAGGCTGCACCTCAGGTCTCCTGTGAGCTGTTTAAACAAGCTGAATTTTCAAGTTGTTAATTTTACAACTTCTGCAAACAAAGAAGTAGAACATATATGATATTATTCTACAAACTACAATACTGGAATGTTCTTTCTTGTCTGAGCCTCTACCCTGTTACACCTTGATCCTGAACAATGTACTCTTTTTTTTGGTTAAAGTTACTGATCTTATCATGTGTTTAAATAAAACTAAGTAAATTATGCAGTGTCAGTCACTCTTTGAGATTCTAGACCGCAAAGTAACAAGTCTACAGCTCTTCAGGATCCCTTTGGATAAATGACGCTGGGTAGAACCAACATAAAAAATATTAGAATATACAGAATGACATGTAAATGCACATTAAAATATGTGCAAATACAATAGGAAACTAGCATATGTGACTTTCAAGAACAGCAGAAATCCTAAGGTTCAATTTGCTAGTAATTAAAATAAGTTAACTTGGTGTCATGGTGTCTCTGTTCAGCAGAACTGACAATGGCAATCTGTCTGAGCGCAGGATAGATGCCAGCTGGCTAGCTATCTGATTCCTGAAAGACATCTTTATAAAACAGCAGAGACACTGAGGGCTATTACTATTGATTAGATTTCAGATAAAGAATTGGCATCGCACATCATTAGCAACACAGGACTTTTCCCCATGGGTTTTGTAGCTGTATTTATTCCTCCATAGGTGAAATTTACTCCAGCTATGCTGCCATTACTTTGTCTAGTCTGAAAACCATGTCAGCTCCACTGCGAGGGTGAGCACAAAGCTCAGGACAGCATTTGCAGGAGTAAAGAATACGTCTGAATTTCAGCCAGAGGGAAAACTGCAGCACCTTTTAGCATTCCAATGTCTGCCATTTTTGAGGTACCAGTCTCATGGAAGACAGTGATATAAACCACATTGGCATACCTAGCACATATCTAGGGAAACTCATATATGTTACAGTCCTCGCTTTCCCTTTCTGTAACAGTAGCCGTTAGGACTGTTTTCACAGAGTGGCATGCAGCTTTTGAAGGCTTTCTTGTTTTGTTTTCTTTAGCAATGGTAAAAGTGTCCAGAGAAGTAGTTTACTTGTGAGAGAAAACCAAGAAAATCACATACATTAATTATCTCTTCTTTGGTTCTAAATCTGTAATAACTTACGTCAGACATGTATTTCCATGTTTTACAATACACATGTTCTAATAGATGGCCACCTCCATGACATAATTCTGGTGCTAGTATGATGTTTTGCAAAATGGACAACCTCATTCACCTTTAGCTTTGATTTACCTTCCATACGGAAGAATTTTGTAAGTCACAATATGATAAAGGCAATACATAAGTTATGTCATATATTATTTGCAATTATTTTGGACCTCATGGACCTATTTTTCTTTAAGGAAAAGAGACACTTTTGTGAACTCCAGAGGCTTGACAGTGATCATCAGCCCTTATACCCATGTTAGGAAGGAAGACTGCAACTTAGATCCCCAAAACAGCATGCATGAAATAGCCTAACACCAGGCCCAGGCTAATTAGCCATGTGTCTCAGCAGGTAGACGTACACATACTAGGACCTTGTCTGTGGTAATATAAAGTGATTTCATAGTTAGTCCATATGTAGTTCATACTTTCCTTAAGTCCTCCTCATCACTTCTAAGTATGATGTATTGCAAACACAAATTGCTGATCTCCAGGGATAGTTTCATGATTGCAGAGATGGGAACATACACAGTTTTGCCTGGCACAGTATAAGGACAAGTGTTGTATCAATGACAACCACTTGTCTGGATGTTAATGGAATTGTTGCAAGAAACCTAGGTCAACTTGTTTAATTCTTTGCTACATCACTTGAGCGAGTCCAGAGAAGGGCTTGAGTGACTCGCTTGAGCGAGTCCAGAGAAGGGCAACAAAGCTGGTGAGGGGCCTGGAGAACAAGCCCTACGAGGAGCGGCTGAGGGAGCTGGAGGAGCGGCTGAGGGAGCTGTTCAGCCTGGAGAAAAGGAGGCTCAGGGGTGACCTTATCGCTCTCTACAGGTACCTCAAGGGAGGCTGTAGCGAGGTGGGGGTTGGTCTGTTCTCCCACGTGCCTGGTGACCGGATGAGGGAGAATGGGCTTAAGTTGCGCCAGGGGAGTTTTAGGTTGGATGTTAGGAAGAACTTCTTTACCGAAAGGGTTGTTAGACATTGGAACGGGCTGCCCAGGGAAGTGGTGGAGTCACCATCCCTGGAGGTCTTTAAAAGACGTTTAGATGTAGAGCTTAGGGATATGGTTTAGTGGGCACTGTTAGTATTAGGTCAGAGGTTGGACTCGATGATCTTGAGGTCTCTTCCAACCTAGAAATTCTGTGATTCTGTGATCACTTTACTCTTTTATGCATGTATACATATATAAAAAGATAACACTTCTGATAATTCAGAACATTAATTTTTATACACATTAATTCTCTCAATTCCACAACTGAATACATATCACCAACACTAGTTAATTCCATATTCAAGCTAAATGGAGAAATGGATACAGAAAGAATCAGTGGGTGAGATCTGGAACTCCAGGTAAAGCTGGGACACTCTGAGTAGTGCTATTCTTTTTTAAAGAGGTCATCTGAACAAGGTAATCACAGGTGCTACAAAACACAAACCTGTTTGTAAAGAACGGGAGCTCCTCTCTTGAAAGGCTTTGTAAAAATGCAAAGTGCTATTATAGTTAATTATTGTCATTGAGCAAACTGAGGTTTAAAATTATGCTGTCAGATGAAGAGTTTGTAATTGGGTTTCTGTTCATTAAGGCATTTAATTACTGCTCTCCTATGGAGCTACTGTTCCTTTAGCAAATGCAGTTACATAAGCCCTTTGACGAAGGAGAATGATTTGTCGAAGATACTCTTAACTCCTAAGTTTTATCTTCTCTAGTGCCTTGTAGAATAGACTTTAGTTCTCTAAAATAACTGGAACCACACTCATTCATCTGATCTGTCTGGGAGGAATGAAAGAAGGAATTGCATTAAGGTCAACTGTGCAAGATTACAAGTGTTCATGGTAGACTGGGAGCAGCAAGAACCTTGGAAAAGGAATGCAGATTTCATCTACATCCAGATGATAATAATATAAAACAAGTAGGGAGGAAAGAAGAAAATAGAAATAATTAATGTAAGGTACAAGTTAGGAATGCAAAACTGATAAGGGATGCAAAAGAATAAGGGATGCAGACGTGTAAATCTATTGCCAGAAGATTATCCAGTAAAAAGTATATAAAGGTAACTACCAGTGTACTAATTGTAAAGGAATTCTGATAATGCTAGTCCACTGCCTGATCGCTGAGGTGGAAATGTGAATACTATTCCCCAACATACTAAACTCAATGCAAAATGCCATGTCATTCAATAATTTTCACATTTACTATTCTGAGGGGAAAAAATAAAGGTGTTGTGATTATATCAAGGGATGATGAATGTATCAACTACTAGTGTTAGCCATTTCAAAATCACCTGAATCATAAAATGTGTCCCTCAACTTTTCAGATGAACTAAGCAAAAGGGTATTCAGGCAGCTAGTACTGAGTTGCCATATGTTTTGGAAAACTGGAGAAGTTCCAGAGGAGGAAATGTCTTTTGGGAACTACATTTTTAAAAAAGTGAACAAGATAAGCAGACATTGGTAGGTTTATCAGGCTACATTCCAGCCAAAATAGTGGAAATTCTGATACAAACTTTTACTAAGGAAAAAAAAAAAAAACAGAGATTGTAATTAATCTGAATCAACACCAGACTATAGAAACTCAGGTTCTGCTTTTAAAGAGACTATAATCTGGCAAAGGCAATAATGCCCAAACAACAGATGTCTATCTAACATGTGCATTAGTGCTGCACATTTCTATTAATTGCTTAGAATGATTCCAAAGCAAATGCTACAAATGAAAAATAATCTTAGAGAGATCTTCACATGTCTTAGACAATAATCACAAATGAAGAATCTACCCATGGGGATATTTTAAGGGTTGAGTCATTTCATTTCTGGTTTTTAATTATGTGTGGAAAAAAAAGTGATAAACTTTTTTGTTTAAGTGATAAAGTTTGCATATAAATTAGTTCAGGTAAGGATAACTAAAAGTGCATAATCTGATGCACTATAAAAATATATGAATAAATACTTGCATTTCACAATGTCTAACTCTGACAGTAAAGAATGACTTTCTTATCCATGAGATGTAGAAAATAAGTGTGTAAGAAAACAAATAAACAAAAACCACAAAAACTCTTTAGAAAAGATCAATGTATCACTGAGAAATGAGTTCAACAAGGCCAAAACAGCCAGTGGGGTCTTTGAAGATAAAACTGAGAGAGAGTTCACAGGGTTAGAGAACTTACGGGACACTTTTACTGCTTATAGACTAATATGATTATGCCATTCACTACTGAGAAGGATGTTGGTTAGTAACTAGGGGACAGTCAAAGAATCGGAGAACATATCTAAAAGAACACAGTAGCTCCAATTACCTAGCTTATCCAAAAAGGTTGAAAGATTCATCTGTAGTAATTAAGAAACAATCCTAGGAAAAGATATATGATAGTAGAAGGGTTCTATTTGGCAAACATGAGTTTACAGCATCCAAAGGATGCAAATAGAAAATAGAGACAGAGAGATACTACAGTACTAGTTTTCATCAGTGAGTGTAATAAATCATAAGCACAACCTATCAAAAGTGCTGATGGATTTACTGTAACTTTTCCTATCCATACATGCACTCTTACTCTGCTTTAACACAGGAAGAAATACACACACCATGGCAGATCATCCCAGCCTTATACTGTCAGAACTTTGGATCCTCTCCTTACCTGAAAGCTGACACTGCCCACTGGGAGATAGCTATGATCTTCAAGCATGCTGAGGTACTCGGCCACCAATGCTGCAGCATGGACAAGACACATGGCTGCTTCTGTGTAGCACTTCCTCTTGGTGTGCTTCTCTGCCATGTTCTGCAACCAAGTCAGTCTCAAGTCAGGCGATGTCTGGTATCCCTTGGCAATTCTAACAACACAAGGAAGAAAGGAGACATGACTGATCTCTTCTTCTCAAATAACAGAAAGGACCTCTGTAATTCTCTGCCTGGGGTAAATGGAAGCAGACACCTCTTTCTGTATTATGTGAATATGATTAACTGAACACTGGACAAAACAAATAACTAGGGAAGAGGAACCACGACAGAGAGAGATTACGAGGAGAGTAAAGTTCCTGAACCCTGGACCCTTCAGTGATCATTAGTCCCTGACTCCCATCCTTGCCCAGGCCCATGTTCAGCAGCCACCTTCCACTGGCTCCCCTGCAACACTGTCCATCCTGCCTGGGCCCCCTGTGAGAAGTCAGCTGTGCTGAAGTAGCAGTGTACATACAGAACAGCCATTGGTTTTGTCCACAGCTTGTCCCTAAAATACACAGCTCTTGTGCTCACCTCACTGCAGAATTTCCTCAGTAACAATTGTAAATGGACTCACCTGTACATGAGATCCATGAGCATCTCTGGATCTTCCTGAAATTCCCTCATTTTCACTGTATCTGACAGGATGCTGTTCAGATTACACAGCAGCTCCTCTACCTGCAGTAATACAAAGATCAACATGAATTTCTAGGGCATTGTTTTTCCTTTCTGGAAAAACACCAGCATCTTCACCAAATGATAAATTATTCCCATTTAGTTCCTCTTAGCGAAGGAAATGACAGGATGCTAATTGCTACTAGGTATGTTTTTCCAGCTCTACTCAATGCAGCAAACACTGCTGACATAGTAAATCTTATACAGACATTTTAATGAATCAAAACGAGTTGGACCCCTGTGATCAGTTTATTTCTGAATGGAAAAAAATAAACAAAACAAAACAACACAACCCTATGTGCTAATGTAGTTTATCTTTAGTTGAACTGTGATCTGATAACAAAGCAAGTGTTTTTGTAAGTCTTCAACACAAAATAAATTGTTTTAAGAATTTCAGCAAAGCACCTGGAACCTGTCTGAAATGTTTTTCATTATTGTTACTCCTGCCTTATAAACTGAGAGATAAGTTTCCACAGTGCTACTTGTCTGGAAATATAATTAATCAGATTCCTTCTTGGGAAACTCTTGCAGTGTACAATTCCTGCTGGAGTCTAGGAAAAAACTGTGCACAAAGCTAAGAGATAACTCTTCTCTAATGTGATTCCAACAGAAATTTCCAAGAGTTTATTCTACAAAATTACATCCTTCACTTTTGTCCTGCTTATTATTGCATAAGAGATAAGCTCAGGCAATAACTTCTGCATCCTTATTTTCATTACTGTGGAAGACCAAGATTCTAGGTCTTGCTCCAAGCACATTCCTATGTGAAAGCTCTGATATAAAGCTACAGATATCACAGATGATTTGACCTGAAGGGGAAATGGCGTTGCCTGCATATCCACATCTTCTTCTGCATAGGCCAGGATGGTTCGTAAAGAACGTCGAAGGAATTCCTCATTAAATTCGGGTGATTTGCCAACCAGAGAAGCTAGTGACATGGTCACCTGCATCTTCACTCTTGAAAAATTCTTTCAGAAGAAAAAAACAAAAACAAGAGAATGATGGCTGCACCACACCACACGTATCAATTCACACATCTCTGTCTCCTGCATAAACCAAACACACATTCCCCTGCCACACTGAGTGGATAAAGTCACTGCTTAGGCAAGTAAGAATCAGCAAACCCTGACTCTGATGTGTCCATGCTTTAGGGCAAGAATGTGCCTGGAATACATATGTTTGCTTCAGATGGGGAAAGTCAAAAGCCATTCTCTTTTCCCCTCTGGACAGGTCAGTGGGTGTATGGATCAGGCCATTCACAGAGAAGGAGAGGCAACAGGACTGTGTGAGCATTCTGGAAACAAGTCTGATAAGCAAAAGGCCTCTGAGGGATTCACATGGTAATGTACCATGCTTTGCTGGTAACTGTCTCAGAGGCACATTCTGTTCCTGCAAAGCCAACAGTTTTTAGTTATTCAAGGCTTTAAAAGTAAAAACTAGAGGAAAAATACTGTGTAAAATCAGATGCTATCCAGAATGCTAATGAATGTCCTTACAGACTAGGACATTAGGAATCCACATGTATAAAATAAGCATTTTGCTCTGTATGCATGGGTACAATCAGAGCCTAGTTTACTGTTCCCAACAAAAAAGGGCAAGTGGATAATTCACATTAATAACAAAATACAGTTGTTCTACTGAGGCTGTAACAGCATTAGAGTAGAACTGATCTAGGTAGGTTTAAGCAGTTCTGACACAGGAGTGAAAAAGAATACAAGAACAACTGAAGAGTGTTGTTGTTTGACCATAGAATCACAGGATCATAGAATCATCTAAGCTGGAAAAGACCTTCAAGATTAGTCCAAACAACAACCTGACTTACCCAGCCAGTCACTAGATCATGTCTTGCCATTGCTAACAGAAGCCTATTTGAAAATGCATTACAGATGCTGTGTAAAAAACAGTAAATCATATTTTCCTAAACAAGACACAGAACAACAATTAAAACTACTTATCCCCTACATTTGTAGGCACCTCTTTGACTTCAAATATGTGAAACAGCATTTTTAAATCTGTAGATGCTTCCCATCTGTTATCACAACTTAAGTTTTGCTTTCACTTGGTCATGAAATAGGTGTCACAAATCATACTGCTGTTGTCAGAACCTTACACTGGTAGAGCTGAAGCTGTATCTCATGAGGAGATAAAGAGTAGCACAGGCTTGAGTCCGTGTAACATCTATGCTGCTGCTGCAATGATGAAGAACTCTTTGGCATAGGTCAGCACACTGTTCCACCTCCTCTTCAAATAGGAAATCCCCAAACTAAGGAAGACAGAGAATACATCATTCATCACTCACATTTCTGGCCATTAGAATGTGAATTCGTGCTTAGTGCACAAAAATTACAGGATTCAGACAAAGGTTAAAATTTGCAAGAAAGATATTTTATATCCTTTGATACAGACATCTGATTTCTGTGCCTCTATAGGTTCCATTTCCAAACCTTTTTACAGAAAAGAAAGGTTTGAAAATAGGCTTTGTGTTTAAGTGAAGAGCAAGAGAATGAAAGAGAATATTTTTTTATGGAGTCCCATATCTCCGGAAGATTTTGAAAGGATCAAATACTGCAAAATTCTTAAAAAGAGTGGAGAGTTGCTATTTTCAAAATATATAATGGTTGATGAAACATGCAAGTATTTCCTTAAGCGTAAGGAGCAATTACTAGCTTTTTGCATCAACACCCTACCCTTCCTCAGCCCTCCAGCATGTTCTTCCTCCTACGGTATGCCACAAAACTTCAATTGCCCAGCTTTCATCCAGACCCTCCTTTACAGTGTCTCCTCAACACACCTCATAGACAACAAACACAGGGGAAGGAATGTTTTTCATAAGAAAATGTCAGTGTATACAGCACAGATGCACCAAATGTACCGTATGTACATAGACTGGACTGATAAAGGTGTGTGAGCAGAACACTGGATATTATTTCTCACTTGCAGGACTATTTCCCAGTCCTCAAACTTTCTTCACTCGATTATCTCACTGTTTTATGCCTAATTTATTTTACAAACCTGCTGGTGCAGGGTTCTATCATTTTCATTTGTTTATAAAATAACATTTATATACCTAAGGTGTAACAGAAATAATTGGAATGATTGCTTCATAAAATAAAGAACTGAGTCAGCTTAACTGGAAGATCTATTTCAATGAAATGATTGCTTCACAAAATTCATTATTTTAATTGGAAGTTAGCTTTCAAAGATAAAGTACAATGAAAACATAATTATGAGTTTCATAACTGCTCATATACCTACCCTATAATTAGGCTTTGTCATCCAATCTGCATCTAACAGCAGACAAGCATTAACTGGACAGGAGTATCCTGTTTGTTATTTGCATTTTAGAAATGTTTAAGTGAAAAAAGCATTTCACAGATTTTTCCTTTTTGGAAATGTTTTTATTTGTAGTTGAATGGATCTTTGCCAGACTTTAGGTTGGAAAGTGGTCCTGATGATGTAACAACTCATACTTTATTTTATGGAATCTGCGCAGTCCCTAGAGTTATGTTTCCTATTTAAAATCAAAAAGTATTTGTAATCATTAGATGGATTTTTTTAAACCTGTTTTATTAGTGTATTTTCTATATTTAAGAGTAAACTGTTAGAACCACAAGGTTATTCTGATTCAGTTAATCCACTTTTTGTGGTCAATGAAGTAATCTTACAAAAGCTAGAGAAGTCCCTCCATGTCTCTACAGATATGCATTGATATTTACATATGCAAAACATATTCAGTAAATGCCACAGGAAAAATGGTGAGTGAATGCACACAGCTCTGCTTTAGAAATGCTGCTCTAATAACTTTACTGGAAGCATATAAACAGAAGTATGTTAAGAGCATACCTTAGCAATGAGTGCTCTGAGTGTAGCAAAGCAATGAGTCAAGTAAGTGGTACTCTGATCACAGCCAAGAGAGTTTACCAGGACCTTCAAAACTCCTCCCAAAAGATTGTCTCTGCACTCTGCTGCAAAGCTTGCCTACACATGGAGGAGAAAAACAACTGCATTAGGTAATTCAGCAGTGAACTGGCACTTAGGAATTGGTTGTTTTGCTATCCTGTCCACAAGACACATCTGGCTGCTTGGAGATCACATATCCACAGGCCCTCAGTGCACCTTTAAGCTCAGCCAGCTTCTGCAGTGACTCTTGCAGCACTGTCCAGTCCTTCATGCACCTTGGACGAGAAAGTGATTCTTTGGTGGCCATGCACCAGCCTTTTCCCTCATGCATTTCCTGGGCATAAAAGATATACAGGCATACTGGTATGCTCTGACCGAACCTGCAACCTGGATATTGGGAACACAAGGCTCTGTGAGGAGTGTCATGCAGAAATCATAAAAAGATTTTCTGTTTGCTATGTATTAATATGTATGTTGCTCCAACAGCAGTATTCTAATACCCATGAATTTGGAGTGTCTTTCCTAAACCATCCTGGTTTAGGAAACTGCACAGTTAACTATCACAGTTCCACTATCACAGTTCCACTGTGAAACTTTGCTTCATCTGACTCCTGCAAGTTAAGTTTTTTACATTGCTGTAGGAGGAGAACATCAGCACATCTTTTTCAGAAGCATGCCATGCTGGTGGAAGATCCTTTCCTGTATCAGGCACTCTGTGGGAGTCAAGGCTAAATCCTTTTCTCTCATCACATGAGAGGCAAAGTATGACCTAAGGCTGGCCACCAGCCCAGTTCCAAATTACTAATAACTTTAAATACATTCCTAACATAAATGAAACTTTTTCTTTCCTCATCTTCTCCAAACTCCCGTGTCATGGTAAGACAGCTGAAACAGCTTTCAGCCACATCAGCTGAAGATAAGGGGGTAGCCTTCCATTTCATTCACACTAGTGTGATGCTGTAAAGTAGAAAGTGCTTGTGACAAGTGTAAAGTAGTAGTTTTGTCTTTGAATTCATTCATCCTTGTCTTCTTCGCCTATATGCCATTCCCCACCCCAATTAGACAAGCTTACAGGAGGTCTTTAATGAAAACAATTTGCAATGCCTAAGAACATAAAGGCTTGCTTCCCCTGACTTCTGAGGGAGCAGGGATTGGTACAAAGCCAGATCTGCAGTTTCCCACCTGGATGATGTTCTCTTGCATGTCAAGAATGATCAGGTTAGCTTCAGTTGCCAGGTTTCCACTGATCAGAGCTTCTTGATCTAGCTCTGCTTTTGTCCTACAAAAAGAAGTTCTAATTAAAGCACACAGCAAGTATCACAGGAATCAGATGACCTTCTATCTAAATGAAAGCAAAATACTAATGATGGTATTCTGAATGATCCTGTAAGAGCAAACAATGAAAACAGTGTTCAGCAGCGTTTCTTAAGAACCACAGTGTTAAATGAGGAGAGCTGATACTGTAGATTACAAGTTCTAAAGGGAACACCTGAAAACCAGTCCACTGGATGGGTCAAATAGATGCTGATGCTTCCTTATTGGCTACTCTACCCTCAATATCACACTCCATTGTTCAATAACCTAGGCAGGTATTTCTGAATACATTAGCAGGACATGAAAACCCAAAATGGAAAAAAAAAAAAAAAAAAAAAAAAAAAGAAAGGAAGAAAGCTGCGTTTAGCAGAGGGGAAACAGCTTCAGTGCCATAGAAGCAGTACTTAATATAAGAACTCAAGAATGCAGATTCTTGAGATTGTTGACAATACAAGACAGCAGGTCCTATGGCTGCAGGGTCAGTGCAGCAGCGCCCCAGACCACCTAAGAGAGGTCTGAAGCACTTCCCAAAGACAGGAAGTATGGCACTGTGACACCATTTTAGTTAAGACCTAAGGATGAGATCTGCAACTGCAGCTGAGTGCTCCAAACTTGGGGCTCAACTCCTAAAAACTGTGTATTTTCAGACATGCCAGAAACACAAAGAGGAGGTTTTATTCTACCTCCTAAACCACTCAGAAAAGGGCTGTTGCATGGCCTGAAGCTACTCTCTAAGGCTTGAGATTAGAACTGCTCTGACTTGGGCCAAGAGCACCTAAAGGTGTATTTCTTAGGTAGATGAACAGTCTTAAAACCACACTTCTGAGTGAGTTCATAATCTGTGGCTTTTCTGCTATGTTTGCTTCCCTCTTCTGCCCAGGGGAATCACAGAATCACAGAATTTCCAGGTTGGAAGAGACCTCAAGGTCATCGAGTCCAACCTCCAACCTAACGCTAACAGCCCACCACTAAACCATATCCCTAAGCTCTACATCTAAGCGTCTTTTGAAGACTTCCAGGGATGGTGACTCCACCACTTCCCTGGGCAGCCTGTTCCAGTGCCTCACAACCCTTTCAGTGAAGAAGTTCTTCCTAACATCTAACCTAAAACTCCTCTGGCTCAACTTAAACCCATTCCCCCTCGTCCTGTCACCAGGCACGTGGGAGAACAGGCCAACCCCCACCTCGCTACAGCCTCCCTTGAGGTACCTAAGAAGAGCGATAAGGTCACCCCTGAGCCTCCTCTTCTCCAGGCTGAACAAGCCCAGCTCCCTCAGCCGCTCCTCATAGGACTTGTTCTCCAGGCCCCTCACCAGCTTCGTCGCCCTTCTCTGCACCCGCTCAAGCACCTCGATGTCCTTCTTGTAGCGAGGGGCCCAAAACTGAACACAGTACTCGAGGTGCGGCCTCACCAGAGCTGAGTACAGGGGGACGATCACCTCCCTAGCCCTGCTGGTCACGCTGTTCCTGATACAAGCCAGGATGCCGTTGGCCTTCATGGCCACCTGAGCACACTGCTGGCTCATATTCAGCCGACTATCCACCAGCACACCCAGGTCCTTCTCTGCCTGGCAGCTTTCCAACCATTCCTCTCCCAGCCTGTAGCTCTGCTTGGGGTTATTGCGCCCCAGGTGCAGGACCCGACACTTGGCCTTGTTAAACTTCATGCAGTTGACCTCAGCCCATCGGTGCAGCCTATCCAGATCCTCCTGCAGAGCCTTCCTACCCTCAAGCAGATCGACACACGCACCTAACTTGGTGTCATCTGCGAACTTACTGAGGGTGCACTCGATGCTCTCGTCCAGATCATCGATGAAGATATTAAAGAGGACCGGCCCCAGCACCGAGCCCTGGGGGACGCCACTAGTGACTGGCCTCCAACTGGACTTGGCTCCATTCACCACGACTCTTTGGGCCCGGCTATCCAGCCAGTTTCTAACCCAACGAAGTGTGCGCCAGTCCAAGCCAAGAGCAGCCAGTTTCTTGAGGAGAATGCTGTGGGAGACGGTGTCAAAAGCCTTGCTGAAGTCAAGGTAGACCACATCCTCCATGGGGAGTCGCACCCAAAAAGAAAACCAGAAAAGTGTACCATTATTTGGTCCACAACCAGGGAAATCTGGAGAGAGCCAGGACAGGAAGTCATGACAATAGTACAGTTATGAATTACAGTGACTCAAAGCAAGGAAGAACAGAAGGGCCTGCCAAGAAGCTGGTCATGGATTGCTAAATATGAGTAAGAACTGAACAAATCAAGCAAACAACATAGCCCTTTGAACCATTTCCAGCAGCCACACAGTCTTACACATTAACCATGCTGAATGGATCTTCTTCGACACCACACTTTGCTTATATCTGCAGCTGCCATCCCAGCCCATGCTGGGCTCAAGGAGAAGCAGGCTGAGAGGCCACATGCAAACTCACCATGCCATGTATGACCTGCAAACACTTTACCTGCAGGATATACTCTGTGGGGATCCACAAAGGACAAGAGCAAAGATCTCACATACCACAGTCACAAGCACAATGAAACAGAAGTGCCTTGACAACATGCAGAACTTTACATATTTACTAGAATTTGTAATTTAAGTGGTTTAACTGAACTAATATAAATACATATTGTAGGGCTGCTGCTTGAGGACTGGCTTGCTCTGGCTTCAGTGAAACTGGGAGAAAGTAAGCTGCTTTCAAGGCAAAGTAAGAATATCCTCAGAAGATCTGCACCTCTTCCAATCTTGGACAGATAGGAGAGGGATTACTCTTTCAAAGTTCCTAAATTCCTAATTAACAATCTTTGTCTTCAAAAATGTGCTTGATAATTACAGATGAATGCTAGGTGGCAATGACACAGTTGCTGAGCAGAGCACAACCCGGTATTCTCAGTTCAAGCTCACACATGTTGAGGGATATCATGGGAGCTCAGAGCGGCTGGACTGGTGAGAGGCCATTGTGTGTCACATAGTCAAAATTCAAGCAAGTATCTATAGAAAATGCACAGCCCCTTTGGGAAAAGCAATGAGTTTCATGCTTACAGAAACTAGCACATATCATATGAAAATACTGTTAGTAGAAAAACTTTATTGAAAATACAGTTTTCAACAAGCCTAGACACTCACTTGTTTACTACAAGTACTGAAAAGGTGAAATGTATTGGCACATCATACTTACAAACTGTAACAAGAAAAACATTCACTATGGAATCACGTTTCCCTGTTCGGGCCAATAACTCTTCTGTTAACACAGCACGTCAAACCCAGCTCAACTTATTTAATGTGGCAAAACTTATACCACAGTGCTATACACAACAAGGTGCTGCAGCGGCACCAAAGTAAGCATCATAGCAAGCCTCTGTGGAGTATTTGATATGACATGTACCAATGACTAGTGTTTCCCACTCTGCTATCAAAAGGAAAAAATGTGTAGTGATTTAAACATCCCACTCAAGCACTGGTGATCTTTTTGTTGTGCCACAGCAACAGTTGGATACCCCTGCTGCATAAACATTTTCTATTTCTTTCCCTTTGACAGAGGAGTGAAAGGACTGAGACTGCTGATTTTGCAATAAAACAATCCTATGAGAAAGAACAAAACATAATAATAATAAAAAGCTTGGTTCTAATAAAAGCAATATATTTTAATAAATGACTTACTTATCTTGTCTTTCATTTGCCTGCCGCCAGTGAGTCTGCTCCTTTCTCCACCTCAGGTTTTCATTTAACCCTGCTGACCTGTCATTCCCTAAAAGTGCAATATATATCAATGAGATTAAAGGAAAGGGGTACACCTGAAGTCTATCAGGTCATCGAAAGAAAGAGCTACATGTCTGAAGCAGTCTGTTAGACTAATTTGATTTTATGGCCTCAGGGCTCTAGCAAAAGGACAGGGCCATTTTTTCACCTAGGATTTTTGGGACATCAGCTTGTGTACAGCTGTCTTCAAAGACCAAAAAAAAAATTAGTCCATTTATTAAATGAAACTTTTTTTTTTTTTTTAAGAACAATTTGTTCTCACTTATAATTCTGACACTATTTCATAGCTCTTGATTAACAACAATTTGTCAGAACATCTTCACATTTTTTTGTTTGCCTTCATATTCTTCACCTGAGAAGACCTCAGTCCTAGTTACCTATTGCATAGTTAAAGGCTAGTAATATTTTCATCCACAGCAAAACAAAAATGCTGGGAAAGGGAAACGACTGTTGGATAAAAAGATAAGGGTGAGAACAGGCAGTGTGCATGAAATGCTACGACTTGATTGCCATCACGGAGACGTGGTGGGACCACTCTCATGACTGGAGTGCTGCAATGACTGGCTATAAACTCTTCAGAAGGGACAGGCAGCACAGAAGGGTTGGTGGAGTGGCTCTCTATATTAGAGAGTCTTTCGATGTTGTAGAACTCGAGGCTGGGAATGACAACGTCGAGTCCCTTTGGGTTAGGATCGGCAGGGCCAACAAGGCTAGCGTCCTGGTCGGGGTCTGTTATAGACCGCCAAACCAGGATGAGGAGACGGATGAGGAGTTCTACAGGCAGCTGGCAGAAGTTGCGAAATCTTCAGCGCTTGTTCTCGTGGGGGACTTCAACTTCCCTGATATATCCTGGAAGCACAACACAGCCCAGAGAAAGCAGTGTAGGAGGTTTCTGGAGAGTGTGGAAGATAGCTTCCTGACACAGCTGGTTAGTGAGCCTACCAGGGGTGGCGCCCCGCTAGACCTTCTCTTCACAAACAGAGAAGGACTGGTGGAGGATATGATTGTCGGGAGCTGTCTTGGGCAGAGTGACCACGAAATGGTGGAGTTCTCTATTATTGGCGAGGCCAGGAAGGGGACCAGTAAAACCACTGTATTGGACTTTCGGAGGGCTGACTTTGTGCTGCTGAGGACACTGGTTGGTAGAGTCCCTTGGGAGGCGGTTCTGAAGGGCAGAGGAGTCCAGGAAGGCTGGGCGCTCTTCAAGAGCATTTAGATGTAGAGCTTAGGGATATGGTTTAGTGGGGACTGTTAGTGTTAGGTCAGAGGTTGGACTCGATCTTGAGGTCTCTTCCAACCTAGAAATTCCGTGATTCTTTGATTCTGTGAAATATGGGTTTCATGAAATTTGGGGTTGGAAATGCGTAGACATTTATTGTCAGAAAGAGCAGTCAAGCATTGGAACAGGATGCTCAGGGAGGTGGTGGAGTCACCGTCCCCTGGGGTATTTAAGAAACTTAGGGATATGAACTTAGGGACCTGGTTTAGTGGGTGACATTGGTGGTAGGGGCATGGTTGGACCAGATGATCTTGGAGATCTTTTCCAACCTTAATGACTGCATGATTCTATGAAACTCAACAAACACATTTGAATCTACAACCTCTTGAGATCCTGTCAAAAGACATGGAGGAAAGGGAGTATGAAGTACCAGCGGGTATTCTGCAGCGCTTCATCATTTCTCCTCTGGCTCCTTCACCTCTCAATAAAGCCTCTTCTAGTCGGGCCTTCACATCTCGGGACTTCTGGAGTGCCTGGGTGCTAACTTTATCTGAGCTTTGTTTTCCCTGAAAGTAAAGTCAAAACAATCACTATCAGTGCTGCCATCTTTGGGCATGAGTCCAGGTTACACCATCAGAACCAGAAACAACAGGAAAGATTTGGACAGCAGGCAGAATACCATACACTAGTATACAAAGGTTGACAAATATACTTAATGGTTGCAGATGAGGAAGAAGGCAGTATATATACTGTTAATAAACACAAAGATGTAGCTCAGCATTGCAGAGAGAGGAATCAAAGCACAGAGAGAAAGTTATCTGAGCCATTTCTGACAGGCTCTGTCAGAGAGGGGAATCCTGATATCCTGACCCAACCCTTAGCTGAAAGGTCATCTCCCAGGACCTTGCTGTAAATGGGTAGTGCATAAAGAGAACAGCTCCAATTGTGACAGCTTCAATTGCTTATATTCCTTCACAGTTGAAAAATATTAGTGAACTGGACCTGTGTATGTATTACCCATCCAAAATAGCCTTCAAATTGCCAGGATAATAATAATAATACAACGAATAACAAACCAGCTTTATAAGATACCCTCAAAGGTTTTGATGGCATTATGCTTGAATGTTGGTGTCAGTTATTTTATCTGAATCTATTTGGCCATTTGTAGCATAGATTAGACAAGAGCTAATTTAACACGTCAACAACAAATTTCCTCTGGACAGCCAGAAGGAAAAAAAGAAAACAAACTCGACAACAAAATCAGGATACATTTCACTTACCTTGTACTCAAAGCATGAAACACAAATGAAAAGGAGGTCTAAAATCCTGTTCAGTTGCATGGATGGAAGGTCTGCAATCCATTTCTGTATTAGATTCTGATCAGCGTTTTTCATGATCCAGAGGAAACAAATCAAAAGATTGCGAGTGGTGTCAGGACCTAATGTGGCACTCTGTCTGTAGGGCTGGAAGCAGATAAGGTAAATGTCAGTTGAAAGAAGAAAAAGAAGAGGACGGATATTCAAGTGAAGTAATGTTACTTAAATTTCAGTGGAGTCAAATCTCAAGGTTGGGCTTCGGTAGGTTTAACCTCCTTTAGGTTAAACTAACTGCATTTTTGAAATCTATGTGTGTGTATTAGTGACAGCAGGTTTAGTCACAGGTATGTGAAAGAAAGACAGAAGCACAGAACCACTATTGTTAGATGACTTAATTTCTTTAGAATAATGTAGGCATATATTCTATAACTGTTTGGTCCCCTCTTGACAGTTGCATTAGCCAAATTGCAGAGAAGATAAAAGCAATCACAAAGAAGAAGATTTATAGAGAAAAACTGCACGGAGCTGCAACAGAGGAGATTCAGGCTGGATGTTAGGAAAAGGTTCTTCACCAAAAGGGTGGCCAGGCACTGGGACAAGCTCCCCAGGACACTGAGGCTGCTGGAGTTCAAGAAGAGTTTGGACAACCCCCTAAGACACATGGTCTGATTTTTGGGTGGTCCTACGGGGAGCCAGGAGTAGGACTTAATGATCCTTGTGGGTTCCTTCCAACTCAGGATATTCCATAATTCTATTAAAAGATGGATCTAGAGCCCTAAATCCATGGATTTAGATGAGACTGGGACCGGGAGGTGGAAGGGTGGGAGATGGGGACTTATAGTAGCCTTTGCTGATGTCAAAATGTGACTAGGTTGTGTGTGAAGATGTCAATAGGCACACAGAAGAAAAAAATTGAACCACTTATGTTGAAGAGGCAATTAGAAAATTAGAACAGAAGAGCACAAGATGACAGGAGGAATATGAAGCATTCCTGGAGGAAATAAGAAAACAATTTATTACGACTGTAGTTATTAGTCACAAGAAAAGATACCAAGAAGAAAACGTATGCAAGAAAGGAGACTGGCAGAGCCCTGGACATACCAAGGATGCCAGCGATATTCCAGAGCTCCTGAGGCTGAACTGATTTCCTGCAATGGCAAGTGCCACATTTTGATTGATTGCACCTGCAGACTCTTGTTCTTCTTCTGGGTTTCCTGTGCGCCCCTTTCCACTGCGAGCATCTGAAACTAGATTTGAAACATTCCATTGGGACTTTGTCAGCAATCCACTTGTTGCTGCTCATGATTCACAGTCTTCCATTAGGCGGTTACCTAACAATACATTTGGCACCTCCATCCCTGAGACTGTTGGTCTGGCTGACGTACTAAGCAGCAAGAGGCATAGCATTAGCAAGATCATTTGGAATCACTCGCAAAAGCTGTCAAATTGTTCAAATAAACACAGGGAAAGGAGATGTTCCCCAAAATCTCCATGTGTTCGTGGAAACTGAATTAAAAGCAAAGGCAGTAGCAAACATGAAGTTGGCTCTGAAGCTCAAAACTAAGCCAGAAATGTTCAGATTCTGTCTATTCCAGATGAAAAGATCAATGTGAATGCCATGCCTGAATTTGAGGATATTCGGTGAAGTACGTAAGTTGCTAACACCTAACACAGGCAGTATTTCCTGCAGCTTAAAGGACAAGTTTAATTTCAGTTATTTGGCTGCTTCTGCAAGTTCTTGAAATCAATTGTCAGCAAATAAAGTTAGTTATACCCAAGCTTCATAAAAATCTCATTTGATTCTGAGTATCCATTTATGTTTTGCAAGAACTGTTTTACAGAGAAACTAAGTGACCAGCCAGTCTCAGTGTGTTCAGAACAAGATCAACAACCTCTGATATTGCAGATATTCAAAAGAAAGGCACTCTAAAAACTAGCCATATCTGTACCCATGTGTAAAAAATGCTTTAATGTTATTAGACTGAAAGTGCTCAATAATATATATTCATAGTATTAATTGTTTTGTCCAGACATCAAAATGCAAAATATTTTCAGAACCAGTGACAAAAGAATATTCTTCAAATATTACACCTTTTAATTTTCTGTACTCTTCATGATTTTATTTTTATGAAAGTGAAAGGTAGCTTTCCAAGTAGCAAAGATCTACTCTCAAATAAACAGTCAAATTGTTATTTTGAGCAGCTTCATATGAACATATTTGCAGAAAAACAGAAGGAAATACTTAGATGAAAATGTACTAAAAGACTTAATAATACAGGGTAAAGTTTAAAGTTATAACATGTAATAAGAACATATTTCTTGACTGATAGTTAAACTTGCTGGAGATTAATTTTTATGTCATGTTAATAACCCTAAAGAGCAATAGAAAAATGTGGAAGGTATGCGATCCAATTTATTTAATTGTGATGTAATGCAATGTCCATATCATTCTTGTTTTCTTTCCTACTGTCTGTTAAACCTATCTGAATCTCAACATTTCTTGCAAACTCTTCTTGCAAGATTCTACATATATATATCTCTGGTTTATTGTTTGTTCATTGAGTGAGGACACTTAAATTTTTCCTGTCTTTAAAAATCCTGTTTACTTGGAGGTAAAGAAATATTCAACCTTGTTGAATTGTGGTGAAATTCAGTACTTAGGGTATACTTTTTAATGTTTAAGTCAGATTGTTTAGACAAAGTACTTAGAGTCTACCTGATCTAATGGGAAGTGTCCCTGCCCATGGCAGGGGGGTTGGAATTAGAAGGTCCCTTCCAACCCACACCATTCTGCAATTCTATGAAGAGGCTGAAAAAGACAAATGAGTAAGGGTCTTACTTGTAAAATCATGGAGCTGTGGCAGTGAATCCAAAATAATACCAACCAAAGGAAGGTATAAAGCTGCAATTTTAATCTTCACCTCTTTTTTGGAGCAACGTGGGTCTAGGTCATGGGAACTCAGCAGGCTAAGGATAGCACTGACAGCTTTTTTTTGTACCTTGCTAATCCTGTTAATACAAAAAATAGCCATGAGCTCCATTAATGAATTATGCACAAATTATTTTTAGATCAAAGATTTAAGAAACAAGCTGTAGGTAGAAAGAAACAAATTAATACCTCAATATTCATTATATAATAACATCCACTCTGAGCAGAGAGCCATGTTCCCTGCAAAAGACAGCTGTCTTATGAGGCCAAGTCAGTTCAGAGCACCCAAGTCTTTCAAAGCATCTCATAAAAATTCAAAATGGCGAAGAGAGATGCTTAAAGATAAGCATCAGAACCTGGAGAAAGTTAATCTAAACTCTTAAGCTTAGACAAACGCAGTGGTGTTTTAGAGAGAAAAGCAACTGAAATTTTAAGCTGTGATCTTTCTGCTTATTTAGCCAACAATACTGCAGCAAATAGTACTTTCTTGCTCACTGAGATCAACACATCACAGATAAAGCAATGACTGTTTTATTGCTGTGTTAATGACTCATTTAAAGATGGTGAAGACCATTCTTTAGTTTCCCTTTCTCCAGAAACAATTTTCTTCACAACAACTGATTTGTTAATGTTTGTGAGAATGTCTGTAGTGGGTATCTAAACATCTACTACATTCTTATATGAACTTTTAGAAAGGTTCATGCAGTAGTACTTCTTTACGGAGGGAGCATCAAATAAGCTCTGCAGGACTCACCCACTCTGTGCCAAAGACAGAAAATTTTCTTTCTCATAACTCCAGCTAACACTGCCACGATACGGTCAATGCATCCAGAGGATAAACAGGACTACCCTGTAGTTAAACTATGGTCTAGCCAATAGTAATAGTCTGACAGTGTTCCATTCTAAAATTTGCAGACTGGGATACTTACCCCTCACTGTCTGCATCCAGCGCTGCTGACAATTCTGTGAAGAGTAAGCCAGTCAAAAAGTGCTGCTGACGATATTCTGATGAGAGGTCAAACATACCAGCAATTTTCTGGTCCTGGAAACTAGAGCAGGAGCTAGAGTTCTGCAGAAGTATATTAGAAATAGTTAAAGGATGATCACTGAAATGAAACTTTCTTAAAAATGTTGTAGGACAGTTCATGTAGACAACAAAATATCCTACCAGAGAAGTACAGACATTAAAAGAAGTTTGGACATTTTGGAGGAAAGTATCTGGGAGTGAAATAAAAAGCATCCATTTTCAAATGAATTGCTTGCTAGGATGCAACCTCATCCTTTCCATTCTGCACACATCAGTAACTCATTTGACATTTTTTGAGACATAAAATTCTTACACTGTATTTATCAGTTTGGGTAGGAGACAAAGTAAGAATTTTCTCCACATTCAGGATCCTACATTGCTCTTACTGTTGCAGAGCAAATGAGGGGAACTTTGGAAATCAGCAGCTCTGCACTCTTCAGCATCCACAATGTTTACCATGGAAGTAAGGTCAGGAAGGTTGTGTGAACAGTGTTTCCTTTCACCCTGGAAATCCTTGACTGAGCTAGCTGACAGCAGGCATAATTCAGAGCAGCCTTCAAACTGCTGTAACTTATGAATATGACTGATATACAACCAGTCCAGGAATGGAAAGTTGCTGCTATATATGTGTTGTGAACTTTTTAGCTTCTCCAATCATAGGTGCCACAGGTCACCTAGAATGCTTTTATCCCCTGATCAGGTGAGCATAACTCTTAGACTTTACTCCACAGTGCAGCTACTGGGGTTTATGAGTCCAAAATTTGCTTTTAATTTATATTGTTCAATATTCTCTCCCAGTATTTCTGTCAGTCACCTGGGAATAGTCCCAGAAAACAAACATATGAAGTAGCAGTATACCACATCATGGTAGATGTCTTCCAGCACACTGGATCAAATGAAACCCACATCTCTGAGAAGCCCCATATTTTGGATCCACATAGCTCGACCTACTCCCATTTAAACCTCAAGCAGGCAAGCACTGGATGTGATTTGTTTGTGTGGTATAAAACTAAGGTGAAGAACATCCACTTAAAGTGAATTTGGCCACTCTCCAGGAATTCCAAAAGATTTATTCACAAGGCCACATTTCTCACTGAAAATCTAACTGTAGTTGGGTAGCACTCTTGCAGACAGATTGGAATTAGTGCAAGGGTGATCAGCTATTGTATTAAATCATGCAAGATTCTTGGAAGCCTTATTTATTTGTGTAGGTTGCACTTCACAAGTTATTCCTAAAGGAGAAAAAGAGTTGATGCTGCTTGAAGGAAAGAATGATCAAATTGGTGCCTACCCAGCTCTGATTTGCTAGAACTAGTTGCAAGAGCTATGCTGATTTCCCCCACCTCCACAAGCAGTGGACACCTATTCTAGCCCTTTGACATTCAGGATTAGCATTAAGCAAAACTCTGGGACTTTCATGCTTTGCTTTTACAACCAGGAAAAACTCTAAGAAAATATAATTTACTATTATTGACCTGTCAGAACCCTTAAGGTATGAGATGTAGCATATCTTTAGCAATGACACTTGAAGAGGAAACCATAAATTTGAATTGCTCCATTACTAAGAGAAATCACTAGCAAAGTCATAGCATATTCTGTACTATGGGGTAGGGAGGAGCCCAAGAAAATAACACTGCTATTTAACATGGAAAGAATGATAATCCTTCTTGGAACAACACTATAGCTCAACAGAAAAAAATACAATGATATTGAAAATTACAGTGGTTTAGTCACTAACTCACATAGTGCTAGCACCTTCATCCACCTGGAGAACAGAAACTTCAGCTAGAAGGCAAATGCAAAGAAAGTTTGCTGTGCACTGTCATATGCCAAATTTTCCATAATGTCTCCAGACACTGATATTGAAATACATAGTTGTGGTTGTGTGTGTGTGGAATATAGGTGTGTCTGTAAATGAGCTCTGTACCTTCAGAGACATGTTCTTTTTAGACCTTGTATGTCTATCTTAATAGTCATTTTCTATTTACATGTTTCTAGAGAGGTATGCTGAAGGACTACCACAAATATATCTGTCCCATACTAAGTTTTAACTTGTGGAGGTCAAATTTTGCAGTAGCACTCCTTAGTCTTTACTCTTTTGCCCCTTTTCTTAGAAGGAAATTGTTCTCCCTGATCCTGTGGTGGCTGAGTAATTCTAACCAAAGCAGTGTAATACAGAGCAACAGAAATCTTTCCCTACATTCGTTGTTCAGGTGAAGTCCACATAACATTGCCTGATGGATGCCTACCTGAGAAGACAAAGAGGGGGAGGGGGATGCTGGAGCAGAGGCTGAGGTCATGAAGAAGAGGTTCAGATTGAGGTAGTGCTCATGGCTGCAGAGAATTCTCAGGAATTCCAGCCTCATGGAAATCAGGGTGGAGAGTGAATTCAGCTTGTTCGAGAGCTAGAAAAACAAACCAAAAAATGTGCCTCGTGACTGGTGTTTGCAATTTAAATTACCATGCAGTGAAATATCATCCTTCCTGAAACAGAATGAGCCAATTTAACAGAAGTAGCCAAATAGCCCAGCATGCATTAAAATGCTCAATATTTCCCTGTACCTAACCACTGTTTCCATCCATTAGGTGGTGTTTGTTTGGAATAGTGGGTGATGTTTTTTTTTCCCTTCTGGCTGACTTCCCAACTTCCCAAGAGACTGTCGTTTATTTTTTCCCTCCCAAAAGAAAAACACATAATACTTTTTTTCCCATATACATAACAACAAGATTAAAAACAAGCAACACTTTTCTGAGTCTGTGGCAAATTCATCGAAGGCTGGCTAGTCAGCACGCAGCACCAGTGGTCTTGTGATGTCTCTTCATAGTAATACTGACATTACTGGGGTTTTGCACATACTATAGGAAACTGGGGTGGCAGACACCTTGAATTTTCCCATCTCCCATTAGCTGACAGCTTTGCCTTGTTTTGGCAGAAAACCTGCAGCAGGTATATTGATTCACAAGAAAGCAGGAAAACCTTCCAACTCAAATACAACAAATAATTTCATACTATTACCATGAAAACATAATTATTTTTATCTTTTTTTGGAGGCTTGTTATCCTGATTTTGGCTAGAATAAACCACAATGCTTGTAAAGCAAGAAGACAGAGGTGGATGATTTTGATTGAACCTCCCAAATCCAAACATTCCCTATAACAGCAATGTTTTGGTGAGAGACCAAAAGATGCTCTATACGCTCTGCATGCCTTGAGGATCACAAAGGCTGCTACCAAGGGATGTAAAAAAGGAAGGGAAGAAAAGTAGTTCCGTGAATGCTCTGCAGCAGCATAAGGTTCGGCATTTCTAAAAGAATCCTAACCTCTCCATCCTTTTTTGTTTGTTTGTTTGTTTTCCTGCAGACCACAAATCAAGAGGTTTAAACTCTCTGTATATGCAATAGGAAATAGGAAATTTACCTTACCCTTTAAAACAACTCAAAGGATCCTGATGGATAAATGAATCAAACAGAACAGAACACAAGACTGGCAATAAGCCAAACACAATCCCAATCATGCATGATGCATACCTGATTACAGTAATGTTTGATGAGATTAAACACAAATCCTCGGTCCATTAAAGAAAGAAGATCATACAAGAAAAATGCCAGGCTGATATTAATTTTTTCTGCTTGTTCACTTTCCTTTAAAAAAATAATGGGGTGGGGAGAGAGAAGGGGGGAGACAGTTATGATTTATAAATCTCATGTAAAGGTGGAAGGCTTTTTAGAATCACTGAAAAATACTGTAGGGGACAGGTCCCAGAAGCATGTCATGGCATAGACTGGACAAATTGTTTCACTTCTCTAATTTACATGATCTTGTTAAAATTATGCAGAATCACTCCTGTAAATGATTTCAACTGTTGCTGCTTTCAGAGAAAAATTGGAATAGAAAGAATGACCAAGTTTATCTTGCAAACCTTTGGGCTGACAACACTGAAATGGAATTTGAAACCTGTTCCGAACTATCTATGGGCTCCAAACTTGTACATGCTACTTCCTTTCCTTGCCTTGCCTTGCCTTGCCTTGCCTTCCCTTCCCTTGCCTTCTCTTATCTTCCCTTCCTTTTCCCTCCCCTTCACTTTTCAAATTGAACTTTTAACATTACAAAAAAAACTGTTTAGGTATTCAACATATTGTTTTAACATATTAATAAAAATATTCACTGGATATACTGAGGGAATGCCAAGTATTTTGTTTAGAAATTTCACATTTAAAACTGATCAGAAGAAGATTATCTCTAAGATAAACCTGTGGGTTCTACCACTTGGCAACTAAACTGCTTTATATTTACAATTGGCTGATTACCAGAGACGCAGAAAGAACTCCATCTACCCTCTAAAACAGGGGTACAGTTATTCAAAACATATCAGTTTAAATTATAATAGCTCAGCAGCATATGTAGTTCACCAAGAAGAATTTGTGGAGGTGTCTGAGGGGTCTGCACACGTTTAATGCTCAGAGCCCTCAGGTGGGTTAACTCAAGACTGACAGGAGATGACTGCAAAAAATGTTACTGCTACTGTTATCTCTGACTAGTGAGAGCAGGTGTGCAGCACCTCAGGGTGCTCATGATTCATTTTTTCATTTTTCAACCTTTTTGTTGCTTTTCAGGAATATATATGTATACATTTTATTATATGAATTTACACTGCAAAATATTTTTCAACTGTGCTGAAAAAATAGTTTCCCACCAGTTTACAGGGTATTTTAAACCTCAGTTCAATCTAACATGTCCAACCATATATCGAAACATACAGATTATAACTTCATGCGTTTAAAAAGCAGACACATATCAGCTCCTGCTGTTCTGTATAACTCATCAACAACCTTAATTCTGCAAACACTGCAGTGAGATTTTCACACATAATTAGGCTCTGTATACTCAATCAAAACTGAATTGAATTAACAGTCCATAAAAACCTGTGTATTTCTCATGAAGAAGCCATAAAATACTAATCTCTTGGTAAAACTTACAGTTCCATTAAAACATTGTAATGTAGCAAATTTTTATCACACAGCATAGTAAGAAAAAAAAAGTCACTGATGCCTTAAGCAAAAATTTCCATGAAATGCTTTCCCTGCACATGGCTATCACAGTAGCACACCAAAGGATGGAGTGGAAAAAAGGTTGAAATTTCAGAAACAACTTTTTGGTGGACAGTGATGGCCACTTCTGCCATTACCTCTCCTCAGTTGTCTGGTTGTGGCCCTTCATCAGTTTCAGCCACTTGACAGCACAGCTTGGCACAAGTGGAGAACTGGACCAGGGACCCAAGATGGCTGAGCAGTAATCGAGCAGGTTGGCTTTCCAGCCTTGTTTGCCCTGTGGCAGAACATACTGCCCTGCCAGCACAGCACTTTGGCAGCTCTGGGGTATGAAAATAAGCCAGGTGCAACAGAGTGAACAGAAGTCACCCGCTGCGTATCAGTGGCCTTCACTTCATGTACTGGCCAGTAAGGAGTGTCATCAGTGATGCCAGTTGACAGTAGTGATGTTAAAATACAAAGTGCATTTCATGATCCTTTTAGCTTCATAATCCATTATGTCAATGGAATGTTAAAATACACCAGGAGAAAGACTTACGTGGGTTTATTTCTTGCCTTTGAGTTTCATGTGACCAATTTATCTTAAGAGATATTTGGGGTTATACCACTCATGGCTGGGTTTTGCAGACCCAGGAGGTACATTGCATTCATGTTACAACCAGGGAAGTCAAATGTAGAAAGAAGCACTATGCAGTAGTAGGATTGAGGGTAATGAGAAAGGGGGATAAAAGGAAAAAGCTACACATGGGCTGCACCTTGAAGCCCTGGACAACTGAACAGAAAGCAACTCAGCTACTGAAAGAGGGAGTCCAACCTTTCCTGTCTGTGGGAAAAGGGATTTCCTCCTATACCAAGATTACAGCCTCAGTTTTGGTCTAATTCCTGTGACTCTCTTTAAGGTAAAATAGGATTAAATACAGTTTAGTGTAATGTAACATGATGAGCCATAATGTTTATTTCATGCATTTACCTTCTGTGGTTTGACTAAAAGTGCAGCAATCTCTGAAGTAACCACGCTAACTATGGTGGTAATATCATCTTTGAAACGGTCAGAGAACCGGCTTCTTCGAGGGTTGTCCTGTTTCTCTATATTGTGAACATACTGAGCCATGCTCTTTATCTGCAAAGAAAGAAAGAAAAAAAGGAAACAGAGATATAACAGAGGTAACTACTGCTTTAAATTAGTCCATGGGAGTAAGATTCCTTACTTCTTTCTCCCTGAATGTAGCCACCCTCAGCTTCTCAGAGCCACATGACAAATCCTACATATATTGGCAATGACAACAGAGAGCCTAGGGCTCAACTGTAGATGATCACTGATTCCTGCTCATGATCACTTGGCTGGCTGCTCTCAGCACTGATGCTGGGATGACCCTCGCTGGTCCCCCGCCCCTGAAGCTCTGAAATTCTGCTGCTTACTCCTTCTGGCTTTCATGATGACAGACAGGGAGCGGCCCTTTTGCAGTTAATTCCCACTCCTTGATCTGCTGTTGTGTTGTTTTCCGCTTTCACTGGAAACCAGTATTTCAAAAAAATCTCCAGTGGCATCTGCCACCTCAGGGCTCTGTAAAACTGACTTTGGGAGGCCTTGCCACTTCACCTATGTTATTAACAAAGTGTAAGAAATGGGAGCAATTATTCACAGAAAAGGAAGAAAGGGCTCAGTTTGGCTTGTCTTTCAGACTTCTGTAGCTGTAGACCACTGTGCATGTAGTTCATGTGAGATTTTGGTGTCACAAGCTGACGGCTGGGAATGGGAGTGAATATGAAGAAATCTTCACAGGTACTTCCATTATCTGGAATTTTACAGATAATATCACAGATAATGTCACAGTGGGATTGAATCACTGAAGACATTGTGGTCCAGCTAAAGTTGTGCCTGATGTACATGCTGCATTTCACCATCAACTTGATACAAAACAGCACGGATACGTCTTACCAGGAGTTCAAAGAAGAACCAGGCGTACTTGAAGACAGTCTCTCTCACCATACCCGTGCTGACCACCATCTGCAGTGCCAGCTCCTCATGGAAGTGCTATAAAATAAACACAAAGTGTTGGTAAATGTTTTTTCATCCAACTCTTTCTTCAGTTTCAACCAACCCCCCAACACTCACACTTTCAACATCCCTCATACTGGAGTCAGTAGCTGGTTGGGGACATGTGGACATCCCTGTAGGATGATAAGGTGGATTTTACTAAAATGCCGCATAAGTAATGATGGCAGCAAACAGGCTTTGGGATCTGTTTTTCTGTGGATCCAGAACCTTGGATGCCCAAATTTGAAAATGCCTTTGGTCTCTCTTCAGCCTGTTGGCTGTGTGTCTGGCAGTGAGCAGTCACATCCTCTGCTCCCTCCTGAGTGTTGCTATTTAGTACATTTATGTTTCCTGAGAGAAGGCAGAAGTAAGATTAACTCTGTGGTGGGAGAAAAAGACACAGTAACAACCACAGCAGAGCCTTCATCAAGTTTTTGGTTGGACACCACTGTCTTTGCAGTGAGATCCAAACGTAAGACTCACAGTCCCAATTATCTAAACTTTTAGGAAGCTCAGATCCGGACCAAGCATTTATTGAAGTGTCTATTGTCTGTTTCTGACACACTCAAAAAATAAAGCTAATGAAATTCCCAAGGCTATTTACTTCCCATAGAACACAATAATGCAGACAAGATTCAGGATGGGTATGAACCTATGCTATTTGATATAAATCAAACTGATAAACAGGAATAAGAAAGAAATGTCTCTTAACCACAACACAAATTCTGAACTGCCCACTGTAGAGTTTTTCCCCAGCTTCTTCATCCAAAGTCATTCCTGCTGATTAATGCCAAACATGAGATACAGCTCTGGAGGAATTAGCTATCTAATATGGTATCTTCTATGTTGTCAAAAAGCTATTTGGGGTTACATACTCAAGATGAGGAGGAATTTCTTGGTTCTAAAAGCTACAAAAAAGGGAGAAGTAAAACATTCCTTACAGAAGACTGAGGTGGCAAACATGTCTGAATGCAATTTATGGTATCATGTAAAGGCAGGTATCCAAGAGGAAAAAGTAGTGAAAAAAAGACAGAGGCCCTAGCACTTTGAGAAAGAGAGCAAAGGGAGGATCCATGCAGGCTGCTACTTGTCTAAATCTGTCCCTGAAAAAGAATCTAAAGACTCTAGAACAGAGGCAGAAATGTTTGGGCAATATTTACCCACCAGTATTCCACCACAGACTCCCTGCTCAAAAAAACCTGTTTTTTATTTTGTTCTCCCTCCCCACTCTCCTCGTGTAGAAGTGCTTATGTAGAAGTGCACTGTCCCCAGAGACTCCAGGCTCTGCTAATTTTTACCCTCACACTTAGTGGTAGGCTACCTTTTTATTGGATGGTCTTGGATTTGCACAAACATTTGGCATATCATTTGTTCCTTCAATGTAGAAAGACATCCGACTGGAGCTGTGATCCACAGGCTGAAGAGAATGGCCAGAAGAAATATATACATAATAAGTTAATGCATAGAACATGCTAATTACCAGAAAATAAATCAGCACTGGTTTTCTTGGCAGGTAAATACAGATGTTCACCTAAACATATTTTCTGCTTTTTTCTCTCCCACTGATCCTCCTTCCCGGAGGAGGCCAAAGACCACCTGAATTTGGCAGCCACAGGAGTGTGAAAATACCAACACTGACATCATGTGCCCAACGTCTGCACTGCAGCTGTGTTTTGGAAGCTCTACATTTCACCCTCTAAAAGGTCCTTTGATAGGTACTTTAAGTATATTCAGTAGTTCTACGTCCTAAATAAACGATCATCTGGGATTCTTCCTTCCACTAAAAGTAATGACAATGTAAACGCAGTAAAATGGCATTCGTCACTCAAGCATTGTAAATTGCTACATTTATCAATGTGATGAAGCTGTAATATCAAATGTTTTAAATGTGTATTAATTTGGAAAAAATAAAAACACACTGAAATCTGTTTTTATTGTTTGTTTGTTCATTTAGGACACAGTACCTTAAAATAAAATTCATAAAGCTACTAAGTTGAAATCTACATTATTAAGAATTGCTCTGGATGTGTATATATACACCCATAAAAACACACCAAATAGATTGGCAAAGCCTGCGCACCTTACTAGTGATGGTTTAGTTTGCTAAAAAAAAGCCTTTGTTCACTTTAACTGGAGATGCACCTGATCATTCACTAGAAAAAAGACCTCAAAATATTTCTGAAAATAACCTTCTTGTGAAGCAGTATTTCATGTTCATAACACTCAAAGCAAAAGGAAGGGGTGTATGGTTCCAAGCTGTTGCAGAGCTCTGCGAGGGCTGCAGCTTCGAGCAGGCTCCTTGCATGGGGGTACAATCCTGTAGCCGTGAGAGCCCAGGCTTCCAAGCTTCTGTTGAATGAGAAACTTCAGATCTTATTTCCCCCAGTGAGATGAACACATCTATCTTCAAAAAGCTCTGAGATGAGCAGAGGACATTGCAGACCAGCAAGTGCTCAGTGCCCATCAGAGAAATAAAACCCCGCTTCTTAGTTCATCCTTTCCTATCCTGTAATCTGTTGGTGGCATGCGTAGTTCTGGATGAGAAAGATAGACTCTGTGTTTGACTCTGGGTGAATTAAGAATTTGTAAAGACTCAGTTGCAAAACCCACATAAGGCATCTGTACTGTAGATGATATCACATCATGGGGCTGTTGCTATATATTTTGTCTAATTATTATTTCTTTAATGGGAAACTATTTACCATGAAGCAGGCTTTGTGAATAAAAAATAACAATAAAAAGAGTGAAGAGGAACCAGAATAAATTAACCTATTTCCATCTCAAGGACTCTTTCATCCTTTTTAGAAAGTGAACCTGTTCCCACTTTACTCAACAGCAGTCTTTTCTCATACTGGCTTTCTGAAAGCTGGACTGCTCTCCCTGAACACTCTAGGAAATAATGTGAACAGAATCTTAACATCATGAAGAATGGGAGGGTGAAGCACCTTGGAAAAGCTAATCTTTCTGTGGAGTGGCTAAGCCTCAAACTCAGTCAGAATTCTTACCTCTTACTCTATGCACTGATAAGAGACATCAAAATTTAACAAAGAGGATATAACATATGCACATGCTAAGTCAGACAAACAGCAGATGTTTCTAGTGATATATACAGTGCAAATCCATCTCTGGTTTATATGTATGCATACATAAGAAGCAAATCCAACTCTCAAAGAGCAGATCTAGATTCTCACCTCAGGTTTTGGCCCATATACTTCTCCAGAAATTTGACTTCCTTCTCTTACCTTCGATGACATGATGTTTTTGACCTCCTCATCAGTAGTAGCCTGTGTGACAGTAATGTCAGGGTTGCTGCAGCTTATAACTCGGCTCTGCAGAAGTTTACTCCCCACGGCCACTGCAGAAGTACGCCCAAATGTGTAATAACGAGACTCGGACAGAATGGCACTGCTCCCTGCACCTGCCCATGGGGAGATGTTTGAACTAAGACTGAAGAACATATTTATATGAGACAAACATGAGATTCACTGAGATCTCTGCTTGGTGCTGCCACAGCATCGGCAGTATGAATAGCATAGAGCTCTCAAAAATCTCACCACCCACAGCTTTGTTAACAAATTACTTAGGCATTGAATAACGAGGAACAGACATCTTGGGAAACTACAGCTCATAAGGTGATTGTGCGTGTGGTAGTGAAAGTTTAAGAAGACTATCTGAGTAGCAGCACTACTCTGCTTTTTAATTTTTCTGTAGATTAAGACAAGATTCACATACCTGAACAGATAAAATTTAACATCATACTCAGAGTAGCCAAGAAGGCTGATAGATTTGCCTGCAGGAACTTCACTAAACAATTACCTAGTTTTCAGCTACCTTGTGGATCTTATTTTTCTAAGACAAAGATTTTCTAAGTGTAGGCAAACATAGAGGTTTTAGCACATCCTAATGTCAGCCTAAATGTTCCTTAAGGGAGGTTTAAATGAGTATTTGAAAAAGACTTACATATCTTTAGTTCTCACAGCACAGCTGCTTGGTGATATGTCAGGCAATACATAGCAATAGATCATATGAATCCTACAGGTTTTAGGAGAATGGACACCAACAGAATCACAGAATCAGTGAATGGTTGAGGTTAGAAGGGACCTCTTGAGGTCATCTCGTCCAAACCCCTGCTGAAGCAGGTATACCTACAGCAGGTTACCCAGGTTCCTGTTCTGTTTTTTGAGTATATTCAAAGAAGATTATTCCACAACCTTTCTGGGCAACCTATTCCAGTGCTCCGTCACTGGTACAGTACAGAAGTGCTTCCTGATGCTTAAATGGAACCTCTTGTGTTCCAGTTTTTGCCCTTTGCCTCTCACCCTGGGCACAGCTGAAAGAGCCTGTCTCTATCCTTCTTTGCACCCTCCATTCAGGTATTTATAGAAATTGATAAGAACTCCTTGACCCTTCTCTTTTCCAAGCTGAACAATTCTGGCTCTTTCAGCCTTTCCTCATGGAGTGATGCTACAGTCCCGTGATTGCCTTGGTGGCCCTCCATTCAAATTTTTCCACTATACTTGTGCCTCTCTTGTACTGGGGAACCAAGAACTAGGCACAGCACTCCATCTGTGACCTCAACAGTACTGAATAAAAGGGAAGGATTATATTCCTCAACCTGTTGGTCAACATACAGGATTTTATTCTCTGCTGACATGCTTAATGCAATGGAGAAATTAGCAAAGTTTGGCCCTCTGCCACTTAGCAGTAAGCTGATTTGCATGGAAAGCAGTTTACTGATTTAAAGGCCAGTAAGAAATTGGCATCTTAGGGCCATTTTAATTTTGGAGGAAATTTCTTTGAAGAAAGCCTCATTTCAGGATATGTCTTGAACTTTCATCTCCATGGAGCTACATGTTGCATGTAGCCATAATGCATGCCCCCCTGACCAAGACTCTGGATCTTAATCAAAGGACAGTGAGAGAGAGATTGTGGGTGACAAATCTATGTTGCTCTCTGCAGCACTCAGATCCTGACCCTCCTCTGAGAAAAGTGATGCATCTAAACAGTGCTGTGCTTGAAAGATCTGTAGTCTATATATAAGAAGTTCTGGTTTGCTATTTTATAGGCCAGTTGCCTATGTCTCAGAAGCAGCACACTTAGAAGCATGTATTTTGATACATGCTTCTAAGCATAATAATAATAATAAAAAGAAATCTTTTGCAACTATTGCATCAATATTACCTAGTTTGGCCACTTCTCTTTGAGGGTCTGGCAGACGAAATACATAGTAAACATAAGATGCCAGAAGGCAGTTTCTCCCATGCTGGTCTTTGCTCAGGTCTTTGCTGTTGTGGAGACTGTTCACTATTGCAACCACAGATTCAAAGGCAAACTGCGAGAAGTTGGCTGTGAAACAAAAGGCAAGAGTTAATCTTAGTCCTGAAGGGTGTTACACAAATACGTTAGGGCATTCCAGCTAATTCATACATGCTTTAATTCTGTCCTTAACAAATTCATAGCTGCAGACAACAATTGTTATACCATGCCAGAATCAAAGTGTATAGACGAATAGTCCATCCTCAATTGACCTACTTTCTGCTTCTCCATCACTTGGTGCTACATAAATGCAGAGCCTAACTGTTAATTATCATTTCTAGCAGCCTTCAGGCATTTCCTATAAAATACCTACTTGAAAGGCACCAATACTCATTCTCCTCCAGCTGACAGGGAAATACAAGCTACCAGGCTTTTCCACAAATAATACAGTGAATGACAAGTACTGATTATCAGAATGAGATAGGAAATCAACTGCATCACTCCCTCCAAGTATGATTTCCTTCCAGATATAAGTAATAGGAAGCTGGCAGCTTCAGAAACAGAAAATGCATGACTACATCATCGCTGTTTTTGTGCTCACCCAATTCTGTCTAAAAATATTTGGGCAGAGGAAGTGGTGCAATCAGCAGTGTCAGCTGTAGAGTAAGATATTTTGCTGGTGTTTTCCTTGCAAAGCAACTAACTCTAAACAAATTTAAACCACAATCCTGCTTCTGACATGTCTCTCCAGGTAAGTAAACAACTACAATTTAAACTACCTCTAAAAGAGAGGTACCTCTGAAAGTCTTATGTGTGGGGAGAAGAGGAGGACAGATAATCTAATCAAACCTGATTAAATTGTGTTGTGAAATTGTGTCTTGAGAAGCACAACTCCTTCTGAAGTGGACTACCCGAACTACTAAACCTGAGCCTGAATAATTAGCAAGCTTTTCCACATCTACATATTTTGTTTGTTTACACTACCATTCTAAGACCACGCATCAGTAAATACCTGTCTGGCCAGCTATGACCATGGGCTGTACAGCCAGCTGGAAAAGTTTATCTAGAACTAAATGTAAAAACAAAACAAGAGGTTCGAGGCGTGAAGAATTCAAACAGATAATGCTGAGTTTCAGTTCATGTTCCAGTGTAGCCTCTGTGATTTTTTGGTCCATCAGTCGAATGGGGAAGGTTACTTGACTCTCCAGGGAGTGGCACAGAGTGAAGAACTTCTCCAGGTGATTGTCCTGCAAATACAGTGCACTCACAGTTAACAAAGTTGATACAGGTCAGCCTGCTATGAGCTAAGCAGAGCCTGAATTACATCTGATTTGGGGAGAAAAAATATTTTCACCCTTCTGGCTTAAAGTGATGGTTAGCTCTAGAGACCAATTTCTAAGTCAACTGCCACAATGATTTGTTTGCTCCTTTTCATCTGGCTCAAATTCAGAATTTGGTTAGCTCAGATTAAAAGCGGAAAAGCTAAAACCTGCAGTAAAGTGATTGCTTCATTTCATGACAATGCTGTTCCTTCTCCCTGTCACATCATAAATTTACAGCTCCTCTGCCACCTGCATCTAACAGTCTCACTTCCAGCTATGTACAAGTTATGTGCCTTATGAGTATGCCACACTTGTATGTAAAAAGTATGCTATAAAAGGGTAGCAGACCTGCTTCAGACACAGGATCTTTGGTTGTTTGGATGTAGCTATCAGAGTTAAACAGAATAAGAAAAAGAGTAGGAGACACAACAAAACACCAGAAACAGAGCAATCTGTTGAGCTTCAAATCCCAACAAACATGTGAAACCTCTGATTCCTATCACATTTAAATGACAAGACTCTAGTCTGGGTCCCTAGACCACATGGCATGAATGTCAGAGCCGCCTAAAGCATTTTGGCAGTCCAACCTGTCCCTGAAGGAGGGGAGATGCCATGATTCTCTGCAGATGTGGGTACACTCTCTGACCTAACTTTGCAGAACAGAAGGACACACACAGAAGAAACTGGCACTGCGGCCTGCCAGTGTCCTTCAAAGACAGCCTCAGCAGATCTCTGCTGAGCTGAGAGGACACCAGACTCCCTATTGCTTGATGTGACTGGCTGCTGAGAGTGCTCATTTGTTCACTCATACTCATGGATTTCATTCACTAAGAATGTCAGGTTCTTTCCACAGCTATAAGGCAGTAGGAACTTTTTAATTGTTTTCAAACCTGTGTAGGCTTAAATGTCTCCAGTGTATAAACCTCCTCCATCAGCCTGGACATCTGAACTCTCTTTG
This sequence comes from Heteronetta atricapilla, assembly GCA_011075105.1. Lineage (NCBI taxonomy): Eukaryota > Metazoa > Chordata > Aves > Anseriformes > Anatidae > Heteronetta > Heteronetta atricapilla. The sequence continues at coordinate 28,519,587 of CM021763.1, read as the reverse complement.
AAATGAAACTACAATTGCACAGTGGTTCTGATGTGTTACCTGGGTGTGAACAGATGAAACAGCTTGTACTTCAATATTGAAAACACCCTTGTGTCCTTCAACCCACTTAATAGGTGGCGTCTGTGATGGAACTTTCTGTGATAGAAAAGAAATATGGGAATCATTGTCCTCCTTTTAATGATCAAACAGAAAGCCTGTGTACATGGGTCTGCAGGGTCTTCATGTGTTCACTTCAGATATCTGATTCATGGCCATACAGAGGACCCGAGTCAGGCATATTCTTGCTGTTATAGATTAGATAAATTAAAACTGATGCATTGAAGAGGGAAATGTGGAACATTTCAGCTGGATGCCTAGCATAGACAGTGTGAATGCACATCACCTGATGGGAATTTTTTGAGGTTAGAAGTTCACAGTTAATCCAATGCCACAGGCACTCATTGGTGATATGGTACCCATGGACAGTTTTTAAACCCATGGACAGTTTCTAAACCTGTGGACAATTTCCTACTTGCCATATTTTACTCAGATGGCAGTTTTGTGCTCTAGTAGCAGCACCTGATTCCATTTCCTGTCCCTTTCCCACACAGCCACAAAAAATGAGCAAATCATGCTGTAAAAGAAAGCAAATTATTAAATTGACACCCTCTAAACAGATGTATCACTGGTTAGACAATTTGTAATGATCGGTTTGGATTAAAAACTTTAAAAAACACAATATAACAATTTAAAATAGTAATACAACCAATGAAAATAATAACAACAACATTTTTCTCCAGAGCTTCCACCCTTTAAAGTACAAAAAGGGGCAATTGTCTACAAGCGGACACTAATGTTAGATCATAAAATACTCATAATGTTCTTCTACACTGGGAAAATATTATCTTTTTATAATTTTCTTTGTTACCTCAGGAGAGTGAATTGAGTAGTGGAAAGGCAGCTTATCCAATGCAACAGGAAGACAATAATGTCCTGTTTGAAGACGATCATTTAGCAGAATTGGCAGCCACTGAAACAAATGAAGAGAAAATGCAGCAATATTCATGACTATATATGATTAGAGCTATTTATCTAATTTGTTATGGACAGTCAACAGAACAACAAATGAGATATTGACCTGAGTTTCTCTGCTCTAATCCATTCAACAGTAATTTGCATTTTAAATTCACTGATAGCTACTGTAGAAAAATGTACAAGACTGCTTTACAAACCAACTCTTTTAAAGAAAACAAACACAGAGATTTTAATGTGTGACATATTTTTCAAATAAATCCTATCAGAAAGATTTAATATGACCTGTGTTTTTATTTAAAAAATAACTTGTCTTGAATAGGCTGATCTTTGGCTTTGAAGCAAATCAACAGAGTTAAAGTTTTGCTAGGGATAAATTGAACATTTTGCTCAATGTCACCATGAGGACTAGGATCAGAATGACCCATCCAAACTTTGTATTGATATCCAGACACAATACTTTTTGCTCTTATTTAAATCTGAAAGAGGTTGTGCATTTCAGTAGCACACTGCAGACATATTTCGTATTTAGGTGAGTAGAAACATAAAAATTAAGTCAACACCTATGTCAATTCTTGCTTCTGAACTACAGGCTAATTTACTTCTTACCAATACATTGGAATTGGTGGGACTGTATCTGTCCACAAAAGAAAGCCCTTTTGAAAGGATTATTGGTACTGGAGTGAAAAACAAACACATACTTCACAACCAGAACAAATGGATAGGATTTGTCTGGTTCCACAGTTCAATAGTACTAGGACTTTTTCCAGCCTAAAGTATTATCATCATTTATGATTTCCTCTCATTTTAAAATCTCTCTAGTTAAAAATATCTATTGATAAAGAAAAATGTCAAAGAGATTATACTACAATATGTATTTCTTATGCTAAAACATGCTAGGTTCAACATGAAGATAAACAAAAGTGATAGAATTACATTTGGCTTCTGGATTTTTTGTGCTTTTTATTTTGACAAGGGTAAAGACCAGTTCTAAGATAAACTATATGCCATATAAAACTTAATTAAAAATATTATTTTAGTTGTTACCTCATGTATGAACACGTTAGATAAACAGCAAATAACAGTAATTTCTTTTTTTTTTCAGTAAATAGAAACTAACAGAATTAGGTGCTATACTATAAAGCACTGCTGTTGCAAATATTTAGGTGTATACCTAACTTCAGTTGCTTTGGGTGAATTCATCAACTTCAAAGATGCTTACCAACGTCAAGTTACAGGACAAGGATGTAACATAGCACACGTTGCATCTGTATTTTTAAAACCTGTATGCTTAATTAACATATAAACATACCTTTGTTATCTGTGAATTGACTATGAGGACCTTCTACAGATTTTGATGCGTTACCACAACCAGAAAGGAAAGGCGTGACAAAATTCTTGACAAGCAAAGAGTCTGTATGCATGGGATGCACACCAGGCCCACTTACCCCCTATATACGTACACATTTATATTAAATGAAACTTACTGAATAGCCGACGATGGTTTCCACAGATGCTCCTTGCTTTGGCTGGCAGCTGATATGATAGAATGTGAACAATAGATGGTGTTTCTCTGTGAGTTTTGCTGGCAATTTAATTTTAACTTCTTCATAAAAGTCAGGAGACCTGTTTAAAAAAAAAAAAAAGCCACACACATCTACAGGGTAAGTATGAGACTGGGCCAAAGACATGTTTGCCAGTAGGCTTCCAGATGTTTATAAGAAAAGTATATACACTGGGAACAGCTTCTGAGACAAGTTAAACAATTGGGGTACACCCATCTCTGGACATACATATGAACTATCTACAACTTTGAATCAGGGAAAGCATAGATGCAGAGTGTATCAGCTGGAATTCTTCAAGTATCACCCATCTTCTTACTTTCAAAACCATTCAATCTTAATTTGGGACTTCAGCTGTTACTGTATAAAACCAAATCTTGAGTACACATTCATGAGAGAGAGCTCCTTCAGCTCTTTTGGATCTGCAAATTCATCAAAGTGAATGTTACTACAAAGTAGTGACGCTGCTTCCTGCTCTTATTGCTTAACCTTCAGACTATGAATATTTTTGACTAACCTTTGACTAACAAGGCTCCAAACAAAGTAAAGCGATGGTCACTTACGCAAATGCATGTAGTAATCCAAATTAAATACTGACAAATACTCATAAAATATAAAAGTTTTAAATAGATTAGTACCATTATTCTTTGGTTAACTGTGTAGGCTGAGAGTTATGTAAAGAATTCATGATTAATACATCTCATCTCATACAAATAATAAGAATGCTTACTTATTATGATATGTGATAGCTGTGTATATCTCTTGCACAAATTCTGGACCTGAAGATTTCCCAAAAATTACCTGCATTAAGAAGAAAAGAAAGTAACAGCAGTCAGATCTAAAGCATTTAATAGTTATCATCCTGTATCAATTTTAAGATAGTATCTCAAAGCTGAAAATAACCCTTCAATTTGATCTTTGCATGTTGAAACATATGTATTATCACCTGGCATCTTCCCCACACAACATTCAGTGTAAAACACCAGGAAGATGGGGCAAAGGCATTGACTATCTTATATTACATTGTCCAGTCATGCACTATTAGAAGATAGGAACTGCAGAAATGAAGTTGAGATAAGCCTCTTGAACATTACCACATTGCCTTTAATCAAATGCTAAAATGTTAAATTATCTTTTTAAAAAGATTGTTTTTCAGTTGTATCTTGATCATTTAGGGTGAGAGTCACCTCACCTTAAACTTAGAAGTCCACAGCTCCTTTATGTTTAATAGTGTTTGATTCACTTTTCTCATTTCAGTCTCCATGGTAAGGTGCTGGAAGCCAGCAACCTTAAAGGGAGACCAGGGTAATAAGCTCAGACAAAGATATCTGTACAGCACAAGCCCATATGTACTGAGGTGAAGCTCACATTCACAGTGCAGAGTGATGCAAGACAAACTGCCTCTGTCCCAAGTGTTTATCAAAACTTAATTAGTGATACGGGCAAAATTTAACAAAACCAACACTGCAGTATTGTGTGAAAACTAAGTGTTACATTCATATGGCATAGGTCCAGAAGAAGAAGAAATGTGGCTTGGGAAAATACTGTGCTGATGCTCTGATTACAATTCCAGAGCTCATCTGGAGTAAGGAATGTACACCTGTAAAGTGTGCACTGCGTCAGCATACACATAAAGGCTGATCAGGTGTCAGTTCCTGCTCTAACATATTGCTCGATTAGGGTTCCTCAAAGTAATATTTCAATTCACTATTTTTCCCTTTAGCACAACTAAAATCACAAAAGATGTTATCCAATGTTATTCTTAAATAGCCAGTGACATGGTCTGAAAGCTTCCCTAAAATTTAAGCCTGAAAGTGATGCCTACAGGGCTAAAGCACTGCAAGCCTAACACCTGGAGCTTAGTCAAATTGAGGACAAGATCCTATAATGGGAAATGTTGGATGATCTGAACATTGACAGCACTGCATGCTTTGCTAGGAGTGCATTCATGTGCCTTAATATACAGGATGGTTCAGAAAAAAACTCTGCCTAATCTGCATGATTCTGCAGCCGTTCATATTCATGCAATGAAGACTCCAACTTCTGCATGGCAGTGTTACAACATTTGTGTACATACAGTGCATACGGATGGGTTACACTGGAATGCAGAATGCGTCATTCTTAAAAGGTCTCTGAGGCTCTGTGAATTTTACTGGCAGAGCTTCCAACACGGCATTGATTTAATATAGTGCAACTCTTTTGAAAATAAGGTAGGAAGAGTTAGATAAAAGGGAGTGATATGCCTGTGTTCCACTCAAGTGACAATTCTTTCCTGGCATGGGTCAGGACTGCAGTTCTGTTTCCTGATGAAATAACAGACTTCACAATCTCTCTGATATTTGCCTTCCTAAGGCCCGACTAGAAACTGTGGCAACATGAAGTAAGAAATGAGTTGTCTCTTCAATGGTTCCTTAGGTCTGCAACTAAGCAAAAGGTTGCTAAAAATGCTCAGCTTTTATTACCGGCATTGCACAGGATGGGTCTTCACCACACATAAACTGGATTTTGATAGTAATGTTTCTTGCAGAAGCTGGTCGGTTAGCAAAATTCAGCCTCTGAGGGTAAACATAGAGGAGATTTCTGAAAGAAAGAGAAAGAAGAATAAAATAGGCAAATGGCAAGCTTTTCAATGAAGTTTTTTTTTTTTTTTTTTTTTTTTTTTCATGAAGTGCACAAACTAGCTTTTCACTTCTATTTTTTTTTCCCCACTTATCTTTCACTTCTTCTTTTTGCATTTCACTCCCTGTCTTTCAGTCCTACCTATATGGTGAAAGCTTTGCAGGAACACCTTTCCAAAAGTTTGCATGGAAAACATAAGTTCTTGTTGTGACATAAAACATGTTGTGTTTAGGGATTCTCATATAGTAAGCTTTGTCTTTGAGAAAGCAGTCTTCCTAGCTTTTTTTTTTTTTTTTTTCCTTTGGAAGTATACATTTCCTAGATACAAATGAATGAGTATCTTCACTTGACGTAATAAAAAGTAGGAATCTCTCAGGAAAGCAGCTCCCTTCTCAACTACAAAGAATCAGGTTTTGAAAGGGAAATGGAATCACTCAGATGTAATAAAAACAATGAAACTAACAAATAAAACCAACGTCAGACACTCCTACATTATAACACCAAATGACATGTTTCTAGATTATGTAAATCAAAAGGCAGTATTGATAATGCTGAATAAACAAGAAATTTAATTTGTAATTCTAGAAACTAACCAGAAATGACTTTCAGAACTCTTTTCTTAGTAAGAAATACAAAAAATTCTTTAAAATACATCATACATTACTAGCTGCTATACACAGACAGATCAATTAACTTTAAGAGCACCATTAATTTCTGTGAGCTATTTGGCAGCACAGATGGTCTTCTGAGTTCAGGACCCAAGAATTCTGACAGAAGAGTCAAAATGAAAATACAAAGCTTTTTCTCCACTGAAGTCTCTGGCAGATCTGAGATTTCAGCTAGACCTGGATTGTACACATTCTGGAATCACGACTATAGCTATTTAATGTGTCATTCTCTCTATTTGGTACAGGATTCTCATTCTTCGTCCTTATGGTATAAAAATAAGATGAATATTTCTTGGAAGCATGTTAGCTTCCAACAAGCACTACTCTTGGACTTTCACCCTTGCTTTGTGTCCGTGACAGAAACTACACACAAAGTTGCCCTGTCCTTATCATTATACCTTAGCTCCTTAGTGCTGTTGTCAGCTGAAGTGGAGTAGCTGTGGAGAACACTGCCATTAAATCAGATAGTCCATCTTCCATTTGTTGTACTCCAGGACATGAAAAACTGTGGTTTATACTCCTTATTGTCATGTGCCAGAAAGTGACAGTACTCTTCAGTTACACAGTCCAAGCAACTTTGCCAACCCACGTATGCTACATGACCCATGGCATGTCTTAGAAAACAGACCAGAATGTGACTTGCCTTTTCCTTTGCTCAGTATAGCACTCCTGCCTGCTACACTAATGCACTTTCTTCCTTACCTTCTTACATGCACTTTCTGCTCTACCAAATTCTTTCCAATATGACATTAGGAAAAGCTAAGTGAAAGTGAGAAATATATCAGTAACCTCCACTGAATTACGTCTGGGGAATGGCATATTAAATGAAGGATATTATCAACATTACATCTGTCAGAGATGAAGAAATACAATAGGGGAGGGTGTTGCTTCATTAATCTGCAGCCCAGCAAAAGATGTCACAAATCCATATAATGTCCCTGAGCACTGGATTTTACATTTAGATGTGACTTGAGATGAAAGATATGGAAAATCACAAACAAACAGAGCTCTCTGCTGACTCTGCTGATAACCAAGGAAGCATTACTCCAGCATGTACTGTACTGAAGAGCTAAAGCTTATGCTATTTATGCTTAAGCAGTTTTAGGGACCTCACTTACATGTGTATTAAACCCATCAGTGCTGAGGAAGAACAGAGACAAACACTGATTCTGGGTATCCTGAAGAGAAGAAAGTGATGGCTGACTCTGAAAGTAGGAAGCTGGGCAGATGATTGAACGAGGTTTCTTTGCACCGCACTAGGGCATGAACAGTAGATCCTTTGGTGACTACTGCTGAAGTGCTATGACCTGCCAGCATCAGTGCTCTCCAAAAACCTCAGAGCCTGGGCATTTCCACACAGCAGTTAGCATGCCCCTAAGGATGTAGTGAGCTCCAGGAGGCATCATATCCCCCTTGAGGTTCTGTGCTTAACTGAAGTATTCAAACATGCCATAGCAATTGCTTTCAGAAAGTGTAATCAAACTCTTAGTCCCTCCACAAAAGAGCAGGGGTCTACCTCCAGCCATGGCCAGAGGTATGTACAAAAAACAAAAGAGCCACTCACAAGTCAATAGATGTCAACAAAAGCCATGGCAGAACAGCCAACACCAACAGTACACTCCCAAAGGATAACGAGGTTCTGGGGGAGGCACTGATTCAGACAGCTTCTCTGGGTCTGAGGCTGACCCAGCCTGGATTGTAAAGTAAAAGGCTCTTTCAGCATGGGAAAGATAGGGGTCCATGCAGCTTGACACAGGACACAATGCAACAATTCTCATTTGAATTTGCTGACTCTTCTATACTTTCACAAGACTTAGCAGTGATGATTTGATCACTTCCTATGGCCAAATCAATGCAGACCAGTGTTCTGCCAAAATAAAATCTATACGTGCTTTTCAAGCTTGTGATCTGACAGAATTTTTGTCTGCAATAATTTGCCGTGTATTGTATGTGTGATATAATGAAATCTTTCTTCTTGCTGTTACATAACTTATAAGGTTTCAGCAAGGGCATCTCAAACTTCTGTTACTACACATATTCATTGATGACTGTACATAACAAAAGCCAATATACTAACAAGTAGTACTGATAAAAACTACAAATTGTGTATAAGTGTACAGAGACTGATCAATCAGCATTGCTGTATGCTACTTATGGTATTGGAAACAAAACCTGATACTCTCATTATTTATAATTTTAAATCTTTCTTGAACAATTTATCTTGTTCTATTCTTTCTGGGGGAATCTTCAGAAAAAAATGGCTGAAACCGATAATGTAAATCACAAATACTGTACTGACCTTACCAGGCACTACGTAGAACAAATGGCATAATGACAGAACTTCAACATGTCATGTCCCAAAGGTTGTATATATATCATATATTGTATATCTTAGAACAATTTTCTTCTAATTTGGACAACAGTTTGAATATTTTTTCTCATGTTGCTAAAATTAAGACATATTAAAGAGCCATATTAAAGAGTCAGACCACATTAAATTTTAATTGAGAGTGATTGTCAGTTTAGTCTGTCCATTAGCATTGGTGTGAAAACCTTAACAAACATTCTATTAATTTTTTAGTTAAAAAAATGTTACTAGAAGAATGGAGCGGAAGGCTGACTGACTCTTAACATCAGATTCCTGAAGACTGAAATCACATTAAAATTAAGGAAAGAAAATATATCTTCCTAAGCCTGTATGTGATCTAGAGATTAGAGTGAAGTCAGACAAAAATTTTAACAGTTTTCTCTCCAGAACCTAGTTATTCTATATACATCATTAAATTGACTTCCTGTTACTTCAGAAATTAAGTATTACAAAAAAGTAGTCAATCACATAATGCAATTGAAAATCATGACCAAAGACAGTTACTTAAGAGAGATGTTGTGAATGATAAAAAACACCAAGAAAATAATATTACCCATCATAATAATTTTCTAGTGTGCAAACGTAGAGAACTTTCTGACCCACAATTGTCTACTTCACATTTTATTTTTCAGAAGTTGGTCTTAAAACAACTTTAAACTTTTCAAATATGAAAAGCAAAGAGATTATACCACCTTCTGAGGTCTCTATCCTCCCCTTGCAGTCCTCTGCCATAACTAAACCCACTGCTCCACTGATAATAACCTCACTTCCTCAACTTCCCGAGTAGCAGTGTTATTTAAGGCGATAAAATAAGTGGATATCTACCAGGTATTGACAATTGCAATATGAAGACACTGTAGTAACAAGTTGGTAGGTCATACATAATGTTTGGCCCTGTCACTTGACTAAATACGAAAAACTGAAAAAAGGAAGATGGCAACCATGACTTAGAGATGTATTTTTACATCCATTCACCACCCCAGAACCTTCAATTCCTCCAGTTTTGTAAATCTAGGTGAAGTTCTATCTCAAAATTATTTGTAGTGAATCCCTGATAACTAAGGACATACCAGATTTTTACACTATAGTTAACCTATTCAAAATATGGTGGTACGGCTGAGAATTGTGGTAGGATAATGTTGTGGTAAGATAAAATTTCAGTTGGAAACTTAAAAAAAACGTAATGGCCATAGGATTCAGCAGTATACCTAGCACATAAGATTTATGCAGCTTGGAGCCAACAAGTGTATGTTGGATTTGTCTAAATTGATTTATTGATTGCATTCACCACCACCAACTCCCCACCCTCCCCAGATCCTGATCTGGGAGGGTAGAATTTATACTGACAAGCTGCAATGCTCCTCAGTGATACCTCTTCTCTAAACTGTATGCCTCAAGGTATCTATCAAGCAAGAATAACAATGCATTGAGATAAATGATGTGGTCTCTGCAGGAAGCCCTGCAGAGCTAGGCTAAAGAAGTCATCTGTCTTACCAAATGGGAAGACTACTATTACTACCACCAGTAATCCAACACCTTAACAATTCTTGGGTGAAGTTCAAGCATGTTCATTTTGGTGGAAAGCAAACAAATGGTCTGAAGGAGAAGGCACAGTGTCCTGAGGTCAGCAATGAGATCTGCAAGCTTGGAAAGGAATTTTTTCAGTTCTGAGAGTCCTGGCTGAGAACTCTTTACAATAGAAACAGATTCAGTCAGTGACTCTCAGGCTCACACTACTGAACTGGGGTTAGTATCAGTGATCAGAGTGGCTTCATTATCTCTCCCCAACACCTTCACACAAGACCACAGTATAAGCCATGGCTTGCTGAAGTGGAGCTGCAGCAAGACCAAAACAGTGAAGAGGATGATTCCATTCAAAACCATCTGGAAAGGCAGATGCTTCATAGTAGATGTTTCTTTCATGTTTTCAGTATAACTTCTCTCTTGTGAGGATGGTAAGCATTTGGTGTTGCACTAACTGGTAGCAATAATAATAAATGAGCAGTTCAATTTTTCTGGGAGTGCTTGACAGAGTGCTCTTATCTTAACATCCTAGAGTAGAAGCAATAGTCATACCTTTTACACGACACAGAAGTGGAAAAAAGAAGTAGCCTCAATTTTGAGGAATCAAACCACAACAAATTCCCAGAACTGACTGAACATAATATACAAATATTAGTGCAAACCTTCTGACGTTCCTGCATGATAGGCATCTTGCTGAGGGTGTGACCATGCACTTGGAGAATATGAAATACAACAATTAAAACAAGGTTTTGCAGAAGTCAGTGGCAGAACTGGAACCGGATTTAGGAAGAGCCATTCAGTCCTGCACTTCTTATACTTTAGGATGCTGCTTGGACTGAGATACCTACATGTTAAATCCTTGCAGACTTTAATTTCTGCAGGTCTCTGGGAGACTCAATTTTACTTGCAAAAGACATGAACACTGGTTTCTTTGGTCTAAATTATGAATGATTTACATTTACTTTCTGTTAATTTCAAAGTAGACTTCAACAAGATTTTCTTGCTGATAGTGCTCTTTTGTTTCCACACATCAGACTGAAGAAATAATACTGAAGCTGAAGAACAAAGGCATCAAGAATAAAACACAGCTATATTTGGAGGCAAAACACAACATTTATATAAGATGTGACACCATAGATTTTAAATAGTATAAAAGTGCTATAAATAGTAGTATAAAATAGAATGTGAAAACATACTACACTAATGATTTTCATATAGAGCAGCTATTCAAGACACCAAATTGTCAAGATTTGGTTAAATGCTATTGCACTTCAAAATCATATTTGCTTAACAGCCAACTCAAAACTGTGTATTTATGAATCTAATTAATGATGTTAAATTACAATTACCCCAAATGTTTTGAACAACCCCTAAAACTCCTCTAATTAAAGTACTTGCCTTTTAAGTACTTGACTTTTTTTTTTTTTTTTTTTTTTTTTTTTTTTAATAAAAAAACACTTTTCTTTAGAGGCTTTGCTTTCATCTGGAAGCTTAGGCAAATACATATTTTATTCAGACTCTCTGCTCAGTGAATATGCAATATTTGCCATGCCATGGTGGCATGTTTTTTTCTGTGCCAGTACCAGATAACTAATGACGATTGTCATGAAAAACAAGCTGTCTATGGGAGCGGGGCATGTGCTCCCAGAACGTTGTTTGTGAAGTTTTTGTCTTCATTGTTTATGTTTTGTTATAAACTATTTGACAAAGTCATTTTCACCTGAGTAATAAGAGGACATTTTATGAAACCTTCCATGAAAAGACTTACTTCCCTCTCCAAATCTCATCAATCATAGACTCATAGAATCACAGAATCATTAAGACTGTAAAAGACCTCCAAGATCATCTGGTCCAGCCATCCCCCTGCCACCAATGTCACCCACTACACCATGTCCCCAAGCACCATGTCCAACCTTTCCTTGAACATCCCCAGGGACGGTGACTCTACCACCTCCCTGGGCAACCCATTCCAACGCCTGACTGCTCTTTCTGAGAAGAAATGTGTCCTCATTTCCAACCTAAACCTCCCCTGGCACAACTTGTGGGCATTCCCTCTAGTCCTATCACTAGTTATCTGTGAGAAGAGGCCAACCCCCAGCTCCCCACACCTTCCTTTCAGGCAGTTGTAGAGAGCAATAAGGTCTCCCCTGAGCCTCCTCTTCTCCAGACTAAACAACCCCAGTGCCCTCAGCCGCTACTCACAGAACTTGTGTTCCAGGCCTTTCACCACCTTTGTAGCCCTTCTCTGGACATGCTCCAGGGCCTTGATGTCCTTCTTGTAGTGAGCAGCCCAAAGCTGAGCACAGTACTCGAGGTGCAGCCCCAACAGAGCCAAGTACAGGGGGACAATCACTTCCCTAGCCCTGCTGGGCACACTTCCTGATATAAGCCAGGATGTCATTGGCCTTCTTGGCCACCTGAGCATGCTGCCGGCTTGTACTCAGCCAACTATCCACCAATATTCGCAGGTCCTGCTTTAGTAGCAATAGAGGAATCACAGAGCACCATTTATCTAAAGTCTTTCCTCACTCAACACTAGTCAAAGACGGGTGGAATGACTACCACAGAAAAGCCTCCAACTAACACTGTAGACTGCAGACTAGAGCGAATCTGAGCATACTGCCAAGTGGTGTGCAATTAAATGAAATAAAACAGGAAATAAAAGCGTCCCCCACCCCCCCCCCCCCCCCCCCCTTTAAAAATCCTTTAAACACTAGGCACTTTCCTTATCAAAGCACAGACTTTCCATGCCTGGTTAAGCTGAGTTACTGCTGAGGTGATGGGGCTTAACCATCCCTCTTCCTCAGAACCAACACCTCACAGGGGCAGTAAGCATCACCATTTTCATTTATACTTCACAAGAAAATAAAATGATAAACAAACTTTAAATTATATGCTTTTTCCTATTAAGAACAAAAAAGAAAGGTATTGAAAGAAATAAATCTTGGAATGTTTTGACATTTTCAGGGAGCTATTTTTATTAAAGAATTGTAGGTACACAACAAAAAGAAGTGTTCAATTTCTCAATGCATAAAGAAAGTGGGCTGGCTGATCTCTCTGGCATAAATCAGAAATAGAATTACCTAAAATAATGGCATTACACCGGTATAAAAACTAGCAAGAGCAAAGTTCAAAGAGTACTACAGAGGACTCTGCTTTTCCTACAATAGAGAAAAAACATTTTTCAAAAGGAAAAAAAAAAAGACTTTTTTTTCCTCTCAGGTATCTTACACTGGGAAAAAAAGAAAGAAAGGAAGAAAGAAAGAAAGAAAAAAAGTAAACTAAGTCTTTGGATTTCTCTTAAACATCTAGGCAACAAACTGAAGGTAGATATTTCATTAGTATTGTCTGGACATGTGCGGAAGTATTATTATGTTAGTAAGATCTTACCAGACTGTATTTTTAAAAGTTTTCATTGATTTATTATTCAAATAGATTTCTGTATGTAACCCTCTCCTACATTCACAGTAACACATTAATAAGAAACAGCTAATAAATTCATCCATTTTTCATTCTTTTAATACCTAAATCCATATCACTGGTAAATAAAACTGGTTTGTAGACTTACAGTCAAAATTAGAAAACATTAAACTGACTTCAGCACACCAGCAGGCTGTCACAGTCAATTCAGTTATGACTATGTGCTAGCAAATTGTTTTATGAAGCTATGGTTCTACTTCTATGATTCTATGGTTCTCGAGTTAGAGGAAAGAATAAAATAACATAAAAAAAAACCCTTCCTATCTGGCTTTGTTCAAGTTCAGAGTTAACTTTGTGGAGGGTAGCTTTGTCTCAAGCTCAGAACAATATTCACCATGGAGAGAACTAAACAAGGAGGCTTGGATGGTGGTTAATTTAAACAGATAATTGGCCTATACTCCCTTTCAACACTTATGCTCACCAAATGGAGCACTGGTGTGATTGTGTATGGTGTAGGAAAAGCATCTCAGACACAGATAGGTTATTCTAGCTTGTAGGGAAAGGAGGTGCTATCAATGTTGCTGCACAAACCCAGGTGCTACTTCCTGGCCCCAGCAAGCCTGTGTTTTGTAAGGTTTGCAAAGCTGCCTCATTTGACTTTCTGCGGAACTATTTCTGGAGTTCAGAATTATTAACTATTCCAGCAGCTTTTATTGGCAACTCCCCTGTCTGACTCCAAATACGGCGGCAGCCACAAAGCTGTCAGAACCCAACCTAGCATTCTGGCATTTTTTTTTTACCTTTCCCCCAGTGTATTTAAAAAGCTGTCTCCAGGGTTAAATTGAGGTATTAACTGATTGAGTTTACAGTTTACAGCATAATACTATTTATGGCATGTCTGTTGTGTCATCACCATTGATTCATTAATTAAGGTAGAGATTACCTAAGGCAAATATACTAAATAGATCTTCTTTTTATTACTACTAGTTAGGCAGGACAGCATCCATTTTCTTGCCACAACTTTTACTTAACGTGAAAATCCAAACAGAGCTCAAAAAAAACCTGAACAGGCTATTCATGCTGGGTGTGAACAACTGTTGAGCAACAGCAAGAGTTTCTTCTAATGTGGACGTGTTTATGCAACACAGATGCCTAACTACTGAAGATGTGTGGAGACACACCAACTTGCTTCTGGAGATCCACAAATTAATTTTTAACATGGTGACTGGTATTCAGGATGTCTAGCTGCAGAAATTTACCCTGGTGAGAATTAAAGAGAATATTCTGTGTGGACTCCATTCCCTTTCTAGCTCAGGAACTCACAGTGGTTGCCAATGCTTTTTGTTTTCAAAAGCAAATCTTTATACACTATAGGGCTCAACACTGGAGCTAGAAAGTGCTGCTCATTTTTGGGACAAACAATGAAAAGGAAAGTTAAAACTTCAGCCTATTTTTTTTCATTAAAAAAGTGTTGTTACTGAAGTTCATTTACATTTCCATTTTCAATTGTATAAAAATGACTACTGCTTTTTTCTGTTTTCACTAACAAAATGGTCACATGAAAGTATTTTTTATCTTTAATACTGCAATAAACACCTTTTGAATTAGTGTTAATTAGCTATTTCCAGTATCACTACTTATTAGAACACTATGCTACACAAACACAACGAAGCACATTCTTTTGATATCTGTTGCTTCTTGGAGACTCAGATATGTCAGACCACTAAGAAATGCTACTGAGTATTTTAGTCTTCCTGAAACAATCAGAACAGATTTAATTAAATAAATGGCATAGCTTAGAGTCCTTGTTCAAAGTGAAAAAACACTCAGAGCTACTTCACATTACTTCCTTAGATGGCCAGATGACTCAAACTGATTATCAAGCACAAATATCAATGAAAACTATGAATGTTAAAAATAATGGTAATAGTAATAAACAAAGAAAAGGAAAGATTATTATATATATATATATATATGTGTATATTTACATACAAATACGTCAAGTATATGTGTGTGTGTATCAATTATACATATATATATAATATATATGTCAATATATATATGCCAGTGAAAGCTGTTAGGTTTTTGGACATTATAGAAATATTTTGCATGGGACAAAGTAACTACATAAGAAAATAGATTATCCAGCAGGTATTTTACCTTGTAATGGCTAACAATTGTAAATCATCAGCATAACACATAGTTTTAAGGATTTAAAAAAATGTATATTTCTGAAAAAATAAATCACAGTTATCTTTGCAAATGGATCTTAAGAATTAAAGAAAAATAATCTTACCTATAAATGGTATGGGGAACATACACTTCTCTAATTGGGAATTCCAAAATCTCTTTGTGAGGACGACTACGGTTTTCTGGAAATGGCTTCACTGGTAGTAATTCTGGTGTCAGGCAGTAGCCAAGGTTTTCTGGAGCTGGGGAGATCTCCAGTTTAAGTGTTCCTTTAAGGAAATCATAATATTTCAGAAAACAAACAAACAAACAAACAAAACAAACAAAAACAAACCAAACAAAAAAAACTAATGTATAGAAGTAAGCAGAAGTAAGAATTGGATCTTTGGTTTGAGATACATATGAATAAAAAACATGCATGTAGAAGGAGACACAGGGAGATGAAAAAAAGGTGCTGTCTAGCAGAGTTCTGTCTCTCTCCATGAAGATTCTGCGTTGATTAATATCTGCCAAAGTACACACCACCCAATAGGAATGACACACTTGCTGTGGTCAGCAATTAAATGATTACTACTGATAACATTGACACAAAAATTAACCAGGTCTTCAATTTAATTTTTGGTAAATGAAAACTTTTGGGGGAACACAGACTTGTCATTTCTGGCTATCAGCTAAAAAGGCAAAA
The DNA here is from genome assembly GCA_011075105.1 of Heteronetta atricapilla. Classification (NCBI taxonomy): domain Eukaryota; kingdom Metazoa; phylum Chordata; class Aves; order Anseriformes; family Anatidae; genus Heteronetta; species Heteronetta atricapilla. The sequence goes on along the minus strand of CM021763.1, from coordinate 28,503,540 downwards.
GAAGCTTTGCAGTCAGTTCAGGTTTTCTGAGGTTCCTCTACAATCCAGAAGAGTTCAAGCCATAATTTATGTAAAAAGTAAACATCAGCTGGTCAAGTGTTTGAGCATACCTAAACTCTATCTTCACATCTCTACTTAGTTAGCTAGCACTGACCCAAATACAAGATGAAATATGTATACATTTTAATCTCCCTCTGTAAAATAAGACCCCTTAAAAAACACTGCAGGGTAATCTCCTTTAAAAGCACCGTCTTCAAACAGCTTGAATAATAATAAAAGGCATCCAGTAAATACACTGTAAATTAGGGAGGAAAGCAAATCACTGTAGAGTATCAAGCTAAATATAAATCTTCATACCCGCTCATGTGAAACTATAGGAACCCAGAGAGTTCCACAATAGTATGCTATAGAGTTAAAAAAAAAAAAAAAAAAAAAAAAAAAAAAAAAAAAAGTTTGTTACATGTTGGGGTTGGAGTTGATAGAGCAATTTAGAGGAGAAAAGTACATATATTCTATTGTATCCAAAATGAATTATGTACCTGGTAAAGTCTTAATTCTTCTCTGCAAGGAAGATGATCTTTTGAAATCAGCTAAAAATTTGAACAGATCTTCATCACTAAGCCTGTCACCTTCCTACAGGAGAAAGACAAAAATCAGTATTCTTATAACAATACTCCACGACACTGAGAAAAGCTTCTGAGTGAAACATAACCTTGAGGCATCCAAAGCAGGTGGGTCACTGCCAATGGTCAACAGCAATTATCGTCTGTACCCCCACTAACACCACTGGGTAATTTTTCCCAACACAGCTCACATGACACATATGAAAAATGTCTTAGGCAATCAGAAGTAAAGAGTACCTGTTTAAAGAAGGTGCTGAGCGTCAGAGATATTGTTTTGAAGTTTGATGATGGATAACTGTCCTCAGAGCTGAGACTTCTCTCAGAAAGTCTTCTTGCCTGTAGCAGTGTTGCCTTCTTGTCACTAGTTGATCCTTTCCCTTAAAAGGGAAATTAAATAAAATACCATATTGCTTTGTGTTGCTTCCATACAAAGACCACAAGGATACATTAGAAATCCATGACTTCCTACTAATGTCAGAGGACAGAGAACAGTACCTACAACATCAAGCTTTTGCCTGTATTTCCCCCTACTTGTATTTCAGACTATGCAATATAATGGAATGCCAGGACACACCTAGTGGAGTGACATTATTTCTGCTGCAAAGCACAACCTCATTCAAATTTTTATTCAATGTATTTTATAACCCCTTTTGGTCAATATTGGGTGCAGCTTAAAAACATTACCGGTACACTCCAGAAAGTAGGATGATATGTATTTTGATTCCTATGTATTGCAAATGGACTCCATATAGTAAAGACACTTTCCCTACTACAAAGCCAGTGTTCAAGCAAAATTGAGTCTAAAACATGGAAAAATATTTAGAATACATAAAAATACATAAGCAGAGATGAAATAGTGAGAATATTAAATTATATTTGAAGGCTGAGAAGGTGTGAACTTGAATCTGTCAGTCATTCTTGAGGTCAGAGTGAGTGACATTGTTTTATATGTGTAGAATCACCTAAGAGTTGCTTTGTGTTAGTTAGAAAACTTAGATGACTACCGTTTAAACCTTCAGTCTCAGGTATTTCTCGTTCAAGTGTGGAAACATTGAAGAAATTAGTTAGGCTTATGGGAATCCAGGCAAACGGCATTCTGTATTTCCCCAGCCGCTGACAGAAGGATTCAGCTTGTGCTTTCAGTTTTTCAATCTTTTCTTTTGTCTAAGACAAAGAAAATAATGAATGTGTTAAAAGCAATAGTTAGTTGAACTCAGTAAAGAGAAAAAAAATATATATATATTTACAGTTCAGTAAATTGCACTCTTATCTCGTGTTTTCTTGTTACATCACTGCCAGGATCATAGTTGTTTTAATTTGTAATTCACGTCCCATTTCTTTTTAATGAGTTCATTTTTATTATCAAAAGTGAGTATGGCGATCTTCTTGCAGTGACCCTTATGTCCATCATGAGCAAGCACAATAAAACGTAAGCAGGTTAGTTCTTTCAGCAGATACACAAACAATATGCTGCTGAAAGTGATATCTAAAAGGTGAGAGATGTGGTGGGATTCTAGGAAACATTATCAGTCTGCTCCAGGGATGTAAATGACCATGCGTCCCCTGAATAAAGCTCACACTATCTAGTGATGTCTGCAATGAATTAGTCATGCACACACCACAATGGGTTATTTGTCTATCAAAATCAACAGCTTGTCTCTGAGGCATAGATATTTGTGCTAACTCCATTTTGCATTGTCATCTGTTTTGTTAATCCCTAGCTGCTTTGTGGCTCAAGACTTTGGAATCAGTACAGATTTTCAAAGTGGTCAGGAAACAAAAAGCCTTCTTTGTGTCTTGTCTTCTCCTGACTTCTTCATGTCAGTCAAAGACACCAGCTTGTCCCATGGATGCAGTAACTGACTTCTCCATGTTGTTCTTTGGATTCTGTCCTATTCCATGTGTGTGCATTTTTGATACAAACATTCTTCATGGCTGTTGACTTACCTTGCCAGCCTCACTTTCTTTGAGAACCATGTAGGGTTCTGCACAGTCTCCAATTTCTCCTTGCTGAAGTACTTTTTCTATCTACAAAAAGCAGCACAATAAAACACTCAGAAAGAAAAAATGTCACCATAATTAACACATTGCTTCTCTAGCAATATGAAAGAGCCAGCCTAAATTTACAATACACAATTCTTAATGCAGTCTTCATAGACTAATGTACAATGAAACTTCTCCCAGTTTTCCATCTGTTTAGTTATAAAGCAAAAAACCTGTATGTGACAACACTGTCCATCAAGTACTCCTGAGTTTTCACTGAAATCAAGAAAATTAACACATTCCAAATGGAATGATTCAGGCTAACTTAGTTTCAGATTTAAGTAAACAAAACAATGCAAAGTATACTAAACCAAAGGCCTCCCTGCCCTTCTTCCTCCTCATCCCCTAATAATATTCAAAATTTAAAAATGACTTATTTTAGTTTACTTTAAATTTTCCTAACAAAGAGAGAGGAAACTCTACCTACTAGAACTATAACACAAGGTATTGATATAACTTCTTAGTTTGGGAGTGAGATATACCTATACCTGTATGATTAAAAATTATCAGAATACCTCCTCTCAGCTATGGGAAACCCATGTTTGTTAGCTATTTGTCAACTCCACAAACTCAGACAATAAAAACAGCAGGGAACAGGAAGCATGTTGTTGAGGTAGCACTGTAACATACCTTTATTACTAGATATATATCCGATGAGGGATAAGTGACAGAAAATACTGCTGATCTTGCCTGAGTAGACAGGTCAATGGATGGTGTATGAGAACGCAAGAACCCTCTTAATGAATCAGAGTTCAGGTCACAATGAAAATTTTCAGAGATCTTGAAAAGAAAAAGATTTAAAATGTATTGCAAAGTAAAAATGCATTGAATTTTGTTTTAACATAAGTCAAAAGAAGTAACTTGAACTACAGAATAAACAATTTCAAGTGTGATAGTTTGAATAAAAAGAAACCTGGATCAGGCTGCACATGTGCAAAAGTTGTGTACTTTTTGTAAGCTATTCTAAATAGCTTTTAGAGTTCAAAGATATCAATAAGATAAAATCCAACCCAACTGAAAAAAAGAAACAGAAGACAAGATAAACATCCTAGAATTTTCAAAGAATAATGAAATTAATCAGAAAAAAGTAAATGATTGAACCATTATTATTCCATTCCTTTTTTAAGCTGTAGTGCACACTTACCTTTTTTCTTTCTTTCATATCATAGAGTGCTATGCATGCAAACAAAGGTTCAATCTCTATATCAAACCTATTAAGGAAAGACACACAGTACACTCATTAATATTTTACTCCTAAGATTCTGCATAACAAAAAAGAAAAAATAATAAAAAAAAAGTGGGGATATATTTTCACTGATATTTCCATTAGGAAGTGAGGAAAAATACTCAGTTCCAGAGTTTGGTTCTCCCAAAATTTGGACGATTTTTTTTTTTTTTAAATAGTGTCTTTTATTAGATGATTTCAGGAGGAAAAAAAAAAAAAAAAAAAAGAGTAAACTGCTGTCAATGTATTTTCTAAATTGGTCCGAAAGTTGGTCTCAGATATCAGTTAAAATGATCATACCATTATTGATTTTTTTTTTCTGTTTATCAAGTCCACTAGCGTGTACAGAGACCAATCTAGTTTTACTCATAATATATAACTGGCATCATCTCCAAATCCTTTTCACCATGACAATATAAAGACTTCTGTAAATATGGATAGAAACAGTTTTCTGCCAGAATTACACATGGCAAGAACAAGCAAGCATGTAAATGCTTGTTGAACAGGAAACATGCAGTGTAACAGGTCTGTAGCAATACAATCAGATAAATTAGGAAACTGTAAATGAGAGTTGTAACTGAGGCCTGCCAGAGCTGGAATATGTAAGGATACTTACTTCAGACACTGCAGTTTTACCAAAATCCTGTTACCCAGGTGTTCCTTTGGGCGATCTGGCACTGGTCGTATCTCCACTGCATCTTCCTATCATTAAACAGTTATTCTATTCATATACTGTTAAAGTAATTGTAAATTTACATGCTTACATAACAGCTTTATGTGATGTAACTTGGCTGCTGCTACAAAACAACGTTCCCTCACTCAGCAACCATTTCACCTCTTCAGCCAGAAAGAAAATTGATATATATCCCCAAATATCTACACTACTGACTGTCATCTGGTGTGTTTCCCAGGCATGTGTTGCTTGTTCTGACACAAATATTTTAACAGAATGTGGCTTGACCCACACTAAATGAGGGTAGCAAAGCCTCAGGGAACACCACGAGTCTGGTACAACCTCTTGAATGCACATACAAAATAGCTTGTGGAGCCCATGGTGGTGTCCGTTCACTGATTTATTACCCAAGCCAGACATGCAAAAACAGAAGAGGCAAAGATCCAGGCCAGGAGCCCTATGTTTGAATGTGGAGTAAGCATCCATCAACATGCTGGGAATGCCCCACCCCAGCAAAGCACAGTTTGTGCACGGGAAGTCCTCCGAGCTCACCTCATCCACTGCTGGGTAGAGGGCGAGGAGCTCAGCGTGCCTGTTGGTTCGGCGGGCTTCCTCATTCTGCCTCTCAAACTCCTCGGCGCTGACGTGCCGCAGCAGGTTCTCCAGGCGGGGATCGGGCTGCAGGCTGCGCAGGTCAAAGTCGCAGGAGGCTGGGGCAGTTCTGGAGGTGTCCTCGGGGAGCATGTGCACGTGTCTGGGCCCTGTCTGTTGGAAAATGAAGGCACAGCAAAACCTCTTGCAGCCCACTGTGGCTTGGACGTCGTGAGGTTTCTCTTGCCTATCTTTCACCTCTATCAGGAGGCCCAGCAAGTGGGAGATGATGGCAAGTACCGTCCTCCACTTTGTGTCTCTCCACATGCAGGGGAACAAAGAAAAGGGCAGTTCACCTCCAGTTATCAAGGTAGACTTTGCTGAAGTCAAAGCAGAGCAATCTGAGGCTGTGAGCCCTTGTAATTCTTCAGATCTCTGAGCCTGACTACATCCACGTTGAGAATAAACAGGCCAGGGGACCTCCACCAGCACATAGCCCACCTTGTTGCTCACACTTCCCTAATCAGGGGGTGGCAAGGGGAGCTATACAGCCACCCCAGTCCATGCACTGATACCTCCATGCTCTACCAGCAACGGTTACAGAAACTCCTCATAAAGACAGGCTACCTGCTACAGAGATCCCAGTATGCTGCACCTCGGCTTCTTTTGAGGGAGGCTACTATATTTGATAACTTCCCAGAGAAAATAAAAGGTACCTGAAAGCTTGCTTCGCCAGAGTCCAAAGTTTCTGATTCAAATGTTTGCTTCTGAAGACGCTTGTGAAAATCTTTTCGGGATCCCTTGTTTTTCAGATTACAAGTATCTGAATTCCCTTGGTTCCTTTCAGAGAGAAACCCAAGTAAGTCAGGATGGAGCAAAGAAGGAATTAAGGGAAAACAAAACAGAAAAATAAAAACTAAAAATTAAGTAATTAAGCAAATTACGTATATAAAACTATTTATTGTTTTCAAACAATCTGCTAAATTCTGTGGTAGCCTTTTTGGTATCAGTCTCCTTAGTTACAGTATCCTGCTCTGTTCATTTTCCTTTCCATAGCACTTACAAACCAACATCTAAGTATCTCAGTACTTTCAGAAAGATGTCACAATACACAATTATTGATCAGGGAGACACCGTTTTATTATATTTTGAGATTAACTGAATTATATCATCTGATGTGTATTAATTTTAATTGTTTTTGAATTTTAATCATTTACCAGTTCAGTGCAAATGAAAACTGAAGTCATAAAAGAGACAACCCCATCTGTCCTTGGTTAGGACCTTGTTTTGGAACTCCATTAATCACTCAGAGTGAAAGGCAGGAATTCAACACAAGTTTGTTTTGAGACACCTTAGCATTCATAAGAGGATTTGTTGATTTATTTTTAACTACCTCTAGTGTCAATCCAATGATGAATGCAGAGATTTGCTTACCTGAGATCACACTTTCCCTCTGAGGCACAAGCTACACTAAAGATACCCTTTCCCCAAAACATTCCTGGAAATTTATTTTACTTATTTTTAAAGGGATGGTAGCAATTAAAACTCACCAGGAGGCAAACTCTGTTTTTAACGGACATGTCACATTAATAGCTGAATTCTAAAAGCAGGACAAGGAAAAGAAATAAAGGACAATTGAAGGGAGAAACCAACAGGACTCACCTCACTTTGCCTATACCAAAACCCTTGTGGTGGTTTCAGACTAATGGCCAAATAAACTCCACCACAATGCTCTTTCAATCACCCATCCTCAAAGGAAGGAGTGCAGGAGAAAATAAGATGAGGAAAACAAAAACAAACCCCAAAACAATCCAAAACATCATTAGCTGAGATAATTAAATGATATTTAGTCATGTCCTGGGAAGGAGGGCCTCAATACATGTAGAAGTTTTTTGGGAGGACAGACATAACGACAGCCCCCCTCCTTCTTCCTCTTTCCCACCTTTTATTGCTGAGTGTGGCTCCACCAGAAAAGGAATATCCCTTTGGTTGTTTTAGGTCAGCCGCCCTGGTGATGTCCCCTTCTCACCCCTTGCCGACCCCCTGGGGAGTTTGGAGGGAGTCTGGGTGCTGTGCTAGAGCTGCTCAGCAGCTCACACAACACTGGTGTAATACCACTGCTGTTCTAGCTACAGGTGCAGAGCGCAGCACTGTATGGGCAGCTGCAGAGAAAGTTAATGCAGTACAGACACAGTACAACCACAAAGACGCCCTCAGCTGCACCTAGCTTCTATTGCACATCCCCCTGTTCAGAGGCATGAGGACCATGAGACCTCCTCAGTCTTTGTTCTTTGTGCCACCCACCAAACTTTCTTCACTCTGCTGCCCTTAACTTTCCTATCCAGGAATGGATGAAAGCCACACACACGTCTATCATTCATAGCTCTCCAGGCCAAGTTCAGCTCCCTGGCCCGCGAATCTTTATCTCTCAAGTTGACAACCACAATCTTTTCAGACTTTCTCAATACAGTGGAAAACTTTCTATGAGTACTTTCTTCCCCCTTAATTTCTTTGCCTCCTCCTCATACCTGTTTTCAGAATAGTGCCCCAGCATACCATGAGAGTCCCAATAGCAACCACCAGTTTTCCCACCACTGGAGCATCTCTTATGCTATCTTGTTCTTTGCAATTTTTAATTGTTTACTTTGTTAACCCTCAAAGGTCAGCTTTTTGGGAGGTCTCAGACTTAGTAAAGTGTCTGAATTCAGATTTACCTCACCTGAAACAGTGAGAAAGCAAAACACCCCAAAAGTGTTTTCAGGCATGTGTATTCCTCTGGCTTCATTCACATTTTTGCATACACACATAAGAGCAAAAATAACCACGTGCTATTTATTGTTTGCTGCATGTACTTGACTGCTCAGTCCATATTTGTTTGTAGAGACAATGCTGGCTCTTTACAGTGCACTCAGAGCTGCTCTGTGTGAAAGCATGAGCACGGTGCTCTGCACAGCGTAAGTAGTGAGCCTGCAAAACCCGCCAGCTTCTTTCTGGTGACTCACTGTAGATCACTTCTGAGAATTGAACCAATTTCATAAGCACCCCTGGAGGAAGTCTCCTCACAGCTCTCGGAAGCTGCTGCCTCCCCACACAGGTGGCAAAACTGAACAATGCAAATCCTTTATGGCCAGCGGGAGATGATCCACGGTGCAGGGCTGCTGACATACCCCCACATCAGTAAAACCAGTAGCTGGGTGACTGGGCACAGCACTATGACAGCAAATATGCTGGCCTGCCCAGTGCCACATTGCTCCTCAGGAAGAGGGCATGAGCACATGAGGTGAACAGGAAGTGCTGCAGAAAACTGGAGCCCCAGAAAGGTCTTTCTGAGGAACTGAGCATGAGGGGCTGCTGGGGAAAGAGGAGAGCTCCACTGCCACACTGCATCCCCGAGAATCTGGAGATAGGCTCCCCTGCACAGCAAGCATGTTCTGGAAGTTCCCTCCACATTTAATATACGAAACTGAATGAAATGAAATAAAAATGGATAAGAGAAGAAAAAAAAGGAGAAGACGACAGGACAGGACTGGGACAAGGATGGGACAGGACATAAAATAAAATAAATAAAATTAAATAAACAAAACACCTGTAATGCAAAGATACAGTTCTCTGTATTGAATTACACTGACCCAAATGCAGAAATCCTTCACTGGATTCTATGTAAAATAGTTTACTTGGATGTATCACTAATAATCCAATGAATACTGCCAATGTCTGCTAGGAAAGCCCATAGTACTTTTTTTTTTTTTTTTTTTTTTTTTTTGGTACTAGGACTACACTTCTTTTCACACACCATTAGAAATCAAATCATGTAGAATTTTCAGGGCATGTAGAGGAAAGAGATGGTCCATGTATATTTATCCCTGTTCTCATTCCTTTTAGTGTTATGAAATAGCAAGTTAGCATAAATCAAAATTAGTCCAGCCTGGTTATTTTAGCAACAAATGTAATAAAAACGGGAAAAGCACTTTCCTTGCACTGTCAACTGCACAGTGTATAGTTTTGACCTTTCATAAAATGATAGCACTTTCAGTGCAAGGGCATGTTCTGGTAGCATCTGAAAATTTAGCCATGAGCAGAAATCTGTCTTGTTTCTGCTTAAGGTGATTCTTCAAATCTCCTGTTTTTTGACAAGAAATACAAAAAGTTTTGGAAGCCGTAGATCTTCAGGAAATCTATAGTATTTGCAAACCATAATCACAAAAACTAGACATAGAATCATAGAATACCCTGATTTGGAAGGGACCCACAAGGATCAGTATGTCCAACTCCTGGCTCCACACAGCACCACCCAACAATCTGACCACATGTCTGAGAGCATTGTCCAAATGCTTCTTGAACTCCAGCAGGCCTGGCGCTATGACCACTGCCCTGGGGAGCCTGTCCCAGTGCCCGACCACCTCTGGGTGCAGAACCTTTCCCTAACCCCCAGCCTGACCCTCCCCTGTCCGAGCTCCATGCCGTTCCCTCAGGTCCTGTCGCTGTCCCCAGAGAGCAGAGCTCAGCGCCTGCCCCTCCGCTCCCCTTGTGAGGGAGCTGCAGGCCGCCATGAGGCCTCCCCTCAGCCTGCTCTGCTCGGGGCTGAGCAAACTAAGGGGCCTCAGCTGATCCTCATACATCTTGCCCGCTATACCCTTCACCATCCTTGTAGCCCTCCTTTGGACGCTCTCTAAAAGTTTTATGTCCTTTCTATACTGTGGTGCCCCAAACTGTACAAAGTAAATAGTGTACAATAGTAATCAAAGAGCCTGAACGTACTAAGACTAGACAGCTAACAGCTGTATATTAAAAGCCTGGTATGAATGAGTGGAGTGAAAACTGACAAAACTCAAACTGCAATAGTCCTTATATAAATGCACAAAACTTAAAAAGAAAAAAAAAAAAAAAGGAAAGAAATTAAAAAAGATTTTTCAAGCATCAGATAAAAAGAGAAAAAGAAGGGATAAGAGGTCATGATGAAAGGTCAACTACTCACCACATAAACACTAAGTAGACATCGAAGCTATTACAGTAGGAGGAGAGATTAAAAGAGCTTGGCTTGTTTAGCCCATCAGTATAAAGTTGGGGAAAGATATGATTGCTGTTCCTCAGTGTGCAAAGAGGCTAAGGAGTAAGGAGAGAAGAAACAGCAATGGTCCAAGAAGTGGCACACATGGCTATGAAAATGTTGAGGCTGGGACCTAGAAAATGACTGCAACTTTTAGATGAGTAAAGTTTTAGGACAACTGTGGTAACAGCTACTACTACTTACTACTAAGATACTGCTTTAAAATGGAGATGAATCAGATTAGAAAGGTATTAGGTATCCTGAAAGCAAGGGATTGACCTGACACCCACTTGGACCACACAGTTGAGGAATAAAACTGGAAAATATTTGAATTGATTCATTTGTAATTCGTTCATGAATTTATGACACGGAAATTTTAACTACCAGGCATTCAAGAACTAAGCTTTGTTTCTCTGAAGATAATATTCCACCAAGTATATTTGCCAATTAATTGACTCCTGAGAATGCAAGGAAGCACAATGAATGTATCCTGAATTAATCCTGATTTAGATAAACCATCATTACAGACACTCAATGAGAATTACTTCCTGATTAATTCCTAGAGAACCTGAATATAAGAAACAGTTACAAAAATATTTAGCCCATCAGCTCAAACAAAACAGTAGAGTAAAACTACTGAGAAGTCAGTTCTGGTCTTCAGTCACTGATTCAAATTATTTTTTAAAATTACTACTAGCATGCATCTTCTCTCTGTCAATTAGGATGCAAGATATTTTCTATTTCATTTACTTGTAGGTAGCTTACTTTCTATTCACAATCAGCCAGTCTCGGATATACGTCTGAACACAATCTCTGACATGTGAATCCAGTTCAACCCTGTGGAAAAAGTAACACGTGGTAAATATTTTAGTAACACGGTCATGCCTTAAGGACAGATGAATTTATCTAAACATGCTAGATAAAGGCCTCACTATTACTTCTCTCCTGTATATTTATTTATTGCTAAGCTATTGTTTGAGTTTTAAAGAATATGTGTACTGTATGAGTACCCTAATGCAGGTTTTGGTTGCGATATAAGACTGGTGTTGCTATAAAGTACTGCAAAATAAAATAAAGTATACCAGGTGCCCATCTTTGTGTTTTTCTAATAGAGATACATTGCCAGCGGCCTCAGCTCCTGTACTCTTGCAAATACACAGTCTCTTTTTAATCCTTTGGTATAACTTTTTTGCAGAAATGGAGCAAATTCCAGAAATGGACCTTAAGCATTTAATCAGATGGCTCAAAAAAACGGTGAGATATGAAACTCTTTCACAATTTTATGATTCTAAAATGTCTCATCTAATGTAGAAAGTTGTCAGTGCTTCCTAAAAGGCTGGATACTGATTGGCACTGAAACATTATAAGCTATAGCAAATGTTAGTCATGATAAACGTGCTGTTATGATGTTGCAGCACAATTACCCTACCCCTATTCTGAAGGAAGTTAGTGACCTGTACCAAAATTGCTTGTTAGCACTTTCCACCCAGTGTTCAAACAGATTTGCAGCCCAGGCTGGGTAACAACCTATTGGGGTTGAGACCACCACATGCCACGGGTGGGCTGAGGCAGCACGTGGTGACTTCCTGCATCAGAAGGACATGCTTTTGTCAGCAGCCAGCATATTAACCTCATCTGGTTGGTGGTGTCTGCTTCCTGCTTTCGGGACAGGAAGATACTGAAAGCTGCATTGCCTGCATGCAAATTTTCAGTGTATGCCCTTCCCAAGCACTCACTTCCCTAACATGCCATGCATCCCTGAACAGGATTTTCCATGTAATGCTAATATCCAGAGTGGCTATGTAAATGGCTAAACAGGGAGATGTTTTATAAAAGAGTCTGCTGGATGTGCATTTGTTGCTACTGTATCCACAGGCTTTGCCACCGGTTCCTTAAAGTATCTTTTAATACCACTGTGGTGGAAAAAGGTAACTGCTGTTTTAAATAACAGTTATATTGGGAGAGGGTCCTGGAAACGTGTGCACATATGGGGATCATTTTGTCTTTTAAAATCAAGTTGAATAACAACTTGAGTTGTTAATAACAATAAACTTAATTTCACTTACTCACTTGTGAATAACAATAAACTTAAGTTGGATTTTTTTTACTATTTTCATCCTGTATTCTTGTCTTATTAGTACTGTGTTTATATACTGAATGTGAACTTCAAGCATTAAAATACTGTCTTTTGATATCTGTTCTCTTTCCCCAGCTACAAGAAAACAAGAGTTCATAAGAAAGACTAGAACATTTTGTATGAGTGATTTCATGTGCAACTTTAAGTCAAAATCACATTTTGTGCAAATTTCACAAAATCTTATAAGATTTGTATGATTCAAAGAGCTCTCAGGATCTGCATGATTAGTGTTGCACCTTCTCTACCACCTTTGCTCTTCTGAACTTCCTGAGAGTTATATTAGGCCAGGAAGGAATTTGCTGGCTGAGTACCCACCTAGGGGGACTCAGCTAGTCCGCAGACAGTGAAAATCACCTGAATGGTCATTCCCACTTAGCCTCATCACATTTGGTGTGCTGAGCAGAAAAGAATGAAGGCATACAATCGTTGTATAGGGCTCTATACAGCTAGCTGGTATAAATTAGGACATGCTGTTTCATCTCATGCAGGAGCAGAGCGGGATGCAAGTCTGCCTTGAGCCAGGAAACAATAAGCTAAGCCTGCTCATGCCTTCAACACTCAAGCTCAGCACAGCAAAGAACAAAGACCATGTTCATATAGTTGTACTGTGAATACACTGGAAGGAGCCAAGCCACATCCCAAACACTCCTGCACAGCCATCTTTGCAAACACAACAGTTTGGGGCTAAACTGGTGCTGACTTCAGGTTTACCTGGCTCTTGCTGTTTGCAAACCTTGCTACACCTTTGTGGTTTTACTCGAGAGTAACATTTACGGCCAAACAATCCTTGTAGAGTATTTTGCGTACAGTGCATAGGACTCTCCTAAAACCAGAACCACACTAGAAAATTCTCCAAGGCAGTGCTTTTTCTCATTCTGAAAAATTATTTTGCACATATCTTCCTTGTTTATCAAACCACCGTAAGTATTTCCAGGATAGATAAGTACCAGCATCAATTCATGCTAACTATTATAATTTAAAAACCATTGAAAATAGTGGAAAACTTCCTAATTATTTCAATAATACATACTTCGGCCCAGAATTGACTTCTACACTAGAAACTGACATTTTTTTTTTGTTTCCCCAAACCTTCTGAATATTAAGTAAAGAAGATATTGAGAAACAGATTCTTAGTGATCTGATCAATGCCATGTAACACGTAGCTGATGGGAAAGAAAAAAAGGAAAAAAAGCTTGGTCCTATGGCTACTACTATGGTTGATAAAAATCAACCTCCACCTTCAAGAGTCACAGCTATAGAACTGTTTTTTGTACTACCCTCCTGCCCTTCTTCCCTCTTTGTTCTGGTCAACCCCCACCTCCCATCTGCAGCTACCAGCCAGAGCAGGAAATTGTCTAAGTTCTTGCATAACTTTAACTGTGCCAACAGGCCTAACAGAATCAATGATAAGTTCAGATGTTTAAAGCTAAGCAAGTACATGATGGCTGGATGGATAGCAGAGTGAGGTGTCTGGACCAATACCTTTATGCTCAAGACTATTTTTAAACCTGCAGCATTTCAGAGAGAGAAAAAGTCTCCTTACCCATCTTCTGGCATAGAAGGTTGTAAAGTCCTGCACTCCTTGGGTGTAAAGACAACGTCCAAGTCATCTTCAGGAAAATCACCAAGTTCATGTGCCAGTTCTGAGTCCAAGTTGTTCAACTGCATCATTAGGAAGCCTTCAAAATCTAGTGGGTCTACTGCGTCATAAAAGGAAGGCTAAAGAAAGAAAGAAATAACTTTGTTTTAGTAACAGGTATTTATAATAGTGTAACTTAGGCTTCCTTATTTAATTCTTGTCATTGTCCCATTTTTATTAAAAATAAGGAAGAGCTATCTAGCCTAATGTAGTGTGCCATTGCATTGAATGCAGGGAAAAGTTGCTAACAAAACATGTAGCTATAAAAGAAATGATGAAACAAAGAAAGAAAATTTTTAGTGTAAAACAAAACCAAAACCAACCAAACAAAACAGCTAAATCCAAATTTGCAACTATTTTCCTTTCTGAGCTTTCACAGGTGCTGGTAGGAGTAGCACTGTCTGAAGTACATTCTGGATGCCCACAGATGTACTCTGCTGGATCCCTGTGAAGCACACCCAGTCCCTCTTGTCCAGTCCATGGTGTTCAGCGTGATAGAAAAAGCAGCAGAAAGTAGGAAACAAGGGCAAGGCAACCAACATGACAGTGGCCAGCTGGCAGGGAGCTGCCAATGGACTCTGAACCATGTGTGACGAAAGGCATTAGCAATAACAAGACTAACGCAGTAAGTCTGGTAGGTTACACTGAGCTAAGTGCCAGCAGCATGGATGCCATCATGAATATGCCTCTCAATTGGAGCGTAGTGCCTGAAGGGTACTGGCTATTGGAAATGCTATGTGCTTACGGCTCCAAAGTTGAGGGCAAGATTTACCCAAAATAAGAAGAATTTTTTTTTTCCATCTCTGAATGTTGTTGGTTTTAAATTGTTCGGGATTTTAGTTTTACTTGAGTTTTAATTTTATCGGATTTTTCAACAGTTAGTACAATAACTATACAACATATTACATGGAACTACTAAAGTAATTATTACAAATCTTAGATAACCACCATTTCTATGGCATGTATCATTGCACTTTGATAGAGAACAGAAGTATTTGGTTTTATTTTATCAGCCATTCTTACACAGAACATTCAATCCACAACAAAGTTCAAAAAGTGCAAGCTCTGCTGCTCGTACATGCTGTGAAACTGCCTGGCTCTTTTTATTTGGTTAGTCTCAAAAACAGAAGCAGTAAATGTTGTTTGATATAATACCTAGAATTGTTACACATAAACTTAACTTTGTATATTGCTTTTAATATATTTTTTCAAAAATGACATTTATTTTCACTTTCTATGTGGTCCATAAAAATAAATTGTATATGTGTAGAAAACAAAATATCTGTTTAGTTGTGTGCACAGACCAGCATCTCATATTGTTCACTGTCTTGACAAATAATTAAGAGTTCTAAAAAGTACAGATTTAGAAAACTCTGGTTTGTGTTTTGTGAGTTCCAGAAAGGCCATGGAAACCTAAGTGCAGTAATATCAATGAAATAGAGCATTAAAACAATAGCACTGAAATACCTTATTTACTAGGAGGAAGAATTTTAGGCAAAAAATAAATATCAAATCATCCTTGACTGTGAAGAACAAGGACTGTATAGCACCAGCTAGCCCAAAGACATTTCACACAATGGCTTTCTGAAGCTTCCAACAACAGTTAGTCTGAAACTTGATAAGATAATCTATCTCTATGGTTCTGTTGATGGGGTGTGGGGAAAAATAAGGCACCTGAAGTCCCTGATAACAATACTGCCGTTATATGCAATGTTACTGTGACAATTGTCTCATCCAGGGTATTAGCTCATCCGAGCTATTCTCTTTACATTTCTGTCTTCTTCTCCACAAATAAAATCTGCAGGTCAAAATCATGAAGTTTTCACTCATTGTTACTGAGACCTACTCATGGAAGACTCTCATGGGAGCTGGCTGGATTTTCACCCGAGTATGAATTTACTTCTGTAAGTGACAGTGTCGTACCCAGGAATTTTATCTCAACTGGACAATAAAGAATTCTGCAACTTATGAGAAGTACAAAGGTGCACAGCAATAGCAAAGGTCTGTGTAGCTCTGAAATAAAATGGCTCACGCGTACCATGCCACATCACATCAGTCATTGTAGATAAGGAGATGAATTTAAAATGGTTAATGGTATAGCTACAAGTATTGGAGGCTTATTAGTGTTCTGGAAATTTAAGTGAGGAAGTTATTCAGCTAATGAAACTCCAAAAACATCACAGAAAGTGAAGCGTATTTTGGATAAATACTCTAAAAACATCGAGGAGATGCTGAGCATTTTCAACATTCGTAAAAAATAGATGTGGCAAATGATGCTGTGGAGACAATTGAGCACAACCCCAAAAACCCACATATTCCTCTTTTATAGGGAAACCATAGTGGTCTCTACATGAGCAAAGTGTCAGAATTTGCGCATCTGCCTGTACATTTAAATGATCTATTGAATTATCTGAAAACAGTTTTGGAATTTTTTTTCTCATTCTTTGCCCTTCTTACCCAAAAGGAAAACCTAACTCTGACTGACCATACTGGGTCAACAGTTATGAGTAAATGGGAATCTTTATTAGACATTGACGTTTCATTAATAGTCCTAGGACAATATTCTTGAAGCCCATTTACTGTACTGTCCGGCTAGTAAGAAAAACATTATGTGTTAATGCATAAATATATATTAGCAAACTATACAAAAAATAATTTGCAAAAGATTAAAGCAAAACACAGTTTAAATTATATATATATATAAACACATATTATGTCCTTTCAGTTGCTGAAGATGTAATGTTTTACATGCAAAATAATGTTGCTTATTGCCATATAATTTTCAATTAAGCATTACATTTCCTTTCAGATACCACACTTTATCATTCCAACAAGTCAAATACATCACAATTCATTATGTCTTGTAACTTTTTCTAGCCAAAGTGATAGTAATAATCTTTAATTAGTGGAACTGTGTGCTTTTGACTATTGTGAATGGAAAAGATGGTAAAAAAGTTAAATATAGGTGGAGGGTAATGGTCTCCCTAACTGTGCAAATTATCAAAGGAAACAAAGAGAGATACTGTTTCAGTCCAGAAGCCTACACTCATATTCACACATCACAGAAGTGTGCAAAAAATCATTCTACAAAAAAAAAAAAAAAAAAAAAAAAAGAAGAAGCCAAGAAGCCACAAATCATTACTACAAACATACCTTTTTAAGGAGGATGGGAGGATGGACTAGAGGCATGTAGATTGTGACAGCGCACAAAATGGCAGCTACGATGCAATACTCAGGAAATGAAATGTTACCGAGTTTCTTAAGAGCAAAAGCAACTTTATGCATGCAGAGAGAGAACCCAGCCTCCACTGTCGGAATAACCACAACGAACAAGTTAAAGCACACCACAGCATTTCAGATTAAGGAAGTAAGTAGTGGTGGGAGGCCCTGACACACAGGAAGTAAACGCTTACATCTAGTGTTTTTCATTTTTCACAATCACTGGTGCACAGAGACTTATTGAGTGTTATTATTTATTTATTTATTTTTAATGGCATAGCATGTTTGCAGAATCCCCATCTTCCTTCTTAAACGCAGTTAAGAAGATCTGGTATTTTTTCCCTTTGTCATAAGGGTAATGTCATATGGTCTGATTTTGGGGGAGGGGAAGAGGATTAACTGTGGAAGGCTGAATTTGGAGCCACATAACCATTGACTCAGGTCTATGCCAATCAGGCACACTTTGGCATTTCTCACTTATCATGCTTACTCAACTCACTGAAAGGCAGACTGGCATGCTGTCTCTGCTGCTAACTCTGGGAACCGTGAAATAAGCCATGCTAGCTGAACCTCCACCTTTCTTTTTTTCTTTTTTCTTGTTGATCTCCATTTGCAAAACACCTGTGGCCACCACACAATGTGTTTACTTGGCTGTAGAGTTGAACATTTCTGGCAAGGCAAGGCAAGACTGTTATATATTCCAACACTAACTATTTAACTTTGATTCTCAGTAGTATGCAGAATGACTGTCTGTTTCAGGCTCCAAGGACCATTCCTAGTTCTTTCAAGTGTTTAATATCCTCATCTTACCAGGGAGCATTTTTAACAGCTTGAGGCAGAAGACAGGTGAAATAAAGATGGCTTAAGATACCAAACTTGTACATAGAAGACAAACCCAGAACTTACCAGATGAAGAGTAGAAAAGCCAGGGGTGCTTAAACTTCGTTGACAGAACTGCGCAAAGCCTGGTTGGAGAGTAAATTGCTTTCTTATTTCTGCAGAGGAGTACCTTTAATTAAGCAAAGAAAACCCTTATAATTACAGTTATACACATACATATGTCAAATCTTAGACCTCATCCAATCTAGCCTCGTGACCCAGTGTTTAGAAACACATTTAATTATGTTCTAGATTCCACCTGTTTTGTAATTCACACAAATCTACAAAAAACATTTGTAGTCCTAAGTAATTAATATCCTGACACTCTTTCAACACATTTATATCCTTATGTATCCTTGCAACTGGGAAGGATTATACAAGAAAGAATTACGTTGCCCTTAAGTGAAGTATGACTGCAACCTGTGGCAGTGATCCCTGCAGATTTGTTTCTTTAAAAATGATTTAAAGAATAATAGAGCAAAGAAAGAAGAATGAACATCAGAGAGGAATATATTTTAATGAACTAGTAATTGACCAATGGATAAAATCAAAATAGGACTGCTCATTAAACAGTGCAAGCACAGATTTATGCAAATAGTTTAGACTGTTTTGAACAACACAAGAGAAATCCAAGCATGAATTAAAAAAAACAGACAGAACTGTGTCAGCTGAACATTTGAGGAAAAGACAACTTAAGTGCCAATTAGTTGATTTCAATGGGAACAAAAAGGCCAGTACTGAGTTCTTTGGAAATCTCAGAGTGATAATACAGTTGCATGTACCCAGAGTGCAAAACAGAGTAGCTTGCTCATTCTTCAAGGAAATAAATCAATAAATATTTAATATTATTTAAAACTAATCAGACATGAAGTGAAAACAAAACATTTACAATATATTTCTCCATGAATATTCAGGACAAGATTTTCAAAAGAAGAAGAGGCAATTAAGCAGATTCCAAATCTGAACAGAAACCTTCTGGCAGCCAGCCCACCAGGTCAACACTGAGACAGGAAAACACAGAGGCAAGAAGACCTCTTCTATATGAGACTCTCTTCCAACTCTAGCAAGCATTGGTAGGTGTCTTCAAACTACCAGGTGCCACAATCTCCTTATTTCGTGTGCACCTTCTCTCCTCTTGGTTTCCATGACTGCTTGACCTATTCTGCCACATGTAGTTTCTGGCTACTGCT
The DNA here is from genome assembly GCA_011075105.1 of Heteronetta atricapilla. NCBI lineage: Eukaryota > Metazoa > Chordata > Aves > Anseriformes > Anatidae > Heteronetta > Heteronetta atricapilla. The sequence continues at coordinate 28,484,274 of CM021763.1, read as the reverse complement.
GTTGTTCACATGTATGACAAAAACCAAATTCTGCTGAATGCAGTTCTACTCTTGTTAAGGGACAGGCATCTCGCAAAAGGTATTCAAATTTTTGGCCTTATTTTCAAAGAATAGATGCATAAGATGCATAACTAAGAGTAGGTGCTTGAAAGTCAAGGCCTCCATGAATGGGACTTGACTACACTGTAAAGGCAGCAGCAATGGCAGACAGAGTAAGGCCAGAGTTACAGAGAAAGAAAAGGGATTTATTTGGAAGAGAAATTCCTTGTCAATACTAGTATCCCAAATCTCAGGAAGGACAATTTTTTTTTTTTTTTTAAAAAAGGTGATTCAATAATTATATAAGAAAGAAGCCATGGAGGGAGAGTAAGGAAGTCTGCAGATTTCGTTGTTCTTACTGCCCTATTTCAAAAACAAAACCTTTTTTATTTCGGTGTTTTTTTTTTATTTTTTTTTTTTTTTTTTTTTTTTTCCTTCATCTTCCCACTACAGACAATCTCTGATCATGAATGTATGTAACAAAGCATAAAATAAACCTCAAGTTATTAAAAATTATAATTTTCCTTTGAACAGAGTAAGTCAGTTTCTATCCCATGCAGTAATACCTGTTACTGATGTAAATAAAAATCTAGCAGCAGATGTATTCATAAACCTGTGTTACAGAGTATTGCAGAAGCTGCTGCTAGGGGAAAAAAAAAAAAAAAAAAAAGGTAAAAATTACACCAGATAAAAAAAAAAAAGGTAAAAATTACACCAGATATGGGGTCATTTTGTAAAGGAAATGGTATGAACTTTCATCCACAAAAGAGGAAGCATGCATGTGGACGGGAGGGCTAATTTGCTGTCTGGTAAAAGACTGTGCAAACCCAGCTAACTGAGAGGAAACAAGTTTCTCAAAATTAGTTCCAGAGGCTCCCCACTGTGCAAAAGAAAGAATTTGCAAAATAAATCTCTTCAACAGAAGAATAAGCCCATAATCTATAAAGGTGAATTTCAAAAGGTTTAAGAGTAGTTTAATTGATTGATTTCACATTTTCTTATCTCTGAAGAATGAGAGAAGAAACAGAATAATAGTTACAGAAGACAACAGGTTGGTTTGAACTGACTCAGAAATGATCGGTAGGATCTAATGGGAATAAGTAGAGGAAAGACACAGCTGCTAAGAGCCATTAAACCCAAAGTACAAGTCAGCTACCCAACATGGAGAAAAGGTGGGTGTTACAGTCAGAGATTGGCATGGAGAGTTTTGAAAACCTGAATACCAAGGTGAGAACAGATGGCCATTCCAGAGGCCCTTCATGATTATTTGAGTTCTCCGTTTTTGGGAGGACTCAGACAATCATGGATCAGTCAGCTTGTCTCTGACACTCAAAAAGATAGCAAAGCAAATTACTGGGCAATCAACTGATAACCAGCTGGAACTGGTCCAGGTCCCAAACTATAACCTCCAATCGAAGCACAGGCCATGAAATCAATTTTAATCATTGATCACCGTAACAATGCCTGTTTATTATTAGCCTGATGATGAATTGCACAGTGAGCAACTAAAAGTTGTGTAGTACCCCAAGGTCTGAAAAGTTTGTGACTTAGTGGTATAGAAAAGAAAAAGTAGTTGATGATGATTTTGGATTTATCAAATGGCAGTCACACAAAGTTTTGTAACAGTTTTATCTGAGAGTTAACTGGCTTCAGTAAGGCTCTTGTTAGTACCCCTCATGGCATTGCCTTAAGCAAATTAAAGAGATAATGTCTAGATGGAATCAACACAACTGTTTCCAACTGTTGGTTAAAAACAACAAACAAAATCAAACAAACAAACCAAAAAAACCACACCCCACACTTATTCAAGGTGTAGTCATCAAGAGTTTATAAGAAGATTGTGAACAGATTTCAAACAATGTACTGTGAGTAAAGTGATTTGTCTTCAGCCTAGCTCCAGCCTAGCATTTTATTTAGGAACACTGATGATGGTACAGATAACATAGTAATGAAATTTGTGGATGACATCAGACTGGAAGAAATTGTGTGTACTGAAAAAGAGGGCTATACTTAACATGATCTCACATTTAGAAACTGTCTAAATCAGCACAATTATATTCAATAAAAATAAATGTAAAACCCTAAATGTAGGAAGAAGAAAGTCCATCAAATGCAGAAATACAAAAAGGGAGATGAGAAGACCAGGCCACTTATTAAAAGAGTACTATAAGTGCAGAAAAAAGGGAAGTTATTTCTGTTTATTTAAGCCAGTGTTAAAGCTGATGTACACACTAAGAATACCACAGAGGAATATGCAATCACATTGAAAATGCTCCAAAAGAAAGCAGTGAGAATTCTCAACATTTTGTGAAGGATGATCCACCTGGTAGGACTGAAAAAAGTGGTGTCCAGATTCCAAAAGATGAGTGAGGGGAGACAGAGCAGTTGTCCCCAACTATGTAAAAGACAGTAAGCCATAAAGAAACCAGTGAGCAACTCATCTCCATAAATGGAAAAAAAAAGCAATCTTCTTAAACTAAAGTACAAAATATTTAATAAGCAATTGGGAAAAATGTTCCCACTTTGCAGGCAATGGGACACTGGAAGAAGCTATCTGGTGATGATGCCACAGTGATGAGAACACACCAGCACTCTGCAGTGAAGACTACCGAGAACTACCAGGTGGCAACAGCTGGGCAGCTGCAAGCCTTTTACAGGGCAGAAGTGGCACCAGCAGCATTAACAACTGTTGAAACTCTAACAGCTCTATAGAACTACCGTTTAGGTACCTGTCGTCCATCCATCTGTCCGTTCTCCACTCCCTTTCCCCTCCCCCCCCATTTTTTTTTTAGGAGAAAGAGGACATGCCACCTGAAAACATGTAGATTTGGGGGAGGTTTTTTTTCCACAAAAGTCACTGTGAAATTCAGTTAGTCAGTATTCACATGGTATGTTGCAAGATAGTATAAACCTAGAGAAAGGTGGGAGATGATTGCAGCCTAAGGCTCTCCTGGTTTTTTTAGATCCTCGGTTGCTCCACAGCGTTGGAGAAAAATAATGTTCGTTGGAATTCATTGCTTCACTTGATTATTGATGTGGCCCTTCATGAACAATGATGCAGTACTCCTTGGTGCAAATCTTGAAAAAGCTGGAGCTCACCAGACTTTCTGATCAAATATGACTGCAAAGTAGCCAAAAAAAATATACCGGTGCTGTTCTGCTTAATCAGAATTTTGCCAGTGTCTGCCCCACTCGTCAATACAATTCTCCAGCAATTCTCCTGAATTGCTGCAAAAAATGTTGAAACATAGCCTTCATTTCAAAAATACTCTCCAATGCAAAGTGTACAGTTTGTGTAATATATTAAACCAATATTGCAACTGAAGTAACAGACTGTACCTGCAGGCTTTTAAAATTAAATCTAACTCATAGGTCAAATTTGAGATGTGTTTCAGTACAGAGCTCATTGCATGTTTGGGGACCTGGAAGTCTGGCATACTGTTTGGGCCTAGATGGGGGAAAGGAAGGTAACATTGTCATTCACTTTCTCTCTCTAACATGTTATACTGTGGTTGCACACTGCCAGGCTCTATATTTAAAATGATATGAAGACACATAATGCAGGGAGCTAGTTCTGTAGTTCTTTGAAATGTGTTTAAAAGCAGAGACAATAAGGATTTTGCTAGTACAGATATCATATGAAAACATGAACACAGAATGAGGGATTTGCAGAGAAAAGAAAAGAGAAAGAGAATAGTTTTAAAGATAATCTATTAATAGGAAAACAGAAGGTTCATAAAAAGAAAAAAAAAAAAAAAAAAAACTTAGAAGTATACTTCATACACCTACCAATCTAGCTATTCAAAGAGAATTAAACATGTACTAGACTGTGGTATGAAGAGTAAATTTTAACACCCTGACAATCTCTTTCAGCAGACTCTGAGGAATAGTGAGCTGTCTTCTGCAAGAGCTGCCTACACAATATGACATCAAGAAAAGATGAAAAAAATGAAATATAAAGGGACTATAGGAACACCCTTCAGCGATGGAGAAGCATTTGCATTTAAATATATATAGATGGGAGAATCATAAAGTAAAACAGTGAAAAGTTTGGCTTAACAGGTAAAATATTAATCCCTGAGAAGTAATCCCTTTCATCTGTTGCCGGTGCAAAAGCTTCTCAGCTAGCTTTTGTTCTTTTTCTGAGCTTTCAATATGCAACTTCTCTAGTTAAAACTAAAAACAAAGAACCAAAATTCTGGAAGAGAAAAAGCTATCAACTACCTACCCCTCTTCTCCACTCCCACACACAAACACAGAGTTTTGGGCAGCAATCCAGATCTTTAACTAGAAAATATGGGAATCTTGCTTAGAAGTTCTTCTCTTGCTGCCAGTGGAACTGCCTGTTCTTCTTTTAAGTTTATAATTAGTCCTTAAGGCACCAGAGGCCGGCTTGGTTACTCACTGTTTAGAGCAGTGGCTGATCTGAACTAGCAACTAAGTGGCGACTCAGGTAGGCTGTGTGTCCTTCGGTACCCTCCTTCTTAGGGGTCTACCCCGTTAAGTCTGTATCAACTAAGGCAATAATAATCCTATTCAAGATGGCTGAAATTTAACCACAATTTTCTCAAAAGAGATGGTGCAGGAACAAAGAGAGAAGTCTAGGAGGGGAAATTTACTTCATTACAGTAGCAGCTTGTTACATAGAAAAACAGGCAAGACGTCACTTTTTATTTTTGTCCCAGGTCATGTATGCCATTCATTCAGTGAAGATTATTCACTGCAGCTCAGCTTTGCTGTTTCTCCCTCAGGAAGAGATATAAGCATACAAGTAATAATACTAATACTACTACTAATAAATATTTTCTAATCCTAACAGTGGAGGAAAAGGACAACCATTCTTTCTTGCCATGCAAAGAAACAGAAGACTTAGGATGTGGCCCTGATGAACCATACTTTTATGTGCTTTTTAATCACTGTGTTCTGTGGATAATATGCAAAATATAACATTTGAGAAGAGATTGTACATTGTTGACTGGTTGCCTGTTGCATTTGGAGTGTTTGTAGGTGTAACGTTTCATGTGAAACTTGAATGTTTCATGTGGAACCACGTTTCACTGGTACCTCCTGGAAAGCAAGGTATATAAATTAATCTTATCTGTCATCCTATGACTTCAAATTCGTAACATATTCCAGACGAGTCTTTCGCACTGTAATAATGTAATTATTTCAAAGCCAATAGAGGAGATAATGAAAACAACATAGAATTGG